>CM054179.1:34782616-35982616 GCA_028829895.1 Sinotaia quadrata | reverse complement strand
CTCCTATCTCTGGTGTGTAACCGACAGATCATGTATGTCCAAAGAAATCATTGCTTCCTGTCACAAGAATAGTGTCCCCTTTGTCCTTACTTAAATTGCTAGGTTCTACAAATGTGCAAGAGCACCCTAGGTGTCAACTTCTATGCCGTGTGTGCTGTAATTAATGAAATTGTACGATGGCTGCACAGGGTTAGTTCGTATCTGAGCTGAAAACAGTTGGCATATGTTACATTTTCCTCATGGAATCTGGCAGAAATAAGAATTAATTGCAGAGTTGTCATAAATCACTAAATGATAACCTCGATTCAAGATTCCTGTCTCAATAAACCATTCTCGAATTAAAATATTTGATTTACAAATTATATTAGAAGTTAATAATGACAACATTGAAGTATGACGGATTTTTAAAGGTACCGTCCTCAGTATTAATTGAATATTACTGTTGCACTAAAACAAACCACTAAGAAAAACTTAGCAATTTGATTACGTGTCAAGACCATACAAACACTATGCCCTCCGAAGATTTACTGCCAATTTAATTGCCACCTGTAAAAAAAATATATATATATATATCGACTACCACTACAAATTATAAAAGATCATTGAAAAATCATAGTAACTCTTGCAAACATCAATCAAACGAAATCACCACGCTGGAGTGACAACCAGGGACACTCTCAATAGACTATCAGTTCCAAGAATCAATAAAATCTAATGTTGCACAAAATCACCACCATTGGATGAAAACACAACTCGGAAGTTAATGAATGTTTCAAATAAAATGCAAATACTTCCCTTTCCCCGCTCTGCTGGAAAAAGTAGCGTTTTTACATTATTCCCGTCTATTTATTCCTTTGGTCATTAAATACTCATTGTGTTTACCCAATCCTGTTTCTCAGGCTCGGTGCCATGTTGTCTGATCTTTGTCAAGGTGGCAGTCTGTAAACACAAAAATATTTATGGACTACAGCGCTGAGTGACCAGTGCTTGTTATGCAAAGACCCTCCTTTCAAATGCCCGTTTCCTCTAACCATTTATTCAGCTAAGGCCGATATTAAACACTGTGCATTCTTTCCAAGGACACATGACATGCTACCACAGTTTTTCCAAGACTATAAAAAAAAACTTCAAACACCTGTTCTTTGTCAAGCTCACAGCTAAGCAGATTGCGTCGTTTAGTCCTATGGCGTATCATTGGAACTTGCAAGGAACATGAACATTTTCGGGATGGTGAAATCTTTAATAAGTGTGCAATTATCATGGCAGAAGCCTTTTGGTGAAAAAAAAGTTTGTATGAAAAATTAGCAACTGCTCCAGAAGAATGCACAGTATATGGGCGAGTAATTACAGAATAAGGTTGGAGAGGCAGTAAAAAACAATGCAGCCACTTTTCACTCTGTTTGTATGATCTTCTTTTTGATGATCTTTTGACTCAAGAAGAACTTCTTGACTTTTTTTCTGCATGGGAAGGTGAAGATATTTTTAAGCAGTTACCGAAATAGTGCATATGTATGATGGTTTTGACAAGTTTTCTTGTGTTATTACTGACGGCATATGAAAGGGGGAGAAAATGAACTTGTAGGCCTACTCAAGAAAATGTATGTGAAATACCCTTTTTTCAATATATTAATCATCAAGAAGCACTCTATGGGAAGTCAGTGATGACATGAAAAATGTAGTTTCACCAAAAAGTTATGTAGTGGCAATAAGGCACAACTGCATTTTAGATTTCGGGAATTCTTGGACGAGGTGGAAGCTCGACAAAGAGATTTAACTCGGCATGCAAATGTACGTAGGCTAAGTGCAGAGAAATGCCTTCAGGTGTTTTTGTTGTTTGAGATTCCTATCTTTTTGAGGATGTGAATCAAATGGAGGACCCTGAATTTCTAAGAGAGTTTGTTTTTATGACTGATTTGACTGAGTACCTCAATGAACTGAACATGAAACATCAGGCTAAAGATAAAACTGTGTCAGAACTGATTGCGCATGTCAATGGCTTTCGAAATAAATTGAAAGTTTTACAATCAAGTTTAGCCAAAAATGATTTGGCACATTTCCCATTTTGTCAAGAGTTGTCAGATGGAATAGAAGTGGGGGACTTTACTGACTTTTGAGAGAATATTAAGTGATGAGTGAAGAATTCGGGCCAAGGTTTGTAGAATTTGACGACATAAAAATAAACTGCATTTCTACAACGTTTCAACTTGAGCTGTGTGATCTTCAATCTAACCCATTTTTTTTTTTCAAGTCAGAACAGTAAAGTAAAAAATTTACTGGGACAGGGTGACAGGTTCCCAGAGCTAAGAGATTTTGGTATGCAGATCACAACTATGTTTGGAAGCACCTATGTATGTGGGCATTCTAACTCCTTCACCAAAGCAGGAATGTCAACCTGTGTATTCATTGTAGAAAGTCTCAATAAATAAAAGAACCATCACTCAGCCACTTCTGTACTTGTTTTTATATTTTCTTTATAATGAATTTCATGTTCAAAAGTGTACTTTCACTGACTTTACTTGTAATTTATGAATGAACATATTTTTCTTTTATTCCTAGCGCTAGTATTTGTAACACAGCTAAAAAAGCACAAGTCTTAAAAACATTAAATGTTTTTGCTTTTCTTGCAATTTTAACCCTTTTACAGTTGTTACCACCATAAATTTTATTGAAAATGACTATAATCTTGACATACATGTATTTGTGGTTTTGAATTGACGCGTCTTCTAGAGTAAGTCGATTCTAAGAAATAGTGTGAGGCCCTTGACTTGTCTAGGAAAATCTGACCCACAGTGATTCTGAGGTTGGACTAGCCTGCTTTAAACTATCATTTCACTGTAGTAGTAAAAGCACAGTCTACATACAGTAGTGCATTATTAGCTAGAACACTAAAAATGTACAGCAATAGAACAGTAGAACAAGTACTGTAGAACAATACAACAGTACAGCAAAAGAACAAAAAGAGGTACAATAGTACAGTATTACTGCAGTAGTAGAACAGCATAACAGTAGTATTACAGTAGACAGTTATTAATAGTACTAAAGCAGAATAGTAGTAGAACAATAGAAACGCATGTGGGTACTAGAAACATTAAATAAGACGACACTAAATTTTCTCATTCCTTTACTTATTTATATTTCGTTGGTTTTCATTGAAAAATTAATATTTATTCATAGCTGGAGTAACAAAAAATTTTAGTCAATTAAAATATACAAATCTAATTACATTCACTCAAGGACAACGTGGAAATTGATTTTCTTCAAGCGCTTTACGCGATAAGGGGAGGTAGCTCTTGGCATCCTCTCACTCTAATTATCCTCCGGGCTTTCTGTTTAACATTCCATTCATTCTTCGATATTCACACCCATTCACCGGACTCTGACGAAACACTTTTTCTACCTATACAATAGTCAGCTCAGCTCTAGTCAACCCTTGCTAATCCCGAAGTTATTAACTTCCTTTCGTGTTTAATCAGACTATACTAATTACTCACATATAAAGACACTACTATGATGTGTATTTTTATAGTCTTTAAGTATTTTGTTGGTATTTGATAATTAATCATTAATTAACTACTTGTTTACTCACTGTTGTTATTTGTTTGTATATAAGTACGTTAATAAATGTTAATAGTGAATATTAAGTTCCGTTTCGAAAACTTATTTCTGTGGGTGCATCCTCATTTGGGAGGAGAAAAACGGCTGATTTTAAGGAATGTCAAATTAGCAATTTAGGAATAAGTAATTAGGCTTCGCCTCCATTCCCTACTCAGCGACAGGATTACTATGCGTGTGTCTATGTGTGTAATGTGATGTTTAACATAAAATCATATCCTGTTAAATCAGCACTTAGAAGTGTCTACAGTGCTATAGGTATAGATCCTATGTATCTCTCTGTCTACTACTTGGTGATGCTTGTTGTTACACAAGCAATGCTTATGTATGATAAACGACGTGTCGACACGACAAAGCCACAATGTTTTATCGTTGACAACTAACAGTAACAAAGACGATTACAAACATTACAGGAGAAGTTACATAACAATAAATGATAAATAACTTAAATAAAGAGATGTGTGAAGAAAATAACAATTATACATGTACATATAAGATTGTTACATCTGTGGGTAAGGGGTGGGCTTACGTAAAAACGTACAGGACGGATTTTGAAATTTTGATTGGACTTTTTCTGTTATATTTTTGAATGCCCTAGAATCAAGATAGATATATATCTTGCATCTCGCTATCCTATAAGACAGCTCGCCTGTGGCCCTACAACTTTGAAAATAGGATAGCGCTAAGGAAGCTAGCCTGTGGCCCTACAACTTTGAAAATAGGATAGCGCTAAGGGGGCTAGTCTGTGGCCCTACAACTTTGAAAATAGGATAGCGCTAAGGGAGCTAGTCTGTGGCCCTACAACTTTGAAAATAGAATAGCGCTAAGGGAGCTAGTCTGTGGCCCTGAAACTTTGAAAATAATATAGCACTAAGAGAAGTAAAGGGCTATGGTTTATAATTCACTGTGACTTCCATGTACAGTGGACGATTTGTATTTCACTCAGATTGCGTATCTCATCCTGGTAGTAGGGATTTTCGGCTATAGTAAACTGGTAGTAGGGATTTTCGGCTATAGTAAACTGGTATTAGGGATTTTCGGCTATAGTAAACTGGTATTAGGGATTTTCGGCTATAGTAAACTGGTATTAGGGATTTTCGGCTATAGTAAATTGGTATTAGGGATTTTCGGCTATAGTAAACTGGTATTAGGGATTTTCGGCTATAGTAAACTGGTATTAAGGATTTTCGGCAATAGTAAATATTGTATGTCGGCCCATTGCATTATGGCGCTGTCTGATTAGCTCTTATTTTTGCAATGCCTCCCAGAAAGAGGACAAGCCACATCTTCATTGTATAATTTTCTCTCTTTTTTCCTTTCCCCCCTTTCTCTTTATCATGTTCTGCTTTTCTCTCTATCCAACTATCACATTCTCTCTTTTCCCTTATTCTGCACTTCTTCCATTTCTCCCCCCTTCCACGTTTTTCTGTCAACATTTTCATTCTCTCTTCCCTCTATCTTTTAATTCTTTCTGTTCTTTCCTTATGTGGTTTGTGTCTGTGTGAGGGAGAGTCTCTGTCTTCTCATGTCCTCCCTTTTTATTTCCCTCTTTCATTTTCCTTTATTTTCTCAAAAGATTTTCCATTAGTAATTCCTTTCTCTTTTATTTCATTCTCTCCGCCTGTTTTCTTATCTATCTATCTTTTTTGCTCTCTTTTCCCCTCCCTTTCTCTCTCACTATCTTTCTTTTCTCTTTTTTATGTCTGTTTCTCTTTCACAGGCTCCAAGGCAGGTAGATGTGCTTATGCTTTAAAAAAAAATTAAATGCTGCTTTCAGACGAAAGTCGGATATTGCGAGCATCAAATTTCAAACCAAATTTCAATCTACCTTTAAAATAAAACTAGCATATTAATGTGGAATGTGTGTGTGTGTGTGTGTGCGTGCGTGCGTGCGTGTGTATGTACAGGCCTTTGTTTCACGGTAGCGACAAAACTAGGACATCACTCGCTTGTTTAATTCGCGAGGCACGGCACCTTTGTCAGTGCTTAGTTAAAGTGTAATGTTGTGTTAGTGTGTACATTTTCAATCATCCTTTACTACGTTATGCATTTATTAAATAAAGTTGATATTTATGTATTCAGATAGGAAATGGGTTGCAGTTTGTATTTCTATATTTTTGTAGGCTACTTATATTATTTTCTTTGTGTATTTTAGGATTTATATGTGTGAGCATGGTTTCCCCTATCGCACGAATAAAGTTATTTATTTTATTTAATAATTTATCTTGTAAATTATATGGTAAGAAAGTGTTGCATTTAAAGAGTATTTAGTGTAGTTTTCTTAGACAGTAAAAGTGTTTCGTTAATTATATAATTAATAAAATTGTTGATTTATTCTTTTCCACTTTGGATTAAGTCAACTTTCTAAAGGAAGTATGTAAGTTTGGGGGTGGGGGCTCTGCCAAAAATAAGTCATTTAAAAATCAGTCTATACATACTTTTGGAAAAGAACCCCTCAGACTGTGAGAAGTGTGCGGGCGAGAGTGAGATTGTTATAATACCTAATTAATACGTTTTAACAGGATTGCATTTTCACTCTGGACGAGTAACACCTAGGAGAGGGAAACAATTAATCTTAATTGTAGATCCTAGGGCTTGACTTAGTCTCCCTGACTGCAATCTTAATTGTAGATCCTAGGGCTTGACTTAGTCTCCCTGACTGCAATCTTAACTGTAGATTCTAGGGCTTGACTTAGTCCCCCTGACTGTAATCTTAATTGTAGATCCTAGGGCTTGACTTAGTCCCCCTGACTGCAATCTTAACTGTAGATTCTAGGGCTTGACTTGGTCTCCCGGACTGCAATCTTAATTGTAGATTCTAGGGCTTGACTTAGTCTCCCTGACTGCAATCTTAATTGTAGATCCTAGGGCTTGACTTAGTCCCCCTGACTGCAATCTTAACTGTAGATTCTAGGGCTTGACTTAGTCTCCCTGACTGCAATCTTAATTGTAGATTCTAGGGCTTGACTTAGTCTCCCTGACTGTAATCTTAATTGTAGATCCTAGGGCTTGACTTAGTCTCCCTGACTGCAATCTTAATTGTAGATTCTAGGGCTTGACTTAGTCCCCCTGACTGCAATCTTAACTGTAGATTCTAGGGCTTGACTTAGTCCCCCTGACTGCAATCTTAACTGTAGATTCTAGGGCTTGACTTAGTCCCCCTGACTGTAATCTTAACTGTAGATTCTAGGGCTTGACTTAGTCCCCCTGACTGTAATCTTAACTGTAGATTCTAGGGCTTGACTTAGTCCCCCTGATTGCAAAAGACGAAGACCCGGTCGAAGTGTGTTTATGGTTATGATAATTAATAATTGTTAATTAATTATTTAAAGAACCTTAAGGGAAGGTTGTATAACACCCCACGTAAAACACTGTGTTTCACATAATTGGAGACTCGTGCCGGTTATGGTACTAATACTTTGTTAGTTAATTATCCATAGAACCTTGAGAGAAGGTTATGGTACTAATACTTTGTTAGTTAATTATCCATAGAACCTTGAGAGAAGGTTATGGTACTAATACTTTGTTAGTTAATTATCCATAGAACCTTGAGAGAAGGTTATGGTACTAATACTTTGTTAGTTAATTATCCATAGAACCTTGAGAGAAGGTTATGGTACTAATACTTTGTTAGTTAATTATCCGTAGAACCTTGAGAGAAGGTTATGGTACTAATACTTTGTTAGTTAATTATCCATAGAACCTTGAGAGAAGGTTATGGTACTAATACTTTGTTAGTTAATTATCCATAGAACCTTGAGAGAAGGTTGTATAACCCCACATAAACACCTGTTTCACACTGTGATGATTCTTTCTTCTGAGTTTTCATGCACATTCACAAATGCATACATATGCGCATGAACACACGCATACTTGGATTTCTCCTTTTTCACGAACACACACAAACATTTGTGCATGAATACACACATACTTACACACATACTCGGATTTCTTCTGTTTCACGTAGCCTACATAAACGCACACAAATAAACATACGCATGTGCAAGAATGCACGCACGCACGCACGCTCGTAGTAGAGCATTATGTGTTTACTCTTTCTCTCACAGCACGCATTAGAGCATTATGTGGTTACTCTTTCTCTCACAGCACGTTCCTAGTGACGAGGTGATGGATGAAAACGAACACAAAAAAAAAAATCGCCGTTCTGAAGGCGTGAGAAAATTGCATACAGACTCTACCTGTTGCTGCTGAGCTGTCGACTTTAATAACATATAAACCCATTTCACCATTATGTAATTATTTGTAAAACTTACTTCACCATTTGTATGATCACTGTGTAAACATTTCACCATTTATATAATTATTTGTAAACTTAATTCATCGTCTGTAAATTATTTCATTATTTGCATGATTACATGTAAGCTTACGTGTGTGATCACTAAATCTACTTTATCATTTGCATAATCATTTTATACCTTTTCCACAAATTTTATAATCACTTGCAGGCATATTTAACAATTTCTGAGCGAATAAAACAACAACCTTTCCTATGAATTTACAGATTTGAGAGAGCTGATTATTTGAATAACTGGATAAATGTTAAAACTCTTAAATGTTCTTTTTATTTGATTGCTTGTTTGATGTATACGACAAACGAATAATATTGGTTGGAACGGATTTTTAAAATTTTAACTAAACGTCTGAAATGCACTGCAAATATTTTTTATAACAAAATCTACTGACTAGAAGCTTTACACTTGTCACTTCAACAACTCGATTGTTCAGCTTAAAAAAACAAGAAATTAGTACAACATGAAAATTCTAAACGCTTGTTATTTAATTCAAACAATGCACAGTTACCAAAATCATATGATTTTTCAATTTCATTCCTTAGTTCCTTAAATGTGCTTTTGTTAACAATCCATCCTTCGAGCAACCCCACAAGTGTCAAGTCAGGGAGAGCTCAGTCAAATGAAACTAGGAATACCCATCGTGTCTGCCTGTCCTCTCCTTTCTTGTTCGACCGGTGTATGAAATTTTCACTGAAATCAAAATGGTAAATACGTACACCATCTTGTTGGTGCGATAAATTTCATGCAAATGGAGGATGGCACAATGGATCCTGTAAATGAAAGATGAAACAAAGATCAAAGACTACTGTAAACATTTAGAAAGGATGACACAGTTGATCCTGTAAATGAAAGATGAAACAAAGACTAATGTAAACATTTTGAGAGGATGACTCAATGGATCCTGTAAATGAAAGATGATACAAAGATTACTGTAAACATTTGGGAAAAAATGACACACTTGATTCTATAAATAGCATGCGTCTTTTCAGATTTTGGTTGTGATCTTGTGAACTAATGCAATAGCATAGCTAAAATGTCCTCACCTATAGATGAGTCGGGTGTTTTAATATAGTTTTTTTTTTACACACACATCTTGATCAGTAATATGTCTGACATTATAACTGTTCTTCGCATTGCAAACTCCCGTCTCCATTGTGTAAATATTTAGTTAAAGTTATTGATTGAACGGTATCGCGCAACTATCTCAACATTTGCCTGTATATTGTTTGTCATTCAGTTATTTCCCTTGTTTGCCTGCATATTGTTTATCATTCAGTTATTTTCCCTTGTTTACAGCGCTTACATTGTTACAAGTAAACAATGGTTCATTCCAACAACTATCATAGTTAACCATGATCCAGTATACATTGATTGAATGTAAGGGACGCTTCCGGCTTCCGCCGCTTTCGCGCATATCCTGTATACAAACTGAGCGCACCCAATAAATACCCTCCTGAGGTCTCATTCCTGAAATGTGTGTGTTTCTTTAGTGAGTACTCAGTATAAGTATGCAATCATACATATACTTTAACATGTAGAGACCTACACATAGATAGATAGATAGTGTGACACGGGAATGCTACTTAGTTAATGAAGATAATAATAATTATTAATTAATCTTTCGTAACTAATTTCAAGTAATGAAAATACTAATTTTATTTTATTAATGATCCTCCAACAGATGCCACTCGGCTTTCACTTGGCGGACATTTTGGCGCTGTAAACGTTTTCTCTATTCCACAACATCAACTAACATTTATAGTCATATAAGATATCCCTGAATAGAAAACTTCTTACGAAAGGAGAAGACAAATCCGCCTTTAATCTATTTTTGCGAGCCCCCATCCACCCACTTTCTTCTCCAATGTAAGATTATATATCAATATCAATATGCATAAGATCATACATTAACAATAAATTTATTAAAATAAAAATCAAATATACATATGACAATTACAATGAAATAGATAACTTCACATCAATATTCCATGAACCCATGTAGGATAACTATTGTTTACAGTCTCTCTCTACATATATATTAATAAAATAATTACAGCTGAACATAGAGTCAATACAAATTGAAGGTTAAATCTATTAGAAAATAGAAATGGAGTTATTAGAGTTAAACGTGTACATTAATGTGACCTGGATTAAGCACTTCTTGACAGTCTTTCACTTGCCTTTGCAACAATGTCACAATGCCAAAATGTCCATGCTCAGCAGGTGTTTCACCACTGGAAACTCTGACATGCTGCAATATTCTCGAATGTCTCTCCCCCATGTCACTCCTTCATATAGGACACTAATTTCAGCAATTCTGGTACTTCACTGCACCAGAATTCTCCTGAATGTACCCATCATTCTTGCTCTGATATATTATAGTGCATAGTGTACTCCTTTATGTTTACACACTCTGCAACACACTTTTGCAAGTTTCCTGCACTTTCCCAGTCACTCAAGTCACAACCAGTGAACAAACAAAGGGTAGCTAGGAACTTAAACATTGAACTTGAGGCTCCACTTGAGGCTTACAGCTCAGGGTTGAACTCACACTCACAGAGTGAGACCCAAATGAACAAAAAGGCATTTAATCACTGCAACATATAATTAAAGAGCAAACCTAAGTTTTTGTTTTGTCACAATATAACTCCACTCTATCTGACACACCATTCTGAAACATGCAATTCCTGCAACAGTATTCATTATCCCCATGCATACACATGGTAAAATAAACACAGCATATCAAACAATGTCACATATTAATGCACCATACGGGTGCAGCTTAGTTCAAACATAAAAGTTAACTCACATAGTACATTGCTACATAACACAAGTATAACATGTCATAGTAAAATGCATGAAATATTTCTAAGTCCATTCTCTCTCAATCAGTCACCACTAAACTCACCACTCAAACTAATGACTGCCTTCAAGCCAGACTTTCTTCCTCTACTTCAAATTCAAAAGTGATTAGGGTGTAAAATTCTCTACAGTAACTGAATTGTTTTAATCTCAGCCCATTGGCTGGTCTTGTTCTCATAAAGGATTATCATTGGATAATAGGAAATTGCTCACTCAGTTTCCATTAGGTCAGCAAATCTAGAATATTCTTGCCTCAGGCTATTTACTTCAAACTCAGACACTTTCAAATTAACACCATAAGGAGTGCATAAGGTCGGGTACTAACAATTTAGCAGTTTATATAACGATTTAATTTTAAAATAAGGAGGTGCAAATTTACTCTGTCACAGAGAGACAGATAGAAGGATGGATGGATGGAGAGCAGGAGAAATAGAGTGGTACTAATGTTCAAACGTATAAATTCTTGTAGAATTACATTATTTCTTTGTAGCCCTGATAAATTAATTTGGATGGATGGACAGATGGATAGCTGGAGAGATAGTGTGGTACTAATGTTCAAACATTAATAAATTATTGCGGAATTACAAAATTAGCCCTACTAAATTACCAGGACTTCAAATGTAGCCATAAACCGTTTATCAATCTCGCAAACGCTTAAAAAGTGAGCGAAGAGCTCTATCAATAACTGCAGGTGTTACCAAGGATCAAAGCAAACATCATAGTCACGCCCTTACTCTAGTGCAAGGGCTCTTAACCTTTTTTGAGTCAACTATCCCTTGGAATATTTTTTTTTAATGTCATGGACTCCTTTGAACATTTTTTTTTTTTAGTCACGGACCCCTTTGAAAATCTGGTGAAAGCTAATGAGCCCCTCCATAGAAAAATGCGTAAAACAGAATATAAAAATATAGTGAATATTTGACTTACAGACCACCTTGAAGCTCATCCATGGACCCTTTGGGGTCCGTGGACCTAAGGTTAAGAACCTCTGCTCTAGTGTGTCCCTCACGATTACAAAGGTAATCATGTAATGACTGACACTAAGTCTATTTTTTAAAAAATACTAATAAATAAGCATGGCTAACTATTGATCTGGTAACAGTAACTGCTTGAAGTAGAGATAAGTTATCAGGATTGACCAAGTTAATATCAGGTAACACTGCTCTAATACCAGTGATAGCTGTATTTGTTTGAGATAATATCCTGTAAATCTGACTAGAACAGATAACTTAGCAGACTTGACCGAGATAAGATCCGGTAGAACTACTAATAATGATCATTTAGTATGCTTGACCGAGAAAATATCCGGCAGCACTGCTAATAAAATAATTTTCATTTAGCATGCTTGACCGAGAAAATATCCGGCAGCACTGCTAATAAAATAATGATCATTTAGCATGCTTGACCGAGAAAATATCCGGCAGCACTGCTAATAAAATAATTTTCATTTAGCATGCTTGACCGAGAAAATATCCGGCAGCACTGCTAATAAAATAATTTTCATTTAGCATGCTTGACCGAGAAAATATCCGGCAACACTGCTAATAAAATAATTTTCATTTGCTTGACCTGGATAATAATCCCGCCGACAAAGTTTGCTTTTGACGCGTCATTAATTTCAGGAGTGTTATAATTAATTATTTTATTTCTCTTACGCATTTAATTAAGAAAATTATATCTAAGTGGAATTACCAGAGAGAGAGAGGAGAGAAAGAAAATGAAAGAGAGAGAGAGAGAAAGAGTGAGAGAAAGAGAGATAAAGAGGAGGGAGAAACATTTTAAAAGTAGCGAAGAACTGCAAATGAGAACTGACTTTCTAAATGATAATTAGGAAGAACATGAAAAATAATATCATTAGGAAAGACAGGAAAAATAATTATATAAATATAATTAGGAAAGACAGTAAAACTAAAAAATATATATAATTAGGAAGTTCGTGGGAAAATATATAATGAAGAAAGACATGAAAATTTTATATATATATATAATTAGGAAAGACAAGAGAAATAATATATATGTATAATTAGGAAGTACATGGAAAATAATATATAATTAGAAAGGACAGGATAACTAATATATGACGCTAACACCACCTAGCTAATGTTTATTATTATTATTATTTAATCAAACATAACTAATAACAAGTAATGTGAATCTTAATTTATGTTATTCATAATTCTCCAGAAGACACCACACGTCTCTCTCACTTCGCGGACATGCGTGTGCTGTAAACGTTTTCTCTCTTTCACAACATTAAAGACAAACACTTACTGACAAACAATATTTACGTGGCGGAAAACTTCTTACTAAAGGAAAAGACAAATCCGTTTAGGGAGTCTCCATTCACCCACTCTCTTTCCAATACATGATTATCTATATGTGTAAGAAGGTCAATAAATGTATTAAATCAACAATCAAATATACATATAACAAACACAATCAAAAGAGTGTTGACATTTACATCACAACGTTCGATTAACACTACACAATTGTTCAGTCAATCCTAGCATAGACACCAGCAGTCAAATGATCATACATATAAATATATATAATCAAATTCTTAGGCATAATTTATCATAGAAATGACAGTGGAGTTTTATAGAAATAATTAAATATCAATGTACATAACCTTTTCAAAGATGGCCACTGTCACTAACACGTGTTCACAATCACGCGGTTTGCAACAAGTCAATGTTTTTCTTATTTAAACAATGGTCTCACGTGCCCATTTTAGGCACGTTACACAACTGTTCCAGAATCTTCGATGTGCTCTCAAAGTACCCTGTGAAGAATCATCCAGAATTTTCTTTGCAGTATTAAACACATCAGGAGAAATGTTCCTGAATTTTCGTGTATGCTACTCAGTACACATTCTTCATGAATATTTGTGACCAAAGTCAAACCCCCATTTTTTGACGTATTGGCTCTTGAACGGTAAATCAACTTATAGCAACACGTTACTGATAATAGGAATCAACTTAGAGCAACACGTTACTGATAATAGAAATCAACTTATAGCAATACTTTACTGATAATAGGAATCAACTTATAGCAACACGTTACTGATAATAGGAATCAACCTAGAGCAACACTGATAATAGGAATCAACTTATAGCAATATGTTACTGATAATAGGAATCAACTTATAGCAACACGTTACTGATAATAGGAATCAACTTATAGCAATACGTTACTGATAATAGGAATCAACTTATAGCAATATGTTACTGATAATAGGAATCAACTTATAGCAAGATGTTACTGATAATAGGAATCGACTTATAGCAATACGTTACTGATAATAGGAATCGACTTATAGCAATACGTTACTGATAATAGGAATCGACTTATAGCAATACGTTACTGATAATAGGAATCAACTTATAGCAATACGTTACTGATAATAGGAATCAACTTATAGCAATACGTTACTGATAATAGGAATCAACTTATAGCAATATGTTACTGATAATAGGAATCGACTTATAGCAATACGTTACTCATAAGTTCGTCGATAACGTTGGATGCACACACCAATGTGATCGGGTAGATTACAGTTGTCACAGTAGCCTGAAGTGAAAAAAGGTGTGCCTTTCTCTGCAAAAGTCAAATTAAGGCAGCGCTAAATTTCAGGCATATTCCATCTCTAAACTCCTTCCTCTCTTACAAACATTCTCAACTTATAAAGCCTGCAACAATATTGTTAACCCGATACATACACAGCATAAGAAATATAGCATTAATAAAAAATAACACGTATAATGTACAACATAATCAAATTAGTGAACATAGAAATAATGGTTCAATTACATAAGCATTTTTAATTCAAATCATAGATCAATAGAAAACATGTACGAAATATTTCTATGTCCTTTCTTTCTTTATCAGTCAATTAACTTACATTAAGCTAACAATCGCCTTTATGACCAGAATGAATTATGTTCAAATCAAAGTGATTAGAATATAGACTTTTTCAATAAAATAACTTTTGGTCCATTCCCATTGGATGAATTTGTTTTGAACAAGTGTGACACTATTAGTCAGAAAACTACTCATCCAGTTAGAACGGGTTTGGATTGCATCAGCAATTTTCTAACACTTTCTCCACCTGAGCTGTTTACTTCCAACTTTGACACTTACAAAAAAATATCATAATAAGGAGTGCCCAAGGTCACGTCGCATTGACATTGGCAACAAAGATATAATTATTAAGTTTAGAAATAGGGATAGGCAAATTTACTTCACCACACATTGTAAATTGTATTGCTGCAGTAAATTATAACCTAGGAGGGATGTATTTTGTTTAAATTCTATTGATGAAGTAAATTATAATGTATTTTGTTTAAATGTGAACAAAGGGCAAAGTAAAACCATTGATTGGAAGCTATAATAGCAATTGTTAATTACGTGAATTCTTGAGATGATTATTATCTTGTCTTATAAATGCTTCATAATGATGGGAATTCTTTTGGAATTATAGGTTAGCACGTACCCTAACGTTTATTGATTTTGGTGTCTGTTAATTTCAGAGCCCTGTTATTACTTTGCTGTTACCAAATATATTAATTATAACAATAATTATGATAACTAGAAAAGAAAATATTATCTTTGATTAGCTGGATTCTTCTTTCATTATCATAATCTGAAACCCGATCCGACGATTCGGGCAAAAAGCCACCATTTGTGGAGATTGTGACATAGATACGTTTGTCGCTTTGTAATTACAACTGTTGTCGATGTGTAATTACTACTATATAGAGACCGGATCTTAGATATTAAACAGATGAATGATAACAGCAAGGCAGGTCATTCCGGTGCTTTGCTAAAAATGTCTTGTTCTCAGCAATGTTGGAGTGTTGCAAGTGTCTTCCTCGTGTCATCGAGTGCTACATTTCACGTCTTCCTTGTGTCGTCAAATGTTAATAGTACACGTCTTTCTTATGTCATAGAGTGTTACATACACGTGTCTTTTTGAGTCATCGAATGTTACATTACACGAGTCTTCCTTGCGTCATCAAGTGTTACAGTACACATCTCTCTTATGTCATCCAGTGTTACATATACGTGTCTGTTTTGTGTCATCTAATGGTACATTACACGTGCCTTCCTTGCGTTATCAAATGTTACATTACACGTGTATTAAGATGGCGTGTGTCCATGCTCACAAATGAGAGAATTTTCATTAATTCTATCACCAGCCACACTATATTGTTTGACCTTCCATAGTATAGTACTCATTGAAGGAACGTCCGACTTTAGTCCAGCCGGCCTTTCCTCACCATTTCACCTTGCTTACGTTACATGGCCACTTGAAGCAATAGAGGTAAATCTGGCGCACGTTCAACCCGTACAGATGCTAACAGCCAGGTATCCATCACGCGCCTGTCACCAAAGTCAATATGTGATAGAAATTATGTACGGCCAGGAAAACCAGATGACACCAAATACAAACAAGGCCCACAAATGACTGCTTGTAAAGCCGTTTCAGAATTAACATTGGAAAGTGGATAGCGCTTGTTGCAGAAAGGACGCTTACTGAAACTATCGATATCACCTGTGTAACGTACGGGGTAAGTTTTAGAGCGCGCCCTTAGCAGACCTTATGACCACGTGGTCACTTCGTACCAGAGTAGACACGTAGTGTCAAAGTCGGAATCTCTCAAATCGTGAGCGATGGCAAGTATACAAGTGTTAGAGACAATTAGGAAGATCTTTTCTTTTTGATTATTTTTTTTTTTAATGCCTTAAAGATTGTGAAAATAGCATTAGAAGCAATGGTCTAACTGTTCTATCGATCTGTGTGACCATTCTAATGAGATTATAATTATATTCGCTTAGTATGTCTTCAGAAATAGCATCTCCCCCTCCCCCCTCTCTCTCTCTCACACACACACACAAACACACGCGCGCGCGCTCATTATTGTCTTAGGTATGAGCTTTTCTCTGTTTCTTTATCAGATAAAGGTAACAAATTCATTGATAATTTTGTCATTTAGCACATTCTTAACACACGCAGGCACATAACAGCTTATTAAAACACGCGCGCGCACAAAACACACACAGAACATGACCACTGGATCGAAGTTATATAATAAATCTCCCACGTGCAGAGTATTTTGAAAGATGTTAAGTGTGCCTTGAGTTACTGCAGCAAATATAGTCAAGAACATTAAAGGACTCTTTTTATTTAAAACAAAACAAAAAATCGAAAGATGTTACAAAGCTATTCCTTTTCTAAGATTGTGAAATGTCATCCTTACGCGAAGCTCCTTAACAGACCTGTTCAGTATTACAGGGGACAACAACTTGCGTATAAACATATTCCAGTATTATAGCGGACAGCAAAGTGTGCAAAATATCTTTCCAGACTCAGAGCGAGAAGTGTGAATATATCTTCCAGAGGGTGAACTTGTAAAAAAATCTATAAAACACTAGTAAGGTGTGCAAAATCATCTGTCCAATCTTATAGCGAGAGTCAAAGTGTGTACAAACATTTGACCAGCCTTATAGGGAGGTTCAAAGTGTGTAAAAACATCTGTCCAGTCTTATAGCGAGAGTCAAAGTATGTACAAGCATCTGTCCAGCAAGAATCAAAGTGCGCACGAACATCTGTCCAGCCTTGCAGCGAGTCAAAGTGTGTAAAACGTGTCCAGCCTTACAGAAAGAGTTAAAGTGTGTTAAACGTGTCCAGCCTTACAGCAAGAGTGAAAGTGTGTTAAACGTGTCTAGCCTTACAGCGAGAGTAAAAGTGTGTACAAACATCTTTCCATTCTTACAGCGAGTTTCAAAGTGTTATAACGTGTCTAGTCGTACAGCGAGTGTAAAAGTGCGCACAAACATCTGTCCAGTAATACAGCGAGAGTCAAAGTGTATAAAAGTATATGTCCTGTCTAGCAACGAGAGTCAAAGTGTGTACAAAGATCTGTCCAGTCTTACAGCGAGAGTCAAACTGAAACACCTGCCCAATTTTACAGCGAGAATCAAACTGTGTAAAACATTTGTCCAGTTTTACAGCGAGAATCAAAGTGTGTAGAACATCAGTCCAGTTTTACAACGAGAGTCAAACTGTGTAAAACACCTGCCCAGTCTTACAACGAGAGCCACAGTGCGCACAAACATCTGTCCAGCGAGAGCCAAATGTGCAAAACGCCTGTCCAATTTTACAGCGAGAGTCAAATTGTGTTCAAACACTTAACAGTGAAGAGTCAAACTGTGTAAAACAACTGTACAGTCTTAGAGCGGAAAGCAAACTATACAGTTTACCCCGTCTCACAGCGGAATGCTGATGGTTAGAAAGTTGACTTGGAAATAATAACTGTCTCGTCTCAGAACGAAAGTGATTTGTAGCCTGAAAATTTAATTGGTGGTTTCTCTTCTCGGTAAGTGAACTCATTATATTACTATTGATCAGAATGGTGTCATAGGGCAGTTGTCATTCATTATCAATGTCATTTATGCAACTGATCAGTGTAATGTCAGAAAGCAAAATGTTACAGTGATTATCATAATAATTTATGAATCAGATTACAATAAAACCCTACGTGCTACTGACAGCAATAATTCTAATAATTTATGAGCTAGGTTACAGTAATACCATATATACAGTTACGGCGATAATCGTAATAATTTATTAAATTGATTAAGTAATGCCAAGCATGCAGTTCATGATAATTATCATAATATTTGAACTTGGTCAGATTAAAGTCATAGAAGAGTTTATACGTAGTCCAATTTAAAACACTGATTAAAGTAACGGCATGCAGCAATTAACGGTAACCAGCATAATCTTTATGTAACTTGTCCAGGTAAATATTTTTAAAGCAGATTGTAATAATTATCATAATTTATTTAAGTGATACATATCAGTCATGTAGTCTGTATAATAATTATGGTCATGTTATGGCTATCCAGATCTTTATATTTTAGTCATTATTTTTTTCATTATAAGAGAAAGGCAAGACAATATTGGGCGATAAAGGCTAAACTTTCACTAGTAAGTTTTACAATTCCCTAATGTAAAGAACGTTATTAACACACACACACACACACACACACACACACACACACACACACACACACACACACACACACACACAGACATACACACACACACACACACACACACACACACACACACACACACACACACACACACACACACACACACACACACACACACACAGTATATTAGACAAGTTATCTATGTATGCACAAATGTGATGGAAAATAGAGAATTGTATTACAGTATATAACTAATAGTGAAAGGTAACATCAATACATTTCTCTATTGTTGCTGAGGACAAGTTATCGATATGAACACTTTTGTAAGCAACATTGCTATTATATTACAGTATTTGTAACAAAATGTGAAAGAAACATCAATACCGATAATGTAAAAAGATAATATTAATGTTCCCTAATTTTATACGCAATGTAATAGGTACAATACAAAAGAAAATATATTATCAATACATTTCCAGCATTTAATGAAATCAAAGATATATTTCACCTACAAACTTCAATAATAATAATATTAATTTATCGGGGTTCTCCCGCCCACCCACCCTTACAAATGTGTATCGATACCTGCAGAAACTCTATCAAAACCTATACAAGTGATCAGAAACTTGTAAAAGATAAATAAAATTAATTATTTTCAATACTTTTGTTGATTTTGCAATAAATACACATTGTGCTTAAAGTTAAATCGATTTCATATTTACATACAGTGAAGAAGAAAATAATCTAATTATACATTTATTTAGTTAAAAGTTGTTATTAACATTATATTTAAAATAATTTATTACTATTTGAATGATAATTATAATTTAGTATTGTGTATTGCCAATTGTTAAATATTAGTCTAATACTGACTTGCTGTCCAAGCAATTGCGCTTGTAATAGTAACTGATTAAATTAACTTCTGCTGGTTACATAAATAGCAACGAAATTTTTAAATAAGGCGTTTTATTATTATTATTATTTTAATTACATGCTTAAATATTACATTATGTTTGATAATTTGCTATTATAAAATTGTTGAATTGGATATCGATTAATTCCTTTATTTTGTTAATGAATTCTCAAATTCAGTTGCATAGATGGACGAATTATTAAGATCACGAAACAGCAGTTTAAAATGAATTGAAATATAAATATATAAATAAAAATATATAAATATATTGTAAATATATTAAAGGTATCCATTATGCGGATTCATCTTCGTTCGACTGTTAACCTGATGCTGATGGTGATTTTGGTGGCGCTATGTCTGATTCTGTTCAACAGCCAAGGTAGGGTCATGAAGTCCAAAATAGTGTAAATATTTTTTAATTGTGAAAATGCAACTCCAAAGAGCCAGTAAACCAGAATTCAGGTATTTTTATTGAACCAAAAGGTCACGTGCATGCATAAAGAAGGATACTAAAGAGTCCATCCAAAGCACGACCCATCGTCTTTTAATGTAGAAGGATCACTATAGAATCTGAACGCAATAGATGTTTGTCTGTGTTGACGTAGAAGGGTCACTTTATAATCTGAACGCAATAGATATTTGTCTGTGTTGACGTAGAAGGGTCAATCTATATTCCGATTGCAATAGACGTATATGTCGGTATCTTCTACTCAAAAAAGGTCTGTTGAATATGTATTTCAATATGTCATTACTTCTATTTCAAAATATGAAGACCACAGGGGAAAGAACAGCAGGGTCACAGTTTTGTACTTCGGAGATAATACATTTTTAAAGTTTGAAACCATGTGAGCTTGTAATATGTACATAAAATCACAATTGTTTTAAATATACCACAAACATGTCTAATTTACAAGGAAATCAAGCAGAAAGAGTAGCTATTACATCAATGTTTTTGTTTTTACTGATTGTTAATCAAGGAAGGGTATAATTTGACTCTGCCTTTTTTCCCTTTTTCGTGGACTTTTTCGTTTTTTCTAAGGATTGTTATTATTTTGCATTGTGATTAATGCTAATACATTTCACATTTTGTATTCAGGTGTCATATTTTAGATTATTTTTGCATCAATGTTGTGTGGTCTGTTTAAGAAAGTAAAATAATGCTTTTTTGTGGCCGATATAATGTTGTATGACTAGACAGAGAACAAAATATGCTGTTATTCTTATGATGACAGTCTCACACACACACACACACACACACACACACACACACACACACACACACACACACACACACACACACACACACACACACAGCATCAAGTGACAGTCTACTTTGTTTAATTTTGGAGTGCCGTGCCACGTTACACTGAGACAGGTAAAATCCAACTGCTTAGGTCTCAGTGTACTATAAAGCGGTGCCTGCTATACTAAAGTATCAGTGTACTATAAAGCGGTGCCTGCTATACTACTTAGGTATCAGTGTACTATAAAGCGGTGCCTGCTATACTACTTAGGTATCAGTGTACTATAAAGTGGTGCCTGCAATACTGTTTATATGTCATCAATGTCTTCATGCAATGGCTCATCAGCCTGTTGGTTACATGGCAAAGCTTCAAAATAGTCAGGATTAGAAGTGAACCTTTTAAAGCACATGCAAATCATTATATTTAGCCTTTGAGATGCACAATTTCTCTTCGTTTAAGTTTAACGGTTCTTTGTTTACAATGATTTTACTTTTGTGTCTCACTGTAGCGCTGATGATTGTTTTTAACAACTGGCCATTCCATGAGTCGCTATGAGTAATTGCGTCAGGAAAGTCCACAGAAAATGAAATTTCCCTTAGAGTCCTAGTTGGAAATGGACAAACATTCTTGTAAAGCGGCTTTAAAAAAGCAGTCATGTTTTTAACCATGTTTTGTTTCAATTCAACATTGTAAGGAGAAGGATTTTTACGAGCACTTGGGAAAATCTCGAACCAATCTGATGGAACACTTACAGGTGTTTTACAATTAATGAGTCCCATGTTTCTATCACACTCCATGTATGAATGTCCACGTTCAGGAAATGTTATTTTTTATAGAATCGAATCGCTTTTTATGACGCACAAGAAAGTTCATGAAGCGAATAGCGCATAGGACGACTGGTTGGGTACATTTACATTTTTTTTGGAAATCTAAAGCAATCGCCTCAAAATCTTTGTGGGCTATCAATATAGCCTCCCGTTTCTGCTTTTCTTTGGTGAACGTCTTGTTCAATTTCAAGTTCATGCAACTGGCGCTTAAGATGTTCTGTTTCTAAATTAGCTGAGATTTCTTTTGTAGTTGTATCAGTTTTTTATTTGATTTCATCACATTTTGAACAAGTATCTGACCTAGGATAGCCAAAGGCAATATTAAAGTCATTTGAAAACTGTGCGATATGATTCATATGAAAGTTTGTCGTCTGGATGCTGAATTTTGAACATGTCGTGCATCTTTTTGATGTTTAAATCTTCCGGCAGGTAAATTCGCCGAGTTTTCACCAGTGAGTAGTGTCACCCTCTAAATAAAGAAATGTGATCACGCACTTTCTGAGACAGGACATCAGTCATTTTATGAGGACGATTACTGTGCTTTCCACGTTGAACTTTGTGTGGTTCACCTGGAAAAAAATTAATAATAAAGAAGATGATGAAGAGCAAATTAACAATATGCATGAGGACTGTGGGCTTAGATCAGTAGATGTAATCATGACTTTATAATCTCCATAAAGAAATGAGTTGTAGGTTTATTACATTTATAAATGTAATGCAGGCGATACGGTTTACAAGCTCTATGAACAACATAATATAGATTCAGAATCAAATAACCTATAGTTATACCTACTCCTCTTGATTGTCTCCCCTTCTTTATGCCGAAGATGGACAGAATGGCGGAAAAGCACACTAGCACAAATTGATTTTTCACAAACACTTTGTATTGGTAACTGTTGTTGTAAGTTTTAGGATCAGCTTTCCTCGGTCTTCTTCTTTTAATCTCACACACTGTAAAGAGACTGGCAAAAAATGAATCTTGAGCATCCTTGCTTGCTAGAGAGCTGACAGATTATAACAAACGAGGTCTGTCTTTTTCGTTTAGTTTCAAAACATTTATATTTCTTGCATTTGCAGTCAGGTCCTGTTTTGTGTGAAGCTAGCTTCTGTTTTTTTTGTTTCTTTCCCTTACTCTTCCGTAACTTTTCTTTTTTTAGGTTTTGTCACTTTTGCAAAGTCAGCCATTTTGAATGTGACACTCAAAGTTGTTTTGGATTGGATCATTGCGTCATGTGATCTGAAAAATCATGTGACTTTGGTGAATCTACTGCAACTTCCACAGGAAACTTTGGACCCTGCTGTTTGTTCCATTTGATCATGCTTTTACTCAACTAGTTTTCTCATGGACCCTGCTGATTTTTCACTCAAATCATGGGACATTGGTGACTCTACTGCAACTTCTACTGTAAACTTTGGACCATGCTGTTTTTTCCATTTGATCATGTTTTTTCATTTACCCTGCTGATTTTTCACTCAAAGTCATTCAAAACAAACTACGATACCCAATCTATAGTGCAACGGATGTAACTTAAAATTAAAAAAAAAATGTGACCCTGTATTTTGCCCTGTGGTCTTCCATGGTTTTAGTTGGCTACAATCTTAGCTTAAAGTCTGTGTTTTAATATAGTCTTTGTCGACCACATAATTATGTCACTAATGGATGACATTATTGTAAAATATTTATAATTTCTTCGGAATAACAGGGAGTTTTAGAAAACAATTATTGAGTTTGCTTTGTATCACTTAAAAGAATTATAATTAAAATCGATAAAGAAATACATTTAAAAAAATGGTGACCCGTCAAAACCGCGAACGACAAATGCGCGCCGACAAAACCGCGATGGACAAAAGCGCGCTGACAAAATCGCGCTCTTTGAAATCGACAAAATCGCGCCGACAAATGCGCGCCGACAAAATCGCGATAAACATCACCAAGTAAAGAATGGCAGGAAGTGTTATGTATGTTCGCTCTATTACATAACTTCTTTTCATTCTTTTTATTACCTTTGTGTAAGGATTATTTATACGTAGTATCTCTTAATATTGATCTTTATGGTAAAATTATTAAGATTTGATTATGCTTCATTCTTTTCATTGCATTTGTGTAAGGATTATTTACACGTAGTATCTCTTAATATTGATCTTTATGGTAAAATTATTAAGATTTGATTATGCTTCATTCTTTTCATTGCATTTGTGTAAGGATTATTTACACGTAGTATTTCATAATAGTGATCTTTAAATAAAATTATTAAGATTTGATGTATGCTTCATTCTTTTCATTGCCTTATTTTGAGGATTATTTGCACTCAGTATCTCTTAACATTGCTTTGTGTATCGTAATATTGATATCTACGTATGTTATTATTACATTCTTGTACGATTTAACATGTATCATCGCGATTTTGTCGATCGCGATTTTGTCGGTGAACCTAAAAAAATAACATTATTGACATCCTTAAACACCGTGTCTGGTTTGCGCTTTGTCTAGCAGGTGGTATATTCTCAGCTGTTTAAATTTTGCAGAAAAGTCAGCACCACAAATGCTGGATCGAATACAAATTCGAGAGTTTCCAAGGGTGAATAACCTTCAGTGCAACATCACCACGATTACGAACAACGAAACCGAGAAAACCACTGGTAAGATTGACAAATCTACGTTAAGTGAAACAAACTGACCCAACACTTTAGCTAAGAAATGTACGTTAAATGAAACAGACTGACCCAACTCAGAAATCTAGGCTTAGTGAAACAGATTGACCCAACACTTTAACTAAGAAATCTACGTTATGGATAAGAAAAATGGAAAATGTATGTACACGAATAATGTGTGTTGGTTGAGAGGTCATGATAGCAGAAATAGTCTTTGTCTAACCAGAACAGTTACAGTTACTGTACATAAACAGTCTTTGATTAACCAGAACAGTTACAGTTACTGTACATAAATAGTCTTTGATTAACCAGAACAGTTATAGTTACTGTGCAGAAATAGTCTTTGATTAACCAGAACAGTTACAGTTACTGTACAAAAATAGTCTTTGATTAACCAGAACAGTTACAGTTACTGTACAAAAATAGTCTTTGATTAACCAGAACAGTTACAGTTACTGTACAGAAATAGTCTTTGATTAACCAGAACAGTTATAGTTAGTGTGCACAAATAGTTATTTTGTTTATATCCCTTGACTTACCAGAACAGTTTTAGTCAACAAGAGTACAAAGATCAAGATTCGAAACATTGTTTGTCACTTCCTGTCATCAAAAGTATAGAAGTCAAACTCATAACATTATTTTTCACTTCCTGTCATCAAGAGTATAGAAGTCAAACTCATGAAATGATTAATCAGTTCAAGTCCACATGAATACAGACGTCAAAGTCATAACACGATTTTATCAGTTCCAGTCCACAAGAATACAGAGGTCAAACTCGTACTTCTGACATACATGCGGAGCGGGTCATCATTCGCCGGCGATGTTTTCAATCATCATCCAGAAGTGTTTTACGTCTACGAACCATTGTGGTCCATTCAAAAACATTACTTCAGCGGAGAGCCGATCTTCTTCTTCAACAAAGGACCAATGTACGTATATGTGTAGTCATGGCATAAAGTATATTTATTTTACTATTGACCAATGTACGTATATGTGTAGTCATGGCATAAAGTATATTTATTTTACTATTGACCAATGTACGTATATGTGTAGTCATGGCATAAAGTATATTTATTTTACTATTGACCAATGTACGTATATGTGTAGTCATGGCATAAAGTATATTTATTTTACTATTGACCAATGTACGTATATGTGTAGTCATGGCATAAAGTATATTTATTTTACTATTGACCAATGTACGTATATGTGTAGTCATGGCATAAAGTATTTATTTTACTATTGACCAATGTACGTATATGTGTAGTCATGGCATAAAGTATATTTATTTTACTATTGACCAATGTACGTATATGTGTAGTCATGGCATAAAGTATATTTATTTTACTATTGACCAATGTACGTGTATGTGTAGTCATGGCATAAAGTATATTTATTTTGCATGCTTTAGTATTTCATTCATAAACTATCATTTGTAAGCTGAATAAAAATACTTCCTTAATTTACACACTTAAACCGCTTGCTTAGGGTATCCTAACTCAGTATAGACTATAAGAAATTAATTATTTCTTAAATTTAGGTTAAGTTTGTTTTTATACTGTTTAAAATGTTTAATAGCTATTTTTTTTCTAAAGAATTAATTTTTGTTTATTTTTTTATTAAGACTGAATATTGTTTGTTTTTGTCGCGATATATCTGGGGGTGGCCTTATAATAACGTATTATTTCAAATGTTATGGTTAAACGTATAATACATCTCTAAAGTTCCGATATATCTTGGGGTGGCCTTATAATAACGTATTATTTCAATCTCTATATATAAATTCCGCTATAAGGTATAGACTATTGGATGTATATTATGAATTACTCTTACACTGATAACCGGGAAACGCCGCCGGTCAGTTGACTTCGGCCCCCACTCAGCAAAATACAAATAGACAAATAAAGAACAAGGGGATATAATTATGTTATAATAGTTCAATATAAACAAACAAAAATAAATTACACTACACTACGTGAGACGGAAACAATTAACAAAGATTTAATAAAGAAAAGGTTAACAATATTTCAAATATAAATGAAGAAAATAATTACTTTTCTAATACATATAACTAAGAGAAATTGTTATCATCCTTAAACCATAAACTGTCTTTCACTATGTATTTAGTCTGCCCATACTCAATGTTTTCAGATTTTAGTAATTATAAAGTTTTAGCTTTGCATTCTGACGTCACATATTCCCATCCATGTATCCGGGAATGCACTTGGTGACGTCATAGTAATGCATGGCCCACACACAACTCTCTGCACTTTATTTTTACCATCACTAATTATGAACTTCAAACATAACAACAGCAAGAAGCTAAAAAAAGGAAACAACAACAACAACAAACCTTTATCCAGCCATGCGTCTATCATTGTTCTTTCAGGAAAAATCAGCTACTTTCTTCTTCCAGAAAGGGACTCACATGATATCCCGTCATAAAAGTATTTTGAAGCAGAGCAAAGTGTTAGAAACTACAGCCTGGGTTTTCAATTTACGGCCTAAAGTTCCACCCATCTCTCTCCCTTCACTAATTTTCTCAACTAATAGAATTACAGGATACAACTACAGCTAATAGAATTACAGGACACAACTACAACTAACAGAATTACAGGATACAACTACAAGTAAGAGAATTACAGGATACAACTACAACTATTAGAATTACAGGATACAACTACAGCTAATAGAATTACAGGATACAACTACAAGTAAGAGAATTACAGGATACAACTACAACTAATAGAATTACAAGATACAACTACAACTAATAGAATTACAGGATACGATTACAATTAATAGAATTACAGGATACAACTACAACTAATCTATCTTTATTACGGGTAATATTCATGACTTCCACACCCACTTTGTCAACACATGTCAACTTTCCATAAATAGGATCAAGGTTACATAAGTCTCAAGCCGAACTAGTCACATAACGGGAGCTTGATCAATGGGAGACGGGAAAGGAATCCGTTAAAACAAATCTCCGGATGTTTAGACATAAAATAGCAAGCTGAATGTTGATTTGCAGTTTAAACAAACTACAACAAAGTATGCATCGCCACTTCTTAATTCGATGCTAGTCCCATAGATTTCAGCCTTAACTCACTCTTAATGAGACAACCTAAGTCTCTCTATCCTTTCATCTATCTTTCAACTCATTAACACTTTACAAATAAACATGTTATCATAACATTCTGAATTACTATCAGTGCAAATAGACAGGTCATAAAAATTCTTAAAATGTGGGGAGAAATTCTCAGTATGTACCTTTGATTATCTTATACAGGTATTTTATATTTTTCAATTTTTAATTTTGTTGTCTGGAGTCCCTTGCAATATAAGATAAATTTCTTGATCTGGCACTTTATTTCATATGGCTGTATATTTCACATTTTTTCTGCTTTACGTGGAAGGGGGGGAGAGGTTTCATTTTAAATTGTTTATTTCTGGTTGAGGTGGCCACCTTTATTTGTTTTAAGAGGAGGGAGATAGCCATTTTCTGTAAAACAAACACCTGTTTCTTTTCAGTTTTCTTACAATGGGTATTATATAATCTGGTTTAGCTCAGTCTTGTTAAGCAGAGCCAGACTTGTTGCCTGACGAACTGATTTTGAAGTGAGTGTGATTTTTTGGCGGCCAGAGAGTTGATTCTACAATGCCGGTCGTAGGAAGCACAAGAAGAGAGAGAGAGAGAGAGAGAGAGAGAGAGAGAGAGAGAGAGAGAGAGAGAGAGAGAGAGAGAGAGAGAACGCCAGAAGTGATTAGCTATGAAGTATATAGGGCCTCAACTGTGCTTGGCTCGGTTTCTGTTTAGTAACTTATTTTTACACAAGGTTCTCCGGACTTCTAGGAAGGATAGAAATGTGTATGTGTGTGTAGATGAAAAGATTGATAGACAGACAGAAGGAATCTAAAAGTATACAGACGTTGCTTGATTGTCGACATAAATTGTATTTAGAAGTGAAGACCTGTTTTAAAAGTGCTTTTACTAATCCATGATAGGACAGGGCCTGATGCATGAAGCATGCTGATGCTTTGATGACAGTTTCTACAGTTAGTACTGTATTCTTTATATACGCGTACATTTATTTCCGGATGAGGTAGAGAGGTATAGGGAAACAGAAAAATTAGAGTTTAAATGTTCGTTAAGTAAGCTGCACGAGTGCTGACATTATTTAGTTTCGGTGACCTAAATGAATATTACTGTGTTAGCTTTCTAAGAGAAAAAATACCAATATTCTGGAATGCTGTCATAAACTCTTGCATGAATTTTCCACAAACAAGGGATAATTACAAGGTACATTTTTTTAAAATAAAGCAATTTCAAGTTTAACACTTCTGTTTTATTATATCAGATACCCGGACAAACGAAACTTCTTCAGTCCGTGGGGAATGTCAGTCAACATCACAAAGAGTCTTCTGAACTGCAATTTCCGTGACGTCGACCCAAGAACTTTAACACAGTACCACTTGACAAACAGCGTGACCACCAAAAACTATTTTAGATGCACCAAATTACACCCAGGCATTTCAGGAATACAGGAGTGCTTGCCCCTCATCCAGAATCCATGTTACTCTGCGCGAGTAACTTCCCTTAAAACCATCCGCTTTAGCATGAAACAGGCTGCAGTACTGCTCAAGGACGACCCGCAAGTCAAGATCATTCATCTGGTGCGTGATCCCCGAGCCACATTGAGATCCCAGACCACCGTCGGCGAGTTCAAACGCTGGGAGGTTGGCAACTTTTCACGCGAGTTTTGCCAGCGCGTGCTGGAAGACTTGAAGGAAGCCGAGCAATTGAAGACACTGTATCCAGGACGCGTGTTCACTGTGAGATATGAAGATCTAGCTATGGAGCCCATAGAGTCAGCGGAAACGCTCCTAAGCACGGTGGGACTCAAGATGGACCTTTCATTACGTCAGTATATATGGAACATCACCTCTGCGGGTCTCAAAGATGGCTGTACAATATGCTCTCAAAGAAACGACTCGCGGGTGACGTCTTCTTCCTGGCGATGGAAGTATGAATTCTCGTCAACCTCAGTCATCGATGTCAACTGTAAGGACGTTTACGAGCGCACAGGATACCTGCTACTGAGAACTGCGGCAGATTTAAAGAATTTAAGTGTCCCTGCTTATGTAAATAAAATGAAGGTTCCAGGACTGTGGACGGGATATGTCCAGATGGGTCATTGATAAGGAAATAGTGTTACCTGGTGTTAATGCGTGTGTAATGTATTTGGAAGGTGTGTACATGCATTTCAGTTTGTGAGTGTAAACTTTAGAGGCGACACAAACCATTGTGATCTCTATTTGTATGTAATAGCATTTGCGATTAAATTGACTCATTGGTTATGGTATAGCCTGCAGTAGATAGACTGAAAGTAGTATACTTATACTATAGTTAGTTGTGCATGTTAAATTTACAAAAGAGTTATATTTAGTTAGTAATTAGTAGGTAGACTGTGATGGTGTTATACAAGTACTTTAGTTAGAGTGTCTGTTATTACAAAGAAGTAAATAATGTTAAGCTGGTAGTAGTCAGACTGTGATGGCAATATACAAAAAGATTGGTGTGTATGTTGTTATGAAGAAGTAATGTTGTGTCAGTAATCAGTAGATAGACTCTGATGGTGATAGTAATATACTAATTGTGACAAATATTTTCACCCCTTCTTTTATTTGCCACTTATTACCATGTGAAATGTGATTGTCAAGCAATGTATTCATGTTGTTAATATTTATGTAGTGATATATATAATATTTATAGTGAAAGTTACAAGTAGACATTGTGCACTGCAAGTTAAACATAATATTTACTGAAAAGTGTAGAAATTCTCCAAACATTAACTTGATGATTACCCAAGGTATCATGCCACACTAAGAAGCTTATTTCAGTGCCTTTACAAATTCTATAGTCGGAGCTCTACTGAAGTAACGGGACTTGCCCACGAGGCATTGTTATCGATAACCGCATTAGTTTATAGGATTGAGTGACACCAATTAACAGTTCTAGTCAACAAACTGATGCTAGCCAGTCATGACTGGTCAATGGCCTGATGCTGGCCAACTGCAACTGACCAATAGGAGTTAGGGAAGCATAGGGTGCAATCTACTTGTTGGAAAAATCCAACTTTCTCTTTGTTTGTTGAAGCGTGGCTCCATGGTTAAAAAAAAAAGTATGTTTTTCCTCTGCGTTTTGTGATGCGCATGCGTAGTAATGCCATTGTAAGTAAATTTCAGAGTTGTAAATTTTATGCTTTTTCTTTCAGCTAATGAGAAATGTAATTCTCATGTGTAACTTCGTATAATGTCTCTTAATGTGTTTGTTTGGGAACTTTGTAACAGTTAACTCAGCAGACCTAGATCTCTTTGAGACTTTGTAGTAGTGATTCAGAGGTTTTTTCCTTAGCATAAATTTGATCCATGAAATACAACTTGTTTTTAAATGAATTTGATCCATGAAATACAACTTGTTCAAATCATTTTTGATCGTGTATGAATATAAAGTAATTGATAATGGGAACGTGCAGTGCCATTTCGTGTTTGTTCAAAAGTAAAATTATAGCCAATCAGTCAAGGCAGAAAGTAAGATAACTGAATGTCATAAAATCTGATGAGTGTAAAAATGACAGAAAGGCAGATACGAAGCCATTCAGAGCACTTCCACATGAAACTTTATTTCAGGGAGAAAATATTGGCAGTCTTTGGTTTTTTGGCTCTTTGACTTCCTTGTTTTTAGTTTTTCCTGCTATTCTTCTATGGGTCCTGCCTGTGAATTCTCAAGTAGCCCCGCGTCTTGAACCTCTCATTTAATCTTCGATATGAGCCAATGCGTGAGCTACAAGTGGCTTAACACTGCCTCTGACGTCACCAGTATTGCCAGGTTAATTGGATAAATTCTGCTCAATGGCCACCCAATACTAGCCCAAATGTAGCCTAACTTAGTAAGCATCAGGTTTTTTTTTGTTTTTTTTAATGTTTGTTACTTACTAAGTCACTCTCCACCCCCCACCCTGCTCCCATCTAGTCAAATACAATTAGTTCTATACTAAATAATTATGCATGCTATACAGGTCTACATAAACGACCTGAGACCATAATAAAACAGTTATAAAACATGTAGAGTTGCGAGAAGAATCAAACTTACTAAAATAAGCAGATTATTGTCAGCGGCATCAACCAGCAAAGCAATCATTACAAAAATAAAAATCAGTAGAGCAGTCAAATGACATCAATCTAGCAGTCAAAATCATCATTACTACAGTCGAGTCCACTTATTTCGGCATCGGTTAACTTGCCAACCCTAGTAAGTCGACATTTTTGAAGTGGAACCGCCAAATTCCCTCTTTGTCTTAGCATTTTCTCATCGGTTACGTCGATTCTTTAATGTCGCCGAACCCTAGTATCTCGGGCACAAAAGAGTGCCAAAATCGCCACTTAAGTTGGTTATCTCGACCCTACTGCTGACTAATCACTAACAATAAATGACCATGTCTTGTTAAAAACTGCAGCTTAAACTTAAGAAGGGCATTGTTTTCTTGGTGTTTGCCACGGGCAAAATAGGCACACTGTTTGTTGCCCTTCAACTGGTTCAGAACTTATGTTAGCCCACTTTTGAAGTAACCGCTTGTCCGCTTGTAGGATATTTTCAGAGGCGGCTTCGGCCCCCTCCCCCCCCCACTGACGGAGAGCTGTTGAGGGTGTGCGCCTAATAGGTGCGATCTGTTTTACACCTTCCTCCTGCCCTCCACCGTAGACGCACCGGGAGGCAAGAAGCAAGTCAAGACGAGAACATCATGAAGACGAAAGGTCTATTGCGGCTTTTGATGTGTGTGAGTGAAACACACACACACATACAAAATGACTCGCGAATTTAATTTTGATACTGGTTAGCTTTTTGTAAAAACGAACTTTGACACCCTGCAGATTTTTTTTTGATTTTGTGAGCAATCTTTGTGTTTGCAATGTTGGAGAATACATGTACGGTACATGTATCGAGAATGGACGGTGGACCAACTTCCCTCTTTGTTAACATTTTCTTATCAGTAATGGCGATTCTTTTATGTTGCCGAACACTAATACAATGTCTGTTTGTTTGTTTCTTTCTTTGTAATGTACTGTACATGTATCTCTAGCACAAAAGAGGGCCCGAATCACCACTTAAAATCAGTTATTCGTCGGCTTTTGAAAATGTTAGTTACCGATGCCACTTCGCCATCTCGCTAACAATAAAGGGCAAACTAGGCACACTGTTGCTCTTCAACTGGCTTACACCTCTTAAAGTTACCTTTGAAGTAACCGCTTGTACGATTTATGTACGTGTACTTTTTAGAGGCGGCTTCGACACCCCCCTTCCTCCTGCCCTCCATCTTAGACGCACACACACGCGCACAAAATGACTCGCAACTTTAATTTTGATACTTGGTTAGCTTTTTGTAAAAAAAAAAAAAAACGAACTACACGTACACCACACAGATATTTTTTCACCACTTAAAATCAGTTATTCGTCGGCTTCCACCTTAGACGCACACAAAATGACTCGCGACTTTAATTTTGATACTTGTACATGTACTTGGTTAGCTTTTTGTAAAAACGAACTACACGTACACTGTACACCCCGCAGATTTTTTGTGAACGATCTTTGTGTTTGCAATGTTGGAGAATATAATGAAAGGTTTGTACGTTTTTATTTATACATGTTCTGGTAAATCTCTGCTGTTAGTTGGTGCACATAAGCCTTTTCTTGTTAGCAAACAATGTACATGTACATTTTAAAACAAGCCGATCGCGTCATCAAACAAATCGCGGCAACGCTGTTCTGTTAAATAATCAAAAACATGTGCATGTATATTCTCATTTATTAACGTACATCATGTACATAAAGAAATTTCAAGCACGTTAGACTTTGTAAAGAAACCATATTAACCGCGTGTACATAAACCTTTTGTTGTTAGCAAACACGTACATGTATGTACATTTTTATAGCATGCCGATCGCGTCATCAAACAAATTGCGGCAACGCTGTTGTGTAAAAAATCACCAAACTCGTGCATGTACATTCTCATTCATTAACGCACATCATGTACATAAAGAAATGTCAAGCGCATGTTATAGTACTGTAATATATTGCCGCCATATTGGTTTTCTGTAATCTCGATCTTTAGTTATCTCGACACTTTTTGGCAAACCCCTAGGCCCTCGACATATCCGGACTTGACTGTATATTAAACAAAACAGGTTCTATCAGAACAAATTGAATTTCACACAGGCCCAGGTGTGACTATATCATACGCACGACTCATCTCTTGAGCAGTCTATGGATGTGAATTTGAAATTTAAGCCCACTTGCCATTCGGATTTTGTCTATATGCCACCGTTACTAGTCACAACATGTCTAAAGGACAATGTGGAAAGCTCACAGTGTCGAGTGTAGTGTGTGACAAGTACGAATGGAACACCGATCATTTGAGATAAGGTGCGGCCGCCTACCATGCAGATTGCAGGAAAAGTGCACACAATGTGCCGACTGCCCCCAAACGAGAGGTGGACTGAACTAACCCAATAACCTGCAACCAGCCAAAGTTTCCCGCAGAACAGATCTCAAAGTAGCCTAATTAGGCAACACTGGATGTCACGCACTGCCAAAAAAGACCCCTCGACTTAAAAAAGGTCCTGCCTAACTTTCCCTACATTCTCGTAATGAAATGTTAGAGGTCGGATCTTGAACATGGGTGCCAGTTGTTAGTTATTTAAGCCAGTTCAGTGTTAATTTGTTGTGTCTACCTGTAACGCTGAGATTAAATGCTGTACAGAGTGATTACCCTTTCATCCAATGTCCGCTATTGAGAGGTGTGAAATTATCACAGGTGGAGAGATGGTAATATTCTCATAATTTAAGAGACCCTCTCGTTAATGTCGTAAAATACCTGTTGCACTATTATTTTATTAGTGTGTATGTTGTTATGAAGAAGTAATGCTTAGGTTAATTAGTAGGTAGACTGGTGGCTATGTACTATTGCTTTAGTTAGTGTGTATGCTGTTACAAAGAAGTAATGTTTAGCTAGTAATCAGTAGATAAGCTATTTCTTTAGTTTGTAAGTTGTTACAAAGAAGTAATATTTAGCTAGTAATCAACAGATAGACTGTGATAGTAATATACTATTACTTTAGTTTGTATGTTGTTACAAAGAGTTAATATTTAGCTAGTAATCAACAGATAGACTGTGATAGTAATATACTATTACTTTAGTTTGTAAGTTGTTACAAAGAAGTAATATTTAGCTAGTAATCAACAGATAGACTGTGATAGTAATATACTCTTACTTTAGTTTGTATGTTGTTACAAAGAGTTAATATTTAGCTAGTAATCAACAGATAGACTGTGATAGTAATATACTATTACTTTTGTTCGTATGTTGTTACAAAGAGTTAATATTTAGCTAGTAATCAACAGATAGTAATATACTATTACTTTAGTTTGTATGTTGTTACAAAGAAGTAATGTTTAGATGGTGATTAGAAGGTAGACGTTGATGGCAGTACACTAATACTTTAGTTAATGTGTATGATATATGCAGAGGTTCAGTATTCAAAATACTGGAGCGAAACAAAAACTAAACAGTGCAGCAAAAGAAAGACAAGAAAAGAATCCATTTGGTACTGCTTTCATTATGCAGATGGTGCAATTATTATTTACTGAATTATTTAACTGAGAGAAATCATATCAATCCCTAGGGCATTGATACATTTTTCAGTAATGTCAGCCAATTTCTAGTGCATTGATACATTTTCAGTCATGTCACTCAGTCCCTAGTGAATTGATACAATTATCAGTAATGTCACTGAATACTGGCAGATCTGTCCATGTTCAGAAACTAAAAGTTAAAGCAAGCAAACAATCAGACAGGCAGTGGACATAAATTTTTAGTTTATGGGATAGGATGATAAAGCATGTTTATGTGTTTGCAGGCTGTACATGTTAGTGATCTCTTAGCCATTGATATAAAATGGCTGTCCAAGAAAAATTGTGAAGAAAACTCCATCCTGAAATTCCTTTCCCAAATGAGCTGCTGTTCATTTTTAAAGAACAATAGTCAAAAACAATTTTTCACTCACTTCCTGCATTTTGAACAGGATTCTAGAAAAGAGAAAGAAAGAGCTAGTGCAGTGTGAAGGGAAGGACTCCACAGAAGAGAAAGAGAGAGAGAGTGCAGTGTGAGGGAAGGACTCCACAGAAGAGAAAGAGAGAGAGAGTGCAGTGTGAAGGGAAGGACTCCACAGAAGAGAAAGAGAGAGAGAGTGTAGTGTGAACGGAAGGACTCTACAGAAGAGAGAGAGCTAGTGCAGTGTGAAGGGAAGGACTCTACAGAAGAGAAAGAGAGAGAGAGTGCATTGTGCAGGATTTTAGAAATATATATAGTGTAATTTGCAGTGAAGGTTTCTAGAAATACACAGAAATGATGTAGTTCAAATTGCATCAAGATTTAGAGTGAAACACCATCTTCATTATCATCCTTCAACAAAGATTTCATTGAAATCCATCAAGAGTTTATGACCCCAGTGCAAGAAAGATTTTATTGAATCCATCAAGAGTTTGTGAGATTTCATTGAATCCATCAAAAGTTTGTGATCCCAGTACAAACCAGATTTCTTTGAATTCATCAAGAGCTTATGATCGCACTATAAATAAGATTTTATTGAATTCATCAAGAGTTTGTGATCCAGTTTAACAAATATTTCATTGAATCCATAAACGTTTTTGACCTGAGTATTCCCCAGTTATCATTTCACTGTACAAGAATAAAACTATACTATATGACTGAAATAGTTACCACACACTGTCAGAGAACCATACTGTAATTTATGACTGAAATAGTTACCACACACTGTCAGAGAACTATACTGTAATTTAAGAATGAAATAGTTATCACATAACTTTGACAACATAATGTGCATTTCTGAATTAAATAGTTATCACTTAATTGTGAGAGACCAACAGTGTAATTTATGAATGAAATAGTTATCACTTCACTGGAAAAGAATGATATAATTTTTGAATGAAATATCGCTTCACTGTAGGAGAATAACACTAATTTATGAATGAAATTGTTGTTAATCCACTGTGAGAGAATAACACTGCCATACATGAATGAAAGTCAGCATTTTATTGTGAGAGAATTTTAAATTCTTTAAGAAACAGTTCTTCACTGTGAGAGAATTATATTGTAATTCTAAATGACAGTTATCACTTTACTGTGAGAGAAAAATATTGACATTTCTCTAAGAAATATCTACCCTCTACTGTGAGAGAATAACATTGCCATTTCTTTAAGTGACAGTTTTTACATTTGATCTGTTTGTTTACTTTAGAATATTTTTTTATTTTCTGAAAATAACTGAACATACATTCTGACAGAAGATGCAAACACATTGAACTTGTTGAAAATATCAAGTCAGTCACATTTGAGCATCAGCTTGTCTCTTATGTTTAAATATGAACACTTTATATGATATGAACAACTGGTTTATTCACCAGTGACAACAGAAACTATAAACATTAACATTTAAAAAATATATCTGCACATTATTTTTAAACACATATCTAAAACATATTTACAAATATTTACTGCAAGAATTTACGGATTTATTCGTTCATTCATTTAATTTTCTATTCAAACCATATATTCTTATAGACATGACCATGAACAAACCCCTGAATAAATAAGCAAAATGTAAGACAAGAGAATGTTGTGCATATAATTATCAAACCTGAATAAATAAGCAAAATGTAAGACAAGAGAATGCTGTACATATAAATATCAAAGAATGTGAGTGCCATTTAATGCTTGAACAATTAAATTTTAATTGCAATGTGTAATGCAGGTATTTATTTGTTATTTTGTGTGTGTGCATTATAATTTCTATTACAGTTTGGACTGTGGATTGTTTTTATGTGTATCTGCTGGTTCTTGACTATCACCTTTCCATGTGTATGCTTTGCTTTTGTCATGGTCTGAAACAAAGTACAATTTATCATCAATCAAATGAATATATATTATTGGAAATATATTTAATATCTTTATAAATGCCAAAAATAATTTAAAAGAGGATTAAGCAACTGCACAACACAACAACAACTACATCTCAGGAAAAAACAAACAAACAAACTTTAAACGACAGGACATGATGGAAGACAGTCCCAACCACCCTCAGAGACAAGCGAGGGGAGTGAAGCCCTACCTGAGCACCACCAAAGACAAGAGCATCTACAGATGAAAACCTTAATGCATGCTCAGTCAGGAGAGAAGTTAATGCAACAACAACAAAAAAAAAACAGGTAGCCAGTAAAGATTATAAACAAAAAGCCAGTGAAGATTGGACAGATGGCCAGTAAAGATTATAAACAGTTTGCCAATGAAAAATGTAAACAGATAATCAGTAAAGACTGTGGAGAAATGGAGTGATATGATCAGTTTTGAACTTCAATGCTAACTGCAGTTTTCTGAACTTTTTGAAGTTTCTTCACAAGACACAATGGCAGACCAAGAGAAAAGAGTTACAAAAATAATATCATCTAGATTTTTTAATGTTATAGTAAAGAGTAATAAAAAATTAGTACACTTTTCTGCAATAGTATACAAAATTGTCAATTAAATTTGAATGCATAACCCAGTAAAATTTGTGAAAGTACATCTTTTAAAAAAGTCTTTACAACTCTCATTATTACTGAACACTACTACATAAGAGAAGAGTAACAAAAAAATAGAAATTCAAATTCTTTAACTAGGTAACATGTTTTGTATATGGCAACTGTGAAAATTAAAACTTGTTTTAATGTTATATAAATACACTAAGAGAACTGCAGATTAAGATAAACAAATGCAAAAGGAATGTTCAATTTAAAGTCAGTTATACAATAATTATATGAAATACAATATACTTCTATATAAAAATAATGTAAATTAAAACCCATTTATTTTGGAAGACACTACAATATACAATGACAGTCTTACATATTCGTTGGAAGGTTATTTAGTGTTTTAGTCTGGTTGGGATATTTAAAAAGCTATTCAGCATTCTAGTCTCAAGGAGATAATTGATAAAGTTATTCAGTATTTCAGTCTGATTGGGATATTTAAAAAGCTATTCAGCATTCTAGTCTCAAGGAGATAATTGATAAAGTTATTCAGTATTTCAGTCTGATTGGGATATTTAAAAAGCTATTCAGCATTCTAGTCTCAAGGAGATAATTGATAAAGTTATTCAGTATTTCAGTCTGATGGAGATATTTTAAAAAGCTGTTGACTGTTTTAGTCTGATGGAGATAAATGAAAATATTATTCAGCATTTCTGTCTGATGGAGATATTTTAAAAAGCTGTTGAGTGTTCTCTGATGGAGGTAAATGGAAAAGTTATTCAGCGTTTTAGTCTGATGGAGATATTTTTAAAAGCTGTTGAGTGTTCTAGTCTGATGGAGATATTTTAAAAAGCTGTTGAGTTTTCTTTGATAGAGGTAAATGGAAAAGTTATTCAGCATTTTAGTCTGATGGACTTTTTCATTTGTTTTAGTCTGATGGACTTTTTCATTTGTTTTAGTCTGATGGACACTAAAATCTATATGCACATTATTTATAACAAATATATGGGTAAGTTTAGAATCATTTATGTTAATTTTAATTTCCTTTTAAAGAAGAAGAATTTTAGGATATATTGTTTTTAGTAAATAAAATTACTAAACTTCAACATCCCCTGTACACACAAACACAGAAAAAAAAGATATAAGCGTGCTGGTGATACTCATTTTCCAGCAATCTAGTTACCCAAATGAAATTGCTTCATCCATAACAGTATTGAGAACTGGGTTTCTGATACAAGTACTAGAACTCTAGAACTGAGTTTCTGATACAAGTACTAGAACTGGGTTTCTGATACAAGTACTAGAACTGGGTTTCTGAAACAAGTACTAGAACTGGGTTTCTGATACAAGTACTAGAACTGAGTTTCTGATACAAGTACTAAGTCTTGGATGATGAGTGACACGTTGAAATTGAATGATGATAAAACTCGTCATGATTGTGGCTCCTAAAAAGTTTTCTAAATCTTTAACTCTTCCAGAATCAGCGAATATCAACAACACTCCCTTAGAAATCTAGATGTCACTTTTGAAAGCCCTCTCACTCTCACTCTATGCCAGCAGAGCTTCAATACATATAGAACAATTTACACCTGGAAATGAGACAAACAAGTAATATTTGAAATTTTTTTCATTGCTGCACAAAATAAAACATACTGTGAATTCACTGGTGTTTTCTTGACTTGAATATTGAAAAGCATGGAGCCAAAATTATATTTTTTTAATTTTACTGTTTGTGATTGCTGTGGTCAAAGGGGAACAACCCATAGCACTATCATAAGAGCTCTCATATGCGCTAACTCATGTACATATAAATTAAATGTTTTTAATGTTCATCTAATTTCATTTAACTTAGGGCTGACTTTGTGGAGACGATAGAATATCTGTACCATATCATGCATAATAATAATAATAATAATATATATATATATATATTGAGTGAATACAATTATATTCAAAAATGTGTGTGTGTATGTGTACACTTGTTATGAGCAAATGTTAAAATAGGAAAGATAGCCAGTGCACTCTTGGGGAAAGCCAGAAGCTTGCCTAAGTAGTAAAGTAGGTGCATTATACATCAGTGCACCAGCAGAAAGAAAGTCACATGACCGCCGAACCTCCTAGAATTTTCAAGGAAAGAATAAAAGGAGGAATTGAAGGGTTAGAAATTTCATGAGAATGGGAACTTTTTGCAAAAGTGACATGAAGACAGTAACTTCATAAAGAGCAATATTTTCGTGGTGAAACTTCATACAATGGAAACTACATCGTGCCCACTAGGTAAAGTTCAAAATATCTCTTTCTCGTCTTCTCGTCTGTCAAACGCCAAGTATCACAAACATTGAGGCAACATATTTGTAAATACATCGTGGCGAAAGTGAAAAGTTCAATGCTTCAAGACAGTCTTGTGTGTAACATCCTTTGCACACCATCATAGACAGACGAGTCATTCAATTCTTTCTGTCTGAGCTCCGTCCTAGAACACTCTATTCCATGTGTGAAGGAGCAGATTCTTCTCAGACCAGAGTACAGGTGGAGAAGGCATTCCATTCACGAGCATGAGGTCACATTCACTCGACAAAGTACAGTGACAGCACCAGAACGTCATTGAGACCCAGCTGAATACTGGAGGCCAGCAAATTCAATGACAGCTGCCACTATGGTGACAGCCAAGACTACCAGACACACGGGAGGTCTAGAACAGCGATTTGAACAATTGTCTGTATGAGTGACGCTACAACATTGCGTCACCTCTCTTCTAAACATACTTAAAACATTTGCAATAAATTTTATTCTTACCGGGACAAAATTTTTTTATAAAAAGAATTGAAGTAGGTGGTTAATCCATGCTTTGTGTTATTTTCTCATGTTGGCGATATTGTTTACTGCAGAGAAATTTTGTATTTACTTTTGACATTTTTGAGTGTTATCATTTTCATCTCCCCCCTTCCCAGAGTGTATGTCATTGGAAGGTGCGTGATTGAATTAACCAATGTATGAGAGAGATGCCCCATTAGGTTAATAAAACCTAAGTCATACTTTCTGAAAAACTCATTATTCACAGTTTTTGAAAGGGGCAAAAGAGTTTGTGTTTGTATTGTTTTGTTGCATTTGTCTGTTCGTCCAAGTATTCATAAACATTCATATTCTCTCGCTCGCAGACTGAGCCAATAAGACATTCCTTTGCATGACAGAATAAATTCGGTCCCCAGCCAAACAGCAATGGTGCATCTGTCTTGTGTTTTTTTTTGTAACATCTAAAAATCCGACGCATTACTGGCACGTCACACACTGTACCATCCCTTGCAAGAGAGACAATGGAGTTGCTAAGTGAGACCCCCTACGTGACAAATATTGTGTAGCTCTCTTCTCTGTCACTACTCTTCTGAAGAAACTTTAAAACAGTCAAAACACTGAAGTTAGGATTATTTGTAGAACTCCAAAAATAAATCAAATCGCCTCAATTCTCCACTGAACTATCTTATTCACAGCAAAATACAACATAAGATCTCTTGTGTTTGTTATGCATTACTGTCTAAATACCTGCCTGAGCTCATGTATATATGTGTTAGTAGCTTATTTTCATTTAACAATTCAAAAGCAAAGTACATGTCTTTTGGTTATCATCATTTGTTCATCACTATTACAATCCATCTATCTGGAGTGTGCTACTTTTTGAGCTGAGACAAAAAGAATTTGTAATCACTTATTAAAGGGCTCTGAACACAACTTTTTTTCAACAAGAATAGCACTGCCTCAACCATTCATTGTTCAAAATGTGCATAGTAAATTCATTTTATTTAAGCTTCTCTTTTGTAAATATAGTTACATGTTATATAATGTTATTCTGCATATGAATTATTTAATGTGTTAAGTTATCTTTAGTTTTCTTATGTGTTAATGTAGTTTATATAAAGAGTCTTGTGTTATATTTTATGTGTAATTAGTGTAAAGCTTGTGATAATGTAAAACTTGTATAAGATAAAGCACTTTATTAAGTTTTGTTTTACTATTATTATTTTGGCATCATACATTTTTAACACAATAAATAGTTTATAAAGTAAAGTGATTTCCCTGCAATAAAGCATATCATAAAAATTTCCTTCACTTACCAGGCACTTGCCACATCATCTGATAAAGCTTTCCACCACCATCCACATAAAGCGTTTCCCCTGTAATAAAGCTTGCTGCTGGTGAAAGCATGAAGCAGACAGCAGCTGAAATTTCTTCAACGGTTCCAAGACGTTTCATAGGCACACGTGATTTAACCATTTCAAAAATATCTACATCTCCATAATTTGCTGCAGCTGTCTCAGAGTAAATAGAACTTCCCTGTGGTAAAAAGATTTTTAAAAAAAACAGTGTTAATATTTTAAACAAAAAAAATAATAAATATATTTCTCTTATAAATGTAACAATATAAGCACTTAGCAATAATTTTTATCTTCATCTACATTTAGTCCTCTCATTTCACCTTCTTCTAATATCCCAATTTCAACATTCCTCCCATATCTAATCCTAATATTCCACTCAAATCCAATTTTAATATCCACAAAATATCCTATCTTAACATATCATCCACACTCAATAACCTAAGAACATCCTAACCTACTGTGCCAACTAATCATAACATTCTTATTCACATACAATCAATGCTCCCTCTAATATTTTCCTGTGTACACAGAATTTTTTCCTGTGTGTACAGAACTATCAGTTGTTTGAGTTTGCTACCCAAACTTGTCCATGGAATTTTGTAACTGCTGCATGGCATTTTCACATGAGCTGCATGGCTGCACACCTTAGACTTAGAGGGAACATTGCATGCAATCCTGCATATTCCAAGCAGATCCATTCTAAAATCTTGCCCACCTACAAATCTATTAACACAAGTACATCCATCCTAACATTTTAAAACATACAAGTCTAATAACACAAGCACATCCATTCTAATATCCTACAATTCTAATAATACAAACACATCCATATAACATTACAATTCTAATAATACAAACACATCCATATAACATTACAATTCTAATGACAGAAGCACATCTATCCTAACATCTTACCAACATATAAGTCTAATAACACAAGCACATCCATTCCAACAAGATATTACAATTCTAATAACACAAGCACATTCATTCTAAAATCTTACAAGTCTAATAATGCAAGCACTTCAAACCTTTATAAACATCTTGAGTCTTAATATCAAAGATCTCATTCACATCCACTCCAAACATTCCCTAAACAATCAATCCTTATATCCCAAACATATCCAACCTAACATACCAATGAATCTACACCCAGACCTACCAACTGACCCACATTCAATCTTACCATCTCACCTATCTACAGTAGTACAATTCTTAACATCTTCACCAATATCCAATCCTAACACTCAGCCAAATCCAATTCTAACATCTCAACTACAAATCATCCAAATCCCCAGCCGCATTTCAGCCTAACATCTCAGTCATAAACAAAAATAAATATTTAATATTCTGATCAATCTGATAGTGAAGTACAACAAATTGAAGACAATAAAGAAAAACACCACCACCACCATCAACAGACGTACGAAGACATCAGCATACTGGATAGACACATTTATCCACAATGGGGATTTTTAATCACCCCACTGCGGACAGAATTCAATTCATCCTGGACCACCTCTACTGGCCTCAAGCACCTGTCTATCCCAATGGACAACATCGGGAGCAACAACAATATGTGAGAAGAAAAGGGAGTTGAATATCATGGCATGTGTACCCACTAGTTATACACTTGGTGTGGTACTAGTTTGGATTCCATAAGATATCCCTCCCTCCTCTAACACTGGGAACAGTGTCAACATCAACCACCATGTCATTGGCCCATGGACAAATGGGCCATTGTACACCTCTGCTGGCCAGACAATGAATGCCATGGGTCCACCAGCCATCATTCATCATCACCACTCTTCAATTTTTCTGTCAACCATCCTCCACTCATCATCTACAATTCTTCCAACAGTGGCACACCTCATGCCAGACAGCAAAATCAGCCTAGGCCAGAAGCTGCCATCATTCTAATTAACTAACTAACTATATTAATAAATTTAAAGTAGAGAAATTTGTCAGTTGTGCAGCTTGCAATATTGTCAAATTAAGAGTGGACATATCTGTAAGTCATACAGTTTATAACATTGTCAAAATTAAAGACAAAGTTATCAGTTGTGTAGTTAGTAACACTGTCAAATTGAAATCAGACAATGGCACTATAAAATCATACAAATGGATGAGTGACTACAGTAAGGTTTTAACTTAAAGACTGACCGGAGCCACAGCATTGACACGAACACCACTTTCTGCCCATTCTACGGATAGTGATTTGGTTAAGTTGTCGATACCTGCTCTGGCTGCACCAGTGTGACTGACAAAAAAACAAATAAGCACTGCATTTAACTTTAACTCTGACCTCATCAAATCACAAAAATTACTGCAAGTAAAACTGTCCTATTTATAAAGTTTCATGCATATATGCATATATTAAATTCTAAATTATATATTATAAAGGTAAAATCTGATGGTCAAAATGCAATGATCATTTATTTAGTGTTAAAAAGCAATATTTATCACTTTACTGTTAATGATTGAGCTATCTGTCTGTCTATAATTGTGACCTGATCTTTTTTTCCTTGTTCACAAAATATGTCTGCACCAGTATAACACAATATTCTTAAGGGCCAATGGTGGCAAACTCTAACACAGTCATATTCTTTGTAAATCCTTGTCAGAAGTAAAATAAATGGCATCTGATTCTCACACTGATATGAACAGCACTCTATCATCATACTTTCTGTGACCAAATGTAGCATCAAATTTCCTGTGCTAATGTCTGTGATTAAACACATCTGTATTTTTTTTAGTATGTGCTAAAGTCTGTGATTCAATACATCTATCCTTTACAGTCAAGTGCTAATGTCTGTGATTAAGTGCCTTTTTCCATGTGTCAACGTTTATGAGGAAATGTGTCTGTCGGTAAGTTTATTATGTCAAAATTTATGATTTATGATCTACTTTGAATTTAGCATGTCACTAAATTTACCCATAAGTATTTTTAGCAGATTTTATCTTGGATGAGAAATTAACTTCTCTTACAAAAAATTCTAAGGCTTTTAAGTTAATTTAGAAATATGTCTTTTATATTATGCTGAAAATGTTTAGCCCCCCTTTGTAATAGAGTATTATCTGAAGAATAGAAACATTTGAATTATGATTAATTTCATTGTGACTGAATAAGAATTTATTTTAAAGTCTGAATATTTAAAATTTTTATTTAATTGAATGTGTGAGTTTTGATTTGTAAATATTTGATGTATTTTGTGATGTAGAATTGTTAACTTTCTATCATTATCACATTACTGTTGTCTCCCCTCAATGTAAACCCTTTTTGTGTTTTACTTTGAATGTTTGTTAACAGAATCTAAGGATTGGTACCTGTAAATGATAAAATAAAGCCAGCTGTATAAGCCTACCTGTCAAACATATCAATTCTCTTGTTTCCTGCTGGAATCTTCCAATATATAGCCACACTTCTCTTCCCCATCCCAAACTCCAAACCCAGAAAAAGGTTTTAAAATTCTTACTCTCATTTATTTTTAGAAACATCTATTTTTTCTTCCAAGCACAAAAGTTCAAGTCAGTTTTGTAAATCCCAAAATGAAAACTTAGTTCACTTTCTTTTGTTTAAGCATCTGAAAAAGTAATTCTCCTATTAAAAGTTTGAGAATTACATTCAAAATAATTGTGTCAGCAATAACAAAATAAAAACCATATCAACAACAAACTTAGAATTTCACAAACAAGGAAAAAAAAAGAAAATGTATTAACAAAAAATTAAAAAAGAAATGCATTCCACAGCAATTTTAAAAAGTTGACTGATATGTACAAGTAGCTATTTCAATGATCATACAGCATATATATATATATATATATATATATATATATATATCAAAGTTGATAATTATTACTATTGTAACCATTATTAAGATAATCAGAAATCAATGATACAATTATTATTATTATTCACTTTTTATATATAATTATTTAAAATAGCTGTTTTGGATCTTATGCCAATTAATGACATAAAATTATGTTAATCTGAACATTATTATAGACACAAAAGTAGCTTATAAATTTACATTAAAATGAATGTGTCAAGAACTACACAAACTTGAAAAAATATTATTACCATATTACATCAAAGATTACCTCATGGAAGGAAATCCTTTGTACATATCAACAATAATATTGACAATTGAACCACCATGCTCCTTCATCCATTGGGTATAGGCTAAAGGAAAGATTAAAGTGTTATGCATCAGTCTAAGTGATCATCTATTGATCAAGACATCTATCAATTCAGCTAAAGCATCAGCTAAAGAAATCCATCATCTATTTTTCAGTTTATTGTAGCCTTCCCTGTCCATCATTTCATTCCACAAGGCATCAGTTAATGTCAGCCATCTAAACTATGCAATCCATGTCAGCTCATTCATCTGTATAGCAATCCATATGCTAGCATTTATTTCAACATCTCTTAGCTTGCATATGCAATATCTATCTGTTTATACATCTATTAATAAAATACTATTCAAACTTCAATCTATACCTTCTCTGCAGCATAGAAATGTACCAGTAAGATTGGTGTCAATTACAGCAGACCAGCCTTTGTGAGTGATACTAGCTGCTGGACTCATGAATTGGCCCCCTGCATTATTGACTAAGAAATCCAATTGTCCATATTGTTCCAAGGTATTGCTCATTAACTTCTGAACCTGGACAGATATGCATGTATATTAAACGAGACAATCAAGTTCCTGGAATCCCCCCAAAAAACAACAACAACCTTTTAATTACTTCCACTAACACTAATAGCTGCTGTCATTTTTGAGATAATGTCCTTGCATAGTAATATTACACTTTCTAATTCTGGAACCCCTCTCCTTAAGTGTTGCTCAGGATTGTCATAATGTTTCCCTGTTATCAAAAATCCAAAAACAGTAATGCTTTCAAATCTGTGGCTCTTCAAAAGTGATCAATATGAAGAGCCAAAAGTTGCACTGAGCCAAATCTGGCAAATATGACTGATGGCTCAATTTCATTTTCACTTCTCTTGCAAAACTCTCAAAGTGGAAAATAGCAGCATCACTGAAACAAAAAACTTTCAATAAGTGGAAAACATCCATGTCACAGAAACTGAAAGTCTCAGACAATGAGTGAAAAATTTAAGTGTCAAACTTCAGAAAAAAGGCTTGAATGTCAGAAGTCCAAAGTTGCTGATCTTGACCTGTAGACCTTGTTAATCACTGGCAATGTTTACTCTTGAACAAAGTTTATTACAGTAAACCAGCAGTGACACGTACAATACTATCAAGATCATAGTTGGTGCTTGATTAGACATATCTGGACTTTGGCTTGATGCTTGGATTCTACATCAGGACAATGCTTTTGGCATCAGTTTGGGAATTTTGTACCAAAATGTTTATAACAAAATTTTCCAGACTTGGCCTCATATATTTCTGACTATTCTCAAAATAGAAGGTTGCTTTGAAGGACCACAGATTTTCAGACATCAACAATTAGAGATATGTGATAACCTGAATAATAATAATAATACATACATACAAACATACATAGAAATCTATGTGAGAACTATGAAGTAAAAACCCCAGAAAGAGCTTTGTATGCACCAACCGAAAGTCAAACAGAAGTCATGGAAAGAGGCTGAATAATATTAATAATAGCCCCTTCTTGTCAATATACATGACAAGCCAAGAACCTAACATTTAGAGACAGGTTTAAAAGCTGAAACAAAAGTACTCATCACTACTGCACAAAACCAAGAACTAGATATCAAATCCCACAAAGCAAAAATCTTGACTGTAACAAAACATTTGCTTATTTAATATAACATGATGCATGAATTAGCTGTACAGATCTAACCTATTACAAATCTTTGAATTAAGAAATTAGTAAAATTTTGAATTTAACAATATATTTGCTAATTTTGTTCAATATCACACGAGTTGTGAAAAAAGCTGTGATCCAGAGCAAATTACAAACTTTTAAACTAAAAAAATGACATTGTAAATTTTTAACTTTAATTTTTACTAACAATACATTTTACAAACTTTTGAACAAAGAAATTAACAATAAAATGTTTCACTTTAACCTTATGTTTATTAAATTACTGGAATGTTACACCACCACAGTTCAGTCCCCTTTCACTGAAGAATTACAAATAACAAACATTTACTAAAGCAGCTTGTGCAAAAGCAGTTTTATCACCCTACCTCCCAGATAAATAAAAGCTTATGTAATACAGAGAATACAAAATAAAGAAGAACATGGATTAATGCTAATTGATGCTGGTTTGGATTATATAAACTATTTTTGATAGAGTTTAAATGAGCACTTTATTGCACCATAATGAATCTGTATCAGAGTTAAGTCAAGTATAAATGGAATGGTTAAACAAAAAAATATTATTTATGTTTAAAAAATGTAATCTATAAATAAAAAATCTAACATGTTAAAGTAAAATATTTTATTAATCTATACTTGTAAGAATTTAGTACCTCCTTTTCATCTCGAATGTTGCACTTCATGACAGTGAGTTTGGGTACATTTCTTGCATCTGAACTGACATGCTCACCAAAGTATTGTGATATACTGGTGCACATGTCCTGAGCTGCTTTCTGAAGGCGATCTACCTTCCTTGAAGCAATGACTACATTACAGCCTAAAAACATTAAAACACTGAATATGAATAAACTTTATATGGAGTTTTTTGCATTTTATTACATTAATATTGCTTTGTTCCTGTGTAATAACTTTTCTGTTGTAAAATTGTGTATAGTGCATGCATAATTTACTTACATTATCACTTGACAAAATCAAAAACAAGGAATTCCATTTATCTCCCATTCACTAAAAACACATTTTGCCCATATAGAGAACAAAGAATTCCAATGGTCTCCCATTAACTAAAAACACTTGTTGCTCCTATAGAGATCAAAGACATAAACAAGAGATTCCAATTATCTCCCACTCACTAAACACACTAGTTGCTTATATAGAGAAATAATGACATAAACAACTTGTTAACAAGGTTTTCCAATTATCTCCCATTTACTAAAAACACCTCTTCCATTTTTCCAACACTACTTCAATAAGAATCTAAACAACATACATCTGCAGAAAACAGCTGAAAGACAAATACTATTATTTTTCACTGCTTTGTTTATAATCCATTCAATAGGATCTAAATTTTAAAATGTGTTCTGTTATTTGACTAAAGCAAAAAGAATTGAAATACTTTTTCTTAATGAGACTGGCTTAAAGAAAATGGTGATTAAACTAAATCAATCAGCTGCTGGCTATAGCATTAAATCATTCCCTTAAGAAGGAATAGTAATTATTATATTTCATTATTTGTTCTAGCAGAGATTCGCATGTTTTCTGATCTCACTTTTAAGATAAGTCTGAGTCTGTTTCTTCCAAACTTCATAAATTTACTAGATTTTTCTATCAGTAGAAATTTTGTTATACTTGGTGACTTTACTTTCAATTCTGATGTGTTACAAGTACACCAATGATAAAAGTTAAAACATTTAATCTTTCTTCCTGTGTTCAACTTAGAACAATCTGCAAACACTAGATAGTGATGGTACATATATTAGAAAACGAAATGATCTGAGAACATAGTCCTGCGACACTTTTAACAAAGATTTTCTGGTCAAGAATGTTTACCATGTACTAACCCAATGCTATTGCTCATAATTTAAAGGCAGTCCTGGGTAATATTGCTGACAGTACACTGCACGAAATTATTATTTTTTTTTAATCATTCGCTTCTGATACTAATTTTAAGTGCAATGAGAGATTTTATGATCAACTCCATATATCTATAAATTTATTGTAGAAAACAAAATGATTAAAAGAAAGTGCAAAGTCCACATCGATTACATTTTCAAAAAATCAACATTTAAGAAAGGAGTAATGCTTATAAAATCATATTTAACTGCAACAATATTTCAAGGATATTAGTTGTACATAGTTATGAGACTAGCCTAGATAAAGGAGCTCAAGGGCAATAGCTTGGCCGATGCCTGTTCCTCCACCAGTGACAATTGCTACTCGGTTATTAAACAACCCGCGACGAAACACGCTTGATACTGCTGCCATTTTGTACGATTTGGTGTCATGTGACAAAGCGTGTTTTTTAAAAATAGAAAATGCCTGTTCAATATTAGTTGTAATAGAAGTTTCTAAATTATTTCATTTTCCTTCTCCCCTTTCTTAAAAAATGTACTTCCCTGCCATTGTTGTTTTTAATTTAATAGAAGAGATCAAGATTATTTAAAAGAGATTCATAATTCTATGTCGCTACGGGTAAACGTAATTGCCGCGTAACGGTAAACAATCATTTATCCAGGTCCGAGCACTGCGATTATTTGTTGCAACCCTTCAAACAATATATGCACAAAAAAAAATGTTTAAAGAATCCTTCAGGAAATATGCAAAGACTGTCAAGCACAAGTGTGAGGTTAGCATAGTTTAAATGTTTCTAGGCATGTAGTCCATAGAAATCCGACCTAAATCACCACCCGATCACTATACGCTTTCGTTGCTAACGACAAAAGACGTGCGCGGCCATCTCAATACGCGAACAGACTTGTTTCATTATCACAAGAGGCATACACTGGGGTTTTCAAAATTAAAAGAAATGACTACTATTTAATTAGAAACAGTTGATGGATAAATTTAATGATATATTGCGCATGACCTCAATCAATTTACAGAATCAAGTTCCTTATGCAGTGTAGTTACCGTAATTATCGTTAGCTAAATCGTGACCAGAATCAAAATAAAAATTATTTATGTTTTAAAAACTATTTACTTCTTGAATGAAAAAGTAAATCGAATTAAAATAAATGTGTCGATTCGATGATTAAATAAATGATAATAAACTGATAAGTCTTGTTAGGTTTGTTTAGTATTTGGGGCATCAATCAACATAAGTTGAAACCATTGCCTTGGCAATGGCAGGCAGTTGTGTTTATCTATTAAAGTTAATTATTTAATTTTATTTCTTGCCTTCCTAAATTTAAATGAGTGAATGTAATTTTGACAGTCGTATGAATGCTATTTCAATGTTTTAAAAAAATTAAATAAAACATGTTCTAATGCTAACAAATATTGTGACATTATTACGGTACCAAAACTTATTTTTTGGAAAAATCCAAAATACTCTTCTTTTTGAAGAATTATGTTATAAATTTTGATTAAAAGTAATGATGTAACATTCTTCTTATATAATTTGTATCATGTATCATGTCTTTTTTGTAGCTAAAATGTTAATATTTTTAACGATATATGTAGTGCACATTCATAATTTTATGAATATTAAATAGTTGATTTTGTTTCACGTCTTTTTGTAGCTAAAACATTATTTTTGCTAACTCAACTGCAGTGTAAGATAACCAACCTCAATTTTACATTATTATTTTTCATTTCAAAATGTATACATAATTCAGAAGAGTATATTGGATTTTTTAAAAATAAATACATTTGGTACCATAAAGTGTTCCATTATTTGCTAGTATTAAAACATTTTTTAAAAACATTTTTAAACATCTCTCAAATACTCTATAGTTTTAAGAAAAGAAAATATATTAATATTTTTTTATGCAACTGTCAAAATTACATTCATTTAGTGTAAGCTAGTTAGCAGAAGTCTCAGTTCTCTCTCTTTTACTAATACTATAGAGTGAATGTCAACAACAAAAATTACTACAGGAGTCTAGACTCACACAACCATCATGTATCAGAACGGGTACAGAGAGTGTCATCATCTGTATTTCTCAAATATCGAATTAAACTGATATATCAAGATTCAAAATACTGGTATTTTAATTTTCCTGATATGAATATTAATAAATAAGTTTTGCATAAATAATATGGATATTATGTATTTTAGTTCAGTTTGAAACCATCGTTTTGGCAGGCAATTAAGGTAATTAAACTAAAAATTTTTATTTCTTGCCTTCTGTGCGTGTGTGTTAGTACCCAGAGTGAATGACATAAAAAATTCTTGTTAAATTAGGGGGCACATCCAATCTGGACCACTGAGCTCTAGAGAGAGAGGACACAAGGGCAAATTTGCTGTCACCAAACATCTGCCATATTGAAAAGACCAAAACATCGTAGTATCTATGGTGACTGCTCATTTGGCATCGACCATTTTCAGTATAATTGTACCCAGTTTTATGAATCTAAGGGAAAAGATCCTCAGGCGTATCACTAACGATAATAATCATAGCCCTGTAGAAAATTTTACTTGGTCTACTTAAGAATTTTATATTTATGAAAGATTTGGAAACATTGTTTAAATTATATTACATTTTTGCAACACTTGTCTGAATTTGAAAAAAAACTGAATAATCTCATTTCTTTACATTGTAGTTATTGTTAAACTGTGCATTGGCTATATACTGAAGAGGTTTAAATTAGTATTATTTATGAAACAATTATTAATGTAAGAGCTAACTCTACATCAGTGTTGCCAAAATTCATCCATGTTCAGAATAAATCAGTTCATTTCTACCAGTATTTTCTCCAGTTCTAGTATACTGATATTTTGCTACTTTATTAAATTACCTTTCCATACTCATCGTGTTCAATGTTCATAAAAGATTATATAGTATGAGCTTTGATTTTGAAAAATACAAAATACCCTCTTCGATATATACAAATTATTTTTTAAAAATGTGACTAGAATTGTTTAAATATTTTTATTTTTAAACACTTTAAAAATGTGAAAACAGAACATTGTTAACATTAAATATTAGTTAACTGTATACCGCAAGTTTAGGTTTCAATAATTTCAAGAATATTTAATTTGTTCATTTAAAATATAAAAATGATTTTATTTCTAAATATTAAAAACAAAATAGTTATAAGAAATTTCTAATAAAATTCATTACATATGATTCTATAATTTACAACTAGCATTATATATATTGTAAACCAAAAGTGCTGTGCCATTTTTATGAAAAGGCTACCACTTTGTACTGGCTAAAACATTATCTTATAAGATCCATGTAACTATGCTAGAGGATTAAGTTCTACCATTGCTTAGTGATATGTTGATATGTCGCTCAAGTAGATAGGGAAACTAAAACATAATAGTGAAAAATCAGATTTGATATCCATTAATTAAATTTTTTTCAAATTAAAATTAAGAATTGTGATTTTTACCCATTCACACACTATCAAAGAAAAAAACATATGATTAAAGTAATCTAAGTGTGCTTAAAACAAGGCTCATATTTTAAATGAAATGAGATTGTACCTCACCTATGCAAAAGTTGCTTTTCACAAATAGCTTTTTTTTAAAAAAATGTTTTATCTGCTGAGCTACATGTTAGCAAAATATTCTATCAAAATAAAGTACATGCACATATTTGTAATGTGGTGACTCTAGTATCTAATAAGTAATAAACATTCAAATGCATCAATACAGACTTATTTTCAGTTTGTAATGTGGTGACTCTAGTATCTAATAACCATTCAACTGCATCAATATAGACTTATTTTCAGTTACACACTTCTAGTTCTACACATACCAATCTAATACTTTGAGATTTTCTATCTGATTTCTCCCTATATTAATATTTGCTACAGCGAAATAGAAAAGTAATTATGATATTAATTATATTTTAAGTTTTCACTGACAAAGAAAAACATACTATTTTTTTAAAAATGTAATATGAGGGGAAATGATATTTGGTATATTTATTTTAATAAATTTTCATGCACATACACTCTGTCACATATATTCATTACCTTGAGAAAAATATGCTCTGTATAATTTATTTTAAACATATTTTCAAGTATATGTGCATGTAGGCATATTTTATTATTTTATATTAATAATGAATGCTTCTCAGCATACAGTCTACAGCACTGTTGTTTTCAAAGACTGGTTTTTCTCCAAATAACTGCACAAAACTTCCAATTGAGACAAAGAAAATGTCTTCACACATACATCACCCTCACGTGTGTGTGTGTGTATGTATATATCTCAGAAGGTTAAGTATGTACTTTGATTTCCTTTTTTAAAAAATAATAAACATGAAATACATATAAATTAAAATAAAAACATTAATCAGAATTTTTTTCAACAAAGTTGTTTTTAGAGATGTGATGGCAAACTGTTGTTGACATTATTTAATGATTGCATGAAGCTAACGCCACCTAGTTAATGATTATTAATTAATCACCCATAATTAATTACAAGTGATGAGAACCTTAATTTATGTTATTTATTTTATTAATTTATGTTATTAATAATTCTCCAGAAGACACCACTTGTCTCTCTCACTTGGAGGATATGAGGGTGCTGTAAACGTTTTCTCTTCCACAACATTTACGACAAACATTTACCGTTAACACAATATTTCCTTAGGTGGAAAACGTCTTACCAAAGGAGAAGATAAATCCTTCTTTTAATCTATAGTTAGTGAGCCCACCCCCCTTTCTTCTCCAACATATAATATCAATATGTGTAAGAAGGTCAATAAATTTATTAAATCAAATCATTACTTGACATTGATATTTCCATGAAACCACGTTCAAATAATTTTATTACTACTCTTGTATCCTAACACAATTCAACAGTGTCAATACAAATCACAGGATAATTCTTATCAGAGAACAGAAATGGAGTTGTTAGAGATAAGCGATAATAGTTTGTACATAACCTCGTCCATGCAAAGCTGCAATAGTCTTTTGCATGCTTTTTTGTAACAAACTGACAAGTTTATTGTTCATATTATTACTGTCAGTTTCTCCTGCACATTGTAGAATACTGATGAGCTGCTATTCTCTCAATGCTAGTCTGGCACTCTGGCCTATTAGCTCCCTCAAGCAGAACAACAATTGTAGCAATTTCCAATAACTCCCTTGTACCAGAAATTCCACAACGCAGTCAGCAATCTTTGCCACCATACATCAATAGAGTGCAATGTATTCCTTACAATTACAGTCAAACACTGGGAGTATATACCTCTCACGTCTACCAGGGTCATAGCAGTTTATAAATCAGTATACAGGAGATATAGGCTGCTTATTCCCTGTAAAATATAATCAGGGAACAAATGCGAAGTTTTCAGTTTATTCATCTTTAACTTCATTCTCTCTTACATTCAAGTCTCAACTTACAGTTTCCTGCAAAAGTATTTATTAGCCTGATACACACACTCAGCATAATAAATACAACAGGTTCACTAGAAAAAATGTCAAGTTTTTAGCATACTTATATAAGCATCATAGTTCACAATTTGTAGAAAAGTCCACTCACGTAATACATCTACACATAAAACGCAAGTATAACATATCAATAGCAAAATTGCATGAAATATTTCCCAAGTCCATTCTCTCTCAATCAGTCATTAAATTCACCATTAAGCTAATGGCTGCCTTTCATGATCAAGCTTCTTGCCACTCCAAATTTAAAGTGATTAAACAATAGAATTCTTTACAGCAGGTAAACTTTTATCTTAGCCCATTGGCTGTTCTCTTTCTTGTAATCTCAACCATTGGATAACAATAACTACTCATCCAGTTTTAACTCACTTGGATTGCATCAGCAATTTCTAGCCTACCCTTCACCTGAGTTGTTTACTTACAACACTGACAATTAAAAATATTAGCATAAGCTGTGCCCAAAGTCAGGTCACTTTGACATTTAAGAATTTATATAACAATCAAGTCTAGAAATAGGGATAGGCAAATTTACTCTGCCACAGACAATCAAAACTGTATTAAAAATCTTTCTCTACACCCCACCCAGGGTTGGATTATCATATAGTACTGGGAATGGGTCTACAATAATGTGAAAGAAATACTCTCTCTAGGAGTGAATTGGCCTGGAAAAATGGATGATAATTCATTAGACAATTGGACAATCTACTTGACTCTGGCTTAATCTAGATATTTTTGTAGGTTTGAACTTAATTGTTTAGTCCATGATTGAAGTAAATAAAGCAAAGAACTAATTTCTATGATTTAAATTCATTTTACTTCCACTGTTCTACTGCATACAATTCTGGATAGTAGAAAACATAAATTAAGAACATCATAAAAAATATTTTTTATTAAATAAAAACATTTCCTGTACAATTAAACATGAGATAAAATAAATAATACACAAATGAACACACATTTGTTCTACTGTGTTCATTTCCAGTTTACATGCATTCACAAACTGGAGACTGTCAATAATAATGAATCAAACAAACTGGAATAAAAAAATATTTAAAACATTGCTTAATATTCAGCACACGAATCTTTAACAAGTTTTAGGACAAATGTACACAAATATGCAAAATATTTAGGGATGCACACACACACACACACACACACACACACACACTTATTGACATATTTAGCACAATTCAGACACTGCAAAGAAATCAAAAGTGGTCCTTGTATCTAAAAATTGTTCATGTTTTTTTATTGTACAGCACTCTTAAAAGCACATATAATTTACCTCCTTAATTCTTATAAAAATCATTTAAGAGCACCATGACCTGATGTTGATGATATGCAAATTATGTAAATCTTTCACAAAATACTTCAGATTTGACAAATGTCAAAAGAAAAGCTATAATTTAAACTTTTTAATTTAAAACAAGTTTGCTAACTTAAAATAAACAGCCAAATATATTTCAGACATGGAAAAACACACAAAGCAGGTTAGTATTTAAGACAAAAATGCTAAATTAAAAAGAGACATAAATATAGGATAGAAGAAATAAAAAAAAACACCAACCCCAATTCTCCTAAGGTTATTTGTGAGGAATAAATAATAGAATTAAAACCAATAAGTGACAAAGAAATAAAAAATAAACTAATCTTACAGAAAGGAGTAAAAAAATTTGCAAAAGGAAGTAATAATAGTTTTTGAAATATTAAACAACAAAAACCCCTACCAGAATGAACTATTTAAAAAAAAAGTGCTCGATTTTCTATTAAAGAAGGAAGACAAAAAGCTAAAAAGATTTGATTTTTTTCTTACACTTATCTCAACAGCAAATTTTTCATAAAAACATAGCAAATTCTACTGTTCAGAATAGAAATGGTTTAATTACTAAATAAATAACTTACAACTCTATTTTAAAACACTTTTAAAAGAGGAAATAAATTTAGCAAATTACTTCCTTTCTTTCTAATCAAAATATTATTTTAGATTATGGAAGAGAATTCTCAAAAAGAAAAAAGAAGGCAAATCTTAACTATTATTGTTATTTGTTAAAAGTTTAATATTATGATACTAGAATTCATTTAATTTTTTTCTAACACACCCATCTTAATTAGTAATATTAAGGGGTTGTTCATTAATGCATACATTTTCTTAACCAATCCTCTATATTAAATAATTTTACTAAAACAGTTTATTCAGCTCAACTAGAATTTTGTTTCTACTATCTATGAATACAGCTTGTCTAGGCAAGATATTAAACCTGTTGCTGAACTCCCATGTTCATACATTATATTACACAGTATTAACAGTTCTAATATGAAGTCACTTACGAAGATGCAACTAAGACAGATAACCAGAGAAGGAGTCTTTTTAAACTGTCTTGTACTGTTCTGAATTAAAATGACTACTACTTATTTCATTAATCATACAGTGTCAAGCATTTTCCTATCAGACCTAATCCTCCAAACTGGGTACTGGGTTTATTATTTCCATCTGCTAGATCCTGAATTCACATTTTCCAAGATCACTATTGAAAATTTATTTCCTTTAAAGTGTTGCCAATTTGTTATCAATGATTGCTATCAGTGCTATTTTCTGCCCGATTAAAACAAAATCAAAAGACTACATGATTAATTAATAATTAATAAATACTGTTAGGACTGCCTTTTAAACTATCAAAAATTGCTCAGGTTCTTTCCCTCTCAAGCTTAATTTTTCACCAACTTTACTGATTTCTAATCCTATATGTAGAGATTTAAGTAAATAAAAGTGGTAAACGTTGGTGATGCTTATGTGACTGAATCAACCTACACAAATTAATAATAATAATGGGTATTATTTGCATTAATTCTCTGAAGAACTCTAAGTGTTTAAAATCAGGGCCATTAAACTCAACATACAAGAGCTAAAGAGTGGATGAGAATCAACTGAGGAAATCCCAGTGATTGATGTTGGACCTGAACTCTTGATCTTCTGCATATGAAGATATTGCCTTTAGCTCACAACATGAGCTCACCAAATGCTTTCAAGCATTCAAGCTTTCTTGTCATGTCTAAATGCATAAATGTAATTCTTTAGAAAGAGTCACCTTTTTAAAAACTTGGTACTGTGTTTATCTTAAAATTAGTTTAACCAAGAATGACACAAATTGCTTTTAATAGCATATGACTGAAAAGCATGCACATAGAAAAATAAAACTGAATGTCTTAAAATAAAAATATGTTTAAAAAATAATGCACTGTTCTTGTCAAAAACTTTTGATAAAATATTTCAAAAGCTGATGAAACTTTTGACTTGATAATATATAAATGATGGTAGATATAATGCATATATATGTATATTTGTGTGGGATTCATTATTATAAAATATATTACTGACAATAATTAACTTAAATATTATTTATTGCTTTCCTTCAATAATATTATCACAGCTCAGTTTCACTGTAAAACAAACACAAAAATAATATAATATCAGTGAGAGATAAAGTGATCAAATGAAAAACTAACACAACCATAATTTTTGCCACTCTTTAACAGTACTGTTTGCTTTCAATTACAGTTTAACATTTCTAAGTGAGATGTAAACTATTCAAAGCAAGATACAGCACAATAATTTCTGTCACTCCTTAATACTTTGAAAAGTTTCGATTTATAGTTTAAACAAGCAAAATGAAATGTAAATTGTCAACTAACACAACCATAACTTTTGGCCTCTCCTTAGCTATACTCTTTACTTTGATTAGAGTTGGATACATCAAGTGAGATGTAAAGTGCTCAAATGATGAAAGTAAAACAGATATATAAGTTCTGGCCTCTCCTTAACTATACTCTTTATCATGATTTACAGTTGTATACATCAAGTGAGATGTAAAGTGCTCAAATGATGAAAGTAAAACAGATATATAAGTTCTGGCCTCTCCTTAACTATACTCTTTATCATGATTTACAGTTGTATACATCAAGTGAGATGTAAAGTGCTCAAATGATGAAAGTAACAGCCATATAGTTTTTGTCTAATTCCTAAAGTGAGACCTAAGAGATGAAAAGGGGACAAAATACATAAAAAAACTGTTTCAATCTCTCCTAAAAAATTAAATCACAATTTTATTTACTGTTAAAAGTATGTGACTTGTTCTGGCAAAATAAGTCCTCGCTCACTAAACACAGAGATGCAACACTAAACAATATGCTAAGTCTTTTATGCCATTTTGATTGTTTATCAGATCTTGCTATAATTCGCATTAAATATCAATTTTAATTATCTTAAAATTTGGAATCAAATAAGTAAAAAATGAATTTTATAAATTTAATCTGAGGCATTTTGATACATAATGATCTAATTTTCATTAAACTGTACATTTATTGAACCAAAAAGAAACACTTCATAAATCTCTTAGATAGATATTTTCTGAACCAGGTACAAATCCAATGACAAGTTTCTTAAGGTGATTTTGATCACAAAGAAAAACTCTCAGAATTTATGACTAATCTCTAGATCCAATTTCTCAGCATGGCTCCTGGTCTACATAATGCTTGTTATTTTCTTCAATTTTAAAGTTAGAATATGGTTCTACAACTAAATTACAGACAACAGGATGGACATATCGAAAAATTGACTTAACTCAAAAATCTCAAAACATAACTTAGGACTTCTTTTGCCAGAGCAGGTCATACTTTAAGCTATGAGAATCAGTAAACTGTGTAACTTTTTAACTTTTAAAATGTACAAGACCAAATCTTTTCTTGGTCTTGCCTTCACCATCAGAGTTGCTAACATACTAACTATATAGGTCACCATAATCAGACTAACACTCATGCCCAAGGAGAAAATCATTCAGTGTCTTTGGGAGCCCTAGTTCAGCAACTTTGGGCAAGTTATGTGGGGACATCAGACTTCGTATAGCAAACCTACATAACCGACGCAGACTTCTAGGTTCATACAGCTCATGATGTAACCAGGAATCAATTTCAGGAACAATTTGCCGAATCTGTACAATCCTTTGAGCAGTCAGAATATTGTAGTGATGAGGTACTGCGTCTGTTGACAACAACAGTCTCAGAACAGGAAAAATACCAGTCTTGAGGACTCGGTCCAGGGGAGTCTCACCTGATAAAAACAACAAGCAGTGAATTAGTTTTACTGTTTTGAGAAGAAAAAAAACCCAGATTTTTTAATATTGTACCATATCATAGTGAAAAATAGTCACTAAGTGACAAGTGTCTTCTGGTAATATTCTAACATTAATGAAACAATAAATTTATTTCATAATAGTAGTAGTAATTTGTTCATGGGAGTATTTATTGTTTCTATTCAGTTTGTTTAAATTAATGTTGCCAACTTTATACAAATTGAAAGATTTGACCATGATGTAGATTTTCACTGGGTTATTAATAAATTCTGGCCTGAGAACAGTTCGCTAGGTCAGCAATAGATTCTGACTCCAAATTTTATGAGACTTAGGGTGAAGGCAGATCCACGATTAAATCATGACAATTGAATCATGTTTGGGAGGAGGGGGGGGGGGAAAGGAAATTACAGAAAAATTTAAATAACATCTTGTGGTACTTGTTTACAATTAATTTAGTACAATGTAAAAAGAACTTTGTGAAGTTACTGAAATAGTGAGTGAAAAACAAAAAAATCCTGTTAAAATTTAAATAGCAGCACTGGCTAAAATAAACAATTTTTTGCCTGGTAAAGTTATTTTACTTATCATTGTTTATATGTAATTTTCATCAGTTCATGAGTTAGAACAAACTTTTCTGTAAATACAGTAAAAAATTTCCATACAAAAACAACAAGCTGAACTTGTCACAATGAACATGCTGATCAGAACACTTTTCTCAAAGAATTAGTGCTGCATGCTATTATCAGATCTCAGTGACAGCGAGCAATCAAATTTTCTAGTGTATCACATTCTGATCAGGTCTCAGTGATAGTGTACAATAACATTTTCTAGTGTTTCGTGTTCTAATTAGGTCTCAGTGATACTGTGAAAATAAAATTTTTCAGAGTGTATTTAAGAAAATCTGCGTGACAGATTGCATTGAAAAATCTCTTTATCTTTACTTCAATCAGACAGGAAAAGAAATTTCTATATAAAAATATGGATTCAAAAACATTAAAAAAAAAAAATCTATCCAATCAGTTGGAAGTACTTTGTCACTACTTTTAATCAAAAGAAAAAATTAAATGCGAATATTTTTTTTAGCACTGCAAAGTTGCGGATCAGATTTGGTGCAGTAAAAGTAATACAGTTGTTGTCACAATTAAGATTATTCTCCAAATATATTTGTATGGGTTTAAATCTATATATAAAGCAATGTAAATATAAGTAATTTGGGGATCCAAAATATCTTTGAACATACATTTTCTTTCTGCATTTCTGGCTCTAACACTTACTTCAGTGATGAAATAAACTAAAAAAAGTGTTAAATAGCTCGCAACTATAACAGAGATCTATTTGCAACACAAATTTGAACTATGAAAAGAAAAAATGCATATATAAAGTGTAATTAAAATATTCTAAATATTATCACCACAAAGAGAAAATCTATTGCTGATTCCGTGTTTTAAACTTCTTTACCTTTCTTATTTGGTGTGAGAGTGGCAGCTCCATAGTTCATAAGAATACGAAGTGTATGCTGCCCACCAGCACTAAGTGCACTGTGAAAAGCTGTGTTTCCAGCACGATCAGTCTGCAAGAAGTTATTTCAGGATTAAAATGCTATCATTCAATACAAAGCCTGTAAAAAGTCTTGTTTTGATAATGGCTCACCTGAAAGTCATGGTATTCTTTGCAGACCAAAACACACAACATACACATTAGGAAGGATTTTAGCAGCTGAATATTACAGTCCTGGAAAGTATAGCTTAAGGAGCACTGATCATGTGTGATAATTTTTTGTAAAAACGACTGTTGAAACTGTTAGCACAAGGTACCTCAAGTGAAAGGAAAAAATAGAGGAAATTAGCACAAGGTACCTCAAGTGAAAGGAAAAAATAGAGGAAAGAATCAAGAAAATCTTTGTGTTGAAACAAAATGACATGCTATACCAAGGAAACATTCTCAATGACAAAATATATTCACAAAGAATATATTACTAATATATTAAACAAATAAAACATCTTCCTTTTACTCTGTTCAATGCTTTTCACTTCCTTCCTGCCATTTATGACAGGTAAACACTAGTTTTAAAAAGAAAATCTGGTAAGATCACCAAATGTTAGTATTTATAACCAGTCTTACAGGTAAACTCTAGTTTTAAAAAGAAAATCTGGTAAGATCACCAAAACTTTAGTATTTATTTATATCCAGGCTTACACTTTTAAAAAATTACTGATGTGCCTATAGTGTTATGATTATTTATTGTTGATGTGTTTATGTCCAGTTTTATGTTTATTCATTAGTATTGTATTGATATATAGTCTTGTGATTATTCATTATTTATGTACTTAATATGATTATCCATTAGTGATGTATTTATGTCCATTTTTATGATTATTCACTAGTGCTGTAATATGGAAACCGAGAATCAAGCACTGTGATAAGAAAATATAGAATAAAACGTCAAAGTATATGATTTATTAATATGACCATTATTATTATTATTTATATATACACAAATGAGGCCCTTTGTTCCACAGGGAATCCAAGGAAATAAAAGTAAGATATACACAAATAAAATATTACATACATTTTTTATATGTAAAAATATACACGAATGAAAATTATATATTCTTTCAGAATATGATAAAAGTGAAACACTAAACCATTGGAGAATCAAATTTTAATACAACTACCTAATATATATTTAGGATGAAAAAAACTAGACTCATCATGAATATACATCAATATAATTATTAAAGAATTTAAACAATTGAGAAAACTTCACATCCAAGAGCAATGTAAAGTGCATATGCACACCAAAGGCATGAGGAGATGAAAGAAATCTTTTGTAATATAATACAACAATAGCTGCATAACACTGAAGTTGAATTTTAATTCAAAACTTCAAGAACACAAAAAGCAGGCATTCAAAACAGGAAACCCAGAATTAGGTTTTGTTTCCATTTTGTGAGGGTGATCCCCATAAATCTTCCTCAACTTGAAGATATTTACTTTAAGCAAACAGGTACCCTTTTGTTCATCACTGTTTACACTCAGATTTTAATTTGTACTCATAAAATGGAGAAGGTATCATATCTGCAAAAGTACCTTAGTGAGAGAGGTACTGTATCATGCAGAGCATGAGAAGATGCCATTCATTTGCTTTAATAAGCAGGAAGAAGGTTTGGCAATAGTGTATGCATTCATGTGGGGTATGGGAAAGGGGAGTGAAGTCAGATCTGTAGAAAGATTCTGTCATGCACTCCCTTGTAATATTGTATCAAGCTGAAAGGAATGTTTTTCTTGCTATAATGCTAGTGTGATATCAGAAGATGTAACTCTCTTAATATGTAGGTACAACTTTAGCTGATATTTTAATCTAATTTTTTTTTCAACTATTGAAATATGCTGTTGTTTTTGTGTGGTTTTGAAAGAAAGGTGTAACTCCACGATAAGATCTATAAGCAGGCAATTGTCCATCACAGATGCTGTTATCTCCCTTAGTGTGAATTAGTTTTGATCAAGTTTCTTCTAACCTTGTAGGCATGCACAATTTGGCAATGCACTGAAAATACCAATTTCCTTAATCACCTGCATCCTCTGGTGCATCAAAAGACAGCATAAAATCCAGAGATTTGGTAGTGCTATAGGCCATTCACTCCTATAAGGTAATTCTCTAAATGAGCGTACCATTTTGTGATATTAAGAGCAAAAAATAGAGTAAATCCCATTATTTTACATACAACAGAACCTAATGCTCACATAAAAACAAAAAGGAAGATAAAAATTATAAAAATGCAGATGTTGCAGGAGTAAAAAATATGTAATAGATATCATTTTTGTTGTAATGAAGAAACTAAACTTTAACTGTTTTTTATCATTATATATAAGACAAAAGCATAAGCAATATAATTTCATTACAACAAATATATTTTCTTTATTAACCTTAAATTAATAACTTAATTCAGATATATATTTATTTTAAATATGTTATAAAACTATAACTTCTTCAATTTGGAAACCAAATTTAGTGAAGCGATAATCAAAATATTCTTGTAAATTCCCACAAAATTAGCCATGATGCTATTAAGGTCAAAAGAAAAAAGTAAACATCTAAAGATGTCAGCAAAAATTAAATAACTTGTTATGACAAACTTTCAAGAAAGATAATGAGAAATGAAAGAAAACCAAGAAAAAGATCAAAACATTTAGAAAATGACACCATGAAGGAAAATTTGCAAACTGTACAACTTGCAAAACAATTTAATAGTATCAAGTGGGAAAAATACTTATCAAAGTGTTATCTTGACTTAAATTTAACTCTGGGATTCCTTGCAGTAAGAATAATTCTTATTAGAGAATTTATATTTGACATCATTTAACTTTATTTTTAATTAATTTGTAACTTTTACAGGAGGGCTAAACTTTACCTTTGAGTTATAAAAATAAAGAAGTTAAATTGTTAATAATAAAAGAATTCTGTCATTACAAATATATGTTATTCTTAATGTTTCTTCTATTTCATTTCATATATCTTATTAATGTTTTTTTTTCAACAAACCTGCTAATCACAAAAGTAAAATTTCTTTAGAAAGAATTATATTTCTACTGAATAAGAAAAATATTGACCTAAGAGAAGTGCAATATTTTTAATAAAAACTATTCTTGTGCAAATACATGTGTGTGCATGTATTTTTTAAAAACAAAGATTCACTTTGATATCTGTTCACTGTATAAATATAAACATTACTGGATAAAATAATAAAATATTTCTGAGATTAAAACTAAATCATGTCAAATCAATCATTAAAAGTTGCTGGATGATGAGTAACATGGTGATTCTTCTTACACACCTCACCTTCAGTGCATTCCACATTGATTTTGTTTGCTTTTAAAATATATTAAAAACACTACTGTCCTTAGGCTATTACTGTGTCAATAAGTAACCTTATTATGAAAATATACAGAACAGTGAACATGTATAGCAGAAAAAGTTTCTAAGTATGAGACTCCAAATCATTTCAAATACACAAACATAATTTAATACATAATTAATATTTGTAAAAAGTTATCTTAAATATCCTTTACTCAGGAAGACTCACTATAATTTTCTTTTTTAAAAAAAAGCCTCTGATTACTGTTACTATTAGATTTAGACGTTGACAATGATTAATATGTTTAAATGCACACCTCAGTATTAATGTATACAAAAACTGGTAATTCAAAGCATCAAACTAGTGAACTGACTGCCTGTTCATTTAAACCAAATGAGAACATAAACAAAGTAGGAAGCTTTTCAATTTTTCTTGTGTGGACATTTTGGTTTTAATACTTTCTGCAAAAATGTACTGGAAACCATAGAAGTAGATCTGCACGACCATATGAAATTTCTATGCTTTTAAAAGTTAAAGCTCTCAAATTCAAGTTTTATATTCTATCATTAACACTTACCAAATTGACATCAGCACCAGCAGAGATAAGCATGTGAATGGCAGGTATATTTTTCAGTCCAGCTGCAAACATTAATGCTGATGCCCCTGCAGGATTTGTCATGTTTACTGAACATCCAGCTGAAATACTTCTAAAATGTAATTTCCATCTCATTTGGATATTCCAAAAACAAAGACATCATAATCCAGTAGTTGGTCAAAATGAAAAATTGTTGTAATACAGTCACATTTCTATAATTTTCAGTTTAAATGAACATTCAAATCATTACATTAAGTGGATTAATATATCAATTAGTCATTTACACACAAAATTATAAAATGAACATTTTTAGAATAACAAAATATTTATAGCAAAAGCAAATCAATAATACTGAAAGAAGCTAGAGTAAGTGAATTCAGTATATATAATGAATATCTGAACTGACCATCAATAAGGTTTTGCATGATGGCAAGACCAGCTTCATGGTTGTTTTGGTTGGCCATGGTGGCAATTGCTGTACTAAGTGGTGAGGTACCTTTGATGTCAGGCAGGTTCACATCAGCACCAGAGGTAATCAAGGTCTGAACAAGTTTCACATTAGAGTTAGTCACAGCCTCAATCAGAGGTGTGCGTAAACTCAAGCTCTGTGTATTCACATCAGCCTCTGTAGCAACAAATCATATATGTATATTATTTTTTTTAATATCATATTTAGAATACAATACCAAAATATATAAACACAATGTTTATGACAACCTTTGTTTTTGCTTGTTGAAAAAATCATATATGTAGTAAAAATATAAATATGATGCATTATTTACATTTTAAATTTAATTACATTAAAGTATATGAATAAAACAATATGTTTATGAGTGCACTAAATATTCCAGTATATACTGATTCATTTGGAACAATGTCCCAGGGATAGGGAGAGAAATGGCAGCTGATCGTAAGTGTGCATCATCCACAATTATAAACAAATATTGTCGCTTTTTTTGTCTTGAAATGTGTATTTGTCAGTATGGTAATTCTGTATATGAAATTTTATCATTAAAAAACCTAAGTTGAAAACAGAGATTAAAGAAAAAGGTAATTTAAATGAGGTTACAAAATCTGAAATGTCAAAACTGTAGAAATACAAGTTGAAATATTTCCAACATTAACTTGATAATGCATCAAGTGGCTGGTACTTCTGAATTGTTAATGTTATAATTTATTTATTCTACAACAAATGAAAATCACTTACAAACTACCAAAAAGACTGAAGAAAATGTTATTTGAAAGAAAATCATCAAATACTAGATATAATAAGAATTAAATGGTCTCAAATAGAAATCATCATTGACATTTAATCGAGTAATAAAATAATAGGTTGAATTAGTGGGGAAAAAAACATTTGCTATAAAATTCCTGGACACTTTTATTGTACCTATTAAGCTCATATTAGCCAGTGTAATTTTCTATCTCTTTACCTAAAATAGTTAGTGCAATTTTCTCTTGCTTTACCTAAACTAGCTAGTGTAATAATTTTCTATCACTTTACCTAAATTAGCTAGCGCAATTTTCTCTTGCTTTACCTAAATTAGCTAGTATAATTTTCTGTGTCTTTACCTAAATTAGTTAGTGTAATTTTCTATCTCTTTACCTAAATTAGCTAGTGTAATTTTCTGTCTCTTTGCCTAAATTAGCTAGTGTAATTTTCTATTTCCTTACCTAAATTAGCTAGTATAATATTCTCTTTCTTTAGCTAAATTAGCTAGTGTAATATATCTCTTTAGCTAAATAAATTAATGTAATTTTCTCTCTCTTTAGCTAAATTAGCTAGTATAAATTTCAATCTCTTGACTTATATTACTTTATTAGCTGCTGTAAATTTACAGTAAAAAAGCAAACCCTCTTTCAAATCCAAAGCTGTTATAAAACTGTCTATAGATATCAACTGCCTTTATTTTCAGAAATATTTATTGATACCTCCACACTCAAATCATCACCACTATCATCAATTCATGAATGAACTCTACTGCTTTAATAAATTTACCTAAGCCATTGGAAACATTAGGCTAATAGTTACTATATAAAATGATTAGCAGTCAATTACACTTATTTGCATATGTAAACAAAAACATCAAGTCACACACATTCACAAAATAATTCTGAATCCTCATAGTTTAAATGAGGTCTATTTTAATTTATCCTAAATTCTTGGTGAACTAGTTTGGATTTCCTAACAAGTTTGGGAAATGGAAGGATAATGATGAGTTATCTTGCCGAGAGTGTTCTAAGGTAAAAATTTGTTAAGTTTGATATATCAACTTAGGTGAGCTTACATAGACAAGTACATGTCCTGGAAACTCAATACTTATATCAGATTCTATCTCTACAATAAGTCAATTCACAACATAACCAACAAGACACAACAATATTGAGCCATTTGCTTAGAATCAGAACAAGAGAGAGTGCTCACTTCTATCGATCAGCAGTTTGACCACCTGAGGTCTATTAATTGTTGTTGCCAGTTGTAGAGCTGATCGCTGATTACTGTCTCTAATGTTTATGTCAGCCCCATGAATCAAAAGGTACTTGATGATCTAAAGCATACAACAAATTTTAAATACAAATGAAAAACACACATTAATTCATACATTTTGAGCTTTTTTGTTCTTTTAAAAAAGAATGATACTATGAATAGGTATTGCAATCAATTTTTCAAATCTGATTCAGAGTAAAGCAAATGTGTTTACATAATACTATTAGTTGATATAAGGTTACTTGCAAAATTTTAAGAGAAAACCTCAAGTAGTTATTGAAATATCATCATTTGAATATACAAGTTAATCAATTTATGAAAAAAATAAATGCTCATTTCTGATTCACTGCAAAATGTAAAGATATTCAGTTATAAATGGCAAAGTTAAAATCATAATAGAAGAGTATATTATAAACAATAAAAATACAGTTCTTTTCAGAGAATGTATTATATTTTACAAATTACATAGTTCTTCATTACATAATGTGCTTTAATATATTACAAAGTTGAATATTCAAGACATCATAATATTGAAATAAGTGGCTTAAATGTACTTTTTTCTGTATTTAAAACAATTAAGTACTAAGAAATTTTAGCCCAATTTTCCCCAGACTCTGACCTAAAAGCCAATGATATATGAGGTCTCAAACATTACCAAACAAGCAAATTCAATACATTTGAACAAAAGATGAAAAAATGTTGACAAAAATTGTAAAATGTCATGTCTCTGGAACTATATATCTTAAAGACATGGTTCAAATATTAAAAGAAAGAGGAATTAGTATACAACATATCTAAAACAATTATTTTATGCTATCTGCTTTAAGTTTTGCAAACTGTTATTATATAACAATATTTGCAGAATTATGTAAATATTTTTAAGGTGCTAAAATTTGTAGCACTGCAATTTGCACTTTTTCTTTTTTCTTTAGTATATGCATATTTTATAATAATTACACATATATCTACAATTTATTTAGAAAACAGTTTAAGTTATTTTTATAGTTTGTTTTGAATAGAAAAAATATATAATTTATAACTCAACGCATATAGCATTTACACTTGTAACTGTATTTATGAATACATATTATAATTAAGGTGATATGCTAAAGAAAGTTAACATATGCATGAATGGAAAGATATGAAAGTTTGTACAACTAATTATATCAGCATTCATAACTGCACTTCCATTAACAATACAAAGATTTTTACTGTGCATTTGATTGTTATATTTATCAAATCCAAGTCTAGTCCACAATCTGCCAGACATAATAATTCAATATTCCATGCAAAATAAATTTAAGAGTCAGTATCATCAGTACTCTCTCCCCTCCACACTTTAAAAAAAAATGTTTTAGTGGCCAAATTATTTACTGAAGATATATTTGCCATATTAGTACAACAAACCCTGAATAGCTTTCCCAAAAAAAACAAAATAAAACACCTTGTTGCTATACACTGCAATATGTTGCTCCTGGCTGGTAAAGCCTTCAGTATAACTTTTAAAAAATCTAAATGTGGCAGGTCTTCTAAAAAGAAATGCTAAGTACTAAGAAAAAAACCAACAAAGGTTAGACTAGAGGGTAATTTCAAAATTTTTAAATCGATCACTCACTTAGTGAATCACTGCCAAGCATAATTTTGACAACTTTTAGTGTAAAGCTTAATATGCAGCTTTTAGTTCTTAAAGAAAATAATAATTTTAAATTAGCACATTATCATCGACTATGCAAGTAAATAGTAAAAAAGAAAAATAATTCTAAGGGAGTTGGGGAATCTAACCTCTTAAGAGCTGCAATAAAAGAAAAAAATATAAGTAAAAAGTAAGTCATCTAAAAACTAAAATATAATTTAAAAATCAGATAATAATACTATATGTATTTAGATATTAATTTGCTAATACAGTAATAGCAATTAAATTTTTAATGTTTAAGAGAACAGTTGTAAATTCTGTGTACCTAGACTAATTAATACGTGTACAAGTAAATTATTAAACAGATACTAATTAACACTATATTTATAATGTATATTAACTAATTAAGTATAATATTTGTAAAGCCAAGACCCGTAAAGTATAAATGCTTGATTAAGTTTTATCACTGAAAGTAAATGAAATGTGCATGCAAAATACATTTTTAATAAAAATAAGCTGCAGGAGACTTGAGCTCAATTGTCACAGTTTTTTGAAAGCATAGTATTATTCTTTTCTAGATCAACTATTCAACACAAAAAACCCAACAGAATATCAAGTTAAAAAAAAGATAGTCACAATCTCAGTAAAGTTTAATTTCAGAGTAAGATAAATTATTAATCAAATAATAATGCAGTCCAAAAAATAAAATTGAGCATAATACCCCTATAAAACAAAGCTAAAGTTTTATTTTTACCAAAGCATGCTCCCTACATAGTTTAAAATTTTTCTGAAATAAAGTAGGGTTGTAGCAAGAAATAATTAAAAAGTATAGAAATGAGGATCAAAAGACAATTGATCTTTCACTCATATACTGATATAGCTGCTAAAATTAACTTGCAATTACTTAATGAATTTATACATAAATAAAGAACTATATTTATTGAAAGATATACTAATGGATATAAGTGTAACAAGTGTCAAGATTTGAAATTTGAAGTTTGCTGCAGTTCTAAATTTTCTAACACACAATGCACAGGCATTGCTAGAATTTAAAGCAGACACTTTTTCAGTTACCTAATAGAAATTCTTTGTGCTAAACAACAGCTGAAGCTACAAATTTTACATATCTGTTTGAGAGAGGAATGAATGCTCGTCTCATCACATTTTTCTATGAGAGCTTAATTAAATCTTAAAGATCTCAATAAAGTGAGGGAAAAGAAGCATTTCTAGCTGTCTGCATAATTAATATGGAAAAGTACTTTTCAATTTTCCTACTTATGAATATGATGGTTCTCATTTTGTTTATATTCAAACTGTTAATCATTAACAGGCTAATGTGACAATATAAGGAGAGAATGAAACTAAAACGGATGCATTTTTCTAATGGCATCATAATTTATTTATAACTGACTTCAACCTTATGTAAATATTAAATAAATTAAGAACTGTCATAAATGTTATGACCATGTTGTTACTTTAAAACTTTTTAACCTGTTCAGCCATTGAAAGATTGCTCTTATTTATTTATTATTTTTAAAGTGACTTAAAATATTTTGATTTAATACCTTTAATGAGGAATGGATGACTGCCACATGCAAAGGTGCATAATCTGTCATCTGAAGTTGTTTAATAAAATTATCTCGTTGCACTTTAACCTTGCAAGGCAACCCCTGGCCTAAACAAAAAGCCAAATAACAAACCTTACAGATGGGCAGCACTGTTTTGTTTATAAATTTGAACTCTTTGACTAATGCAGATTGAGGTTAGTTAAGTGCAATGATTATTATAATACTCGTACAAAAGATACAGAAATATCTAAATTTACAATGTTAATCAGCACTGATTTGGTATTTTATATCATTGATAAAGTATCTGACATAAAATTACAAAGTACACATACATATATATGTGGAAGCTATAAATTTAATTCAGACTAAATGAAAACAATAATTTCTCAATAGTAAACAATAACATTTGTCAGAATTAAAATGAGGAATAGCTGCATTGAAAACCTTAAATCATTTCTGCAAATGGTCAATACTGAATTAGCTAATAATGTTACTCAGTTCAAATTTAAAGAAAGTAAGAAATCAGTAAGACTATCAGACTTCAAAAGAGAAACATTTATGCAATTTCATTTGCAGATAATACTGAATATGATCTGAGATGGCAGTTCAAGAATAATTACCAAATATTATTATTTCACTTGCTTTGCAGCATTCGGAATTTGGAAACAACTGTTTTATTTTACATAAGGCACACTCAGCAACAAATTTCTTTCTCAATAACTGATATACTTTTTTACAGATGATGAAAACACTTGTACACATGAAAAGGAAACCTGTTTTGGTGCAAAGATGAATAACCTATGTTAAACAGCACAGATATAATTTTGAATATTTTTTAGAAAATAATGTCAAATGCACTGGAAGAAATACATTGATCATTAGAATCGATTATCCAATAACCTTAATTATCATGCAAAAAACGGACACCAGTTTCAAAGAAAATAAACATGTTTTTTTATAAAGAAAATCTACTCAAAAAGGTCAACAAGTTTCAGTTTTGTAAGATTACTTTAATTATTTGTTTGTAAAGGAAAATTCTTTATAAATGTCAACAAGTAAGTTCTGATTTAAAAAAACCCAAATAAATGAAAGCTTATATGTTCATCTGTCTCAAGTTCTTTCTGGTTTCCTTCTCACAGGATCATTACAGAAGTGTCACAACAGCAGTTAGATGAATTTGGGATTTTATAATTTACAAACTCTATTGAGTACATTCTTATTCAAATAACAATCACCACCTGACAGCCAACCTGGAATTTATGAATGTGGACTGAGCATATTAGTATAATAGTAAGGAAAGGGTAATGTTTGGTTATATATATCTACCTACTCACTTCTACACAATGCATTTAAATCAGCTCCATTTACTGTAAGATGGTGAAGCATAGGGTAGTCATTGGTTCGGACTGCAGTGATAACTTCATTTTCACTTCCCAGATTATCCACACATTCAGCATTGTTTGGACAAGCCATTCCATCATCTTCATCTTCTGTGACACCTGCAAAAGTAATAATAATAAGATCTAAAAATTGGCCCTAAACATTAAGAATATGAATAACAATATAATGAATGTCACCAGTGGGGTTATTTTATTGACCCTTTCTCAGCATTAACAACATTCATTCTACTATGGCTTGTCCCCAGCCAATTCTCATTAACAGTCATTCCAAAATTTAATTAAAATGTGGGATAAGATAACAAAAAAAATAATATAATAGTGAAAAGAATAAAGAAGAAAAACTGATTTTGAATACTATAACCAATGAGGACATTCCTATCCCTACTGTCCCATTATTCAGAGTTTATGTCAACAGATTATTGATGGTGAGTGGTTTCAAGGATAGACTTAGCTTGATCCTCAATGAAGAGAACAGTCCAACAATGGTTCAGTAGAGGTCACATAAACTGATAAAGCCTCTTTACAGCAAAGCTTTTCCTTCAGAGCACATTGGTCCAGGCAATTTGCAGTAAAAGATGTTGAACAAAGGAGAGAAAACCAAAGGATAAAAAGGGTCATGCGGCACAAATAATATTCCTTTGTAGTGGACATGTTTACTATGTTAATGTACTTCATAGTGACAGCAGTGGAGTACTCTAACAAATAGTGTGCGTCATTCAAAATATTAGCTATATACTAACTTACAATTCAACAGAATTACAATTATTAAAGATAATTATAAACATGACACTGACAATAAAAATTTATCAATACAGATTTCAATAATTAACATCCCATAACCAAAGGTTTACATTTAACAATTACATCACTCTATAATTTAGTTCTACTCTGTTCAAATAGTTTTGCAATGGGAAAAAGGTGCCTGGTGCCTGCATCAGAATATGTGCTTATTACAATTCCATCATCCTTTACATACAATTACAAATGAACTACTGCTAATGCCCCACAATACCTCTCTGAAATATATACACATTAGTTTCATACAGATAATCATAAATAGAAAAGATAAACAAATTCTTCAGCATTCTAATTAACAATACATTTCAATAATTATTGCAAAGTCAACATATATATATGCTTACTGATCTCTGTAACTCGCAAAGCCCTTTCTATCAACATAGTTCAGCCGTTCATAATTCTGCAAGGCATGGTGTATAGAGCGGCAAATTTAACCACATATATGTCCACCTGAGTTGAGCACAGTTTCGCAGGTGTCATGAGCAGAATTCAAGTATCCACGTGTGGTTTATTTAACGCATCCATTTAACACCACCCATCACAACTAATCACTCCCCACTTACATCTCTATACCTCATGTGTGGCCAATGGCCTACTACTTGACTTAATTCCCCTGGTCAGGTGCAGTATGGGCAATTAAGGCTTTGTATGCAACAAACCACTCTGACAGTCTACAATAATTAGTACACCACACAATATTAATTATCAGTTATTAATTTAAGAAAATATACAATTAGAATGAAAAATTGAAAAAAATAAAAAGCCTAATTTGCTGCACAGGCACTGTTTGTTACGATGAAGATAATCTTGAAAAAAAATAAATAGAAACTAATAGACATACATTAAAGCAGTCATCAGTGACAACAATTATAAATATTTTTCTCTCCTTTATCTAATACCTGTGACAGAATTATAAAATGCCTTAAAACTCTTATATTTATTGCAGTTAGAATTAATCAGTGCACATCCTCAAAATTAAACAATAGTGAAAATGGACATAAATTAATCAACAGATATACAAGAGCATAGTCATTTAAAAGTTTCACTATATATATAAAATTAATTATAGAGTTTCTAATCAAGTATATAATAATAATATATCAATTACTAATCAAATAAAATTATATACTACTACTACTAATAATAATAATAACCCTTTTCCTGAGCTTTTTACAACCTACATATTTAATAATAAATTATGGCGAGTGGAATGTATTTCACAACTGATACACTAGTGTCGCATAATGACACTATGCAGCAATACTTTCACCGTACACTAAAAATAGTCTACGTCTAAACCCTATCTCTAAGATGGTTGATGCTTACCCCCTGTGCTAAAGAATGACCTAATTAGCATTTAACTCAGACCATTTAGAGCACAGACCAACAGTGCATGATGAATGTGCTGTTCAGACCTCTATTAACCAGCAACTGAGCAAGACCAACACCATAGACATAGACACTAGAGGCATAGAAGCATAAATCACATGAGCTACTATCATTACTGGTCAGTAGTTAATTCAGCGTGAACCCATCTGCTGTTTACTCTACTATACTGCCAAAGCTATTTGGTTCTGCTCATATGTCTGAATATTACATCTATTTTACATGTAGCATTTATCAGGTTATAATATACATTCCGCTTGGGACATTAGATCATATGATACTATGTGAACAAGAGTGTCCTGTCAGGCACACAGGTAGACAAACTCTTTAACTCCATGTGCTTTTACTGTGTTACGTTTCCAGTATTTATTTAGAGACCCTGCTTAGGAAATTATGGAAACTTTAATTTACTATTTAAATTAATTCCTTCTCGTTTAACCTAAACAGACTGGCTGCCCAAATTATCATTTGACTAACTTTAAAAATGTGTCTTGTAGTGTAGACAACAGATTTACAAACTGACAATTTGCGTACAAAGCTGGCTTTGGAGTCGTTAAATTCCTCTAAATTAATATGCATACGTTATGTCATTCAGCTCATTCGCCCCCATCCAAAACCAAGAATATCTATAGGTCTATCATGCATAAAAATGTACTACAAAGAGGATTAACAATTAAAAAATAAGATTTAATAAGTTTAACAATTTAACAATTAGTTAATATACGAACGCGAAGTCTAATTCTAAGCCTTGGCAAATTAACGTGCTAAACTGTCAACGAGAGAATTGCCTTGAAAACACTGTTCATTTTGATTTCGGTACACCAAGCATGAGTTAGCTTATGTAAGTTGGCCACGTGTTCGAATCCAGTCCAGACCAGTCTACCTCACTTGTCTTCCCTCAGCAAAGATGCATACAGCATAACAATGGAACTGTCTTTCAGTATCGCGCTGAATGGAATGGTGAGTATAGACAGACGTGCAGACCTGCGCGCCGGCACTGTCTCATCAATGGTAATAGGACAATAGTGGATTCAGCTCACTCGTAGAGCTTGAACAACTTCAGTGGAACCCGAATAAAAGGAGGAGGAAAAAGAAGCCGACCTGAAAACAAAAGTGTTTTCGTAATCGTCTTGCTTCAAGGTTCGCCTACTTAAGCACGATAAGTTTTTAAATGCTCGGGCTAGAAATTCGACATAACGCGTCGTTTACAATTTTAGATCAAAAATCATAATCTCACGCATGTTGCATTTAACAAGCATGACGTATGAATTACCAAATATTTACAACATTAAAATTTAGAGTTCATACAAAAGGGACAATTCAAACCAAGCAAAGTGCTTTACAATTTACATTAAAATTTACACGCAATAATTTGAATTACAATAGAAAATTCATGTCGGGCTCAGGCATCCCTGGCTCTAGTGAATTTAAAGTTATATAAATTAAAGTTACAATGGGAAAAGAGTTACAATGATTTATATACAATAACTCATAGGTTTTTGTCATTTATCAACGAACCGTGCTTAAGCTCAGTAGCAATACATAGCACAAAAATTACATACATAGTTCACCAATGCAAAATACAATTAAATAAATTCAATACCTTAGTGAGAAATCGAGGTGTTATCTCAGCACTCGCGTCGGCTTCCTATGTGACTCAACGAATAAGCGGCGTCTGGCTTCTTGTTTTTCGGAGTGAGTAAAATAGGGTGCGCTCACATATTTATTAAAAATCATAAGGTGCATCACGTGACTGGTCACGTAGTATGTGGTTGGTTCGAGAACTCAGACAATGGCCTAAAGTTACATAATGTCTCTGACCTCTTTGTTAGAAGCTTCTCGATACTGAAGTATCATGGGAGAGCTCCGAACAAAGGAATTTCAAATTTTGATGTTTGAAAACAAACAAGTGGGTCAAGGAGTCATGACATTTTTATCAGACTGTGACATACTGACAGACTGGTATTTTATCTATGAGGCTGAACTTCAATGAGTGCTGAGCTGAGAAGGCAATGCCAGAGCGGAATGGATCTTGGGCCAGAAACCACTGTTCAACTGACTACATGTGCCACCTGCTATAATGACCCACTAGGACCCCATACAACAATGAGAGCCATACTGAGATGTGGGAATTATCTATCATACTCTTTATGATAAATGTAACCACCAGTTTTAATTTTATTTCTCTTTAAATATATTTTTTACTGTTGATACTTAGATCACTTGTGTTGGCTTGGCTTACTTGCATATTATATGTTATACTCTGTCATCTATATTTAACATTCCTGGCTGTATGTATCAGGGGGCTTGGAGCTTCTTCTGATCTATTTTATCTTTCTTCTTTCCAAAATGTGGCCAGCCAGAAAGTGCATTTGGGGGGTTAGTCTAAGGTTATGGGAAACCCAGGATGGTGGAGAATTAACATCTTACCCATCTCCCAACAAAACACCACAACTAGGAGTAGGAATGTATTTCACCACAAACTGATACAATAAAATACATATAAAATATTATTAATAGGAGTACATCAATTTCACATGATCAACACAAATATTTTTTTAACTATGGTAAAATCTATTAAGTAGGCCTACTTTAAGAAAAAAATGAATTTTTAACTTTACATATGAAAACCACTTTATGTAAAGGCTAAATGTCAACATTTAATTGTACCATTTTAAATTTATCCAGTGATATCTAAAGACTGAATACTATTAAAGTACTAAGTAAATATATCTTGCCAATTTAAAAACAGACAAATGTGTTATTTACTAATTTAACTTATTTTGCATAATCATAATTGCCAGAAGTATTTTTTATTATTTTTTTTAAAAAAACACGTAAAATTACACTATATTATTACTATTCTTGATACAAATATCTGAAAAAATGTAATGTAAATGGTGTTAATTGTTAATTAATTATTAAATTATCATTTATTTCTCCACCCTCCCCTGTCTATCAACTCTTTTTTCATTATCTCTTCCCTCTTATCTTTTTATTTTTTTTGGCATGCTGTATTATAATAAACATTAAAAAATACTATAAAATAATTTTACTTTAACAGTTTAAGTTTAAGCAACATATTCTGAAAAAAATACCTTTATGCGAGTGAAGCTGCAGGCAAAACATAGTTTAACATAAAGATGGGATTTTGTAATTACATTAGTTTCCACAAGGCCATTAAGTAGCATAATATAATATACAAAACTATGTACTTGTACTTTCTTCTACCCATTTATACTTAGTTATAAAAACTAATGTCTAAAGTTTAAATATAGTTGCTGTTTATTAATATATCATTATATCATATATGGGCTTTTTCCAAACTATATAAACAGTGATTCATTTACGAGAAAATCAAAATAACATTTACAGTAAAAGAAATATACTGTACTATGAATAATGCATTGATTTAGTAAAAACAAAACATTTATATGTATAGTTAATGCATAAACTCTTCAAACAAAATTAAATTTAAGCAAAATATAAAATTACTCTTAAATTAAACGAAATAGTATTACTTTACCTGTATAAATTATAATGATTTTAAGATTCATGGTAAAGAAATCATTTAATTACTTAATGCATTATTTTACTTTAACTAATTTAGCACCATTTATATAACTTATAAGCTTGGTTATTTTTACACCACACACCTTCAATCCCATGAAATGTGACCTCCGATTTGTTCTGCAGAATTGGATTGTCGAGTGATTGCATTCTGGATAATAAACTAAGGAAAGAAACAAATAACAATACCATAATAATTAATATATTTGAACAGATTATAAATTTTTGTTTTCTTTACTGTACTGCTATAGCCTATAAAGTGAATATTTATCAGCATATAAATGATGGCTGGTGTAATTTAGAATCCATTATATATTGGAAAGTTGAATGCTGTAAAGTTTAGACAACTTTAGGAGGTCAAGAGTTCAAAACCCTTTGATATTTTTAATTAGCACACTCTCCCAACAATTTCAGGAATATTGAGATTTCACATTATGACAACAACAAAAATTTCTAAAATCGATAAAAGTAATTAAATTGTCGCCTTAGAAACTGTTTTCCGCCACATCAGATTTATTTTTAAATATATAGGCTATAATTCTTATTCTGAGATTTTAAAAGAATTAAAAATGTGTATATCACTATATCACGTATATGCGACTGTTTGGTGGTCGTCAACAAAAATAAATAGCAATCGTGTAATCGGCTATATCTATTACGTAGGCTTAAGAGAAATTAGTGAAACATAAACAAAGTTAATAATAATTAAATTATTCATTATTTTCGCGGCTAATAAATGTGACCTAAATTAAAAAGTACCTCAGTTAAAATATATGAAGTCCGAAACCTTATTGAAAGCGAAGACTGCGTTGCATGCAAATGCAATCACTTAAAAGGTAGATCGCTATACCGGTTAAGTGATTCAGACATCTATTGGACATCGCTGATTTCTGTAAAAGTAAACCATGCGTTTTAATCTAATTATAGATTCGTTCCTTATATGGTTAAATGAGACTGCGAGAGCTTATACATGTCTCACAGCCAGCTAGACAAAACTTTAAAAAAAAAAAAAAATGAGACTTTACTGCGGAGCTAGTAAACTGTAATAAATAAAACCGAAGATAAAGAAGCTTTTGAGAAATAGGATAATTCAGTGAGGCATAAATTGTTTTATTATGATGTTCTGGAATATTTGCAGCTATCTGTATATTTAAACAATTAAAAAGAGAGATTCACCTAACGTTTATTGAAAAAAGAAATAGGGCCTATGGCGTCTACACTGAACCGCTGAATTATTCAAATGATAAATCAACTAAAAAAAAATATTACATTTTAATTTTGCACTATACAAAATGCACGCTATATAATATTAAAGATAAAACTCTTCGAAAATCAATTTATAAAAATTAAGCCAATTAATTTTAATTTCTACTAGCAGACGATATAATATTAATAGCTGCACTGATGCAGCGGCAAGTCTGCTAAATTATAGAATACATCTCGCAGTCAAAAGTGAAAGTTAATTTATCGCAAATGTTTAGACTTAGAGCCTGTGGATAATTTTCTGTATATAAAAACGATTAGTAAATAAAAGTAGTGGATTTATTTGAATCACAAAACTCTCTTAACCCTTCACTGTCTTTCTTAGCCAGTGGGGTGGGGTTGTTGGGTGTTAACTGATTATTATCATTATGACAGCCAAATATGAAAGCATCAACATGGTAATTCGATTTTGCCACGTTTAAAAAAAAATTGCAGATTAGTTGGTGAAAAAGGAAGGGTTCTTATGCCAGCATGGTCATACTAGTGACCAGTTTACTGTCATTTCGGTTGCAGGCTCCTAAGATAAAAGAAAAATTAAACCTTGGGTTTAAAACGGAGATGAACCTACTCATTTAGTCAACATTTACTTATTCAGGCGCTGTTGTTTTGCATTAGGGATGGTGCATGATAGAGTTTAATTTAGATTAAATTAAATAATAAAGCAATGATATTTGTAGAATTAAAGCATTCAGAATATACAGTACACCATAAAACTGCACATAACAGGATACATGTTTCGTTTGATAAAGTCAGTACTTTATCGATTTATTTATTTAATTCACTAGGGATATGACATCCTGGTTGGTTAAACAATTCACTCAATAGGTTGTTGAAGTATACTATGTATAACCATAATAGCTTAAAAATAGAAAAAAGAAATATCTTTCTGAAGCAGAGAAATATTCAAAAATATTAATGTGAACTGCCACATTTTCTTCAAAGATAATGATTAAGAAAGGATATGCTAACTTAACAATGGTGTTGTGTAGCGCCTATGAACACTGCAGAAATATGCATTTATATGTACATGTACTCTAGTAGTCCACCATCAATACTTTAGAAATCTTGTGCATGTATCTCTGTACAGTATTCAAGTAGCCCACTGTGTGCATGTATGCATGCAGTACTCTAGAAGCCCACTGACTGACTATAAATTGTACATTGTACTCTAGCATTGTATTCCACTATTTACACTAGAAATCTTGTGTGTGTTTCTGTATTTCACTAGTAGTCCACTGTCTACACTTTAGAAATTTTGTGCATATATCAGTACATTATTTGAGTAGCCCACTGTGCCTATGTATACATGCAGTACTCTTGTAGCCCACCATCTACATTCTAGGAATATCATTCATGTAGCTATATAGTACTCTAGTAGCTCACTGTCTACACTGTAGGAAAATCATGCACATATCTTCATATTACCCTAGTATTTCACTGTACACTCTAGAAATAAGAATGTATATGTACAGTACTCTATTAACTCACAGTCGACAATATCATGAATGTATCTTTAGTAGCCTAGTGTCTACACTCTAGGAATATGAATATATATGTACAGTACCCTAATAGCCCACTGTCTGCACTCTAGGAATATCATATGTTGTGGAATATTATGATTATTATCCTTAAGTTAGCCAAATATGAAAGCAGCTGTTTACAGCGCCAAAATATCCGCAGAGAGAGACGAGTGGTGTCTGCTGGAAGATCATTAATAAAATAAATTAAGATTCTCATCACTTGTACTTAGTTATAAAAGATTAATTAATAATAATAATTTTCATTAATTAAGTCCACACTCTTGGAATATAATGCACTTATCTGTACAGTAATCCATAGCCCACTGTCTACATTAGGGATATGAATGCATACGTACAGTACTCTAGTAGCCCACTGTCTACACTCAAGGAATCTCATACATGTCTCTGTATTAGAATAGTCCATTGCCCAGAATAAAGAATATTCAACTACTACCTTCATTATTTCTTCATCCTCTATTTCATGATTACTTAAACCTTCTTTCAATTTTCTCCTGTGCTGAAATGATAGGTGATTGAAGCTGAAGATCAAACATTAGCATACATGAATTAAATAGTAGTAAACATTTGGAGCTTTGAAAGCAGAAATTAAACACTTATGTTATTACTTACATTTAATTAATATAATATCTAGTTTAATGCACAAATATGCACCTGTTGGATTAAGAGAATTTAAAAAATAAAATAACTGACTTATGAACTGAATTACTGAACATGTTTTCTGGTAAACAAGGGGCATCTCTAAATATAATAAAAATATTTACTAAAGCACCATAAACTTATTAGAAGAAAAGCAAGAGACATCTACAGACTGGAATGCATTATATATATAAGAGATAGGTTCACATTTTCCCAGCATCAGAATTGGGAGCTCAATATTTGAAATGTTAATCACTAAATTATCTAGCCTTGAAGTGCTGATAAAAGTATATAACATTGTAATTATTGTTATTGTAAATAGAAAACTGTGTTTTGAGGTATCTTCCTTAATGAAGTTATGCTGTCTTTATTCTGTGTCTAAGCTGAAGACAAACAGTAATTGCTAATATATGAAGAGGTATAGACACTTACTATTGGTGCAAAGAGATACACATATTCGCTAATGGTGTGAACAAGTTTAAGTACTTACTAACAGTTTGAAGCTGTACACATCAAATGATGTGATGAGGTACACGTACTTGCAAATAGTATGAAAAAGTACAAGTACTTGCAATGTTGTGAAAAAATTACAAGTACTTGTAATAGTATAATAAGTTACAAGTAGCTGCCATTGTTTAATAGGTGAAAGTACTTAATAAAGGTGTGAAAAGTACAGGTATGTATAACCGGTGTTATGAGGTACAAGTAATTGCTATTGTTAAGAAGTATAAGTAATTGCCATTGTTAAGAGATACAAGTACTTTCTAATGGTGTCATGAGGTGCAAACTTGCTAATGTTTCATGAGGTACAAGTACTTGCTATTTTTAGGAAGTACAAGTACTTGCTATTGTTAAGAGATACAAGTACTTGCTATAGTTAAGAGATACAAGTATCTGCTAATGGTGCAAAGAGATACAAATTCTTATTTAATGGTGGTAAGAGGTATTGGTATTTGCTAATACTGGTAAGAGGTTCAGGTATTTGCTAATGGTGGTAAGAGGTTCAGATACTTGCTAAATGTGGCAAAGCCCTTGATTTGTTTACTAAGAAACACTCATCAGAAGAAGAGTATATGCACTGACACATGAATTCAGTCTAACAGATGTCTAGACAAGTGGATCGAACATTGATTCAGTTTAATAGATTTTTGGTCAAGTGGACTGATAAGTCTTGATATTTTGATCAAACATTGATTCAAACAGATGGGTGGAGAAGATAGATTCAGTCTAACAGATGCCTGGACAAGTGGACTATACATGGACTTAGACTAATACATGTCTGGACAAATGGATTCAGTCTAATAGATATCTGGACAAGTGGAGCATACATGGATTTAGATTAGTAGATGTCTGCACAAGTGGATTCAGTCTAACAAATACCTATATCTAGACAAGTGGGTCACACATGGATAATCACACATATTTGGACAAATGGATCACACATAGATTCAGTCAAATGGATATATAGACAAGTGGATCACACTTGGTTTCAGTCATAGATGTGTAGACAAATTGATCACATATTACTGCAATCAGTTAGATATGGACAAGTTGTTCACACACCACTGATATCAAATGGATGTTGGATACATGAATCGCACATGGGTGAGACCAGATTTATGCTTTGGGCAAGCAGCAATCAAAAATAAATTGAGTTTTCAGATCAGATATTTATATCAGGCATGTATGAACAGAGCAAGGACAGTTCTCATAAAGAACTTTATCTGAAGTGCAAGGTTTAGGGTATTTTTAACTTTCATGAAGTTCTCAATAGGTGAATGTACAAGCATATATTTGTGTACATAAATAAATGTGTTATAATTTTTAAAAGGAAGAAAAAACCGAAATTCGATCTCATTTGGAAGAATATTTTGAGAATGGTGCCCTCTTTGTCAGCAGCAAGGTCTATCGGGTGGTGTAGGACAGTTCTATTCAGCAGAACTGCTGCACCCTGAGAATCAATACTTTGGCAGACATCAGAGTATGTGTCACCAGCTTTTCATAATGTATGCATGGCCTGCTGAGATCAATGTCTCTGCTTGTGGTGGCATGCTGTATCGTGCTGCCTGCATTCTTCTGCGAGCTAATACATTCAACATCACTCTCCTCTCTCCAGGCTGTAGCCTCCTTTTTAGGTCTTCTGCCATCTTGAAAGAGCGAGTTTAGTGCAGAGGACAGTTATTGTCTGTGCCTGCACCGCACACTTTTACACCTGTGTCATGCCTGCTAGGTTTCATCGAAGATTTTTGGTAGCTGAGTGACAGTGCCTTGCAAATAGTGGTTAAGAGCATCTACTGTTTTAAGACTGGTTTCTAGTTTTCATTCAGCTAGCAACTGCAGTACTGGCTAGACACTGACCACCAAAGCTGACCATCGACTACTTGGTAGATCTTTGCCTGACCAGCAACCCACGGTCTTTCAGGCTTCAGGTTTATTCATTTTCAGGGAGACTGCCCATTGGAAGTCTGGGACCAGTATAGTAGCCATTATAGTTTGTTGGAAATATATTGTCAGTGACTAGAGTGGTTTTGAAGAGGTGGTTTACGTTGAAGTGCCACAATGACAGACATGGACGGAACTGATTCTGATCATAATATTCAAGGTACACAATTTATTTCATTTGTTGTTTTACATATTTTCAAAATAAAACATTCATTTTACTGTTGCAATGTTCCGTCTGCTTCTAAATTTTAAAATAAAATCTTAAGTATGTTTCAATTTCTGTATTGGTCGTGTAGTTGATAATAATTGTACAAAGAATGCAAGTAATTTAGATATGTATGAATGTATGACAGTATTAGTTTATAATTATATAATTAATACTGGGTATTTTCTTAACAATAAAAGTAATTTTGTATTGTATTATTTTAAGCAAACTGTTAATGCAGATCAAGAAAAAGTTAAGCAAGTGCTAGTGATTGGAAATGAAATACATAGGATTTAATTTGTGTGTGCTTGTATGTTTGGGCAATACTATAAGGTATATTTAATATACAAATCAGCCTTACATTGCTCTTATAACTTTCTTTATGTATTGTATAGATATTATAGACAACACCATTCAAAATTTTTATTAGAATGGAGTGTGGAAACGATTAGAAAATCTCTCAGAAACATTCTGTACTTCTCCTGACGTGTTCATTGAAAAATCCGTAATTCACTGTCTGTCCAAGTTTAGAAAACCCTCACGCATTCACTATGTATCAAACAATTGAAGAGCTATTTAAATAAAAGATGAGAGAAACTGGTTTAATTAAACATGTGGGCTAGGTCATTCCAAACCTTAGCGTTTGAAACAGTAGTTATTTTAACATTCATGATCACATGATCGTTATTGTTGCTGTTGTTGCATAATTTCATACTGAAAGCAGGATGGACTTGTGAAACTGACGAGAAAACATCTTACTGAGGTTTTCGTCACCATCTTAAGATAAAACCAGAACCTGAATTTAAAAGTCTTAACATCAGCTGTTTGCAAAATTTGGTGGCTATGGAATGGTGTCATAGAGTAAGCGGCTATGGAATGGTATCTTAGAGTAAGGTGGCTATGGAATGGTATCATAGAGAAAAGTGGCTATGGAATGGTATCATAGAGAAAAGCGGCTATGGAATGGTATCATAGAGAAAAGTGGCTATGGAATGGTATCATAGAGAAAAGCGGAATGGTATCTTAAAGTAAGGTGGCTATGGAATGGTATCTTAGAGTAAGGTGGCTATGGAATGGTATCTCGAATGGTGTCATAAAGTGGCTATGAAAGATGTGTTAAATTGGCTATGGAATGATATCTTAAGGTAAGGTAGCCATGGAATGGTGTCTTAAAGTGGCTATGGAATGGATTCTTAAAGTAAGATGGCTATGGAATGGTATCTTAAAGTAAGATGGTTGTAGAATGGTATCTTAGAGTAAGGTGGCTATGGAATGGTATCTTAAAGTAAGATGGTTGTAGAATGGTATCTTAGAGTAAGGTGGCTATGGAATGGTATCTTAAAGTAAGATGGTTGTAGAATGGTATCTTAGAGTAAGGTGGCTATGGAATGGTATCTTAAAGTAAGATGGTTGTAGAATGGTATCTTAGAGTAAGGTGGCTATAGAATGGTATCTTAGAGTAAGGTGGCTATAGAATGATATCTTAAAGTAAGATGGCTTTGGAAAAGTGTGTTCAAGTGGCTATGGAATGGCATCTTAAAACTGAATTGTTTGGTTAAGATACATAAAATCTTTTTGATATATTATCTTTGGTCAGCTGACAACAGTCATTTTTTAAACTCGAAATGTTTGAATCTGGCAGTTTGCGCATGTTCAATATAATTTATTAATTCTCTGAGGCTTGTGATGCAAAGTAAGCCTTCATGTAAGTAAGTGTTGCGAGCATAAAATTAACCACATTGATACACTTACTTCTGGGTTCGTAAAGTAAAATTAAAATCCAGAATGTAAAATAAGCCTTCATTGAATGAGTTTTTCAAATTTCAAACAGCGTTTGTGATACGAGTAATAATGGGATTGTTAGATAAAACTAACATCCAGTGAGTCCTATTGAACATTCATTGCTTGGGATTGTTAGATAAAATTAACACTCTACATTCATTGCTTGGGATTGTTAGATAAAACTAACGCTCTACATTCATTATTTGGGATTGTTAGATAAAAACTAACGCTCTACATTCATTACTTGGGATTGTTAGATAAAACTAACGCTCTGCATTCATTACTTGGGATTGTTAGATAAAACTAACGCTCTACATTCATTACTTGGGATTGTTAGATAAAACTAACGCTCTACATTCATTACTTGGGATTGTTAGATAAAACTAACACTCTATATTCGTTACCTTAGATGAAATACTAACCAGTGTCAAATTAGCTTTCATTAGGTAAGTGATGCAAGTTAAAATTGTCCTTCTAACTTCCAGTAAAACCTCTTGGTACATTTGTTCCTGGGACTGTTAAATAACACCTTACCTACTCAAACCTGTCGATTCACAAATAACAGGGCTTGTTAGATAAAAGTAATAGCCAGCCAGCAGTCGTCATCAATATTATAACCCGATTTATGTACCACTTCACCACATAATAACGCACGTTAGCTGAAAATATATATTTTTTTTCTTACATGACATTGATGGGTATAAAGAAATTTAAGAAATAAATGAGTCCAAAAGAACCGGAACAGATCATTATCAGGCTAGCTAGTAGGAATAAAAATGATTTTGATAGGGCGACCCTTACATAAGCTTTTAAAAACGGGATAACACTGTGTGCATGCGCCTGTAATTGAAGACTTTGCCTTCAACGACATTTCAAGTTGTAACAGATTTCTATCAAAAATAAAAACGCACGTGTCGGCAGATGTTGTTGCTCGTAAGCCGAAACATTAACAAACTGTTAAAGGATTAATATTGCTTCTAGACATATTTTCGTAAATTTTTTAAACAAAGTTTATTATTCTTAAAACCTAGTCGTTTTGTTGTGAATGAACGATGAACGTACTTTGTGAATTAAAATATATTTTCCTATACGGATTTTCCTAAACGAGTGGTACGGGCCTCTGAGAAAATGTAAAAGCACGCGACATCAAATGAGTATGAAGCAATGACGTAACGAGCAGCATGTGTAAGACGAAGGTGTAAGCGATAACGAGGAGATATCTCGAATCTATTAGAGTAAAAGGATTAGCTCTTTATCAGTTGAGTATGATGAAACAAAAAATGAAACTGATCCATCGGGACACCCTCGGACACATTGACAACAAGGATTGTTAAGTCAATTTCATTGGAAGCAAGACGATAGATTTATTTAGTCCAGCAACAATTACGAGCAAGAGTAGTACTTAAAAGTGGTAAAAGTCAGTAGTATATGTATAGTAGTACTTAAAAGTGGTAAAAGTCAGTAGTATATGTATAGTAGTACTTAAAAGTGGTAAAAGTCAGTAGTATATGTATAGTAGTACTTAAAAATGGTAAAAGTCAGTAGTATATGTATAGTAGTACTTAAAAGTGGTAAAAGTCAGTAGTATATGTAGAGTAGTACTTAAAAGTGGTAAAAGTCAGTAGTACATGTATATGTATAGTAGTACTTAAAAGTGGTAGGGCAGTTTATTTGTGTATTTCTGATTTGCACTCTAAACAGTGAGATTTATAAACACTAAAGATTTTGGTTTTGCATATTAATTTTATTATTTCTATTGCATATTAAAGACAGATAAAAGTCAAATGAATATTAGAGAGATTATAACAAGAAACTCGAGTATAATTTGCATTAGCATATTAGATTGAAACCAATCAGTTTTTTCCCTAACTGACTGGAAAAAAAGATAAGTTTCCTCATACAATCCTTAATTTATATACACATTTTTACACATTATTACATTGCAATACTTTTTGTAATTTAAAGTTGTGCACTCTAATTCGGAGCATGCATTGGAATTTTTTGGTATATGTGTTACGTTTCCAGTATTTATTTAAAGACCCTGCTTAGAATAATTAAAAGACTTTAAATATAATTAATTCTTCCTCTCATATTCTACGCAGACTGGTTGCTCAATTTATTATCTGACTAATTAAAAGTGCGTCTTGTAGTTCAGACGACAAATTTACAGACTAATAAACTGCGAACTTTAGCTAGATTTGAAAACAGTTAAGTCCCTCTAAATTAATATGCACTCGTCATCAATCTTTCTGCTCATCCGCCCCCATTCAAATCTAAGAATTAATCTAATTGGTCTATTGTGCATAGAAATCAACTACTAAGAGGTATTAACAAAGAAAATAAGATTTAATAAAGTTTAACAAATTAACAATAAATCGAATGCAACGCGAATAGTCTTCACTCTGTCTTTACGCGCCTATGCCTGATTTTTGTCAATCTAAATTGCCAGAAAAGTGTTCCTTTGAGATCTGTACACTTGATCTTGCACTTAGCTCTATTCTTGTATCCTTGGTCTCAACACTCAGTCATGCTGATTCGTTCCCTCAGTCCCCCTTTAACGACACACGTGGTGCATAAGGAATGATGTCCCTTTGTTAGTGGCTAGGAACTGGAATTTTTGCAGCATGGCCCTCAGAGTGGATTTCGACACGCTTACACCAATAAGCTAGTGCAGGTGAGGCATGGTGAAACATGAACCATGAGCCGACCTGTGGATGCAACGTGTTTGGATATAATTCTCAACCTAACAGGTCCTACCTAGGCATGGCTCAATTAAATGCGCTGAACAAAGAGTTTCGACCTCGCGTCGCTTACAATTAGATTTTAGAAAAAATATAATCGTCTCACATGTGTTCCATTTAACAGTCATGACGTATGAAGCAATAAAATAGATACAACGTTAAATTAATGTTCATACAAGAGGTAATTCAAGCCGACAGAGCGCTTCACAATTTACAATTTAAATTACACGCAATAATTGAATTACATGAAGAATTCATATCGAGCGCAGCATTCTGGCTCTTAGTGAATTAAAACAATATAAATTAAAGTACAGAAATGGAAAAATGGTTACAATAAATTTATATTCCGTAACATATAGGTTTTCAGCTATTTCTCTGAACCATGCTCAAGTGTATATGGAAATCATATAATACATAGCACAAATACATACTTAAACAATACATAGGCAAATACTATTAAATAAAATGATACCTTTGAGAGAAGTCGAAGGGTACCTTGATTCTCTATGGCGCCGGCTGCCTCTCACGACCCGAGTAAGCTGATGGAATTAGCTAAAATGTGCTCGAAGTGAGGGAGCGGAAGCGTGTGGGTACATATATAGAAAGGTATATTGCGTATCACGTGACTGTTCGCAAAGCATGTGGTTGGTTCGAGAACTGGACAATGGTCCTAAAGTTACATAACATCTTGACCTGTTCTAGAAGCACCTAGAAAAAGGAAGCTTTGAACAAAGGGCCAAGGGTTTCAAATATTCGAATTTGAAGTAAACAAGGCAAGTGGGTCACGAAGTCGGACAATTTTATCAGACTGTGACACCCCCTTGCTTTTGAGGCGTTTATCTTGCCAAAGATAAAATGCCTCCTACAAATTATGTATGATAAAATGTAGAAGTCCACAATGAAGAAAAATTTACACAAAAAAAAAATTTCGACATTCCTAGAAATAAAGTGTGCAACTATATTTCATATTTACAGGAAGGAATCCGTAGGGTTCAGTTAATTGATTAAACAACATTCTATCAGTACCGGCACTTGATGGCATCAAGCACGACTCATGTAATCTGCGCCAACATTCAAAGACCCTTTGATGTAATGAATATTTGCGTCATACTGTGTCAGAAACAAAGACCAACGCATTAAACGGCTGTTCGTAAATTGCGCCTGTCCGAGAAAGGCCAACGGCTGGTGATCGCACTCAATGACAAAGGTTTTTCCGTACAAATAGTTTTCGAACTTTTTTATGGCCCAAACTATTGCAAGACATTCCTTTTCACTGGTGGAATATTTCTGTTCAGTAGTTGTGAGTTTACGGCTTGCATATGCAACTGGGTGTTTGGTGTCATTGTGTTCTTGTAATAACACTGCTCCTAATCCTGTGTTGCTAGCATCAGTCCTTAACAAGAATGGTTTTGTCAAATCTGGCAGTTTAACAACTAAATCTGAAGTCAGTCTAGATTTCAGTGTGTCAAAAGCGTTTTGGCATGCATCAGTCCACACTACTTTTGTAGGCATATTCTTACGTGTCAAGTCAGTCAGAGGACATGCAATGGCACTAAAATCTGGTACGAATTTTCTGTAGTAGTTAGCAAGACCAAGAAAACTTCTAACTTGTGTTTTTGTTAGCGGTTGTGAAGTGTCCTTAAGTTGTGCTATCTTAGCTTCACTTGGCGACATAGTTCCATGACTCAACTTGTGTCCCAAGAAGTCTAAGGAGAATTGTGCTATTTCACACTTCGTAGGGCGGGCAGTGAGGTTGGCTTGCTTTAATCTGGCTAGCACATCTCGTAAGAGTGTTAAGTGCTCCTCCCATGTCTGGGTGCCTAGAATTAAATCATCCATGAAGTTCTCAACTCCACGTCCGTACAGTGGTTCTAACAATGACCGCATCATTTTAGAAAAAATGCTTGGAGCGTTTGAAACTCCGAAAGGCATAACTTTCCATGTGTAGTTTCCTACTGGTGTAGTGAAAGCTAGTATGTGTCGATCAGTGTCCTTGACCTTGATTTGCCAAAAACCGCGTGACAAATCTATTTTGGTATAGTAATGAGCGTTAGCTAGCTTAGTGAAGATGAGATCCGGATCAGGAAGAGGTTCGGCACAAAACTCTGTCACTTGATTGAGTTTGCGGTAGTCTACGCAAAAACGGAACGAGTTATCACGTTTTTTAATCAACACGATGGGTGATCCGTAGGCACTGTCAGTCTTCTCTATGACCCCTAGATCTAGCATAGTCTTAATCTCACGTCTAACGTCATCTATCTTAGCGTGTGGCAACGGATACGGCTTCAAACGTATCGGTTTGTTGTCAGTCAGCTTCAGTGAAAATTCTATTAAGTCTGTCAACCCTGGTTTGTCTGTCAGAGTAGATGAGAACTCATTAAGCAATTCATTCACTTCTTTTTTCTGTCTTTCTGTCAAGGCTTCATTTACCCTAACGTCTTTGACAGTTTCGTCCGTCTGTAGAGGACAGTTTGGTAAAGTACCAGTGACGCAATCAGTATCCCCCTCGTCTTCTGTAACTATCGTCGCTACGACAAAATCAGCTTGAGTGGTTTGATCCTCACGGCTTATGTACTTTTTGAGTAGGTTAACATGAAAGATTTTCTCTCTCTTTCCTGTCTGCACCTTATAGTTCAGTCCCCCTAGCTTGGCGGTAACTACAAAGGGCCCCTTCCATTTCATCTGAAGTTTGTTATGTGCTTCAGGAAGCAACAGTAACACTTTGTCATTAACTTCAAATTCTCTAGGTTTGGTGTGCTTATTGTAATATTCTGCCTGTCTAGACTGAGCTATCGTCAAGTTTTCCCGTGCTATCTTGCCTATAGTTTCAAGACGGTTTCTTAAGTCAGTGACGTATGTATAAGTTGTCTTAACTTCGTCATCTGTCTTTTCATCAGTCCAAAGTGCCTTCAAAATCATCATCGGTCCGCGTACAGTACGTCCGTAAAGTAGCTCAAATGGTGAAAACCCGGTGGAAGATTGTGGCACCTCCCTATATGCAAATAGTAGGGCAGGGATGTATCTGTCCCAGTCTTTCGGTTTATCTGTGGCGAGCTTTTTAAGTGCTGTTTTTAATGTCCCATTGTATTTTTCAATCAGACCATTTGCCTGGGGGTGGTATGGTGTGCAAGTAAGATGTTTGATGGAAAGTAAACGATTTACTTCCTTCATTACGTTGCCTATGAATTGACTCCCCTGATCCGTCAAAATTTCAGTAGGAATTCCAACACGACTCCAAAGACCGAAAAGGGCTTCGGCGACAGTTTCAGTATCAATATTTTTCAATGGTACTGCGTCGGCGAATCTTGTTGCGTAATCAATAGTGGTCAGCACGTATCGATTACCTCTCGTTGATGTGGGTATTATAGGCCCAATCAAATCCAATGCTACGCGCTTGTAGGGTTCACTGATCAGTTCAGGCTCTCCTAACGGTGCGGGTCTGATTGAATTTTTAGACTGTGTTCTCTGGCATGTGTCGCAACTTAACACGAATCTACGGATATCGGCAATGATGTCCGGCCAATAAAACTCACTTGTAATACGACTAGTTGTTTTTTGTACACCCATGTGTGCACCAAAAAGACTCTCATGACCTAATCGTAATACGTCATTTCGTTTGGTTTGTGGAACGACTAATTGTTTCCGAAATTCGTCTCCCACTTTCGAATAGCGGTACAATAAACCCTTTTTCAGAATAATGCACGCTTTCTTATTCGAATCGTCAGTGTTGACGTCACTAACAAGTACAGCTTGTCTGCGTAACTTGTCTAGTGTTTCGTCCTCAGCTTGTAATATTTTAATCTCGCTAACTGTTGCTTTATCTACGGCTGGTGCGGCAGACATCGGTGCAGTTACAGATTTGTCTTTACTACTCGCTGCTCTGGTTACAGCGTTAACCAGTGGTGGTTCAGTTGAAGTTTGTTTTTTGCACGGCAAAACATACTTGCAACCAAGGATCACGTCATGCGGTGAGTTTTCCATAACTGCCGCTTTGACTGTTCCTTCTACAAAGTCTGAAACAATCGAGATCTCAGCTACTGGTAAAATGTCTTGTTCGCCGTTTGCAAAGGTGACAGAGATTGTCTCCCCTGTGTAGTCGGTACGGTTAACTAATGATGCATTTACAATAGCGTCTAGCTCACACCCTGTATCAAGCAAAGCGATTGTATCGTGACCGTTTGCCTGTACTGGTGTTCGATTCGACTTTTCTGTTTTAGGTGTATGACTTTCTACTGCGTAAACTTTAGCTGTTTTCTTTTCAGGACATGTTCGTGAAAAATGGCCACTATCACCACAAGTGTAACATGCAAGATTCTTTTTATCTTTCTGTTTGTCGGACTTGTTTTTAGTGTCGGGTTTAGATGTTTTATCATCACGCTCACTATGTGCCTTCCCGTCATTTTTCTTATCCTTTCGAGTCTGCGGTTCGTTCGGTCGAGACTTGTTGTTCGCGTGTGCGTTCGAGAATTGAGAATGTGCGTCATCAAAGCGATCGGCGGCGTTGCCTATCTCCTCTAGCGTAGATTTTTCCCTTATTGCTAAGTGAATCAGTAGATCTGATTTGTATGACCCGAGAATATGGTCTTTTATCATTTCATCCCTAAGACCTGCGTACGTCTGTGGAGTTTCAGCTAGATCTATCCATCTTTGGAACAAGTCAGCTACGCGTCGTATGTACTGTGCGTGCGTCTCTGAACTGGCTTTCGTGGCCTGTTTAAACTTACGTCGGTATGTATCTGCTGTGAGTTTGTAACGTTTCAATAATGCGGCCTTGACTGTGTCGTAATTATCTGACTCAGAATCGCTAAGCTTATTGAACTCGTTTTTCGCACTGCCCTGCAATAACCCCGATAAATTTATCGCCCAATGTTCCGCTGGAATGTTTGTTGCTCTGGCTAACTTTTCAAACGTTTTTAAATACGCGTCTATTTGATCTTTGTTCTCATCAAATGGGACCATATTTATCTTTGGAATGATGTTTTCAATTCTACTGTGATTATTTCCATCGCTAGAACGCGAATCACCACTGCTTCTGCGGTCACGGTTTGGATTAGTAACTTCTAGTTTCTTTACTTCCCATTCTAACCGTTTTATTTCCGCGTTTGCGGCGATGCGTTTAGCCTCCGTGTCCGCTTCTATGCGTTTAGCTTCAGTTTCGGCTAGTTTCTCAGCTTCTAACTTTTTCAGCTCGCGGATAGCTACGCGTTCTTCCCTTTCTATCTCTTGTCTCTCCTTTTCCGCTTTCTCTAGCTCAGTTTTAAGGTAGCTAGTCAGTTCGTCACCCTGGTATCCTATTAAGGAACCTTTCCTTTTCAGATTTTCAATAATCTGCTCTAGATCCATTTTACTGTCTTAGCGCGCTGGCTACAATAACAATGTATCTCGTGAATTGTGTGTTTTAACCGTCGGCGATAACTCCGCTTATCCCGAAAATAACTTTTAGGCTACGACCTTACAAAAATTATTTAATTTACTCAGAACACCTTCCGAAATAAATTACGCGTTAACTCTTACACGTTTCACCTGCTTGTCACAGTGTCCGCTGTTCCAAGACTTCCGTAATGTCACGGCTCCTACCATACAACATTACACATTATATCTAGCACCCTAAATATAATAGTCCGAAGTCTGTTACTACCGATAACTCTCCTAGCTGGCGGTATAACCTTCGACTCCTCACAATGAAATACTCAGTAACACAATACTAAATAAATCATTCAATAGCTAACATGACATATTTAACTACGCTTAAATATATCAACATTAACTAAACATGCACGCTACTCTGCAAAAGAATACATGCACATGTCACAACAAAAGCAAAGAAAATCAGTGATACAAAAATCAAAAGAACAATTGGCAATTCTGTTCGTTCGTTCGTTTCTAGGTTATGATGCGCCCTATGTATAAAAATGTTACAATTTACAATTTAATACATATCAATCCCGGACGAGCCCCCACTTGTTACGTTTCCAGTATTTATTTAAAGACCCTGCTTAGAATAATTAAAAGACTTTAAATATAATTAATTCTTCCTCTCATATTCTACGCAGACTGGTTGCTCAATTTATTATCTGACTAATTAAAAGTGCGTCTTGTAGTTCAGACGACAAATTTACAGACTAATAAACTGCGAACTTTAGCTAGATTTGAAAACAGTTAAGTCCCTCTAAATTAATATGCACTCGTCATCAATCTTTCTGCTCATCCGCCCCCATTCAAATCTAAGAATTAATCTAATTGGTCTATTGTGCATAGAAATCAACTACTAAGAGGTATTAACAAAGAAAATAAGATTTAATAAAGTTTAACAAATTAACAATAAATCGAATGCAACGCGAATAGTCTTCACTCTGTCTTTACGCGCCTATGCCTGATTTTTGTCAATCTAAATTGCCAGAAAAGTGTTCCTTTGAGATCTGTACACTTGATCTTGCACTTAGCTCTATTCTTGTATCCTTGGTCTCAACACTCAGTCATGCTGATTCGTTCCCTCAGTCCCCCTTTAACGACACACGTGGTGCATAAGGAATGATGTCCCTTTGTTAGTGGCTAGGAACTGGAATTTTTGCAGCATGGCCCTCAGAGTGGATTTCGACACGCTTACACCAATAAGCTAGTGCAGGTGAGGCATGGTGAAACATGAACCATGAGCCGACCTGTGGATGCAACGTGTTTGGATATAATTCTCAACCTAACAGGTCCTACCTAGGCATGGCTCAATTAAATGCGCTGAACAAAGAGTTTCGACCTCGCGTCGCTTACAATTAGATTTTAGAAAAAATATAATCGTCTCACATGTGTTCCATTTAACAGTCATGACGTATGAAGCAATAAAATAGATACAACGTTAAATTAATGTTCATACAAGAGGTAATTCAAGCCGACAGAGCGCTTCACAATTTACAATTTAAATTACACGCAATAATTGAATTACATGAAGAATTCATATCGAGCGCAGCATTCTGGCTCTTAGTGAATTAAAACAATATAAATTAAAGTACAGAAATGGAAAAATGGTTACAATAAATTTATATTCCGTAACATATAGGTTTTCAGCTATTTCTCTGAACCATGCTCAAGTGTATATGGAAATCATATAATACATAGCACAAATACATACTTAAACAATACATAGGCAAATACTATTAAATAAAATGATACCTTTGAGAGAAGTCGAAGGGTACCTTGATTCTCTATGGCGCCGGCTGCCTCTCACGACCCGAGTAAGCTGATGGAATTAGCTAAAATGTGCTCGAAGTGAGGGAGCGGAAGCGTGTGGGTACATATATAGAAAGGTATATTGCGTATCACGTGACTGTTCGCAAAGCATGTGGTTGGTTCGAGAACTGGACAATGGTCCTAAAGTTACATAACATCTTGACCTGTTCTAGAAGCACCTAGAAAAAGGAAGCTTTGAACAAAGGGCCAAGGGTTTCAAATATTCGAATTTGAAGTAAACAAGGCAAGTGGGTCACGAAGTCGGACAATTTTATCAGACTGTGACAATATGCATAAGCATTTTTAATATTTTAAATATGAATACAGATAACATATAATACACAACTCATTAGTGATTATTAAACTTCTTGCTGATGAATTGTTTTAGGTAAGCCATCAATGTTAAACATAGTTTCAAAAACTGAAAATATACTGATGAAATGTTTGTACAATTTGAAGTGTTTCGGTTATGTAGCTAATACAGATTGCAATTATTAATAGTATTGTACCAAATATCAGTTCAATGTAAATTGAATAGTCTTTCTCGATTGGCTTGATTAAAGTCATGAAAGAAATCAATGTATTTATAACATAATTTTTTTTTATAAAGAAGGTCTTTCTTAATAAGTTTGCAATACTTGAAAAAATTTAACACATAAATTAAATTAAAATATTTATACAATAATTAAAAGTTCATGACTGAGCAGATAAATGAAATAATAAAAATAATGTATAATACCAAAGAGATGAGAAAAATAAATTTGTCATCTAATCATATTGTATTCATTGTATGCTAAATTGTGGAATTTGACAGTACTTATCTCAAATGGGTTACTGTTGAATAATTGTCATATGTATAAATAATTTAGTGTTCATTTAAAAATTGCCTTACACACTTATATATGAAATTAATATGAAAGATTGGAAATAATTATTATTACTCTTCATTTAGTATTACTAATATTAGTTTTAGTACCGTGTACTTGATGAATGTGTTTCTAATAAGAGTCAAATTACCTGTTTGCAAAATGAGTTAAATGAATATAATAAAAACTAATTATGATAAAGATATGGATTATATAATTGTAATCCAGGTTTAAAATTGTTAACTACTTTGAAATTATAATATATAAAAATCATTTGTATCTGTGTGTATATGCGTTAGTTTTTAATATTGTTGCTGGATGAGCTTTGAGCACATATCTGATCATTTTAAAGAAGTGTTAAATTATCCTGGACAGAAACTACACACGTACATCTAGAATCTAGATACAGCTACTTGATCACTTTCACCTCAAAGCAGTCATTAAAAAATAATGGGTTTTGTTGTTTTGTATTTTTAAACGAGGTTGTACATTTCGAAGACTTCGGTCATTACACAGCTTCGAGCTTTACTTTAAAGAAGCTATTTATTTATTTATCGAAGGAACACTGATTTTTTTTTTTTTAAAGTCTTGGATTTGCTACAAATGTCATTTCTCCGGTAAAGTAGATATACTGAAAGATCAAAACCATTCTAAAGAAATGACACTTAAACAGTAAAGCAAGGATTCACCCAGCTTTGTAATGCCGCTTAATTGACATCACGCACACGAATTCAGAGCTCTAGATTAAGAATCTCTCCAAGATTACGTGATTCGCGCGTTTTCGAGCTCTCAAACAAAAACGGCCAGAACAGCTGTTTTTTAAAAACTTTTTAATAGGTCAGTTATTTTTTAAGTGGGATTTATTCGAGTGTTTGTTTTTAATTGGTTACATATAAAATGGAATGATAAGGGTTAAAGAAAACAATACTTACACTTTAATTGAACAAAAGACAGGTCGATATGCAAACATTGAGCGTACAGACCGCCTGGAATTAAATATCCTTTAGGTATTTTAATATAATATAATATAATATAATATAATATAATATAATATAATATAATATAATATAATATAATATAATATATTTCAAGTACCAAATGTACTGTCCAGAAACCTACACACAACCCTTTACATGTCAATGGCACGCAATCAGCCGCTATAGGAGAATGATGTAAGGATAGTACAACGAAAATAGTCACTATAGAAGAATGACACAATTCAAATAGTCGCTATAGGAGAATGATGTAAGGATAGTACAACGAAAATAGTCACTATAGAAGAATGACACAATTCAAATAGCCGCTATAGGAGAATGATGTAAGGATAGTACAACGAAAATAGTCACTATAGAAGAATGACACAATTCAAATAGTCGCTATAGGAGAATGATGTAAGGATAGTACAACGAAAATAGTCACTATAGAAGAATGACACAATTCAAATAGTCGCTATAGGAGAATGATGTAAGGATAGTACAACGAAAATAGTCACTATAGAAGAATGACACAATTCGAATAGCCCGCTGGAGTATGAACAATGAAGTAAAATCCGAACAAAGCACAATCAAGATAGTCGTTACAGTAAAATTAGGCAGATAGGATAGTCACTAGAGTAAAATTAAACAGGCAGGATAGTCACTAGAGTAAATTTAAGCAGGTAGGATAGTCATTAGAGTAAAATTAAGCAGACAGAATAGTCACTAGAGTAAAATAAAGTAGACAGGATGGTCGCTAGAATAAAATTAAATAGACAGGATAGTCACTAGAGTAAAATAAAGTAGACAGGATGGTCACTAGAATAAAATTAAATAGACAGGATAGTCACTAGAGTAAATAATGCAGACAGGATGGTCACTAGACTCCTCCATCTTACACACACACACACACACACACACACACACACACACACACACACACACACACACACACAGATTTACAAAGTGCAGAACTGAATATACTCTGTCCACTGAGAATATGCTTATGATTAAGAAAGCTGTTGAGTAGGAATTAAAGCTATGTGCCACAGCTTGGGCTTCTCTCTCTCTTTCCCCTCTTCCCTCATCCCCTTCTTACTCTTTCCTCTCTCTCCCCTTCTTTTTCTCACTCTCAATCTTTCCTCGCTTTTTTCTCTCTTCTCTTTTCCCCTCACCATTTATCATCTCCCTCCTTTCTCTCTTTCTTACTCCCCCTTCTCTCTCTCTTTCACTTTCTTTCTCCCTCTCTCTCTCGTTCTCATTTTCTCTCTTCCTCTCTCCTGCTTACTGTCTTTCTTTCTTATTCTCTCTCTCTCTCTTCCCTTCTCTCCCCCTTTCTCACCTCTTTTTTCTCTTTCTTATTATTTCTTCCCTTCTCTCCCCCTCTTTCTCACTTCTCTTTTCTCTCTTTCTTATTATCTCTTTCCTCTCTCCCCGTACTCTCTCTTTTCTCACTCTCTTGTCGCGCTCTCCCTCTTTTTCCTCTGTCTCATTCTCTTCTCTCCCTCCGCTCTTCCTCTTTTTCTCACTCTCATCTTCCTCTTTCTTTTCTCCCTTTCTCTCTCTTTCTCACTCTCTCTTCCTTCCTCTCAATTTTTCTATCTTTCTACGACCTTCTCTGATTGCTGCTTCTCTCTCTCTCTCTCTCTCTCTCTCTCTCTCTCTGTTTCTTTCTCCCTTCTCTTTGCCTTTCATCTTTATCTCTTTTCTCTGGCCTCTCTCTATTTTTCGTTTCTTTGTCTTCTCAGTCTATTTTTTTCTTTTCTCTGGCTTCTTTCTATTTTCTTTTCTTTGTCTTCTCAGTCTATTTATCTCTTTTTTTGTTTTTTGTTTCTTTGTTTCTCTTTTTCTTTTCTTTGGCTGTTGTTGCCTGACTTCTCTTTCAATTGTTCTCTTTTTTTTTTTGCTCCTCTCTTTGTACCCTTTTCTTTCATTTCTTTCTTTTCTGTACTCCTTGTAAATTTCGCGCATTATTTGACATAAAATCACAACCACAATTAAAATCTTTACAAATCTACTTGTTAGCAGAAAAGTCAGTCGTAAAAATCCTGCTATGGTGTAGAATTTTATCTTGTCTCTTACGACAGAACTAATCATCATTAGTACATGTCTAATGTCTCCTAAAAGTGATCCACCAGCATTCGTTGTTGTGAATGACTGATTGTGTCATGATTATGTTAAGGCCACTGGAAATAATTATAAGTGCTTACGACAGATCCATTCTGTCACCCGGCTTGTCTTGGTTGCTTGGGACCGGATTCGAATCTTAGCTTAACGCCCATTTTCAATAATTGTAGACAGAGATTGGTTTGACTGGTGTAGTGATGGTTATGCAAAAGTTGATTTCACCCCTAAGGCCTGCAAGAAATTTTCATCAATTTGAATTTATCATTTATGAGTTGGCGTTGGAAGGATTTGATTCCCCTCACGGGATTGTAGAGAAACGATCACCCAAGTGAACCGTTTAATATCGCAACCATTTGGGAATTATCACATATAAAGTATTTATATATTATCACGTATAAAGTCTTTCTTTATTATCACGTATAAAGTATTTCTATATTCCGCGGTGATGTATCCCTCTTTCTTTCCGACAGTTTGTGATCTATCCTTCTTTCTTTCTGACATTTTGTGTTGTACACATCTTTCATTCTAACTGTTTATTTTGTAGCTCTCTCTTTCTCTCTGATGGGTTGTTTTGTATTTGTGAGCAAAGTTAGTTCAAGCTGTGTTTTCTTCCCAGTGAAATTATTTCACAATAAATTTCTGTGCGTAGGTGGTGGTCTTTTACTCTCTGGAACTGTTGGACGTTTACCTTACCGCACTTGAGTAGGCCACTTGCATAACTCACTCGTGTGTGCTTCAATAGACTGTGTGTTAACTCGCTCTTGTGCTCCTCATTGGCCCATGTGTGTACTCGCTTTTGAACTACTCATTGGGCTGCGTGTTTACTCGCACTCTTTGTTCATATTGGCCCACGTGAGTACTCGCTCTTGAGCTCCTCTTTGGGTCACGTGTACTCGCTTTTGAACTACTCATTGGGCTGCGTGAATACTCGTTCTTGAACTCATATTGGCCCATGTGTATACTCGCTCTTGAGCTACTCATTGGGCCACATGTTTTCGCACTCTTGAACTACTCACTGGGCTGCGTGTATTCTCGCTCTTCAACTACTCATTGGGCCACGTGTGTACGCGCTCGTGAACTACTCATTGGGCTGCGTGCATACTCGCTCTTGAGCTTCTCATTGGGCCACGTGTATACTCGCTCTCACTGAACTGCGTGTGCAGGCTATTGGGCGCCATACTGGCTATAGTTGCAATTTTCCCGCCAGTGATATTAGGTTTGAAAATAGCCACTGTGCGCGATTAACTAGACATAACAGTTTACTGTAAGTAGACGAATGGGATTTATGATGAATCTCAGTGAGCGTAAATTATTTACTAACAGATTTGGATTTTATTTTATGTAGACTTACAAACTCAGCCAGTCACTTTTATCAGCATTTCGTTTAATTTATTTATTGCCATCTGCATTTACAATATAAAGGTTTGCTCATGCCATAGTTGAAAGGTCATTGATCGACTAACATAGTTAAATACATGAATGACTTGTTAACATAACTGACTACTAGTATCACCATAGACAGTTAAATACAGAAGTAAGCCCATTCTAATGTTAATATAAATAGTAGAATAAATTAATGATGTTAATGTAATAGGTCAAGTATAGTGCCACCATAAATAGCTAAATACAAGATGAACCCGCTATAGTGTCACATTAGATAGTTGAATTCATTAATGACGTTAATGTAATAGGCCGACTATAGTGTCATCATAAAAGTCAAATACAGAAATGAACTCACTATAGAGTCATCATAGATAGTTGAATCCATAGTGTCACCATAGTTAAATACATTAATGGCGTATTAATATAATGGGTCGACTGCATTGTCATCAAAAATAGTTAAAAACATAGATGAGCCCTCTTTAGAATCACCACAAATAGTTGCGTACATAAGTGTTTTTAATGGGCCAAACTAAGTGTCACCAAAAATAGTTAAATACACAAATGGCATGTTGAAATAATGGGTCTACTATAGCGTCACCATGTACAGCGAAGTTCGGACGGAATATGTAAGAAGCCTGCTGCCATCATACAAACAAGTTCAAGAGAAGTCAGGGAAGGCAGATAACAGCAAAGATAGTGGTAAAAAAGAAAGATCTAGAGAGAAGATAATGAGTACACACTGAGCATTGCTTTATCAATGTGACCTTTGCTTGCACTGTGGTTGACATTAAATGACCTATGAAAATATAGCAGTCACTTTACTAAGAAGCTAAAGTTGTGAGTAGGCATACTTTTTCTCAGCGTAGTTTGCGCATAAAATCGAAATATTATATCGGCTACTAGTAAGTAAGACTTCATCTGCACAAATGTATCATTGAAGAAGATTGGGTTATGTGATGCTATGAGATAGCTCAGACCAAACTGCCAAAGACACCTGCATCCGGACGTCTGTAATATTTAATTACAATGCAAGCAGATGCCTTCCGCTCTTTGGAAAAAAAAACGCTAAGTCAACTTAATGGCTATCTAAGATATTTACTTTATCTTTTAAGCAGAAACTGAAATAAACTAGATAGATAGATAGATAGAGTTCCAGGGCCATTTTATGACAAGCTTATTTGCATAGCGACAATCGTAGAGTCGTGCACCCGAAAGCAATACCACTCCTCTCCCAAGGTCGAACTGACTCCAATGTCGTGTGACACCGAGCCCCAGCCAATCAAGAAGCTCATGATGTCATTACGGTGGATCTGGTCTGACTTCGGGTTGGAATACTGTGCTCAGTAAACTGTATCGATGGGTGCAGTGTATCTGACCTTAGGGCTAAGTGAATGAATACAATATATCTTGGTTTGCTATTGATACAACTGTAGATTATATAGCTGTGTGCACACACTACACATTGAGACTGCATATACACGCACTCACGGAGCACAAAGGTACACAGACAGATCCACGCAAGGAGTGATTAAGACCTACACTATGATCTGATGGTTAGTCCTAAAATTGCCGACCAGTCATAGTCCATTTAGCTGTCGTCAATATTATAATACAGAGTGCGTGTGTTCACAAGTTGGTCAAATCTTATTTTTTTAAAATCATCGTTAAACGTAACTAAGCGTATTCTTAATTTATGAGTGGGTGAGCCAGTCTTGTTAAATCCTCGTTAAATGTAATTAGTATATTCATAATTTATGAGTAGGTAAGCTTGTCTCGTGAAGTCCTCGTTAAATGTAATAGTATATTCATAATTTATGAGTAGGTAAGCTTGTCTCGTGAAGTCCTCGTTAAATGTAATAGTATATTCATAATTTATGAGTAGGTAAGCTTGTCTCGTGAAGTCCTCGTTAAATGTAATTAGTATATTCATAATTTATGAGTAGGCAAGCTTGTCTCGTGAAGTCCTCGTTAAATGTAATTAGTATATTCATAATTTATGAGTAGGTAAGCTTGTCTCGTGAAGTCCTCGTTAAATGTAATTAGTATATTCATAATTTATGAGTAGGTGAGCTTGTCTCGTGAAGTCCTCGGATTTATAGTGCATACCTAATTTATAAGTGGCTAAACCTGACTTTTGAATCCATTGTCATATGTAACTTTGTGTATTTATAATTTATAAGCCGGTGAGCTTGGCTTCTGAAACCCTCGTTCAGTGTAATTAATGCATTCAGAATTTAGTGAATAGGAGAGTCTGTATTACATAATGTTTGTTAAATTTTACTCACAGGGTTCAGAATTTAGATTTAGGAGAACCTGTATCGCTTACCTACTCACTGTGTTCAGAATTGAGTGAGTAAAAGAGATTGTATTGCATACAGTTCACTGTATTTGAATTCAATGAGTAAAAGAGTCTGTATTGCATAACTGCTCACTGTGTTTGAATTTAGTGAGTGAAAGAACCTGTTTTGCATAATTTTTGTTAAATTTTACTCACTGTGTTCAGAACTGAGAGTGTGTGCGAACCTAATTCCGTGGTTAATCTATTGAAAATTGTACGTGTTGTAAACTTACTAATTCATATAATTATGTGTAATCTAGGTATATACGTGTTGTAAATTTACTAATGCATATATGTGTAATCTTGCACAATGTGTGTAGTTGTATACTTACTAATACATGCATAAGTGACCTTAGTGTGTACAAGTTGTATACTTATTAATGCTTTCATGCATGACCTTGATATGTACATTTAGTGTACTTACTAATGTATACATACGTGACCTTGATGTGTACATATTGTTTATTTACTAATGCATACATGACCTAGATGTGTACATGTTGTATACTTACTAATGCATGCAATTTTTAATCTTAGTGTGTACATGATGTATATTCACCACGTGTGTATTCTTGTAAATGTGTGTAATTGTATGCTTAATGAAAATAAATGGGATTTGGGAACATTTTCTTCTTTCAATCACTTCTTTTTCAACATTGTACAATTTTTTAATGCAGTGACTGAATTTGAATCACCATTCACTATTCTTTACCTACCTACTCACCTGTCATCACTATATGTTTACTGTCGATCTGCACACTCACCACTATTTTTATACAGTAGCTTATTATTTATTCACCACAAGTTTTATATAGTAGCTTATGCACTTTCACCACTATTTTCTTACGGTAGCTTATTCTTTTCTTTCCCTGTATTTTGCCTCTTTTAACCATTCTGTCGCGCAATAATCTTTTGCCACTCTGTCGCGCAATGAGTAACCTTTCTATTCTATTACGCAATGAGTAGCCTTTCCATTCTATTTCACAATGAGTAACCTTTCCATTCTATCACACAATGAGTAATCTTTCCATTCTATCACACAATGAGTAATCTTTCCACTCTATCACACAATGAGTAATCTTTCCACTCTATCACACAATGAGTAATCTTTCCATTTTATCACACAATGAATAACCTTTGCATTCTGCTCTTTCACCGACTCAGCTCTCACCACTCTTTCATGCACTTATTCGCCTTTACTATTTTCTCTTTTACTGATTCACATTTTGTCTTGTACCGTTTTTTCTCTCCATGCATAAATAGTCACTTTCCAACATTTCTTTCATGCACTAAGTCTCCATCTGACTGTGTTTATCTCCTAATTCACCTGTTTTTACTCTGACTTTAGTGCTCTGTCAGTGTGTGCTGGTGTGTGTATCTTCTGACTGTATTAGCAGTGCTTCCTAATGTTTTTTGTGTTCATGTTATTGTGAGAACCTATACTTTCTGACTATTTATGTTCATAAAGTTTCTGTGTCGCTGTTTGTGTGAGAATCTATACATTCTGGCTTTTTATGCTTCATAATGTTTCTGTGTCGTTGTTTGTGTAGGAACATACCTATGTCTTCTCATTATAAAGCCATCCTAAAGTTGCTGTGTCAATGTTGGTATGGGAGCCTATCTTTTGACCATGATTCCAAATGTTTATGTGTCAATATTAGTATCGGAGCCCGTCTTTTGCCCATGATTCTTAATGTATTTTTGTGTAGTTTTAGTGTGTATCTTTTGACTATGCTTCTTACTGTTTTTGTCTCAATGCTGGCGTGAGAATCAATATATTCTGTGCACTTTCACTTCTGGGGTTTTGCGAATGTATGCCTTTTGTTAGTATGCATTTATAATTATGGCTCGCAGTGTTTATGTGTGTGTTGGTTTGTGTTTATCTTTTACTGTTTATGTGTGTGTTCATTTGTGCTTATCTTTCACTCATATGTGACTTTTACTGTTTGTTTGTGCTTATCTTTCACTCATATGTGACTTTTACTGTTTCTCAAAATTTTTGTTGAGTTCGAATCTTTGTGTATGTGTGTGTGTGTGTGTGCTTATATATTTCATTCATATGTAGTGGCTTATAATGTATTTGTCTGCTGGTGTGTCTGTACCTTTCAATCATATATGTTCTCAGTGTTAGTGTGTATGTGTGTGATGTACATACTAAGTACATTATGTATCTGATAACATAACGCTACATCTCTTACAGCAGTTTGTATACCCGACGATAGTTTCAAGATTGTCAATGTTATTACTATAAAATTATTATCACCCATTGTTTTCATTGTGATATTATTACAACTTGATTGTGTGTTGTCATATAATCACTTTCAATATGTGTTATGTTTTTATCATTACAATTATCGTTGACTGTCACTATATAATTAGTATTATCATAATTTTTCTCAAAATATATTTATCATTAGCCGTTATTAGACTTCAATTCACTTTTCCGCAGTATAGATTTTATTCCACATTAAACGTGATCTGCGCGAAGTGTGCTCTTCCTGGCAGTGAGGCGGGTTCCACTTGTAATTTTGTTAAACGTTATTAGTAACCCCCCCGCCCCCCATCCCTTTTTATCATGAATCCGCCCACACTGTACTCGCTTCAGTTTGCATCATACAAGACTTCCTTGGCCAGCCTGGAAATGTTAGAATTCCAAGTGGTTAGTGTAGTCTTGTCAGTTCATTTGCGATGCCAGAAGATGGTTCTGCACACGTGTTCGCGCCCCGGCCCTGATTACGTTTGAAGAGTAGCAGCTGGTCACATTGCAATTTCTTTAAACTTAACAGGGCCATTTGCAGGTTGGTTTAACTAATTCCATTTTTATCAATTTAGATTTATTTTGACTTCTTAAATGACTGAACACTTGCAGATATCCCGAGCCAGTCCGACAGCCGGGATTGTTACCGCCATTAAGAAAATAGACCTCAGATAGAGTTTTGACGCTGCTATCCTTACAAAATGTTTACATTTCACAATGTGTGTGGGTTATATCACACGACCGCAAGAATGAACGGTTACCTTTGTGTTTCTTCCTGTTTTTGCTCTATCCGTTTACGAGTGGAAAAATCTGCTGCGCCATGTATTTATGTTTCTTTCTCCGACCTCTGCCTTGCTGGTATAGTGCCGCAGTATTTTTAATTTGTTTTAACTATCGACAACAAAGTTAAACTTATCCTTTAACTGTTCTAGCCATCGATCACTGTGTGGTACAGCTCGCAGTTTGTTTATACATTTTTTTTTTTTTAAAGCCAATTATTCCTGGTGGTACATGTAGCTAAAGCTAATCTGCTTCTCTCAGCTCCTTGATAACAGCCCAAGCCACACCGACTCTTCGTTTCATTAACGACATTGAATACCTGTTAACAGGCGTGTTATATAGTAAGCCGTAACTGCCATGATAAAAGTCGGAAGAATCTGGGCTCCAATTTATTTTTCATACCGCAGATTCTCTCGTGTGGAACTGATTTGGGACGTACAAAGACCGTTCATTTATGCACTGATTTTAAGATCAACTGGGAGGGATGATTATGCGAAGAGTAGTGATAAAAATAGAATATGAGGCCTCTTTGTCTCACTTTTCTGTAGTGAAAGGCCGGAAGGTATAATCAGACGCTGGGAACACTACATGCAGGCCTATTTGTCTATCCGATTAGTTTTATTTGTATGCGTGGTAGATGGTAAATGGACTGATTACAAGAAACTTCTTTGTCTCGCTTTTCTATATTTACAAGCAGTCGCCCGAACACTATAAATACATCTATCTATATTGAATAGGATTATTCACATACGCCTACATAGACACAAGACCCACAACATGGACTTGCCAATCGATACATGCTAGTAAAGTGTTTCAGGCGTTTGTTCAAATATATATACTAGACATGAGCCAAAATGACCGCTTACATTCAGTCTTTATTTATTCTTCCTTTCTCTGTGCCGTAAAGATTTGCACGAGTGAAATAGGAACAAATTATAACCTATTAATGGGCAATCACAGGGGAATAATTCTTAACGCAGACAACGCGAGTTACCGTTATCAGCATCGCACACTCACGCTGTTATCGATCCTAAACTGTACGCCCCTATTCGGTGCAGAGCAGCACTGGGATAGCCAAATGTTTCTAAATATTTTCTGTTTTAATACCAAAAGTGTTTATGTTTGGTTAAAATCAAAGTTAAAAATAGGATCGTAAATAGATTTAAATTATTAAAGCACTTAATAATCAGCAGTTAGGTAGTTTTAATGAGCACAGACTTAATGGATACAGGCAAATGTAATTTGCAATATTAATAAATGAATTATACAATAAATAGATAAACAATTTTTCTTATTTTAATTATATTCTTCTCTTTTGAAGATTAACTGTGTACTTTAAAAAAAAATGAAATTTGGCGGATCAGGCAACTAAGCTCTCCAGTTTAAATGTGGTGGTAGTGAAAAGGTATAAGTCAATTAAAGGTTGAAGTTAATGTAATGGCTGAAGTTAGTTGAAGTTTGAAGTCAGTGTACAGGTTTAAGTCAAGTAAATGGTGTTATTTTGAAAGTGTCTGAGTTTGAAGTAAACCGCCTAAGGTAAAAATATTATAGATTTGCTGACCTAATGGAAACTGAATGAGCAGGGTTTTTTTTTATATTATCCAATGATTATAATTTATGAGAAAGAGACTAGTCAACGGGCTGATTTTTAAGGAGTTTACTTACAGTAGAGAATTTTGCTGTCTATTCACTTTTGAATTTGAAGAAAGAAAGTCCGGCTCTGAAGGCAGTCCTTAGCTTGAGTGGTGAGTTTAAACTCATTGAGAGAGAGAGAGAGAGAGAGAGAGAGAGAGAGAGAGAGAGAGAGAGAGAGAGAGAGAGAGAGAGAGAGAGAGAGAGAGAGAGAGAGTGGACTTGGAAACATTTCATACATTTTTCTATTGATATGTTATACTTGTGTTTTGTAAAGATATACTATGTAAGTTGATTTATTTACTACAAATGTTTGAACTAAGCTGCACCCATGTGGTGTATTAATATGTGACATTGTTTGGTACATTGTATTTATTGTACCATGTGATCTTGGGGCTAATAACTATTGTTGCAGGAGATTGTAAGTTTTGAGAATGGAGTGTCAGATAGAATGGAGTTATATTGTAATGAATAAAAAAAAACTTAGGCTTGCTCCTTGATTGTATGTTGCAGTCAGCAAGCAGCCTTCTGATTTCTTCTTCTTTTGGTTGTGGTTGTGGTTGTGTCTCACTCTGTGAGTGTGAGTTCGATCCTGAGCTGTGAGTCTCAAGTGGAGCATCAAGTTCAACTTTCAAGTTCATAGCTATCCTTTGTTTGTTCACTAGTAGTTACTTGAGTGACTGGGAAAGCGCGGGAAACATGCAAAGTGCGTTGCAGAGTGTGTAAGCATAAAGGATTATGCTACACCCTACTTCTGATGTACCAAAGCAAGGATACTAAGTACATCAGTCCGGTGAAGATAACACAATCATTGAGATTGTGTTCTGCTCAAGAAACTGAGGCAAAAGAGTGCCATGTTGGTTGAGAGAGGACTGACGCTTCAGGGTTTTCTTGCGCAGAGGCGGGAACACGTGCTGAGCACGGACATTTAGACATTGTAACATTTTGACACTGTGACGTAATTGAAAAGCCAGTGAAAAGACTGTGGAAGCTGTACTTAATCCAGGTTATGTGAAATTTGTAATAATCTATTCTAATAACTCCATTTCTATTCTCTGATAGGACTAACCTGCAATTTGTATTGACTCTGCTGTTGAACTATAATTAGCTGTTTATATATATGTATGTATGTATAGAGAGACTGTAAACTATAATTACCTGAACGTGCATTCATGGAATATTGATGTCATATTATCTGTTTCATTGTAATTGTCATTTGTATAGTCGATTTTTCTTTTAATAAATTTATTGACCTTACGTATATTGATATTGATATTCTTATGTTGGAGAAGAAAGTGGGTGGATGGGGGCTCGCTAAATACAGATTAAAGTCGGATTTGTCTTCTCCTTTAGTAAGAAGCTTCTCTACCTGCAGAAACCTTATGTGACTGCAAATTTTGTTTTATTTTTTGGAATTGTGCAAACGTTTACAACGCCAAAATATCCGCCAAGTGAGGATAGCCACATATTGAAGCTAAACTGCAATAAGGGACCGCATTAAATACACCCACCCACCCCGGCAATTCAGCCCACCAACCTCCTCCCATATGGAACCCTCACAGGCCTCTGCCCTCAATTGAACCGTAAAGTTCACGATAATGTGATGTATAGTATAAACTGCTATATACAAATATTTACAATATCCGAGACTGCCAAAACATTTTGGTACCAATGCGGTACAAAAAGGCAAGAAGATAGTGGTCATGGTGAGAAAGGACCCTCCCTCTAATGGTAGCACCGCCAAAATGAATGGCATTAGAATTGAGTGTCTTTTTGACATAGGGACTGAGTTGGAGACTATCCTCAGAGAGGAAGGTTATACTGACCAGACAGTCACCCTTACGTATGCTAATTAAGGGAACACAATAGCGACTATCCTCCATGTAGCGTACACACATATATCATGTTCTTATGTAGAAGGATACACTTTGGCTGCGGTTTTAGACTACCAGCGTGAAGTCTCATTCTAGGGTGCAAATATGTCACCCTCGCAGAGCCAAAAGAATCTGTTTTCGCTAATCTCGTACACATGCGTAGTATGATGAAAAATGATGAAATCATCAGAAGCTGCCCCCCCCCCCCAATGAAACTACAAACTATCAAACTACAAACCGACAAATGCGCGCCGACAAAATCGCGATGGACAAAAGCGCGACGATGTGTTCTGTCTCTAACTCTAACCCTAAACCTAACCCTAATTCTAACCCTAACCTAACTGTAACCTAACCCTAACCCTCTCGCGCATTTGTCGGGCCATGAAAAATGTCTTTCTCTATCGTAACATGAAGGTCAACAAAGACATGTATGCACAGCTCGTCATCCTCACTACTTTTTGGAACCAGGTCTTGCTGCCCTGCTTAGTGGACATGTGGAGATAGGCAGCACAGGCGCGCGCGCGCGCGCGCACGCACGCACACACACACACACACACACACACACACACACATTAAACAGCACTATTACTCCTGACATTGAGAGACACATAAAATCGTGTAGAACTTGTCAGGGCCATGTATCTAAAGGTCACATCCTGCCAGTACCCCTGAGTGAAACTCCAATCATGGATACCCACTTCCAACATGTGGCAGTGGACATAACTGGGCCGCTACCACGTTCGAAGAAAAGGAATGCGTATATTCTGACTATAGTAGATTATGCAACGAGGTACCCCAAAGCAGTAGCCCTCCCTGCTATTGATAGTCACTACACACCGGATGCTCTACTCGCTGTGTTTTCATGCGTGGGATTTCCTGAACAGTTATTATCGGATAATAGTTTGCAGTTCACAGGAACACTGATGACCAAAGTATTGAAACTTCTATCCATTACACACCTCACTACAACTCCATACCTCCACTAATGTTCAATGGAACGCTCATGGACATGATGAAAAGTCTAGCAGACGGTAACCCTAGTAATTGGGACCAATACTTGTCAGCAGCCCTTTTCGCCTACCATGAATCGCTTGGATACTCACCTTTCTGGTTTTTGTATGGCCGAGATGTCCAAAGCCCACTGGAAATATTACGCCAGTTGTAGACCAAAGAACAGTCTACCCCAGGAACTAAAAGCAGTTCCTCAATATGTAAATGAACTAAAAGACAGTTTACAAATGGTCAGGGACATAGCACCTGCAAACTTGCATAAAGCCAGACAAAAAAACAGGCCAATTACTACAATAAAAGAGCCCGTGAGAGAACCCTAGAAGTAGGAGATAGAGTTTTGTTACTTCTCCCCACTCATACTAATAAACTGGAAGGTGCTTGGCAAGGCCCATTCGTATTGATCGAAAAAATATCGGCCACCAACTATGCCATCAAAATATGGGGTAAAATCAAGCGCACATTAATTTGCTCAAGTGTTATCCGCACCACAACTCACGGGACAGACTCCGAACCACCCAATCTTGTTGCAGTAGCCATGACAGAAGAAACAGATCCAGACCACCCACTTGTGTTTAACAACACATACTATGACGTATGCATTGACAGAACTCACGAAAACACATTGCCAGGAAGTCAAAAAGATGCATTGGTAGACAAATCAGGGCACACAGAACTAGAAGAGTTCTATGTAACACTGCTGGATTCAAACCCCATACTATGTAAACCTTATATCTTGCCACACACCACAGTTGCAGCTGTTGAAACTGAAGTGCAAGAAATTTTGCGTGATGGCATAATCGAACTGTTCAACTCGCCGTATGCAATGCCAATCAAACTAGTTCAAAATATTAAGTGGTAAACACAGCGCCAATCAAACTAGTTCAAAATATTAAGTGGTAAACACAGCGCCAATCAAACTAGTTCAAAATAATAGGTGGTAAACACATCTCCAATCAAACCTGTTCAAAATAATAGGTGGTAAACACAGCGCCAATCAAACTAGTTCAAAATAAAAGATAGTAAACACAGGTTCTATGTAGATTACTGTAGGCTGAATGCAATCGCCCAATATCAAGCTGAGACACTGCCTACACCTGACTACACCTTTTCTCATTTAACTCATGCACATTATTTCACCTGTATTGTTTTGATAGAGTTATTATCAGATCGGTGTCCGTGAAGGTGATCGAGGGAAATTAGCTTTTGCCACATCTGGTGGCCACTATTAATGGAAGGTTATGCTGTTTGACATACAAAACGCGCCCGCTACCTTCACACATACGATGAGGAATCTACTGATCCCGTCAAGAGTGACTATTTATCTAACTTTATGGACAATCTTTTGATAGCTACTCCTACTTGGACTGAGCATATCAAATTGTTCAGGGCTTTGCTTTGCAGTTTACGTGAAGCAGGTTTGACAGCATAAGTGTCAGATGGGAAGTAAGACACTCAGTTATCTAGGCCACGTAGTAGGCCAAGTTCAGCATGAGGAAGACAAGATAAGTCATCTGCAAGACGCAACACACCCTGTAACCAATAAGACATATGGTCCTTCTTAGGCATGGCTGGATATTATCAGAAGTTTATTCCAGGTTTTACTCAGGTTGCTACCCTGCTATCTAATTTGACTAGTTAGGCCGCTCCTAAGTAGTATGGACAGACGAGTGAAAATCTGCATTTAAAATACTCACGGACACACTCAATTCATTACTACTTCCACATTTTCCCATCGCCCTACTATTTAACGTCTGAACATACTCATCGCAAGTAGACACTGCAGTAGTTTTGTTGCAGGAGCACCCGGTCAGTGAAATAAATCATGTACCGATCATGTACACAAGTTGTAAGCTTTCTAAAGCAGAAATATGCCATAAAACATAAGAAATTCAATGTTTGGCAGTGGTTTGGGCAATAGAAAAATTTCAACCTTATTTGTATGGTTGCGAGTTTGTACTGCACACAGACTACTAATTGCTTGTTTATTTATCCCGAGCTAAACACTCAAACGCAAAAATTTATTCTGCATAGAGTACATTGCAGGGAAAAGCAACAATTATGCAGATTTTCTCAGTGTGCATATGGCTACTGAAGAAAACACAGATGTACGCAGTCGTACGAGCTCCCAGTCCAGTTACCTAGCTAAACCCAGACGTTAGAATTCATACCGCTGACCCATTAAATTTGTCCAATACAACATGTATTTAGTTTAGTGCGGTGTAACTCATATACGAGATTAGTTATCACTCTAAGAGGAAACGGACACCATCTAATATCAATAAACAAACTGGACATCGTCCGATATCAATAAACAAATTGGACACCGTCTGATTCCAATAAACAAACTGGACACCATCCGATATCAATAAACAAACTGGACACCATCCGATATCAATAAACAAACTAGACATCGTCCGTTATCAGTGAACACACTGATTATTCCTGGATCAGCAATAGTTGTAGACAAATAACTAGAAACTGCTTACAGTGAAACAGTTGAATAAATGGTAATATAACACAGGCATATAATCACAAATATTCTGTTTTTGGCGCATAAATAAAATATCAACATCTTTGTCATTTAACATAGTTTTTAAAAAAATCATTTAAATGTATAGGTATACATTTTTCAGATTAAATAGCTGAGACAATAAACATAATCACACAGCAATAAGATGATACACACAGAGGCACACAACCTTACTGGTACTGTGAGTATTGCCGATTGATTAGCACCGAGACTTGCACCTGTCGCATTGCATGAGTGAAATATCTATTGATTGTTTTTAACTTATTTTTCTTCTCCATTTATACAAAGATAACACTACTCCGCCATAAAATCAATTATTACCGTAATGGCTTAATTACATTAACGTATCTTTTTCTTTGTGCACTGACCATTGAAAATGGGGTTGGCCTACTAAGGAGGACTCTTCCGCTGAACCGGAAATTAATATTGCTAGCGTCGACGCAGCAGAATATGGCAGGGGAGTGGAGACGGAGGGAAGGGGTGATGAGAAAAAATTATATAGGTCACTCAGTGGAAGCTACCTGTTTTGTTATTAGGACTCGCTTTCCCAGCCTGATGAAATTTATGAAACGAAAACTATTAACATGCGGTTTGTCGGCCGCAAAAGGTATCGCTAAAGCCGGGTAGTTATGACTGAAGGCGTATGATTTAACACTTCTGCTAACAGATGCTTGACCATTCTGTCTGCAAAAAAATAAATAAAAAACAACCTAGCAAAATCTACATGTTCATTCGCTACAAGAAAATTTATAGACTAGTATAACAGTACATATAAATGGTTTATATTTGTTGTGAGTTAAAAATGTGCCCCATTGTTACTGTAATTACATGTGCAGTTAGCCATGCTTGTGTGTGTCATTGTCTTGAAGCATTTTGCCCTACCCCGGATACTAGTGTTCACAATGTACAATAACACGGATAAACTTTTCGAGGGTTCCGCTTGTTTGATAATCTGATGACAATATTTATTTTTTAGTCTTGCTCTTTCAATTAAAATACAACTGTCTAATAAATTGATTACTTGCGATCGCTAAAAAAAAGTGCACATCGCGTTCATTGTCGCCGGAACAGGTAACGCGAAGAAGACATTTTTATGTGTATCCTTTTATTGTCGGTCACAATACACGGCTGAGCGACGTCCTTGATGAAGTACATTGCCAACAATCACGGAGTGGTGTCCCTGCCATCGCGTGTACTACCGGTGTGTGATCTAAAGTGAAGCGTCCGTGTTTCTGTCAGGTGTCATATCTGGAGGGACAAGTAAACATCGCTTTATCGCCTTATTAATTGGATTTTCATACTAATATTGTAAACACCTAATAGTTGCAGATTGAGCCAGAAGAGAGTAGTATTATCTCGTTTCGGACTGTTTATTCGTGTCTATCTGCTTTGCTGTTATGATTTGGGTCTTGTAGTGATACTCGAGTTGCCAGAACGCCAGACTGTGATTGAGGTGAGGCGTACCCACCCCCACCCACCCAACTTTCTGTTAAAACAAGAAGGATTTAATTCACTGTTATTATTGTTTGGATTACACTTTGAGAAGAATTTTCAGATCAACGCAGATCACCTTGTGTGTGTGTGTGTGTGTGTGTGTGTGTGTGTGTGTGTGTGTGTGTGCGTGCGTGCGTACGCGAGTGTTGCTTTTTTTTCTTCTTAGAATTCTTTTGAGTAAATGAACAGTGCGAACCTGTTTCACGTTCACTGTAAGCATTTGCTATTTTGCACAAGTACCGTATAATGAGCATATGCAAGGTATGCGATTACTATTTTGTACAAGTCCATATAATGTGCATGTACAATATGTGTGTTTGCTAATTTGTACAAAGTACCGTATAATATGCCTGTACAATGTAAGTGTATTAGCTATTTTGTACAAGTACCGTATGATATGTATTCATTCGCAATATAACAATTGATTTCTAAAACCGTCTATTGTTACTTTATTTTGTTAACAACGCTGATAATATTTAAATGGTATGCCGACACCCGTCCTTGACCCGGACAACGTTAAGCTGATACAAATAATGGGCGACAAACACTTTGTAAATCATTATTATGGCCAGCGTCGAGCAATCGACAAAACTAACTGAAATTATCAATAAGAATATTGTAGGGCATTTTATGTTTTAAAAAATCTCTACAAGCACATGGAAGGTTTTCTTTCCCTTTTCTTGCCTTTTCTAATCCTTTCAAGTTATATCACTGTTGTAGACGAATAGGACTTATCTAGTAGTTTTATAGTTGAGCTGGGATGGTATGAGTAAAAAATGACAGCATAATTGAGGGTAAAGCAATTAATTATTGTCATGGTAGAAAAGTAAACAGCTTTCATATTGTTAGCATACGAATATTTCAGATGCACCGTTTTTGTAGGATTTACATAGCAACTAAGAAATAACACTGTTAACAGACATTTTATATCGATTACTAATTTAGAAACAAATCTGTAATCGGATTATTTTTCCTGCAGATTCAGATTTGTACAATAAATTGAGTTTGAGCTGTCATGTATATCTTCTCTTTTGGATGCATGTGTCATTTTGAAGTATAAAGTTAAATCTCACTGCTTGTCTGTCTCTTTCTCACACACCTCACCACGTATTTTGTCCTTTACCTTCCTCTTTTACACATTGCAAAACAGAAACCTAAATAAGTCATTGAATTTGGCTTGGGCTCAATTCTCACTGTTAGATAAGGTTTGATTCTTTTATATCTTCTTGATGTCAATTGTATCTAATTGTTTCTTCTTATTTATTATTATTAACTTTCATTATTGTGCAATACCGTATAGTACAATATAAAATACAAATATACTGTTTTTCTTCAAGAAACGTTTTAAATTAAATTGGAATACTATAACTTTAAACACAACATTACCATCATCATATTTGTGATTATTTCTCCTTGACAGATATGGATAACACTGCTGCTAATGGTGTTTGCAATGAGGATCTGACCAGCAGTTCTGTACAGGTTTCCAAGAAATCTTCAACGGATCCCATGACTATGTCGGGTGTGTTTTCTAGCGACCTGGACCCGGAGTATCAAGAAGATAACAGTTACCAGGATGCTAGCAAGTCTGATCTTGGTGGATATGGAATGACGGACAGCTTTGTCCATCAGGACGATTCCGGACCTTCCAGTGAACAGCACGATACGTTTAGTGGCTGTGGAATGACGGACAGCTTCATGCAGCTGGAGAATGGCAGTAGTATGATGGGAGTGGATCATGGACACGGAATCGACGAAGGAGTACTGATCGATTTTGGTCAGCCATCGGGATCATCAGAATTGTTGAGTCCAGATGATGGAGCCAGAGGAGAAGCACATGATCGGGCAGAAACAGTTGAACAGGAGGGTTGTAATTTCAACAATGGAGGAGATGGTGGCATGTTTTATTACGAAGGAAAACCTATTGATGACGAAGATGGATTAGAGATGACCGATGGATATCATCCTGGACAGCCGGCTGTCACAACAAACCCCTTTGCTACAAAGGAACCGTTACAACAGTCAAGCAGTCATGGAGTTCCTGCAGGAATTGATCTGCTGCTTCAGAGTGCTCCACCCCCTGCCCATCCATTTGAAGATGAAAGATCAGCAGAAGATAGACCAATAGCTATAGGCTGCACTCTTTTTACTGCTGATTATGTTGAAAAGCGGGATATGCAGAAAACCTCTCCTGGAACAAATCCTTTCCTTACTACAGATGCTGAGATAGATGATTCTCACATCAACATCAACAAAGAAGAAGGTGAAGAGTACGCTCTAGACAATGCTGCATTTGAGGATGGGTCTGCTGAAGAGGGCATTGCTGTGGAAGGGACGGTAGAAGGTAGAGAACTTTCATCTCCTGCAATCACAGACACTGAAAATGATAGCACAGAGTGTGCTGTGGAAGAAGAAGAGGAGGAGGTCACACACGACATGACTAAGTCTGCAGGACAAGTAGATCTAAGCTTAGACAAGAATAAAATATTGGATGTGAATACGTCTACAACACAAGGTGCACCACCATGTGAGGCTGGAGAAGATTCAAATCCAGATCTACATTTACCTACCAAAGATGTGGAAGACAGTACAGAACTGGATACAGAGGCACTCAAACAGGACACTAGCCCATGTGTTGAAACTGTTACGTGTGCTGTTTCTGAAAATTTGGAGTCTTGTACACATGTTGATAATAATATTGTGAACAAGCAGCAGGAAGAACACTCAGAAGAAATAGTTACTGGACCGAAAAGCACTGAGAACACTTCTGACCTGCCTGCTAGCACTGTTTGTGCCCCAGTTAAAAAAACTACAAAAGTAAAAGCAACTCCCAAGTCTCCGAAGAAAGCATTGTCACCTACAAAATCTGGAGTACCCGTCAAAGCTGCTTCAGCCTCAGCACCAGCTGCAAAGCAGCGCCCACCATCCACCCATGTGACAACAAGCACTACAAGGCCTGCTACAGCCCGAACACCAAAGAAAGAAGACGTGGCTGCAACTAAGACTACTGCAACACCACCCAGACCCAAAACAGCACACAGTTTCCAGCCTTCTAAAGGTAGAGAAATTTATGTAATTGAGTTTTATAGCTGCCAATCTCTTTATCTCTCGCCAATAGGCAATTTTCAAATTCAATACCTGTGTTGATATACTGCCACACAAATCCCACTAAATTTGGATAAAACAGCATATTACAGATAGAAAAGTAGCATCAGAAAGTGATGATCTTAGCAGAAAAGTTTTGTGGACTGCTTGGATTAAAATGAGGTTTGCCAGCTATAGATGCAGCATATGATTTGTGTTTGTATCGAGTTGGCAATGTTATTGCTAAGCCAGAAGGCTAGACATAATGCACCCTATATTAAAAATATTGATTATGTGGCAGAGTAAATTTGCCCATCCCTGTTTCTAAACGTAATTGTTATATAATTTGTTAAATGTCAGTATGACATGACCTTCAAATACTGTTTATGACGATATTTTTGTAAGTACCAGAGTTAAATAGCAGCTCAGATAAAGAATATGCTAGAACCTGCTGATGCAATCCAAACCAGTTCCAAGTGGATAAGTAGTTTTTCTGACTAATAAATATCACACTTGTTCATAACAATTTTATCCAATCGGGATAGACTATAAGTTACTTTGTTGAAGAAAGTTCTAGATTCTAATCACTTAGATTTTGACTAACTCAAGGTCATAAAGGCGATCTTTAGCTTATGGTAAGTTAACTGGCTGATAAAGAAAGAATAGATTTAGAAATATTTTGTACATGTTTGCTATTGATCTATGATTTGAATTGGAGAATGATTTATGTAATTGAACCATTATTTCTATGTTCACTAATTTGATTACTTTGTATATTATACTTGTGAATTTTAATCAATGCTATATTTCTTCTGCTGCATGTACATTGGGCTAACAAATATTGTTGCTGGATTTGTAAGTTGAGAATGTGTGTAAAGAGAGAAAGGAGTTTAGTTGTCATCGAACTTATCAGTAAACATGTTGTATGTTGATTCCTGTGATTTCAATTCAAGAACCAATACAACGGAAATTGAAGTTTGATTTTGGTCTCAAGAATTCATAAATATTTTTGATCATCCTTCATGGTGTGCTTGAAAAGTGCACACAAAGATTTGGGAACACTCATCATGATGTGCTTTGATAGAGCATACGAAATTCTGGACAATTCTCCACAGTTTGCTTTGTGAGCACATCGAAGATTCTGGAACAATTGTATAATGTATTTAGAAGGGGTACATTGGACCATCATCTAATAAGAAAGAAAGCAACTTGTTGCAAAGTGCGTGATTGTGAACATGGGCTAGGGACATCTTTTCGTCTTTGAAAAGGTTATGTACATATATATGTGTGTGTGTGTGTGTGTTAATTTGACTTGCTGATGTTTATGCTAGGATAAACTGAATAAGTGTCAAATGTTTAATCAAACATTGCTGTGAAATGATGTAAATGTCAATGCTTTTTTTTATTATCATATGTTGTATATTTGATTGTTGATTTAATAAACTTATTGTTAAATTTATTAACCTTCTTGCATGTTTATTAAAACCTTAAATTGGAGTAATAATGGGTGGATGGGGGCTCATTACATATAAATAAAAGATGGATTTTTATTACTCCTTAAGTAAGAAGTGTCCACCTGCAGAAACATGAGTGTAAAACGTCTATCTTATTATTGTGTAAAGATTAGAGTTTTACAACACACTTTTAATCCTCTAAGTGAGAGATATGCTGGTCTAGTGTGAGAATTATTAATAACTATAAAGTACGATTCTTGATTATTTGCAATTAGTTATGTGTAATAATACATTATAATCTTAATGATGGGTGCCCAGAGATGTCACAGATTGGGTAGTCTCTCTTAAACAGCAATACTAAAGAACAATTAGAAATGCTACATCCTTTGTTTACAATTTGTATTCCCACATTTAAAGTTTTTGTCCTTCTAGAACAGATGATTTATTAACTCATTTATGATGTTAAGCATGCCATGCTGTAATAGAAAAAATAAAGATTGTTTCCATGGGCTTGCAAACGAACTACACAAATGAAATTATGCTGTCATATGAAAGTGACTGTCACCTGAGGGTATTTTGCAATATTCCTACCATAATTTGAAATGATACGGCTCTTATGCTGTATATACAGAGCCTTTCCACTCATATCTTCATAACTGTTTTCATACAGAGCAGGATTAGCTTCATTACTCAATTCTTCATAACCTTTTTCATACAGAGCAGGATTAGCTTCATTAATCAAATCTTCATAACTGTTTTCACACAGAGCAGGTTTACCTTCATTACTCAAATCTTCATTACTTTTATTCATACAGAGCAGGAATAATTTAATTACTCAAATCTTCATAACTGTTTTCACACAGAGCAAGTTTAGCTTCATTACTCAAATCTTCATTACTTTTATTCATACAGAGCAGGAATAGTTTTATTACTCAAATCTTCATAACTGTTTTTACACAGAGCAGGTTTAGCTTCATTACTCAAATCTTCATAACTTTTATTCATACAGAACAGATTTAGCTTCATTACATTGATTGTAACTTAAAATGGAGAAAGTAAAGCAAAGTAGTAATTGGCACAGTATTGAACTCTAATGACATATGTTCTTTATTTACATTTAATATTTTGTATTAATTTTATTTTTGTTTATAAAGGCAGTGCTTTAAAAAACGAAATAACTATTTATAAATTATAAATTTAAAAAATAATTAGAACATAAACACTAACAATAAAGAGGTAAATATGTTTCTTTTATTTTGTTACTTTTCTTTTTCCCTTGCAGGATAAGATGAAATAGATTTATTATTTTATGGTGACAAGGAAGTATTCATCATTTCATTTGAAGTTAGTAACAAAATATGATTTTTATGCTAATGCATTAATATTAATAAATATAATGAGAGTAATAGTCTTGCAACAGACATTAACTCATAAAATGAAAAAGTCACAATGTAATCTTGTATTGTCAACAAACTAAGAAAGTAAGTGAATGTTTATTATAGTTAAAACTATAACCAGAGTCAGAACAACATTATATAAGTCTGCATTAACAGATCCAGCATGACATAAGTTAGCATTAACAGATTTGGCATTACATAAGTTGGCATTATCAGATTCAGCAAGATGTAACTTGGCATTAACAAATTCAGCATGACATAAGTCAGGATTAATAGATTCAGCAAATCATTATTAAGAGATTCAACATTAACAGATCCAGCATGACATAAGTTAGCATTAACAGATTTGGCATTACATCAGTTGGCATTAACAGATTCTGCATGACATAATTTGGCATTAACAGATTCAGCATGATGTAACTTGGCTTTAACAGATTCAGCATGACATAAATCAGGATTAACAGATTCAGCAAATCATTATTAAGAGATTCAGCATTAACAGATCCAGCATGACATAAGTCAGCATTAACAGATCCAACATGACACAAAACTCAACATAACAGTTTTAGCATGACATAAATCAGGATTAATGGATGATTCAGCATGATATAAGTCAGGATTAACAGATTCAGCACATTGTAAGTCAGCATTAATAAATTCAACAGTAAGAGATTTAAGAAATGTTTAATGTGTATTGTACTGTGTAGTTTGCTTTAATTTCTTCATTATCTGTGTCACATAAAAGTTTAATGTGCAACTGTTCTGGATTTCTTTTTTTCTGCTCTGTAACAGTGTAAGTATGTAGTTATAAGTTATACACATTTTAATTACAACTGTTCTAGATTTCTTGATTTTCTTGCTTATCACATACATTTAAAATTGTACCTCTTTAGATTAATTGATACAAGATAGTATGTATGCCACATACTCTTTACTGTAACCTGTTTGGGATATACGATGCTGTATAATCCACATACTCTTTATTATAATCCCATTCAGGATATATGATGCTTTATATGTCACAGACATTTTAATATGCAATTTTGGGATTTCTTGATACTATGCATGTTACACATTTTTAATTGCACGCCTGTTTTGAATCACTTTGTTATTATGAATGTCACACACATTTTAATTTGTACCCCTTCTAGATTTTTTGATAATATGTCTGTCACAAATATTATAATTTGCACCTTTACTAGATTTTTCACCACAGTGAGGTGTATATCACATACATTTATGTACACCTCTTATTGATTTCTTGATACTATGTATGTCACAAACATTTTAATTTGCATTTCTTAATGATTTCTTGATGCGGTGTATTTCACAAACATTTTAATTCATATTCTTATTGATTTCTTGATTCTGTATATGTCACAACATTTTATTAATTTGCATTTCTTCTTGAATTCCCAACACTTTGTTGAAGTGTTGTCACATTTATTTAATGTACATTTCATTATTGATTTCTTGATATTAGTGTATTGTGCAACTGTTCTTGTTATGTCAGTGTATAACAAGTATACATACTTCTGCTAGCAAGGGCACAAAGGAATGCAAGGAAAGGAACAGTTTGTCTCTTGTCATTTATGTTTGCTTTTGGGTATGGTTTAAATTTTAGAACAATATCTTTATATCATATGAGATAATAATTTTGTTGACATTTTAAAAGTTTCTATAATATGCTTTTATATGTATGTATGTGTGTGTCAGTATTTAATTTGCTTTTGGCTATTGCTTGAGCTAGTAAAAGACATACGTTTAATATTTAGATTACAATTGTTGTGGTGCAGGTGATATACACTTCATGCATTTTTGTCTTAGTTTGACCCCACCCCCACTTCTCTAGCTCAAATATGAGCCCCATCCCCAATTTAACTTGAAACCATAATTTGCCTATTTAGTCAGTTAAATATAGCTTCTTTAAACATTTGACTGGTTTAGGACACAACTCTGGGTATCTAACTATTTATCTAAAAAACAAGGTTCCCTCTCTCCATGGGTGAAGTGAAAGTGATAGAACTCAGCCTGTAAATCAATAAAATACTAGTAGAATGTGGTTTGCTTCCAAATCTAATTATAATTTAGATGGAAATGATTTTTCAGAATAAACTTGTACAGCTTACTTATAAAAAAATACAAAAATAAACTTTTACATTTATGATTTATTAAATAAATTTAAAATATTTGCTGAGATTACATGCATATTATTATTATTATTAATTTTATAAAAAATATTTTATATCTATATTTAGTGTGTTTGTGTGTGTGTTTGTGTGTGTGTGTATTTGCAAAGAATAGAGGACAGAGCAAGAGATAGATGACATGTATTTGTTCATGAATTATTACATTCAGAATCTAAGAATAAAATGATAATGGTGCTGTAAATGGCACTATTAGTTTTTTTTAAGTTCAAACTAGGAATAAAAATAAAATGGTCATAGTATTGTATATAGTATGGCTAAATTTTTGTCACTAATGGAATTATGTTGAATTGACAAATTACTTCATTGTTACTATCAAAGTTCATAGTGAGAAAAAAATGAAATTGTGTTGACAAGTTAGTACTTTTTCATTAGTGCAGATCAGAGTATGAGAACAAAATGATAGTGATATTGTGAATGACATTGCTATTTTCTTTGTTGCTAGTAATACTATATATGTATTGTAATCATTGTTGATCAAAAGGTGACATATTTTTTAAATTTATGAAATTTAAACTAGCACTATGAGTGTAATGTTTTCAAAATAAAATTTCTCAAAATCACCACCATCATCACCACCCAGAAAAGCAAGGAAAAAAAAGACAAGTTGTAAACACTCTAATACAAATATTTTAGTCATAAATATGTAACTTTTTTTAATTTTTGCATTTAAATATTATTTGACATATTATCTCTCATTTAGGATATTACATATAAAAATATTACATACATGCAAAACGTTAAATACAAATAATGTTATTTATTAAAATATTTATTCTATGCACAGAAGTGTACACCACAAATTTCAAAGACACTAATATTATTAATAAACAAAATTATAGGCTTTGTACATGTTAGACTATTGATTTTTTTTAACAGTGGGGTAACTTACTTCCAAACAAGCTGAAGTTTAATTTATGGTTGAGATTATTTTCAAACAGCATAGTAATTTAAGTAGCCCATTATAGTAAAATATTCTCTCTCTTTCTGTCTCCCACTCTGAGTGGTTCATTCAATATATTTACCAAAATCATACACCAGTAGGTATATCTTTATATGTAATTATGCAGTCACAGATCTTTAGCAGTTCCTTAAACAGGCATACCAAGATCACACAGCATTGGTCAGCATCTTTACTTTCTTAAACAGGAATATGAAGATCACACCACAGTGGACAGAATCTTTACTTCCTTAAACAGCCATAAACAGGCATACCAATATCACACAGCATTGGTCAGCATCTTTACTTCCTTAAACAGGCATACCAATATCACACAGCAGCAATGCTCCCTCTAAGGTGCATGGAAGCACAGCTCATTTGAAAATGCGGCACATCAGTTTCAAAATTCTGTGCACAAGTTTTGGTAGCAAGCTCAAACAACTGCTAGTTCTGTGTATATAGGAAAAAGTTCTGTGCACACAGGAAAAATATTAGAGGGAACATTGCACAACAGGCAGCATCTTTACTTCCCAAACAGGCATACAGAAATCACACAGCTCTGGGCAGTACCTTTACTTCCCTAAACAGGCATACCAAGATCACATATTAGTGGGAACATCTTTACTACCATAAACAGACATACCAAGATTACACAGAGGTGGGCAGCATCTTTACTTCCTTAAACAAGAATACCAAGATCACACAGTTCTGCTTAGTATATTTAATAAAAAAAACTATCCATCAGAAATGGATTGTCAATCAAAACACTCTGCAAAATTAGCTTGCGAATGAATCATCCATCTTTTAGTTTTAAACTGCATTTTAATGTTATTGATTTTTAAAGACACAGCTAATATAGTTTCCAAAAAAATGTGGCTTTTGCAAAATAGTTTTTATGTAAACTGTAGACGAATTTTAATAGAAACTGTCCTATTTGTCAGTTATAGTTATATCTAAATAGAAAATGATGTTGCAGGAACACATTGAATAGGATTTAAGTTTAGAATTAAAAAAATATTTTGAATGATATTAATGCAATATTAATTTTCACCATGAAAAACGTATTATAAGAATCTCAGCGTGCATTATATTATATTGATTAGTGTATCATAAATTCTAATGCTTAGAGATGTTCTGAGAATATTTGAGTGTGTACTTTGTTTGCAGAAACAAGCACCCGAACAGCGAGCAATGGAACTACACAGGTAAGCATATTATTTAGTATATCATAAAATTGATAATTTTCTTTAGATTACTCTACATAGTTTTGTAGAGATGCTAAATTAGACTAAAATTTTCTATCAGTTTAGTTTTTTTATGTGAGTAAATTTTTTCTTGTGAATAACTATAGTCAAAGTACAACATTTCTGCTTATGTAAGTCTAGAATGGTTTCAAGTGAGGTAGCAAGAAATTATAAAGGCCCCACTTCATTTGTAATCCTCTCCATTTTACAAGACTGGCTTAATTTTCATCTCAATATAGATACAAGATTTTAGAATTCCATCCTTGTTATACAAATGTTCTAGCATCCACTCTTACCATGAAGTAAGGTAGACACACCGATCCTTTCTGAGCACAAAGTGTTGGTACATTGACTCTGATTGTGACAACCAGCAATGTTCCCTCTAAGGTGCTTGGCTGTGCAGCTCATTAGAAAGTGTCGTGCAGCAATTTCAAAATTCCGTGCACAAGTTTTCGTAGCAAGCTCAAACAATTGACATTTCCGTGCACACAAGAAAGAGTTCCATGTACACCGAAAAATATTAAAGAGAACAAATTGCACACCAGTACCATCAGACACTGAAATATTGTATGCATGCCAGTCTACTCTGAACATAAATTATTGTACATCTATTCCACTCTGATCACGAAGTGCTGTATAGTCTCCAGTCCACTCTGATCACGAAGTGCTGTATAGTCTCCAGTCCACTCTGATCACGAAGTGTTGTATACTCACCAGTCCACTCTGAACATGAAGGGTTGGTACATGTTAGTTCACTGGCTTTGAACATTAAGTGTTGATATATGCCAGTTCACTCTGACCCTGAAGTGATGTATAGAAACCACTTCAAAAAGTGTTGTGTAATCACCAGTTCATTAGCTCTGACTGAAGTTTGTAAACACAAGTCCACTCTGACTGAAGTGTTTTCTATATACCACTCCACTAGTTCTGTTGTATGAAATGTTTACACAAATCTCCTTGCTGTGCTGTGAAGTGTTTTGTTTACACCAGTTCACTCTGAAGTGCTGTATATCAACCAGTCCACAAGTTATAGTATACAAAATGCTGTGTACACAAGTCCCTTGCTGTGGTTGCGATGTTTTTGTATACACGAGTCCACTCAGAAATGCTTTAAGTACACCAGCCCACAAACTTTGTTATTATGAAATGTTGTGTACACAAATCCCTTGCTGTGGCTGTGATGTTTTTGTATACACTAGTCCACCGAGAAATGCTGTAAGTACACCAGCCCACAAACTCTGTTATTATGAAATGTTGTGTACACAAATCCCTTGCTGTGGCTGTGATGTTTTTGTATACACCAGTCCACTGAGAAATGCTGTAAGTACACCAGCCCACAAACTCTATTATTATGAAATGTTGTGTACACAAATCCCTTGCTGTGGCTGTGATGTTTTTGTATACACCAGTCCACTGAGAAATGCTGTAAGTACACCAGCCCACAAACTCTGTTATTATGAAATGTTGTGTACACAAATCCCTTGCTGTGGCTGTGATGTTTTTGTATACACCAGTCCACTGAGAAATGCTGTAAGTACACCAGCCCACAAACTCTATTATTATGAAATGTTGTGTACACAAATCCGCTCGCCGTGACTGTGAAGTGTTTTGTTTACAACAGTCTGTCCTGACTGAGAATTACTGTATACATATCAGTCCATTCTGAAATGTTGGCACACCCAGTTAAATTTCATTAACTAAATAAGTATAATTTTAACTTCACAAGAAATACTCACTTTAATTATCAGACATCAATTGTTATTTAAAGTTATTTAAATTTTACAAAAATATAAATATAGTATGTTTCATTGCCTTGATAACAAGGTCACGTGTTTTAAAACAAGGAGCTATAAACTGCGAATGGTGAACTTATTGTTAACATTATTTGTTGAAAATCTAAGTGATTTAAAAAAATAATTTTGGAATTTGCTGCTTTTCGAGGTGAGATACAGAGATCATAGCTGTTGTCAAGAGATCTCTCAAGACAACGTCTTTGTCCTCAGCAGGAATAAGTTCTCCGAACGTCTTTGTCCGCAGCAGGAATAAGTTCTCCGTCATTTGTGAAATTAATTGTTCAAAATGCACATTTGTGAATTCATTCTATTTTATGGTTCACTAAATATATAATGATTTGTTGTATATTGTCATTTTGCGTTAAATTCTTTGTGTTTTGTTACATTATCTTTTGTTTTCTTATTCGTTTAGGAGATTTGATTAATGAATGATCTCGTGTATTTTATAGGTAATTATTTAAACCGCTTGTATAAGATTAAGAATTTTGTTATTACAATATAGCTTTGATAGCGTAAACTAAATACAGCTCTTAAAATTAAATAACTATGTTTAGTTGTGCGTAGTTCCCGTAGGGCTCTTTAACTAAAGATAGCTTAATTAATGCCTTAGTTGTACATATTGAAGGGTTTTATTTTTTAAAGGTGTCTTGTTTATTGCTTTAGTTGTGCGTGTTGTATCTTCTTTAGCTAAAGATAGCTTAATTAATGCCTTAGTTGTACATATTGAAGGGTTCTATTTTTTTAAAGGTGGCTAGTTTATTGCTTTAGTTGTGCGTGTTGTAGGGTTCTTTAGCTAAAGATAGCTTAATTAATGCCTTAGTTGTACATATTGAAGGGTTTTATTTTTTAAAGGTGTCTTGTTTATTGCTTTAGTTGTGCGTGTTGTATCTTCTTTGGCTAAAGATAGCTTAATTAATGTCTTATTGTACATATTGAAGAACTATGACTGACCAGCACTTATTATGCAAGACTCCATTTCATGAACCCTATCTCTCTAACCACTCTTCTTTAGAAATTAAACACCCGTGCATTCCCTTCCATGGATGCAGGACAATAACTACTAAATGTAATTCTCTCTCTCTCTCTCTCTCCCCCCCCCCCGGAATCACTGGCATTAACTTTAGTAATATAATGCTGACTGACAGTTCAGCAGCCATGTTCAGTGAGGGGCAGACGATTGATTTGCATAAAGCAGCCATTTCAGTGAGGAGCCGACAATTGATTTGCATAAAGTAGCCATTTCAGTGAGGAACCGACAATTGATTTGCATAAAGTAGCCATTTCAGTGAGGAACCGACAATTGATTTGCATAAAGTAGCCATTTCAGTGAGGGGACAACAATTGATTTGCATAAAGTAGCCATTTCAGTGAGGGGACAACAATTGATTTGCATAAAGTAGCCATTTCAGCGAGGAGCCGACAATTGATTTGCATAAAGTAGCCATTTCAGTGAGGGGCCATCAATTGATTTGCATAAAGTAGCCATTTCAGTGAGGGGCCGACAATTGATTTGCATAAAGTAGCCATTTCAGTGAGGGGCCAACAATTGATTTGCATAAAGCAGCCATTAAAGTGAGGAGCCGACAATTGATTTGCATAAAGCAGCCATTTCAGTGAGGGGCCAACAATTGATTTGCATAAAGCAGCCATTTCAGTGAGGAGCCGACAATTGATTTGCATAAAGCAGCCATTTCAGTGAGGAGCCGACAATTGATTTGCATAAAGCAGCCATTTCTGTGAGGGGCCAACAATTGATTTGCATAAAGCAGCCATTTCAGTGAGGGGCCAACAATTGATTTGCATAAAGTAGCCATTTCAGTGAGGGGCCGACAATTGATTTGCATAAAGCAGCCATTAAAGTGAGGAGCCGACAATTGATTTGCATAAAGCAGCCATTTCAGTGAGGGGCCAACAATTGATTTGCATAAAGCAGCCATTTCAGTGAGGAGCCGACAATTGATTTGCATAAAGCAGCCATTTCAGTGAGGAGCCGACAATTGATTTGCATAAAGCAGCCATTTCTGTGAGGGGCCAACAATTGATTTGCATAAAGCAGAGTAAAGTAACATGGTATGAACCTTTTGCTATGAGACAATAATCGAAAACATTTGCAAATTACAACAATTTCTTCTTGAAAAATGTCTAGTGTGGAAAGGTGTTATATTTAAGCTTCCTTTTGGCCTAAAGAAAAACTAAAACTATACTTTTCCCCTTTATTATCTTTATTAGTGTTTGTACTTGAAATGGCCTGCATGTTTAGAGTTTAGTGTATACTGCCCATGAACAGTTTACATCATGTTTTACTATTTTAATCGCATTAAACGATTATATTATGACAACGTTTTTAAAATTAAATAAAATCAATCTGTTATGAAACAAACAAAAAATCGATAATTCTCAGAATAGTCAATAACTTATGTCAGCTACTTATCAGTATTTCCATAGATATTTGGTACCACCATAGATAGTACACACTTCTATAGTATAACTGAACGTCATCTAGTCATTCGGTCGCAGGACCGATGAATGAAATAATAATACTGTAAACGGTAGTTATAGCATCATCCAAGCATAAAAGAATATTGGTTCCTATTTAATGAAGGATGCTTTTCGCAAGCTAGTTAACATTTAATTAAAGGGAAAGTATTTATCAATTCAGGACAACTATTTAATAATGTTTTCAAAACAGTCCTATTTCAAGTGAAAATTATTGTCATATAAACTGCATTAATGCACACATTTGACGATTAAACTCTTCTATCAAACGTTCAAAATAACGTATGAAATCCAAACGAATATGGGGATCAATATACCTTAGATTATCTCGTTTCCTCTTCCCGTTTTTTCGTCCTCGTTAAATCTTATTAAGATCTAAATTATTCTGGAAAAGCTAACATAATGCTTTTAATTCGAGTTTACTTTTAAGCAAATGGAAGGACTAGTTTCATTCTTCGCTATATTTCAGGGAGAAAAATAAAATACGAAATGAAACTTTCTTCTGTAATGATTTATTGTGCTGGTTGAACTTGGCAACAAAATTTCAGTTTTCATTTCAGTCAAAGCTGCGTAGTCCTAAGGATGGCCCTGGGTGTTGAATAAGATTATGGTTAATTAATATTTTCTTCCCTCCCAAACCGGTAACCTTGAAATGTTTATTTATAGTGCATCTTTGGGCAGCGGTACACATATAAGGTTTATTAAGGTTAGCTATTTTAATCATGAAGGGTGGATAAGTAAAAGGCACTTAAATTTCAGTATTTTTTCCCTTTGTGTCTAGTTAATTGTCCTGTATAAAGATCACAGAGTAGCTTATTCATGCAGCTAGTATAGGCCTATTTATATTGCAACATTAAGATGAAATGTGTCAATCGAATCTAAACTGGATCAGTGAATACAGCATATGGAAGGTTTAGATTTGTAAAATTTGAGACAGTGTGTCATAGGGTGAACAAAATGAGAAACTAAATATGCAGTGATTATGGTAAGCAGATACTCATTTCAGATTATGTACTCTTGTACTATTCATCAAACTTTGGATGTTCCTTCTTTATGTTGCCAACAAAATTTATCTGTCTATAGATCTACAGTCTAATATAATTATGTCTTATTACGTCATAATTATAGACATAAATTTTGTCATACAGTGACGTAGCACTAGTAGCAGATAGCTTGTAGGCATTTTTTTTCTCAGGGTCAGTAATGAACATTTGACAGCTCACATTACCAGACATTGGTTTTGTTATACGGCATTTGGCCTTGTGAAATCATGTTCTTTGTAGAATATCCCAGTTATCAGCTGGGTTTAATACCAAGTGAGTTGGAGTGATCCATTTCATTATATTGAACTTTTCCATGGACCTTTTCTTTGTCCAGTCTGCTTGTAACAGATCTAATATGAAACTCAAACACTTCCTGCTTGGACTTTAAAATGCTCTTTCTATTTCATTATAGATCTCTGATACACATATGTATATTTTCAGTAATGGTGAAGTAGGAGGCACTTTGTGATGTGATATTTGTTTGTAATGCGCTATATGCTGCATGACCCACTCGGTTGGTCTGTGACGAGCGGTGACTGCATACTTTAAATAAAATCCACCTAAAACTGGATCCCACCAAGCGAGGTACGACTTTTCATTAAATACAAGACATTTCTACAGCAAACAGAACACGTTAGATAAGCTATACTACTTGTACTCGTCATGTTTCTAGAAACAAATAATGTTCGTGTCCATATTTGAACACTCCTTGCTTAATACCCCAAATGTATCTCAATATTAATTAAATAACTTGAGAAATTGAAATGCGGTTTGACTGCCAGTAGTAACAACATCCAAAGCGTCGGGCATGTTGGAGAGAGAACAGGTGGCGCTTATGTGAACTTTGAAGAAAAGAGTCCGGCGTGATGGAGTAGAGAGAACATTCGGCACTTATTGGAACTTTAAAAAAAAAAGAGTCGGGCATGTAGGAGTTGTAGAGAGAACAGATGGCGCTTATTGGAACTTTGAAGAGAGTCAGACACATCGTAATTTTAGAAAGAGAATTCGGGTATGCTTTAGCTTTAGAAAAAAACGAACCGTAGCATATTATAACTTTAGAGAGAAAAGTTGGAGTTTTGAAGAGTAAGAGCCGGACCTGCCGTATCTCTAGAAAGAGTCAAGCTTGTTGGAACTATGAAGAGAAGAGTCGGATATATTGTGTCTTTAGAAAGAGTCGGTATTATGTAGCTTTAGAGAGTAAGTCAGTATTATGTAGCTTTAGAGAGTAAGAGTCAGTATTATGTAGCTTTAGAGAGTAAGTCAGTATTATGTAGCTTTAGAGAGTAAGTCAGTATTATGTAGCTTTAGAGAGTAAGTCAGTATTATGTAGCTTTAGAGAGTAAGTCAGTATTATGTAGCTTTAGAGAGTAAGTCAGTATTATGTAGCTTTAGAGAGTAAGAGTCGGGCATGTCGTTTGTTTGTATTTCACTTCTGGAAGACTCCTGACCAAACTAATATTCTGGGATGTGGAGATGTTTATTGCTAATATACTATAAAGATAATATTAACACATAATGAGAGTACAAGAGCACTTTAAATGGATAGTGCTGATATTGATGTACATCTGTTTGTGTTTCAAATATGTGCTTCTCTAGCTATTGAAATTTAAACCAAATCAATTGAAAATTACTTTAAAATGTGCGTTTTGTTTTTCGATATGGAACTTTAGAATTGGTTTGTAAAAAAGAAAAAGTAAGAAAAAAGAATAGGAGGGTTCTAAGCAACTTATAAGTATCTATTTATTGTTTTGCATAAAACTTGTAACCACTTCATCTTTTAAATTACTTTTCCTTTAGGGTCACATTTATTTCATACGAAGGTCGTGTGAAAATACAATGTATTAAAAATGTTTACACGGGGGAATCGCAGGCAAGGTCATACGAACTTAATACAATGTATTAAAAATGTTTAATCGAGGGAATCGCAGGCAGTATACACCGGCAAGTTCATTGTTTAATTCGACCCTATCCTTTCAAACTCTGAGAATAGCGCGTTTTCAAGTCGTTGCCTGTTTTCAGTTGGACGGTGTTTGAAAGGATAAAGTTTTGACCTCTGTCACTTTTAGAGTAGATCCTGTATTGACGTTATTTGAATTGCTATAAAAAGCAATCGTTTATTGTGTTGTCATAATTAGTTGTGATCATCGCTTACTGACAATGACTAGTGTTGAGGTGAGTAATTAATGACATAATTATGAAGAATAGACTTGTAAGGAAAAGTTCTTGAAATTTCGCTTGTACACTGATGCATTTTTAATAGTCATGAAATAACAATTTTAAAATCATAAAAGAATGTACTGAATGACAACAAAATATAAACATTAATATTTATTTTATTAATGATTATTTGGTATAATTATTGAGAGGTTTTTTTTGTGAACATATTGCATTCTGTTCATTAGCTAAGTGATGTTTCACATTTGAAATGCTTCTTAACGTTATAATACATGAAAGGAATTTGTTCATATTACCTTCGATTTTCATTACTGAATGAAGGTAAAAGATTTATTTATTAAGTACACCTCTCAAATATAATAACTCAAACGTGTCGCCTAATGTAGTTTAGCGTACATTAGTATAATTCAACAAGTTTATTTATTTAATAAGTCGCTGTATTCATCGAACTCACCCCATTAATTCATTGGGAAAAATATATGCAACATATTTTCAAGACATACCGATTGTCAGTGTGTGTTTGCATTAAAAAAAAAAGTTTTTGATTGCCACGATTAATCAAACCCGTGTGTTTCCAGTGCTCATAAGACTCTTGCATGTAAACTTCTTCTCTTTTGCACGTGCTTTCTAGTCTTTCTGCCCCCATCCTACTCCCAATTTTTGAGCTTGTATTTATTGATCTCCTTTAGTACCGGCGCAATGTGACATCTCCTCTGATTTCATTTTCGCTGCAAATGAAAATACGTAGCCACAGAACAAGCAGCTTCTCTGTAAAATGGCACCGCTGTCCGCGATGGCTGCGCTATCCGAAAGACGTTGCCCTTATTCGGGACATGGTAAATCACAGTCAGTTTTCATCACAACCAGCTTTCATCATCGTAGTCCTCTGCAGAAATTCACATGTTATTAATACGGCTCTTCACTTCCGCTTACAAATGTAGGCCTACTACAAATAAAACTAAGCAGACTTCCGCTTACAAATGTAGGCCTACTGCAAATAAAACTAAGCACACTTCCGCTTACAAATGTAGGCCTACTGCAAATAAAACTAAGCACACTTCCGCTTACAAATGTAGGCCTACTGCAAATAAAACTAAGCACACTTCCGCTTACAAATGTAGGCCTACTGCAAATAAAACTAAGCACACTTCCGCTTACAAATGTAGACCTACTGCAAATAAAACTAAGCACACTTCCGCTTACAAATGTAGGCCTACTGCAAATAAACTAAGCACACTTCGCATAATTTTAAAAATCTAACAGTGAGCAAACAAAAATGTGTTATGTCGCAAGGACTTTCAAGGCATTAACATAAGTTTGTTTTGGTAGAATATTTTACTACTGTGTACAGTGATTTAGTCTTGTTGTCTGTCTTTCTTGCCATTTTTGTTCTATATGCGTTTGCGATTCAGAAAAATGCTGACCCCAGTGAGATTACTTTTATATTTATCAAACAGCTAAGTTATTCAAATGTATGTATGCATTCTTTGTTACAACTTCAAAGAATGTATACTGACTAATTGGAATTGTTTTTGTTTTTCTTGTTGATATCTTGAACATATTGAATATTTAATGAAATCTAGCCTTTGTATTTTTGGAGGTATCACATCTTCTAGATTAATTCTATAAATATTTAAATTCAAAACACCTTTAGGTCTATAGAGTTAAAAAAGCCTGCATTCCAGTTTAACTGATAAAAATTTTAACAGAAATTCAAATTTTGATGAGCCATAGATAGATAGATTAAACTCTGAATGTATTACCAAAAAAAAATGAGCACAGTTTATAAGTGTTAATAATATAATATATAATTTCTTGTGTCAGAAACTTTATTGGTGTTAGCAATCAACAGTCTCAGTGGTGACACTGACTGATTGTGACATGTTTGTTCTTGTTCTCTTTGGTGGATAGAACAGTTCTAGTCTTGCAGCACTGCACACCAGGATAGCTTTTAACTTTTAAGGATCTGAATATTAATCACTCTTCCTATTCAAAAGATAAAAATAATTTGCACATTACACCTGTTTATGCTGCCTCAAATCAGGATGTGTCCACACATTTACTGGTCTGTTTACAATGACAACCAAGTCTAAAGTTTTTCACTTTCTAAGTGTATTCTTAGTTTAAAAACAATTCAACAACCCTACAAAACAAGTAACTCAGGTGCTCACTAGAACTTGGCAGGGCATAGACCCACTTCACTGTCTTACCTCTGTTTGTTAAAACAGAATTTTATGTCCACTCATCCACTCACCATATGGATGCAGTAGTTCTTATTGTCATGATTTCATTTCTAATAGGAAGCACCACTAAGCAGATTGTAGATCATTACTGTTGTTTGGATACAACCTCAACAGTCTGAGAGAGAGAGAGAGAGAGAGAGAGAGAGAGAGAGAGAGAGAGAGAGAGAGAGAGAGAGAGAGAGAGTTACTACTACATAATTGCTTTACATTGACTTACGGGCATACATTACTACTACATACTGCACTGCATTATATTGATGACTAATGGGCACACATTACAATGTACTTGCATTACATTGACTTATGGGCACACATTACTATGTACTTGCATTACATTGACCTATGGGCACACATTACAATGTACTTGCATTACATTGATTTATAGATAGACATTACTACCACAAACTTGCATTACATTGACTTCTATTCATTACTGCTAGTACTACACATTTGCATTACATTGACTTATGGGCAGACATTACAACTGATTTGCATTAAATGAATTATAGGCAGACATTACTATCACTGACTTGCAGGGAAATGTTAATTGTAATGTATTACTTTTTGTTATAAGATTTAGACATTAAACTTGCCCTGAATAATAGCTTCTTGTCTTCACAAAATGTTCAAAAGATATAAATATTAAATATTATCAGATTAAAGTGTTGTAGTATACTATTTAGCATTTTTTGGATAGATCCATATCTTTATTATTATTTTTTTAAATGCATGTAAGAAATATTATACTTATTTTATCATGCCTTTGCAATTGTTTTTAAACAAAACCCTGCTTAGCTTATAGCTATAAGAATTAATTTTAAATATTTTTTAAAGCTCTGTTGAAAGAAGAGAGAAAATTTTGGTTATGCAGTGTGGTGTCCAGAAGTATTTCTTATTGGGGGTGGAGGTGGTGTTACTCTCCCTTGACTCTTCTGTACTGAGTAGAGTATTGAGTAGAACAGTTTTGTGAGTATTGTATGCAATAGGAAGAAAAGGTTTGGCTTGGTGAGCATCCTTTTATTTTTGCCTCTCTTGGATTTCTCTCTCTCCCTTCCTCCTCAAGAATTCTTGAAAAAGTCAACAGCCAGCTGACTGCCATAATAATAGGTCTGCTACAACAATGCATGCTACTTATTTGCTTCTTCAGACTCCTGGAAAGTTATTTAAAAGACTGAAATATATGAAATGACTCAAACTTTCTTTGAAAGGGTATTCAATTTAATATATCATATATCTACAATTAAATTTAATATATCATATATCTACAATTCAATTTAATATACCATATATCTACAATTCATTTTAATATATCATATATCTACAATTCAATTTAATATACCATATATCTACAATTCAATATAATATATTATATATCTACAATTCAATTTAATATATCATATATCTACAATTCAATCATTGGCAGTCAGCAACCCTGCCTGGAAATATATAGTACTCTACAATCATCCTCTCCAGTGGACAGTATATACTTCAAATTATATACATAGACATTCTGGACTCACTCATTAATCTGTGCCCACTTAATAGTTAAAAAAAACAAATTACAAAACTGCATAGTGGTCAAGTTGACCAAATTTAATACTTTAACAGGTCATTGAACAGGTTAAATCTTGTTGTATGGCATCAGAGCTATGAATGATTGGTTTTATTTTATAATCCACAACTTTATTATTATTAAAACCAATCAACAGGAAATCCCTATATTTATGATAATTTTTTTCCAAGTGAATTTCTATACAACTACTGACCTCCAATGCTTCTGTTTATGTTGGCACATCCCAAATTTTCAATGCATATTTTATTCTTTGTTTTCATTAAGTTTGTTTTAGTGTTTAGTAAGTACATTTTAATTAGAATATTTTATCTTTTTCTAGGTGTCCTCAAAGACTGGTGCCAAAGCTTCAGAGAAGAAAACACCAACCTCTTCCCCTGCAATACGGACTGATTCTGCTAGTAAACCACCATCAGGTTAGTTCTCTTTAATCTGTTTGTGAGATTTACCTTAGTGTTATGAAAGGGTTTAGTTGAGAAATTATAAGATCTTATGTTTAATTCATGAAGCAGGTTACAAAATCTACCAGGTATCATGTATTGCCAATTTGTTCGTTGACATACAGTAATAAAAAGGTAATCTCTTTTCCCTCTCCTTCACTAGCATTTGAGCCCAATCTGTCCCTTTTCTTTAATCTCATCATCCATGGCATTGAACAGCCTAATTAAAAATACATCTCATGCCAGAAACTTTCTTGTTGTTTAATGATAATTTGAAATATATATCTCATGATCAAGAACTTCCCGATTGGTTATTGACCTGTTAAAAAGTATATCTCACAGTAAAGAACTTCTCTGCCATTTAATGATATGTCTAAATATTTATCTTACAACAAAGAACATCCCTGACATAAGAATATTCCTTTCATTTAATGACTGGCTAAGAAATATATATCACAACAAAGAACATCCCTGACATAAGAATATTCCTTTCATTTAATGACTGGCTAAGAAATATATATCACAGTGAAGAACTCCCTGTCATTTAATGACCTGTTGAAAAATATGTACCACAGCAAAAACTACCACTCAAGCAAAACCAGTATCAGCTCCTAAGGCCACAACAAGTTCAGTCTTACCATCATCTTCAACACCTGCATCAACAGGATCTCCACGCAAGTCAGATACCAAAGCTAAAGCTGATTCCATGGAGGATGAAACACAGACACCTTCTAGTAGCCATGTAAGACTGTTATATGTTCATAGTAAAACAATATATACAGACACCTTCTAGTAGCCATGTAAGGCTTTTATCTGTTAGTAGTAAAACAATATATATACAGACACCTACTAATAGCCATGTAAGGCTTTTATATGTTAGTAGTAAAACAATATATACAGACACCTACTAGTAGCCATGTAAGACTGTTATATGTTAGTAGTAAAACAATGTATACAGACACCTAAAAGTAGCCATGTGAGGCGTTTATATGTTCGTAGTCAAACAATATTTTTGCATCTGTTGTATTTGTTATCTTTCATCATTAAAATATGTAATCATATGTAATATTTTTTCATTAAAAATTAGTTCTTATAATTTTCGATCTGATTATTCTTAGATTATGATGAAAACCTGCATAACTTTTGAAATTGTTTAATAATTGTTATTTTGAAATTCTCATAATTTCATTTTAAATAATATTTCAAAGCCAGATCCTGAAATGTTTATTCATACTTGTAAACATAATTATTGTATTAGAATGAATTATGTACTTCAGCAGAGACCAGGTTACAAGAAGTCAGATGTGCAGAGTCGTATTGGATCTAAAGACAATATGGACCACAAACCAGGTAAACAGAGATATACATTGTTTCAGTTTTAAAAAAATTGTTTTTGACTATGGTTACTTGGTTACTAACAATAAAAGCACACATTGAAAAATTAATAAGAATATCAGAATATACATATATTTAAGTTTATTCCATTGCAATATTTAGCCTGTAATTTTAATATTCTTGTATTCATTTTATTTGAAAGGTGGTGGTAATGTAAAAATTGAGAACAGAAAGATCAGCATGGAAGGAGTTAAGTCTAAAATTGGCTCTTTGGACAATGCCAAACATACACCTAAAGGAGGTGACAAGAAGGCAAGTTTATGTAAAATTATTGTAGTTTTTCAGGGTAGGATGTTGCATTATTGTTTCTGTGAGCAAACTTTATTTTTTGTCCTTACATTTCACTGTACAGTTCATTATCACTCTGTGAAACCTGATACTAGTAGCAGATGGTTTCACAATCCATTTTAAAAAAATAAGTTTGTTATGCTACTACCTAACTTTGTTGATTGTTATTCAGGGAATGTTGCTATAGTTTGAAGGTTGGCAAGCAAACTTTAATTTTAACATTTAAACATTCATTTTCATTTGCAAGGTCATGGCCCAATCAGTGTTGTAGTTGGATTCTGAGTAGAACATCCCACAGCCCATATCAGTGCTATAGTTGGATGCTAAGTAGAATATCCCCACAGAATGACCCAAAACAGTGCTGTAGTGGGATTCTAAGTAGAACGTACCTATAGCATTGCCCAAATCAGTGCTTTAGTTGGATTCTAAGTTGAGCATCCCCACAGAATGACCCAATTCACTGCAGTAGTTGGATTCCAAGTGGAACATCCCTATAGCATGACCCAAATCAGAGCCATAGTTGGATTCTAAGTAGAACATCCCTACAGCATGATCTACATCAGTGCTGTAGTTGGATTCTAAATAGAACATTCCTGCAGTATGACACAAATCAGTACTGTACTCAGATTCTAATTATAATATTCCTACAAGTATGACCCAAATCAGTACTCCTCCTAAGTCCCTAGGCAATAAGGAGATCATCATCAGAAAATTTATTTCTTTCAATTTTCCCATGGTAATGCTCAAATAAAATGTGAATGTAGTCAAGTTTATTTAAAGTGTATTTCAACAGTTAATACAATTTTTAATTAGCTATATTGTTTGAATGGTATATCACAATGATTATAGCAGTATTTTTTCTTGTTTTATTGTTCTGGTATATTGTCTTATAGGACTATTTCATGTGTCAAATTTATATATTTTAATTTTTAGGTAAAAATGTAAAAGAATTAATAGAAAGCATGGATTATTTACTCAGTTCTTTTAGTTATTAATACTCAATTGTAGCTGTGATGCACATTGCAGAAAAGTATTAGACAGGCTGTTGTTACACTGGTGTGATTGCATAGTGTTGAAAAATATTAGGTTGTCATTATACAACTCTGGCATACTTTGCTCAGAAATGTTAGACAGGCTTTAATAAAATAAAATCTGTGTTGGCGGGCTTCAGGAAAAGCATTCACACACACATAAATTGCAAAATACACAAATACAATAACATTATTCATCATTACAAAAATACATCAATTAAAAATATAAACTATCTCCTTTCTAAATATATAAATATGAACTTCACTTACTAACTACCTAAAGCAATATATAACAATAAAAGCATGCACTCTAACACAGCTAATGCCAATATAGCGCGTGATTTGAAACAAAAGGAGCGGTAAAACAGTATATAACAATAAAAATATGCACTCTAACACAGCTAGCGCGCGATTTGAAACAAAGGGAGTGGTCGTGACCCATTTTACAACAGAGCGTGGGGATGCGACTGTACTCCTACATACATGATGATGACACACACAAATACCTAAACTAACAGGGGCTACATAACTGTTAGCAATTCTTTATAAATATTTAATGTTTAGTTGTCCCACGTTAACTATTATAAGTATATTATGACATCTTCATAGAATTATAAATAATCCATAAAATTAAACACATATAGTTAAGATGTTCTGGGATTTCTTAGAGGTCTTATACTGAAAAATTATCCTAAATGCTTAATATCACTTTAAAGAGTGCCTTTGTTGGTAAGTTCAGGAAGTTATCAAATGTATATTTGAGTTAGTAGTCACAATTCACAAACTCTTTATCTCATATTTAAGAGTTTGAAATTAAGTCAGAAAGCCTGAAAAAATTTAGAAAATATTAGCCATTGTTGACCTCCCTAACAAGGGAAATAAATCATACTCTAACACTTTTGATAATATCTTAAATTGTTGTTTATTGGTTACAATACAACAATATTAAATACTTTAAATATTTTATTAAATTTATGCAGCAGGTAATTATCTATTACCAACTTCTGTTTAGTTTAGTTATGAAAAACACAGATCATATTTACCAACTTGCATTTAATTTTTAAAAAATTATTATTCTCTGCTGGTTGGCACTTAGCACTGACAGTTGTTATTCATAAATTACTTGTAAAAATGGTGTGTTTTCTAAAGACAAGAAACAGTTGATAGAGGAGCTACTCTTTCTTGATGGGCAGGACATGCTGAATTCTGAATATCATCTGTTGCCCTAGGAATTCAACACTTAATACATATATGCAAAAACACAATTAGCACCTTAAAAATTAACATTTAATCTAAACAAATACGAGCTTTGAACTTCCTTATTTGCTATTTGAAACCATTAAGCATGTTTAACAAACATGAACTGTTCACACACATACACATGCACGCACGCCATCAAGTGTTATGATAAAGTAAATGCCATACACATTAAGGTTTATGCCAGAGTTTATTGCTATATCATGGTAAATGTGTGAATATTTTTCAAACATCTCAATGCAGACTTTCATAGTTCTACATTGACTCCATATTTTCATTTTACTACCACTTCTAAAACATGTGCCAGTATAAATTGAACAGTTGTCTTTTGTCTGTTCAGCCCTTTTCAAAATATTTACTGTCAATTTATAGACTTATTCAGGTTTATTTTAGTTTGTGTAGATGTTATGTTAGAAATTGTGAGATGTGAGAAATGTTCTATATGTAGAAATGTCATTAATCCCCTAGTGAGTAAGATCATTTGTATGAGAACTGACTAGCCTGTTTAGTGATGGGATTTACAGGAAATATGAAATATAAGTAGAATTCCATGTTTTCCAAGCAAAACATACTCTAATCTATTTATAAAGAAATTCAGAACACTTATAATTATTATGAAAATTGTAAATATAGTAGAACCTACTTATGCTTTTTGTAGGTGTGAAGATGTATATTTCCACCTATTAATTAATTTCTTAATTTGTGTCTTTTCTAATTGTTTATTTGATTATTTATTATTACCCATGCTTTACTATTTTGTATTTGCTATTTTGGGGAATGTCCATCTATTTGTTTGTGTAAACTGATGGAGGGAAGGGGTGTGTGAGCACTGCATGAGTATTTTGACCACTGATGGCTAGGAGTGATGAGAGCATTGCACAGAATCATCACATCAGCGTTTTTTCCATCTTCATTGTAATAAAACCCTTAGACTTTGCCAGTCAGGGGTGTGAGAATCTTGGGTGGACAAGCAAATCCAATCATGGGAATAGCACTGAGCTCAGAGGATAGTATCCAGAAATTCACTGTAGCAAATTTGATAATGTTAGATAATTATGCGGCTCTGAGGAGAGTTTTGCACTTGGCCATAAAATTCACTGGGAGTGAAATTGTGTATATTGTTGGGATATAGCACTTGGCCATTAATTCACTGGAGTGAAGATTTGTGTGTCTTTGGAATTCTGTAATCAACCATTAAATTCATTGGGAGTGAATTTTAGTATATGTGCAAACAGAACCAGAACTGTCCGGGTTTTGTCCTTTTTCCACACCTGAGACACCAAGGTCTGGTGAGAAATGATTATATTGCTGGTATGATAAGTGGATGGTTTTAATTATCTGGATTTGCTCAGGTCATAGGGTTCATAACATTTCTTTCTATATTTTGTAGGTTGAAAGGAGTAACATTTATGAACTTGTAAGAAGAATGTAGATCATTGAACTAGATAGAAATGCAATAAATTACAATTTTCATTTTTATAGATACAATTATTACTGTGATGGAGTAAATTTGCCTATCCCTATTTCTAAACTTAATTGTTATATAATTTGTTAAATGTCAAAGTGACCCAACCTTGGGCACTGCTTGTGCTGCTATTTTATTGTGTCAAATTTTGAAGTAAATAATTCAGGTGAAGAATATGCTAGATTTGCTGCTGTAATCTAAACTGGTTTTAGATAGACAAGTAGTTTTTATTGCTTAATGGTTAAGATTTACAAAAACAAGACCAGCCAATTGGCTGAAATCAAAAGCAGAAAACGTTTACAGAACCCAGATATCCATCAAGTGAGAGAGACAAATGGTGTCTTCTGGAGAATTATTAATAGCATACATTAAGATTCTCATCACTTGTTATTAGTTTTGGATGATTAAATAATTATAATAATCATAACCATTAACTAGGTGGCATTGGTGTCACAGTTACATTCTTATTTTCTTTGTCATACTATTTTTGCCTTTTCTGTATTTAATTAAACTGTTGCATTTGAACTATTTTTGTTACTATGCTCTGTTTTGTAATTGCTTCATACTGTGAAGTTCACGAGACCTGTTTGTCCCATTATATCACTAGCTTAGTATTAGCTTATAATCTTCCTTGTATCATTGCCCACAGAGAGTGGGGATGGGGGCCCAAGCACACAACACTTTGATAGGCATAGGAAGAGTTCCCCTCAAACCCTAGACAGTGGCTGGGCCTGTGAGCCAGGGATTTGGGGTTTATTTATTAATATTATAATTAATTTTACATCAGAAAAATCCCTTCATGCTGGGGACCAGTGCAGGGCTAGCATTTAACTTCTCATAGGTTTATAATAGGTATTCAATGTTAATTCAGGCAGTTCTTAGCTATTATAGCTTTTTAGCTATTATTATCTTGGGAGAGTTTGAAAGGTTGATCACCAGTTTGGTTTGTCACTTTAAGAGTATTTAGTGGCAAACCTTCCTTCTAAAATAAAAACTTGAAAGAAAAAATAGAAACAAGCATTTAAATTAATGTTTCAAGACAAATTCAGATATGTCATAAACATTTAGTAATTTAAATTAAAAAGATGGAAAACTGTTAGTGTTAGTAACATAAAGAATATCTTAATGTTAATGACTGCACTAGAAGTTTAGAAATTCAATAACTCTTGTAAAAAAGGAGCACACACACACACACACACACACACACACACACACACACACACACACACACACACACACACACACACACACACACACACACACACACACACACACACACACACACACTTCATTGAGAGAATATAGTCTAAATGCATGTTTTAAAATAATGAGGATGTGTGTGTGTGTGTGTGTGTTTCTTTTTCTGAAATGCATAATTAAAGAGTTCACTGATTATAGTGTGAAGAGAAATGCTAGATATTATACTCAAACTGCCTAGAAACTTTAAGATTTTAATAAGGAGTGGATTGTATAAATAACCTCTGCAGTTCTGTGGCAAGTCTTTATTATGCAAATTGCAGTACCTTCCAACTACCACAGTACTATATGGGCCATTAGGTTTAATGTAACAACCACAGTACTATATGGACCATTGGGTTTAATGTAACAACCACAGTACTATATGGACCATTGGGTTTGATGTAACAACCACAGTATTATATGGACCATTGGGTTTATGTAACAATCACAGTACTATATGGACCATTGGGTTTGATGTAACAACCACAGTACTATATGGACCATTGGGTTTGATGTAACAACCACAGTACTAAATGGACCATTGGGTTTGATGTAACAACCACAGTACTATATGGACCATTGGGTTTGATGTAACCACCACAATACTATATGGACCATTGGGTTTGATGTAACCACCACAATACTATATGGACCATTGGGTTTGATGTAACAACCACAATACTATATGGACCATTGAGTTTGATGTAACCACCACAATACTATATGGACCATTGGGTTTGATGTAACAACCACACTATGGGCATTGGGTATTTGTAACAGCCACAATTATCTATGGACCATAGGGTTTGATGTAACAACCATCACAGTTATACATAGGACCATTAGAGATTAGAAGATAAGAAAATATGACAGTTTGATATAACAAACAAGGCTAACAAATATGACAGTTTGATATAACAAACAAGGCTAACAAATATGACAGTTTGATATAACAAACAAGGCTAACAAATATGACAGTTTGATATAACAAACAAGGCTAACAAATATGACAGTTTGATATAACAAACAAGGCTAACAGATATGACAATTTGATATAACAAACAAGGCTAACAAATATGACTGTTTGATATAACAAACAAGGCTAACAAATATGACAATTTGATATAATAAACAAGGCTAACAAAGGAATTTTATGGTAAGACTAGCATAAAAATAGATTATTTGTGGAATCTTATGATAAACTTGCAAAAAAATAATTTATAATTAAAGAAGATATAAGGGTTCAGGTCTCCAGTTTATAACTTTTCAGCCAGAATGTGATATTAGCTGATAGCTTTGTAAGTGAACATTCAGATCATTACCATGTGGTTCATAAGTGAACTTCATGTTTGTATTTATTTCTGTATATGTGTACTTCACATATAAATAAATTACTGAAAGTTTAAAAATGAGAGAGACAAAAAGAAAAGACCTCAATGTTTAGCCAAGAATGCTTTTTCTTGTTACCATATATGTATTTAGCATTAGTCTTCATGCCCACTATTGCTTGATAATCAATTTTAATGATATCTTAAGATTATAATTAAATAGTTAAAATTTAATGGATAATATTCATTTACCAAACTGTTAGTGTTATAATATTTATTTCTGTTTTTTCTTTTGTGAAATTTATTATTGGTATGAGTCTGTTCCCAAATTAATTTCCAGAGTAGCTAATATTTTTTTATTTTATGCTTAACATTTTTGTTGGCATTCAGTCTTGCACTTTTTCATTTCTGATTTATTTGCTTGCTTCATATGGTTCAACATACAGATAGAATCCCAAAAGCTGATTTGGAATGCTTCTTCTAAGATTGGCTCTCTAGAAAATGCACAGCATACTCCTCGCGGTGGTGACATAAAGGTAATAATTAGTCAGAGCTGCTTCTCTGGAACCATGAGCAATGCAACTGGATTGTGATTTTGTTTGAGAGCATTGAAATTGATAGGGTTTAATTCTTTTAGATAGTGTTTTTATAACCATCTACTGATCACATTGTTGAATTTTTTTCTTCTTCAGGTCTTCTTCATTCACTTAAATTTTAAAATATACTTTAAATTATAATGTAGGGGTTTTTTAAATTCAGAAGCAATATTAGGATTTCATTGGAAGATTTGGGTGTTTTCAAATGTACCTACCTGCTGAATGAAATATATACTGTAATTGAGAATTAGTACTTTAATATTATTTTTGCTTGTTTAATTTTGTTATCTCTGTACACTTTTATAACCTACACCACTAATCTATATTGACTCTTTAAAAATAAACTATTTTAGCAGATTGTTGATGAAAAAGTTTATAAAGTACAGTCTCCCAAAATGTATTACTTTGATATAAAATTAGAACTATTTGATGTCATCTTGGAGCAAAAACCTTTATGCATAATGCTATGATGAACTTTTGATTTTTTTGTGAAGTGTTTGCAGTATTCTGTACTGTATATTCTCGAACAGATATTTTATTAATAATATTAATACCATCTCAGTAGAAGACTGAGAAGTATGTTCCCTGCAGCAATCCCAGATAAAAGTATTATTAGCAGTATAGTAATTTTGAAAGATTATTCTTTTTCTAAATTTAGGTAAGTCTTAAAATGTGCAGATTGTTAAGTGGAATAGGAAAAGAAGTTTTGAACTTAATTTTTTATCTTCTTTAAAGCTGAAGCCCTTCAGCAATTTGATAATGTTGGTTCAGATCTAATGAAGAACTTGTCTGTGCAGATTGAGTCTAAGAAGCTAGAGTGGAATGCACAGTCAAAGATTGGTTCATTAGACAATGCCAAACATATTCCAGGTGGTGGAGAAAAAAAGGTGAGTCTACTCAATTACTAGGTTTCTTAATGTATTTTGAATAGCATACTGCCACATTTCAAGACTCGTTAACACAATTCTATTCAGAAGACTTTTTCGACATGTTAAACAGTCATTGCTTGCATCCTCACAGGTTTTATCTGTCGATGTTGGCTTATTGTGTGCTCAAAGCAATTGTTGGCTGCAATGTTGAATAAATCATGATAATAAATACAGATTTAAATTATTGGTGATGGTCACACTGATAATTAAAAATTCTTATTTTGAACTGAATGAAAGTCTCAGCATTTTTCATTTTTAGCAGAAGTAATAAAATTAGACATATTTTGAAAGATTAAGTTTTATTTTGTTTACTTTTAATACTTTCCTCTGTAAAACTGCAAACTCATGAACCCTAATCAATACAGATGTTTCACATTTTGTAGTGTAAGAAAATGTTAAGGGAGACTATAGAGGCAAGCCCCTCTCTGACTCACATGGCAGTTTGTATGGCAAATAGCAAGTTGGCAGAAGCTAACTGATTATTTCAATAAGATGACTTTTTAAAAATGCCCAAATTCTTATTGATGAAGCAAAGTTAATAATTTTGGAAGACTAGATACAATCTAGGAATATAAAGCTTGTAATCCTGTGAAGTACAAATTTGTAGTCTGACTTAGTGTGATATTTATATTGCTGAACAAATTGTACATTTTTAATAGTTGCTTATATGAATTATTGAAAACGATTTTCTCATACAAACAATGTTTGGGTTACCTGATTGGATGATAAATCATGCACGTAACAGTATTACATAATAAGTAAAAAGCACCATTTTAAATTATCTATTATGCATTGTTTAGTGAGGGTTGGAGAGATAAATACAAAATAAAGCATGAGCATGTTAGGAAAAATGATAATAACATAAAGCACAAACAGATTAGAGAAATGATACTAATAAAGTACAGATGGACTGGAGAATTAAATAAAATAAGGTACAAACACAGACTTTTATCGTGGATTTAAGAAGTGAACAGATTTATTAGATAATTGCTGTGGATTGGAGAAGTGACATAAAATACAAACATAGACCATTACAGTGGATTAGAGAAGTGAACAGACATGTTAGACTATTACTGTATTTTGGAAAAGTGATATAACACATGGGTCTCCAAACTTTTCAGCCCAAGGGCCGCATTACAAGGGCCGACTACTCACTCGAGGTCCAAATAAAAAGAATCAAAACATGGATGTTGTTTATAATTATTTATTTAATATTATTTTATTGAGTTATTATTTAATAACACATTGATACACTGTCACAGTCTGATAAAATTGTCCGACTTCGTGACCCACTTGCCTTGTTTACTTCAAATTCGAATATTTGAAACCCTTGGCCCTTTGTTCAAAGCTTCCTTTTTCTAGGCGCTTCTAGAACAGGTCAAGATGTTATGTAACTTTAGGACCATTGTCCAGTTCTCGAACCAACCACATGCTTTGCGAACAGTCACGTGATACGCAATATACCTTTCTATATATGTACCCCCACGCTTCCGCTCCCTCACTTCGAGCACATTTTAGCTAATTCCATCAGCTTACTCGGGTCGTGAGAGGCAGCCGGCGCCATAGAGAATCAAGGTACCCTTCGACTTCTCTCAAAAGGTATCATTTATTTTAATAGTATTTGCCTATGTATTGTTTAAGTATGTATTTGTGCTATGTATTATATGATTTCCATATACACTTGAGCATGGTTCAGAGAAATAGCTGAAAACCTATATGTTACGGAATATAAATTTATTGTAACTATTTTTCCATTTCTGTACTTTAATTTATATTGTTTTAATTCACTAAGAGCCAGAATGCTGCGCTCGATATGAATTCTTCATGTAATTCAATTATTGCGTGTAATTTTAATTGTAAATTGTGAAGCGCTCTGTCGGTTTGAATTACCTCTTGTATGAACATTAATTTAACGTTGTATCTATTTTATTGCTTCATACGTCATGACTGTTAAATGGAACACATGTGAGACGATTATATTTTTTCTAAAATCTAATTGTAAGCGACGCGAGGTCGAAACTCTTTGTTCAGCGCATTTAATTGAGCCATGCCTAGGTAGGACCTGTTAGGTTGAGAATTATATCCAAACACGTTGCATCCACAGGTCGGCTCATGGTTCATGGTTCACCATGCCTCACCTGCATTAGCTTATTGGTGTAAGCGTGTCGAAATCCACTCTGAGGGCCATGCTGCAAAAATTCCAGTTCCTAGCCACTAACAAAGGGACATCATTCCTTATGCACCACGTGTGTCGTTAAAGGGGGACTGAGGGAACGAATCAGCATGACTGAGTGTTGAGACCAAGGATACAAGAATAGAGCTAAGTGCAAAATCAAGTGTACAGATCTCAAAGGAACACTTTTCTGGCAATTTAGATTGACAAAAATCAGGCATAGGCGCGTAAAGACAGAGTGAAGACTATTCGCGTTGCATTCGATTTATTGTTAATTTGTTAAACTTCATTAAATCTTATTTTCTTTGTTAATACCTCTTAGTAGTTGATTTCTATGCACAATAGACCAATTAGATTAATTCTTAGATTTGAATGGGGGCGGATGAGCAGAAAGATTGATGACGAGTGCATATTAATTTAGAGGGACTTAACTGTTTTCAAATCTAGCTAAAAGTTCGCAGTTTATTAGTCTGTAAATTTGTCGTCTGAACTACAAGACGCACTTTTAATTAGTCAGATAATAAATTGAGCAACCAGTCTGCGTAGAATATGAGAGGAAGAATTAATTATATTTAAAGTCTTTTAATTATTCTAAGCAGGGTCTTTAAATAAATACTGGAAACGTAACAAGTGTGGGTCGTCGCGGGATTGATATGTATTAAATTGTAAATTGTAACATTTTTATACATAGGGCGCATCATAACCTAGAAACGAACGAACGAACAGAATTGCCAATTGTTCTTTTGATTTTTGTATCACTGATTTTCTTTGCTTTTGTTGTGACATGTGCATGTATTCTTTTGCAGAGTAGCGTGCATGTTAGTTAATGTTGATATATTTAAGCGTAGTTAAATATGTCATGTTAGCTATTGAATGATTTATTTAGTATTGTGTTACTGAGTACTTCATTGTGAGGAGTCGAAGGTTATACCGCCAGCTAGGAGAGTTATCGGTAGTAACAGACTTCGGACTATTATATTTAGGGTGCTAGATATAATGTGTAATGTTGTATGGTAGGAGCCGTGACATTACGGAAGTCTTGGAACAGCGGACACTGTGACAAGCAGGTGAAACGTGTAAAGAGTTAACGCGTAATTTATTTCGGAAGGTGTTCTGAGTAAATTAAATAATTTTTGTAAGGTTGTAGCCTAAAAGTTATTTTCGGGATAAGCGGAGTTATCGCCGACGGTTAAAACACACAATTCACGAGATACATTCTTATTGTAGCCAGCGCGCTAAGACAGTAAAATGGATCGCAAACAGGTTATCGAAGACCTGAAAGAAGCCGGTATCATGATAGGATATCAAGGTGACGAACTGACGAACTACATCAAAACTGAGTTAGCTCTAGAGAAAGAGAGAGCGGAGAAAGCGGAAAAGGAGAAAGAAAGAGAAAGGGAGGAGCGTGTAGCTGCTCGCGAGCTGAAAAGGTTAGAAACTGAAAAGTTAGCCGAAGCTAAAAAGTTAGAAGCCGAAACAGAAGCGAAAAAGCTAGAAACAGAAGCCAAACGCATCGCCGCAGACGCGGAAATAAAACGGTTAGAATGGGAAGTAAAGAAACTAGAAGTTACCAATCCAAACCGTGATCGCAGAAGCAGTGGTGATTCGCGTTCTAGCGATGGAAATAATCACAGTAGAATTGAAAATATCATTCCAAAGATAAATATGGTCCCATTTGATGAGAACAAAGATCAAATAGACGCGTATTTAAAAACGTTTGAAAAGTTAGCCAGAGCAACAAACATTCCAGCGGAACATTGGGCGATAAATTTATCGGGGTTATTGCAGGGCAGTGCGAAAAACGAGTTCAATAAGCTTAGCGATTCTGAGTCAGATAATTACGACACAGTCAAGGCCGCATTATTGAAACGTTACAAACTCACAGCAGATACTTACCGCCGTAAATTTAAACAGGCCACGAAAGCCAGTTCAGAGACGCACGCACAGTACATACGACGTGTAACTGACTTGTTCCAAAGATGGATAGATCTAGCCGAAACTCCACAGACGTACGCAGGTCTTAGGGATGAAATGATAAAAGACCATATTCTCGGGTCATACAAATCAGATCTACTGATTCACTTAGCAATAAGGGAAAAATCTACGCTAGAGGAGATAGGCAACGCCGCCGATCGCTTTGATGACGCACATTCTCAATTCTCGAACGCACACGCGAACAACAAGTCTCGACCGAACGAACCGCAGACTCGAAAGGATAAGAAAAATGACGGGAAGGCACATAGTGAGCGTGATGATAAAACATCTAAACCCGACACTAAAAACAAGTCCGACAAACAGAAAGATAAAAAGAATCTTGCATGTTACACTTGTGGTGATAGTGGCCATTTTTCGCGAACATGTCCTGAAAAGAAAACAGCTAAAGTTTATGCAGTAGAAAGTCATACACCTAAAACGGAAAAGTCGAATCGAACACCAGTACAGGCAAACGGTCACGATACAATCGCTTTGCTTGATACAGGGTGTGAGCTAGACGCTATTGTAAATGCATCATTAGTTAACCGTACCGACTACACAGGGGAGACAATCTCTGTCACCTTTGCAAACGGCGAACAAGACATTTTACCAGTAGCTGAAGTCTCGATTGTTTCAGACTTTGTAGAAGGAACAGTCAAAGCGGCAGTTATGGAAAACTCACCGCATGACGTGATCCTTGGTTGCAAGTATGTTTTGCCGTGCAAAAAACAAACTTCAACTGAACCACCACTGGTTAACGCTGTAACCAGAGCAGCGAGTAGTAAAGACAAATCTGTAACTGCACCGATGTCTGCCGCACCAGCCGTAGATAAAGCAACAGTTAGCGAGATTAAAATATTACAAGCTGAGGACGAAACACTAGACAAGTTACGCAGACAAGCTGTACTTGTTAGTGACGTCAACACTGACGATTCGAATAAGAAAGCGTGCATTATTCTGAAAAAGGGTTTATTGTACCGCTATTCGAAAGTGGGAGACGAATTTCGGAAACAATTAGTCGTTCCACAAACCAAACGAAATGACGTATTACGATTAGGTCATGAGAGTCTTTTTGGTGCACACATGGGTGTACAAAAAACAACTAGTCGTATTACAAGTGAGTTTTATTGGCCGGACATCACTGCCGATATCCGTAGATTCGTGTTAAGTTGCGACACATGCCAGAGAACACAGTTTAAAAATTCAATCAGACCCGCACCGTTAGGAGAGCCTGAACTGATCAGTGAACCCTACAAGCGCGTAGCATTGGATTTGATTGGGCCTATAATACCCACATCAACGAGAGGTAATCGATACGTGCTGACCACTATTGATTACGCAACAAGATTCGCCGACGCAGTACCATTGAAAAATATTGATACTGAAACTGTCGCCGAAGCCCTTTTCGGTCTTTGGAGTCGTGTTGGAATTCCTACTGAAATTTTGACGGATCAGGGGAGTCAATTCATAAGCAACGTAATGAAGGAAGTAAATCGCTTACTTTCCATCAAACATCTTACTTGCACACCATACCACCCCCAGGCAAATGGTCTGATTGAAAAATACAATGGGACATTAAAAACAGCACTTAAAAAGCTCGCCACAGATAAACCGAAAGACTGGGACAGATACATCCCTGCCCTACTATTTGCATATAGGGAGGTGCCACAATCTTCCACCGGGTTTTCACCATTTGAGCTACTTTACGGACGTACTGTACGCGGACCGATGATGATTTTGAAGGCACTTTGGACTGATGAAAAGACAGATGACGAAGTTAAGACAACTTATACATACGTCACTGACTTAAGAAACCGTCTTGAAACTATAGGCAAGATAGCACGGGAAAACTTGACGATAGCTCAGTCTAGACAGGCAGAATATTACAATAAGCACACCAAACCTAGAGAATTTGAAGTTAATGACAAAGTGTTACTGTTGCTTCCTGAAGCACATAACAAACTTCAGATGAAATGGAAGGGGCCCTTTGTAGTTACCGCCAAGCTAGGGGGACTGAACTATAAGGTGCAGACAGGAAAGAGAGAGAAAATCTTTCATGTTAACCTACTCAAAAAGTACATAAGCCGTGAGGATCAAACCACTCAAGCTGATTTTGTCGTAGCGACGATAGTTACAGAAGACGAGGGGGATACTGATTGCGTCACTGGTACTTTACCAAACTGTCCTCTACAGACGGACGAAACTGTCAAAGACGTTAGGGTAAATGAAGCCTTGACAGAAAGACAGAAAAAAGAAGTGAATGAATTGCTTAATGAGTTCTCATCTACTCTGACAGACAAACCAGGGTTGACAGACTTAATAGAATTTTCACTGAAGCTGACTGACAACAAACCGATACGTTTGAAGCCGTATCCGTTGCCACACGCTAAGATAGATGACGTTAGACGTGAGATTAAGACTATGCTAGATCTAGGGGTCATAGAGAAGACTGACAGTGCCTACGGATCACCCATCGTGTTGATTAAAAAACGTGATAACTCGTTCCGTTTTTGCGTAGACTACCGCAAACTCAATCAAGTGACAGAGTTTTGTGCCGAACCTCTTCCTGATCCGGATCTCATCTTCACTAAGCTAGCTAACGCTCATTACTATACCAAAATAGATTTGTCACGCGGTTTTTGGCAAATCAAGGTCAAGGACACTGATCGACACATACTAGCTTTCACTACACCAGTAGGAAACTACACATGGAAAGTTATGCCTTTCGGAGTTTCAAACGCTCCAAGCATTTTTTCTAAAATGATGCGGTCATTGTTAGAACCACTGTACGGACGTGGAGTTGAGAACTTCATGGATGATTTAATTCTAGGCACCCAGACATGGGAGGAGCACTTAACACTCTTACGAGGTGTGCTAGCCAGATTAAAGCAAGCCAACCTCACTGCCCGCCCTACGAAGTGTGAAATAGCACAATTCTCCTTAGACTTCTTGGGACACAAGTTGAGTCATGGAACTATGTCGCCAAGTGAAGCTAAGATAGCACAACTTAAGGACACTTCACAACCGCTAACAAAAACACAAGTTAGAAGTTTTCTTGGTCTTGCTAACTACTACAGAAAATTCGTACCAGATTTTAGTGCCATTGCATGTCCTCTGACTGACTTGACACGTAAGAATATGCCTACAAAAGTAGTGTGGACTGATGCATGCCAAAACGCTTTTGACACACTGAAATCTAGACTGACTTCAGATTTAGTTGTTAAACTGCCAGATCTGACAAAACCATTCTTGTTAAGGACTGATGCTAGCAACACAGGATTAGGAGCAGTGTTATTACAAGAACACAATGACACCAAACACCCAGTTGCATATGCAAGCCGTAAACTCACAACTACTGAACAGAAATATTCCACCAGTGAAAAGGAATGTCTTGCAATAGTTTGGGCCATAAAAAAGTTCGAAAACTATTTGTACGGAAAAACCTTTGTCATTGAGTGCGATCACCAGCCGTTGGCCTTTCTCGGACAGGCGCAATTTACGAACAGCCGTTTAATGCGTTGGTCTTTGTTTCTGACACAGTATGACGCAAATATTCATTACATCAAAGGGTCTTTGAATGTTGGCGCAGATTACATGAGTCGTGCTTGATGCCATCAAGTGCCGGTACTGATAGAATGTTGTTTAATCAATTAACTGAACCCTACGGATTCCTTCCTGTAAATATGAAATATAGTTGCACACTTTATTTCTAGGAATGTCGAAATTTTTTTTGTGTAAATTTTTCTTCATTGTGGACTTCTACATTTTATCATACATAATTTGTAGGAGGCATTTTATCTTTGGTAAGATAAACGCCTCAAAAGCAAGGGGGTGTCACAGTCTGATAAAATTGTCCGACTTCGTGACCCACTTGCCTTGTTTACTTCAAATTCGAATATTTGAAACCCTTGGCCCTTTGTTCAAAGCTTCCTTTTTCTAGGCGCTTCTAGAACAGGTCAAGATGTTATGTAACTTTAGGACCATTGTCCAGTTCTCGAACCAACCACATGCTTTGCGAACAGTCACGTGATACGCAATATACCTTTCTATATATGTACCCCCACGCTTCCGCTCCCTCACTTCGAGCACATTTTAGCTAATTCCATCAGCTTACTCGGGTCGTGAGAGGCAGCCGGCGCCATAGAGAATCAAGGTACCCTTCGACTTCTCTCAAAAGGTATCATTTATTTTAATAGTATTTGCCTATGTATTGTTTAAGTATGTATTTGTGCTATGTATTATATGATTTCCATATACACTTGAGCATGGTTCAGAGAAATAGCTGAAAACCTATATGTTACGGAATATAAATTTATTGTAACTATTTTTCCATTTCTGTACTTTAATTTATATTGTTTTAATTCACTAAGAGCCAGAATGCTGCGCTCGATATGAATTCTTCATGTAATTCAATTATTGCGTGTAATTTTAATTGTAAATTGTGAAGCGCTCTGTCGGTTTGAATTACCTCTTGTATGAACATTAATTTAACGTTGTATCTATTTTATTGCTTCATACGTCATGACTGTTAAATGGAACACATGTGAGACGATTATATTTTTTCTAAAATCTAATTGTAAGCGACGCGAGGTCGAAACTCTTTGTTCAGCGCATTTAATTGAGCCATGCCTAGGTAGGACCTGTTAGGTTGAGAATTATATCCAAACACGTTGCATCCACAGGTCGGCTCATGGTTCATGGTTCACCATGCCTCACCTGCATTAGCTTATTGGTGTAAGCGTGTCGAAATCCACTCTGAGGGCCATGCTGCAAAAATTCCAGTTCCTAGCCACTAACAAAGGGACATCATTCCTTATGCACCACGTGTGTCGTTAAAGGGGGACTGAGGGAACGAATCAGCATGACTGAGTGTTGAGACCAAGGATACAAGAATAGAGCTAAGTGCAAAATCAAGTGTACAGATCTCAAAGGAACACTTTTCTGGCAATTTAGATTGACAAAAATCAGGCATAGGCGCGTAAAGACAGAGTGAAGACTATTCGCGTTGCATTCGATTTATTGTTAATTTGTTAAACTTCATTAAATCTTATTTTCTTTGTTAATACCTCTTAGTAGTTGATTTCTATGCACAATAGACCAATTAGATTAATTCTTAGATTTGAATGGGGGCGGATGAGCAGAAAGATTGATGACGAGTGCATATTAATTTAGAGGGACTTAACTGTTTTCAAATCTAGCTAAAAGTTCGCAGTTTATTAGTCTGTAAATTTGTCGTCTGAACTACAAGACGCACTTTTAATTAGTCAGATAATAAATTGAGCAACCAGTCTGCGTAGAATATGAGAGGAAGAATTAATTATATTTAAAGTCTTTTAATTATTCTAAGCAGGGTCTTTAAATAAATACTGGAAACGTAACATACACTACACATGAACACCTGTATTAGTGGGAATGGTGAAATTGTTTCCTGGATACCAAAATAGCAGACATTTCTGTCCCTAACATCAACAGTGACCTGATATTATCATCGGACAAGTTTGTTCTCAGATTGTTCTTCACGTATTTTCATTCTTGAAAGTGTTTGTTCACACAGGTATGTTGTTCCAAAGATTGAAAAGGTACCTTGATGCAAAGATTTTGACATTAGGAAAGTCTTCCTTGGGCAAAAACTGGTAAAAACCCACCAGTCCTTCTTTGAACTTGTCCCTAAGGAGGTCATTTGCTTGCAACTCAATGGCTTTGTCTAATAGTCACGGTTGACTGCTCGTATACTATAGACTGGGTGGACTGAATACTAAGAATATGTCTGACTTATGTAACAATCAGTGACCCATATCAATAATGCTCCTTTATTCCGAATCTGGGTCAGAGTTGTTTGTTCCCTCTCAACTCTCAGAGATTAGAGATAGAAAAATTTAGTGGCGGCTGACCTTGGCAGGATACACATACATTTCCGTGATGTTTTTCCATAGACAAAAAGGTCTCCATGGGCTGCATGCGGCCAGCGGGCCATAGTTTGGAGACCCCTGATATAACATAAAACACACATTGTTTGTGAATTGGACAGATGATACAAAGTACAAGAAAGGTTAGCTTTAATTATTATATAGTTGGAAGAAAGTGCATCTAAAACCAAGATGGTTAGTGAGTGTTTTCTACTGAGAGATGCATCTCTCTGCTGTGCAGTATCTGGCAAAGATTCTTCACAAGACTGAGTGATTAAAAATACAATAATGTGAAATGTAAGGGCTTTATTTACATCTGAGAATAAAATTGAAATAAAATGGTAAAAATACATAATATAAAAAAGCACAGAATACTACACATTATACAACAATTAATTTTGTCTCATCCTAAATAAAAACATGACAACCAGGAAATAGCAGTCTAAAGAAATGGAATAGTATATTCAGAGTTCTAATAGTCTGTAAGTAGAATTAAGTATGATTTTACATGTATTATTTAGAAAGATTTCATACTGTTAGATATCTTCATTCGTCTAATCAATCTATAAATAGAATCAAACATATAAATATTTATACAAATTTAATTTAATTCAATATTATGAACAATTTACATTTTCTTTGATTAGCTTTGCTAGCATGAGCTGTGGAATTGTTATTGCTTTGGGTTTTGCTCTTTATTTGAAATGCTTTCATAATTAGTCATTTAGAATGATACTATATATGAGGATGACAGAATTGCTTTTGTTATATTTTGTACAGTTCACAATTCTAAGTACACTAGGCTGTTATGCTTTTATATTTGCACCTTATTTTGTTTGCTGCTTTAAAGATTTTTGCACTTGTAATATATACATTTTACTAAAAATTGACAGAGAGCAGCACAAAGTTAATTTCTTAACAGCAACTAAAGAAAGATGAAAGGAGCACAACCACTAGAAACTGATGCCTTAAACAGCTATCAAACATCACCTATTGTGCAACATATGGAACAGTGTCATGGGTTGCTTTGTTTAGTTTTGCAGCTTTCATGACACAGCATGCATAACTGTGTGTTTTAACATTTTGCATGGGCTTTCTGTGCACGGCTTTTTTTTTCACAGATTGAGTCCAAAAAGCTTGAATGGAAAGTCCAGTCCAAGATTGGTTCTTTGGAAAATGCACACCATACTCCTGGAGGGGGAGATATAAAGGTAACATGGTCAACACATCTGACATTCTGCTTTTGCCAAAAATAGTTGTTTTAAAGTTTTAATTTAATATGCAATACACTGTTTTTGATTCATTATAAATAAAAATTAGTTAGAACTTAAAGTATGTTAGGATTCTTATTAAACTTATTTTGCACAACAATTAGACAGGCATTCCTTGTATACATTAGGGATTATGTATATGCAGCACAGCTAAATAGTTATTTCTACATGCAGTTAATCACACAGCCTCTTTATATATGGTGCACTTTAACAAACATTTATGAATGCAGTTAATTATAATGCCTTCTTTATTTGTAGTGGAATTAATCTTTTAATTGCATTACAATTAGATTGGCTATTATGTATGCTGTACAATTAAATAGATAACATCTGTATACAGTACAATTAGATTGGTCTTCTATGTTGGTAGTACAGTTGGTTGAAATAGGTATATGTATATGGTTCAGTACAGTTAAATATGCAGTCTCTGTAGATAATACAAATAAATAGGCATTAAGCAGTACAACAGGCAGTCTATACATTTAGTACAATGAAGGCATTCTTTTTCTCTCATATATATAAATATATATAGTAAAAAAGGGATTCTCCACACGCAGTACAGTTTAACAGTCTTTCTACTTGTGCATTTCATTGATATAGGCATTGTCCATATGCAGTAAAGTAAGTAAGCATTCTCTGTGATCAGTTAATTAACTATGCCTTGACTTTATGTACTACAATAGAGGAGTCAGAAACAGATAATTAAGAAATGTGAGAGTAAGCTCCCTTGCAATGGACAGTCATAGCACTTAAAGGAGAATGTCATATAAAGCTGACATCACTTTCATTGTTTGGTGATATATATTGTATTATGAATTGCAATAAAACTTTTAAAAAATTAAACTGTATTTATAACTGCAAGAATAGAAAGCTGATTGTTATTTGGAAGATGGCTTTGAGCCATTAACTCTTAACTAGAATCAGTTTGGAAAAATGTACATGCCAGCAGCAGTTAAAATCTTATAAATGATTTTTGGTGACAGTTTTTACTGGCATTCAGGGGAAGAATAGATATATAACACAAACTGTAAATTTACTGTATTATGATGCATATTATTGTGGTCTATATGACAGCTATCCGTGGAAGGAGGCAGTAAAAGTAATTTGATTCAATTTGTAAGCAGATTAATATTAAATAGTATTAAGTACAAAGTAAATAGGGGTTATTATATGTATGGAGTACACATTAAAAAGACTATTATTTGTGTGGAGCTCAAAATTAGATAGGTATTATTTGTATGCATTACAAATTAAATAGGCTATTATTTGTTTGAGGTACAAATTAAATAGGCTATTATTTGTTTGGAGTACAAATTAAATAGGCTATTATTTGTTTGAAGTACAAATTATATAGGCTAGTGTTTGTATGAAGTACAAATTAAATAGGCAAGTATTTGTATGAAGTACATATTAGTATGAAATACAAATTAAATAGACAAGTGTTTGTATGAGGTACATATTAAATAGGCAAGTATTTGTATGAAGTACATATTAAATAGGCTAGAGTTTGTATGAAGTACATATTAAATAGGCTAGAGTTTGTTTGAAGTACATATTAAATAGGCTAGAGTTTGAAGTAGATATTAAATAGGCTAGTATTTGTTTGAAGTACATATTAAATAGGCTAGAGTTTGTGTGAAGTACATACTAAATAGGCTAGAGTTTGTTTGAAGTACATATTAAATAGGCTAGAGTTTGTGTGAAGTACATATTAAATAGGCTAGAGTTTGAAGTACATATTAAATAGGCTAGTATTTGTTTGAAGTTTAAATTAAATAGGCTAGTGTTTGTGTGAAGTACATGTTAAATAGGCTAGTGTTTGTGTGAAGTACATGTTAAATAGGCTAGTGTTTGTGTGAAGTACATGTTAAATAGGCTAGTGTTTGTGTGAAGTACATGTTAAATAGGCTAGTGTTTGTGTGAAGTACATGTTAAATAGGCTAGTGTTTGTATAAGTACAAATTATATAGGCTCTCATTTGTTTGAAGTACAAATTAATAGGCTGGCATTTGTATGGAGCACAAATTAAACCTATTGAAGCATTATGAAATGTATCCACAGAACCAGAGATCTTCAACAACAGTTTTGCCTACTAAATCCACTCCTTTACATTGCATTATAACAAACTTTAATTGATCCATTTATGTGTGTGTGTGTGTGTGTGTGTATATATATATAATTGATTTACTCACATACATTTTATTGGGATAAACTTTAACCTGATAATTGATCCATTTACATACATTTGATAGAATCTAGCTTAAGAACTCTATCCACTCAGATACATTGTATTGCCAGTTATGTGTGTATGCAGCAGACGAAGTACTTGAGTTGGTTTGCTTTCCAACATCAACTGTGTATAAACATAATCATACTATGAGGTGTGATTATGCTCATTACCTTACTTAGCCATGCTTGAAACATCTCAAGATGTTTGACCTGAAGAATATTTTAGAGATGCCAGCTACTTGTGCAGTTTGTCTCAGAATTGATGAATTGGTGTCCTATTCTTTTTGGATCAACTCAAGACTTCTGACCTGTAGAAAATTTTAACTTTTAAGTGTTTTACATTTATTCGCCTTCCATTTTGTTATAAGTACATTTTATTTTACTTTTAAAGGCTGCTACATTTATTGTTACTAATAAGTAGTTCACACATTTATATTTTATAAATATTGATTTATTTAGACTGTAGGGGTGGAGATTAGGGACAGAGGTTTGGTTATATTTCTGGACTTTACTTACTTTGTTTTGGACATCGATGTTGGACATTATTGGTAATATTTGTGTTCTACAGTGTACATGCTTGTGTCTCTTGTCTATGTCTTGTTTGACTTAGGTTATTTTATTTAGCAGATTGTGAAAATTACGTGTTTATTTGGTAACTCTCTATAATCATTATATATCTGATAGCTAATCCAGGAATGTGTGGAGTAGGAGAATATTTATTTTATTTTTTAAAAGAGAGCTAAGAAGTAATTCTTTTAGGGTGGCCAATCATAACTGACCTCTCCTTGTGAAACTCTACAGACTACAGCATCCTTAAATGTGTTAATTGCTTGCATATTTCATTTGTTATGCCACTTATTATTTACTATTGTGATATAATGTTTTGTAATATTTTACAAAATGGATTATTTAAAAACCAACATTTGGTTTATATTTTAAAATATATAAAGACTGTTTTGATGTTTGAAATATTGCTTCTTATTTTGTAGTTCTTATTTTTTTAAAATTGGCTTTAAGGGAAGGTAGCGAGTTAAAGATACATGTAATTGTATTTTAAATTAAATTAAAAATAAATTGCATGATAAATAAATCACTTGTAAAATCACTTTCAGTGACAGTTTCGAAGCCAAAATATCTTTTGATTGAACTTCCAATAATAGTTTCCTTTAATAATATTTCTGGTAACCTTCACTGAAACAAAAAGTTTATTTACATGATACTGTAAGCATTGATATATTTTATTTGCTTGTGATTTTAGCTTGTTGCTTTTAACAAAATTAAGGACACATTACCAATTATAAATCTTTATTAATTTTAAATTCCTTTGCTAAGGAAATTAAACAATGGATATAACAAACCTACTTTGTCCACATCATGAAATAGTAACAATTACATACACTATTATAATTACAATGTACAGTTATCATAAATATTTTGAAACCATGTTTGTCATGAGATATCTGATTATTGCTGCCTGTGGGTGTTCTCCACAAACTAATATACAGAAGTAAAATATATAATTATAGTAATACTATTTTAGGTACATTTAAAATGTAAAATGATATAACAAAAGTCCTTTGAAAATATGTTTCTGTATAACTGGGAATTTGATACAGTATATGTTTTATAACTCGCTAACTTCTCTTTGTTACTGCATCTGAGGTACCCGGTGTGTATCTAACAGATATGTTGGGCTAATCACAAACTGCTTTAAGGCTGAAATAGGTGCAGCGCCTGCTTTTGTATGCTACATTGTTTTGGCAGATTGTGTCTGTGAAACCTGAGTGGAATGCCCTGCCCAAGATTGGGTCACTCATTAATGTTCACCATGCTCCTGGAGGTGGCAATAAGAAGGTAGCCAATGGGTAACAGTTTTAGGATTACCCGTGTATCCATTATCATAAGTTTTATTGGGCATTGTTATGTTTGGATTGACTATTTCATTGTGCACTGTTTTTTTAAAAAAAAACTAGTTATAATTAGATCTCTTGCTTGTTTTTTCTTTGAGACTGTTCTGTTAATTTAATCTTGACTTTTTAAACCAAATTATTTTTTCTTGTATATTTGTTTTACCCTGAATGGATTACTATACAAGAAATCAGTTATTCTGATGCTTAAAATATTTCTTGTTCAATATTTATATCTCATTTTTATTTCTTGCCATCTGTATCAAAGTATTCATTCATATTGTTTCTTTCTAAGGATAAGTATTATGAGAATGAGTAATGATTTACATCTAACTTTCATACAATAAATGAGAAGATACATTTCTATTTTGTTTAATAATATTTCATTTTGTGCAAACTCATAATCTGCTTTCTTTCTGGCTTCATAATACATCTTTCTTGTACTTGTAAAGATTCGCGTAAGTGTATTGCATATTGCTTCATTCACTTTCTGTAAGTGTATTATATAATATTTTGATAATGTTTTACATATTTTTTACATGTATAACATCATGCTCACCATGAACATTACACAGTACCATTTTATGTATTATATCATAATAAATATACTACATTACCTTCAGCTCTTCACTTTTATAAGTACATGTATTACATATAATTTATGTGTAAAATCGTATTCTTGCATGCACATTTATCACACCATATTGTCCACATGTACAACATTAGACTTACTAATTTATATAAGTTTTACATTATGCTCTGTACCTACTTTACATCATTTGGTGTAATTGAATCATACCTTTCTATATTCATGAATTACCGCATCTGCAGTACATACATTTAATTAATCTTATTATATATACTGTGTCATGGTCTGTACATTAAATAACATTATGATTTGTACATATATTACATCATGATTAGTGCCTTTACTATGTCATGGTTTTTATATTATACAATATTATGATTTGTACTTATATTACATAATTTTTATTTATGCATTGTATCATGGGTTCTACATAAATCATTTGTGCAAGAATTACATCATGCTCAGTACATACATTATATTCTGTACATATAGACATTATACTTTATATACACATTACATCATGATCCATACATTATTAAATTCTGTACATAAGACATTATACTTTATATACACATTACATCATGCTCTCTACATAAACTACATCTTGCTCTATACACTAATCAAATCATGTTCTGTGTACATATAGAAAACATGGTCTATATATACACAACCATGCTTTAAATATATATTTCTATATACATTACATCATGCACTGTACAAATATTGCATCATGGGATGCAGAGACATTACTTCATGAACATCACTGCATGAAACATATAGTATACTATGTGCTATACATATACTATATCAGGCTCTGTACATACATAGCATCATGATTTCTAAAGGAGTGCATTGCTCTATATATACTATATCAGTGACCTTAGTCACCAGGTTTGCAGACAGGGTTTCAAGAGCAGATTTTTTAACTCCTCTTGCAACAATAGTGAATCTTTAGAAAAAAAATAGTAAACTTGAGAGAAATTAGTTAATCTAATCATAGTGCAGTGAACAGGTTACATCTTTCCATACCCTATGTCTGATCTTTTAATAACTTTACTGCTTGTTCAATACCCTATGTCAGATCTTTTAATAACTTTACTGCTTGTTCCAATGTTTTGAATGTTCATTTGATAATTATTTTGAGAATTAATCAAATAATCTGAATGAAATTTTAAAATGTTACTGTGTAATTTGTATGTAGTATCAATTTGCACTGTAACCTTATGATATAACTTATCTCTAACTAACTAAAATATTTATTTTTGGTGTTCTTTATTAAAATTATTTGATTAAACAAATGATTGTATCTGCTGGTAATTATTGGATATTTATTTATAAAAATTGATTAATCTGTGTGGATTAGTGTAAAATTCTGTAATTCATTTACTAGTTTTTCAAATTAAAATCAAAGAAAAGTTGTTTAGTTTTAAATTATTAAATGTTAACTGCTTTTCTAAATGATACAAGCTGCCTAAACAATAAATAAAATAATAAATTATAAAAGAGTCAGAGTGTATTTATTTTAGACAATTTGTGTCCAGTACTAAAAGAAATTTTAGCTAGAACTTGGGACTTTATTTTATATTAAAAGTATAAAAATAAATATTTTAAATTGTATTGTAAAATTAGATTACAATTAAAATAACAGCCAGAAGAAATAAAAAAATTATAATTTTATTAACAAATTAATATGCATTTGAATATTTGTTCACAGTTTTAACAGTACATAAAAAATGTAGAGCACTTAATTGAGTTTTTGTTTCTGTTCTAGACTCTTAAATTAAATAAAAAATGGTTTTAGAAATGTTATGTCATGTATTTGGATTGTATCTGGAATATATTAAGATTACAAATACAGCCATAATCCTAGATATAATTTGGCACAGCAAATGTGAATATTTTTTGCCTAAATAACAGCATATAATTTTGCGCACAGCAAATGAAGATATAATATGTGGCCTAAACCATATACTATTATGGCACAGCAAATGTAGATGTGTGTTTGTCTAAAACATTCAGTTTAGATTGTTAATAATTAATAGTTTTGATAATAAAAATATCAGTCATTTCTGAATATAGAAGTAACATAAATTTATAATCTGCCTGACTGTCTGTCTGTCAGTCTATATGTCTGTCTAAACATCTGTCTATCAAAAATGCCAGTATTCATCATAATGAATCAAATGAAAGATCTATATTAATATACAATCTACCTGCAAGGGGCAGTAGCATTGCAAAAACAAACTTTGTTTCGGAGGAGTTGTATCCCATGCAGTTTATTAAAATCTTTCAGGTAACAACAAATTATATATGTGAATAGTAATGGTAGTAAATAATATATTCTTGTAAAATTGGTATATGTTTTGAAAGACAATAATAGTAGTGAATGAAATACCTTTTAAGCTAGAAAATGTGTTGGAAGACAGTAATGGATAGTGAATGAAATACTGTTGTAAATTGGTAAATATTTCAGAGAACAATTGTGGCAGGTTTCTGCAATGAAAAAGAAAACAGTTTTTAAAAAATGTACATTTTTAGCTTACATTTTAAAAATACAATTCATTTAAACATTTTCTTTTTTTTACATCTTATAGTACAGGCATAATATCCATACAGTTTATACTGTAAGAGAAAAAGAACCACATATACTTTAATAACCCAAACAGATTAATTTAAAAGAATTACATTATTAAATTTTATAACATTCAGAGATGAATCTCACAGGCATAAATATTTTAAACTTAACTAAACTGTTAAAAATAACACAATCAGTAGGCCTCGTCTGCTTACAGTATTAAGATGTTGATTCAGTTTACAGATGGTCTATATGTTCTTCTATAGAATGTGCTGACAGTTCATTGGGGAAATCTCAATATATTGACTTTTTCTTGCTTACCCTGTAATTTTTGTAAAATACTTAATTAGATAAGGAGTATTTGTCACAATGTGGGTGGAATAAAGTTAGATGTTTAATTTGCTAATGCCAAAGATTCTTCAGTGAACTCTACAGCCAAAACATGATTCCAGTGAAGAGGATTGTTTCTCATATATCTGACAAAAGCTCTTGCTGTTTGATATTATTGATCTTTGCAACAGGCTCCATGAAGTTGAGTTCAGTGCAGACATATCAACAGATACCATCAGTGTTTAGGCGAGTGTCTTTCATGCAGACATATCAACAGAAACCATCAGTGTTTAGGCGAGTGCCTTTCAGTGCCCAATATGTCAACAAAACCCATTAGTGTTTTGGTGAATGCCTTTCATGCAGACATATCAACAAAAACCACGGTGTTTTTTGGTGAGTGCCTTTCAGTGAGGACATAGCAGCAGAAACCACTGATGTTTTTGTGAATGCCTTTGAGTATAGTCACATCATACAGAAATCATCAGTGTTTTGGTGAATGTCTTTCAGTGCAGACCTATCAGCAGGAGCCATCAGTGTTTTGGTGAATGCCTTTCATTGCAGACATATCAACAAAAACCACGGTGTTTTTGGTGAGTGCCTTTCAGTGAAGACATAGCAGCAGAAACCACTGATGTTTTTGTGAATGCCTTTGAGTATAGTCACATCATACAGAAATCATCAGTGTTTTGGTGAATGTCTTCAGTGCAGACCTATCAGCAGGAGCCATCAGTGTTTTTGTGAATGCCTTTCATTGCAGACATATCAACAAAAACCACGGTGTTTTTGGTGAGTGCCTTTCAGTGAAGACATAGCAGCAGAAACCACTGATGTTTTTGTGAATGCCTTTGAGTATAGTCACATCAAACAGAAATCATCAGTGTTTTGGTGAATGTCTTTCAGTGCAGACCTATCAGCAGGAGCCATCAGTGTTTTGGTGAATGCCTTTCAGTGAGGACATATCAGCAGAAACCACTGATGTTTTTGTGAATGCCTTTGAGTATAGTCACATCAAACAGAAATCATCAGTGTTTTGGTGAATGTCTTTCAGTGCAGACCTTTCAGCAGGAGTCATCAGTGTTTTGATGAATGCCTTTCAGTGTAGACATACCAACAGAAACCACAGTGTTTTGGTGAATGCCCTTCAGTGTAGACATACCAACAGAAACCACAGTGTTTTGGTGAATGCCTTTCAGTGTAGACATACCAACAGAAACCATCAGAATTTTGGTGAATGCCTTTCAATGCTGAGAAATCGACAGAAATCATCAGTGTTTTGGTGAATGCCTTTGAGTATAGTCATATCAACAAAAATCATCAGTGTTATGGTGAATGCCACTTGCGTGCGTATACAGCAGACGAAGTACTTGGGTTGGTTTGCTTTCCAACATCAACTGTGTATAAACATAATCATACTATGAGGTGTGATTATGCTTATTTCTTTTTCTACTGAAAATGAAATTATCTTACTTAGCCATGCTTGAAACATCTCAAGATGTTTGACCTGAAGAATATTTTAGAGATGCCAGTTACTTGTGCAGTTTGTCTCAGAATTGATGAATTGGTGTCCTATTTTTTTGGATCAACTCAAGACTTCTGACCTGTAGAAAATTTTAACTTTTAAGTGTTTTACATTTATTCGCCTTCCATTTTGTTATAAGTACATTTTATTTTACTTTTAAAGGCTGCTGCACTTATTGTTACTAATAAGTAGTTCACACATTTATATTTTATAAATATTGATTTATTTAGACTGTAGGGGTGGAGATTAGGGACAGAGGTTTGGTTATATTTCTGGACTTTACTTACTTTGTTTGGAACATCGATGTTGGACATTATTGGTAATATTTGTGTTCTACTGTGTACATGCTTGTGTCTCTTGTCTATGTCTTGTTTGACTTAGGTATTTTATTTAGAAGATTGTGAAAATTACGTGTTTATTTGGTAACTCTTTATAATCATTATATATATCTGATAGCTAATCCAGGAATGTGTGCAGTAGGAGAATATTTATTTTATTTTTTAAAAGATAGATAAGAAATAATTCTTTTAGGGTAGCCAATGCTAACTGACCTCTCCTTGTGAAACTCTACAGACTACAGCATCCCTAAATGTGTTAATTGCTTGCATGTTTCATTTATTATGCCACTTATTATTTGCTATTGTGATATAAATTTTAGTAATATTTTACAATATGGATTATTTAAAAACCAGCATTTTTATATATATTTTAAAATATAAAAAGACTATTTTGGTGTTTGAAATATTGCTTCATATTTTGTAGTTCTTATTTTTTTTAAAAATGGCTTTAAGGGAAGGTAGCGAGTTAAAGATACACGTAATTGCATTTTAAATTAAATTAAATTAAATTGCATGATAAATAAATCACTTGTAAAATCACTTTCAGTGACAGTTTCGAAGCCAAAATATCTTTTGATTGAACTTCCAATAATAGTTTCCTTTAATAATATTTCTGGTAACCTTCACTGAAACAAAAGTTTATTTACATGATACTGTAAGCATTGATATTTTTTATTTGCTTGTGGTTTTAGCTTGTTGCTTTTAACAAAATTAAGGACACATTACCAATTATAAATCTTTATTAATTTTAAATTCCTTTGCTAAGAAAATTAAACAATGGATATAACAAACCTACTTTGTCCACATCATGAAATAGTAACAATTACATACACTATTATAATTACAATGTACAGTTATCATAAATATTTTGAAACCATGTTTGTCATGAGATATCTGATTATTGCTGCCTATGGGTGTTCTCCACAAACTAATATACAGAAGTAAAATATATAATTATAGTAATACTATTTTAGGTACATTTAAAATGTAAAATGATATAACAAAAGTCCTTTGAAAATATGTTTCTGTATAACTGGGAAATTGATACAGTATATGTTTTATAACTCACTAACTTCTCTTTGTTACTGCATCTGAGGTACCTGGTGTGTATCTAACAGATATGTTTGGCTAATCACAAACTGCTTTAAGGCTGAAATAGGTGCAGCACCTGCTTTTGTATGCTACATTGTTTTGGCAGATTGTGTCTATGAAACTTGTGTGGAATGCCCTGCCCAAGATTGGGTCACTCATTAATGTTCACCATGTTCCTGGAGGCGGCGATAAGAAGGTAGCCAATGGGTAACAGTTTTAGGATTACCCGTGTATCCATTATCATAAGTTTTATTGGGCATTGTTATGTTTGGATTGACTATTTCATTGTGCACTGTTTTTTTAAAAAAAAACTAGTTATATTTAGATCTCTTGCTTGTTTTTTCTTTGAGACTGTTCTGTTAATTTAATCTTGACTTTTTAAACCAAATTATTTTTTCTTGTATATTTGTTTTACCCTGAATTGATTACTTTACAAGAAATCAGTTATTCTGATGTTTAAAATATTTCTTGTTCAATATTTATATATCATTTTTATTTTTTGCCATCTGTATCAAAGTATTCATTCATATTGTTTCTTTCTAAGGATAAGTATTATGAGAATGAGTAGTGATTTACGTCTAACTTTCATACAGTAAATGAGAAGATACATTTCTATTTTGTTTAATAATATTTCATTTTGTGCAGACTCATAATCTGCTTTCTTTCTGGCTTCATAATACATCTTTCTTGTACTTGTAAAGATTCGTATAAGTGTATTGCATATTGCTTCATTCAGTTTCTGTAAGTGTATTACATAATACTTTGATAATGTTTTACATATTTTTTACATGTATGACATACTGTTGTATGTATTATATCATAATAAATATACTACATTACCTTCTGTTCTTCACTTTTATAAGTACATGTATTACATATAATTCATGTGTAAAATCGTATTCTTGCATGCACATTTATCACACCATATTGTCCACATGTACAACATTAGACTTACTAATTTATATAAGTTTTACATCATGCTCTGTACCTACTTTACATAATTTAGTGTAATTGAATCTTACCTTTCTATATTCAGGAATTACCGCATCTGCAGTACATACATTTAATTAATCTTATTATATATACTGTGTCATGGTCTGTACATTAAATAACATTATGATTTGTACATACACTTTTTTTTTTCCTTTTTTTTCTTTTCTTTTTTTCCTTTCTCTCTTTTTTTTAAAATTTTTTTTTACCCCCTCCCTCTCACCCCCCTCTCCAAACGCGAAAGCTTCGGAAGCCGGAAGCGTTCCCCACATTATCAATCAACATATATTACATCATGATTAGTGCCTTTACTATGTCATGGTTTATATATTATACAATATTATGATTTGTACTTATATTACATAATTTTTACTTATGCATTGTATCATGGGTTCTACATAAATCATTTGTGCAAGAATTACATCATGCTCAGTACATACATTATATTTTGTACATATAGACATTATACTTTATATACACATTACATCATGATCCATACATTATTAAATTCTGTACATAAGACATTATACTTTGTATACACATTACATCATGCTCTCTACATAAACTACATCTTGCTCTATACACTAATCAAATCATGTTCTGTGTACATATAGAAAACATGGTCTATATATACACAACCATGCTTTAAATACATGTATATATTTCTATATACATTACATCATGCACTGTACAAATATTGCATCATGGGATGTAGAGACATTACTTCATGAATATCACTGCATGAAACATATAGTACACTATGTGCTATACATATACTATATCAGGCTCTGTACATACATAGCATATGATTTCTAAAGGAGTGCATTGCTCTATATATACTATATCAGTGACCTTAGTCACCAGGTTTGCAGACAGGGTTTCAAGAGCAGATTTTTTAACTCTTGCAACAATAGTGAAGCTTTATAGAAAAATAGTAAATTTGAGAAAAATTAGTTAATCTAATCATAGTGCAGTGAACAGGTTACATCTTTGCATACGTTATGTTATGTCTGATCTTTTAATAACTTTACTGCTTGTTCCAATGTTTTGAATGTTCATTTGATAATTATTTTGATAATTAATCAAATATTATGAATGAAATTTAAAAATGTTACTGTATAATTTGTATATACTATCAATTTGCACTGTAACCTTATGATATAACTTATCTCTAACTAACTAAAATATTTATTTTTGGTGTGCTTTATTAAAATTATTTGATTAAAACAAATGATTGTATCTGCTGGTAATTATTGGATATTTATTTATAAAAACTGATTAATCTGTGTGGATTAGTGTAAAATTCTGTAATTCATTTACTAGTTTTTCAAATTAAAATCAAAGAAAAGTTGTTTAGTTTTAAATTATTAAATGTTAACTGCTTTTCTAAATGATTCAAGCTGCCTAAACAATAAATAAAATAATATGAAATTATAAAAGAGTCAGAGTGTATTTATTTTAGACAATTTGTGTCCAGTACTAAAAGAAATTTTAGCTAGAACTTGGGACTTTATTTTATATTAAAAGTATAAAAATAAATATTTTAAATTGTATTGTAAAATTAGATTACAATTAAAATAACAGCCAGAAGAAATAAAAAAAATAATTTTATTAACAAATTAATATGCATTTGAATATTTGTTCATAGTTATAACAGTACATAAAAATGTAGAGCACTTAAGTGAGTTTTTGTTTCTGTTCTAGACTCTTTATTAAATAAAAAAATGGTTTTAGAAATGTTATGTCATGTATTTGGATTGTATCCGGATAATGTTAAGATTACAAATATAGCCAAAAGCCAAGATATAATTTGGCACAGCAAATATGAATATGTTTTGCCTAAATAACAGCATATAATTTTGTGCACAGCAAATGAAGATATAATATGTGGCCTAAACCATATACTATTTTGGCACAGCAAATGTAGGTTTGTGTTTGCCTAAAACATACTATTTTGGCACAGCAAATGAAAATGTATAAACCATATACTATTTTGGCACAGCAAATGTAGATGTATGTGTGGCCTATCTAACAGCATGTATTTTGAGTGTTCATTGCTGTCTGTATGAGATTGTGATTGAGCTTGTGTTTTTATATATATATATATATATTTATGCAAATTATATACTTGTGAGTCTAAATGATTGTAAATTTGAAAGCCATTGCTGACAAATGCAGTCTAAGACTGGAGCAGTCCATCATATTTAGATGGCAGAAAATAGAAGGTAAAGTCAACAGTGTGTGTTGCAGGGATAGTGGTGCCTACAATATTAATTTGCAATCTCTTGTAATCATTTTAGATGCAGCTCCGCAGAATGCAGAACTCATGGGAAACAAACTTAACTCATTTATGCATTTTTGATTTTGTTTACAGAAAACTAATACAGATAACATTTTAAATTTTGATTAATTAACTGAAATGTTTGTACACCTTAAATTATTATAAGTACATTTCTTGCAACAGGGGAGTCAAGAAACTATGATGAACTGTATAGTTTATAAGGAGTGCTTTAGTGTGGTTGTATGTGTGTATGTATGTATGTATATGTACACATATATACACACCTTTGACAAAATGATTATTTTTTAATTTTCCCTGCCCTTTTGTCTATTTACCATAACAATATATGCTTTAGGACTTCACCATTTAAACACATGATGGAAGAAATATTGCAGATTGTTTGAGGCCACAGAGAAGAGGACCCTTGCCATTGTCCTTTTGGTGATGGTATAGGGTTGTTTAAAGTCATAGTTTTGAATTATTTCTTTTAATTATAACATTATTTTTATTTTTTAATTTCATTTGTATATACAGATAGAGACACAGAAACTTGATTTCAAAGAAAAGGCTACATCTAAAATAGGCTCTCTGGATTATGCTAAAGCTCAAGAACGAGAGAAACAGGCAAGAGCTTATGTTTGAACCCATTGTTTGTGCATGTTGTGCATGTGTTAATTTTGTGGGTATGCTTTCTGTCCTGTTAAGAAAGCTTTAGAGTCATAGATCCCAGGTATGATTTCTCTTATGATATTTCCTTTAAGTATTCTTTTTATCTATCAACCTTTCTCTCATTCAGAAAACCTTGTTTGTCTCATTTGTATCTTTTCTCTTTCTATCCAAGTGAGATAATCTTTATGCTTGTCAGAAATTCTCCCAGTCCTGTTATATTTGTCTTTAGATGCCCTAAATTCTCTTCCAGTCCTGTTAAAATTGTTTTAGAGCTCTATAATAGATTCTTGTGCAGTCCTTTTATATGTCCTGAATTGCTTGGTTCCTGTTTTTAAAATTGTCTTTAAAGTGCTTAATTTAAATTCACTTTCAGTCTTGTTAAAATTCTTTAAAGCATGTGGTGTTAAATTCAATTTTAGTCTTATTAAAATATTCTTAAATGGCTGCCAATGTAAATATTGTAAAAGTCTTTAATACAACCACTGTTCTATTCAGAATACTTTCTCATATATTGATAAGGCTTACTCATTCATTGTTCTTGTAATTGTTATTAATAAGTATATTGTCCTGATGAAGGCTATATAGCCTTTGGTAGATAATTCGTTGAGTATATATATAAAGTTTAGAATGAGATATTTTGGGCTATGAGCAATGTTCCCATGCCGATATAAGGCATATGGCAGAGAGTGATAGTTTTATTGGGTTGAGTAAATGTATGTAAATATAATATATACCAGAATCTGTCACCCCTCCCCTCCCACAGATTTCTAGTCCAGTGTGTTTTGTAATCACTACAAAATGAACTATTGTTCATTGGGCGAGTATTAAGCATTATGACTCTTTTATTTATTTTTATGTTTATACTTGTAAAGCAGTTTGAATTTTCAAGTTTCATTAGTTTCTTATATTAAAACTCAGCAGTTGGTGTTGTTTATATTAAAAAATATATAATTGCTAATTTTCCTCCCAATCATGAGGCTTTTTAATAAGAGCACATTTTTGTACAAACACCTCTCTCTACTCTAGAGGCCTGGAATAGCCCCAACAGTAGACTCAAAATAATTTTAGATGTACACCAACATTGTCTATAACCTGTTTGTTAAACATTCAGTTAAGACATAATGCAGACATTTCATAGCATAAGGGAAAAAAGATAATCTCTTGTCCCTACAAGATGTTTGCATACACAGTGATAATAATTGAATTAGCAAACACAAAGACAGTTGCTGAAATTGATCAGTTTACAAATCAAAGTTGTAAAACAATAATCTATTGTATTTCATATGACCTGATATTTATTGTGCATCTAGTTAATTTGCAAAGTCTGGATGTTTATATCTAGTTAATGGCAGAACAGTATTTGGATGTTTATATTGTTGGTTAATGGCAGAACAGTGCCTGAATGTTTTATGGTTTAAATGTTTATAATTTATCTTTAGATAATGGCAGAGCAGTATCTTTGGTTAACAGTTACATTTATTGGTCATCCTCATTAGTGGACCAGAAGAAAATCTAGGCACATTAGTAGTTTTGAGGAAGTTACCATAGTTGGTACTGTGTTGACATGTCATTGAGCTAGGCAACTTTCATGCCAGATTAGCGAGATATAGTGAGTTGTTTGTTCAAAATTCCAAGGGATAATGGAATAATGAGGTCTATCTCTATAGCAGACACCATCTTTTGCTATGTTTTAAACAGACAGCAATCAACAATATTTCTTTGCAAACCACAGAGATAAAATAAACATTTTATTTATGCAAATAAATGTCTAATCACTGACATTGATATGCTAGTCTCTTTCCTGGTCCTAAACTGGACTGTTACATGCTGTAACATCTGGATTACTTTCAGTTATTTCAAAGTCAATTGATTGTTTCAACACAAAATTCCTTTGAGCTTAATTCACACTGTAAGAAACAATATAAATACCCAAATTATCAGGAATTTGGAAAAATTCTTTTAAAGAGTATTATTTTAAAGTTTGCTAGTGTAGTTCTTCTCTTTTGTTCTGTTATATCTTTATTGCCCTTCATTTGTTTTACCTTTAAGCAGTAGTTATATCTACACATATAATTTTGAACATCTGTTAGTCTGACTGTCCTCTATAAAACTATAAAAATTCTCATTTTGAGTTAAACATATCATAATTTGTAGATTCATCTTGAAGAACGCAGTTTTTAAACTTTAACTCAGAAGCCTGAACTGGGATTTTAGGCTCCCCAACCCCCTCCCACCCCCAAACAATGAATTTTTAATTCACAAACGACAACTTAAGAATAATGTATTTCATTACACAGTTGTATCCCCTTATTCATATAAAAGCACACTAGGTCAACAGGCTGGATGAAGCATTATGTGGTATAGCCTGGTGATTTGTTCAGTGATAAAAGCTCTGGCCACAGAACATGTTTATGGAGGTGGAGGGGAGAGGTATTGGATGGTGGAGGTTGCCTTCTAATTTTTTTGTAGTTGAGTATAGTTAAAGCATTTAGCTCTTAGGTTGGTTTACTTTGCAGGCAATTGCCAGACATTTTGCACATGGACTTTTTATAAAGGACATTTCACCCTAGGACTTTTGGTAAATTGGTCTTTTAGTAAACTCATTTTTGAAGGATGAACTTTTGGTTAATTAGGTCTGAAGCGCATTTGGTAGATGATTTGTTAATATATAGTTTAGACTGAGATATTTTGGGTATGAATGATGTTTCCCTACCGGTAACTGGACTGCTTATATGGCAGATGATATTTTTACTAGGTTGAGTAAATATATGTAAATATAAATATAATATACACCAGAATCTGTCAACTGTCCCACCCACAGTTCAGTGTCTTCCATAAGCACCACACAAATGACCTATTATTCATCAGGCAAATATTAAGCATTCCGCATGTGGCCATCTGCACTGACATGTCACTGTGACTGCTCTTAATTCAACAAATAAAACTGCCTGTCAGAAAACATTGTCTCTTACAGAAAAAAATGTTCAACATTTATTTTGAGTAAGAATATATATATTTATACAGAACTAATTAAACAAGACTTAGTTTTCTTTAATTGACCAAAGCTATTAAAAAATCAGTTGTGTTTTGGTTATTTTTTACTTGGGCAATGCTGGTTTTGTCTGCTAGTATTTCTTCTCTTTTCTTCTATTACCTGTTTATTGTCATTAAGCAGTTATATTACTTTACAACGTTTATTTTCTATTTTACTTCACTATCTAATGAAATGTATACTTTGTGCAGGCTTTGTATGTGAGTAAATTTGAAAGTATGTAAATGAATGTTGAGATCACTCATAAATATCCTCTCAGAAAGTGTAATTGTGTTCCCATGAACTCAGCGAATTGATAATCACTGTAAAGGAGTTAGCAGAAGTTATTCTCCCTAAAATGTTAATAAATATTGAGGAAAATAAGTGTTTGTGAAGTTCTGAAGGCACTCTGAGGCAGGGGGTAGTACTAAGTGTGCATGCATGTTTACTAGTACACATGAACTTAGTGTTAATAGTTAAGAGTCTAGTGTTAGCAACATGAATGTAGTGTTAATAGTTAAGAGTGTAGTGTTAGCAATGTGAGCCTAGTGTTAACAGTGTGAGCCTAGTGAATCTAGTGTTAGCAACGTGAACCTAGTGTTAATAGTTAAGAGTCTAGTATTAGCAACATGAACATAGTGTTAATAGTTAAGAGTCTAGTGTTAGCAATGTGAACCTAGTGTTAATAGTTAACAGTCTAGTGTTAGCAACATGAACCTATGTGTTAATAGTTAAGAATCTAGTGTTAGCAAAATGAACCTAGTGTTATTGTTAACAGTGTGAGTCTAGTGTTAGCAACATGAACCTAGTGTGTTAATAGTGTGAGCCCAGTGGTTAGCAGTGCGAGCTAATAAGTTTTAAAAAAGTACAGAAACAATTTGTCTTTAGAGCAAACGACCAAGAGGTAAATGTAGAGGTGAATGTTGACTCATATTCAATTACGAATCTAGTGCTGATATAGAGGGGAATGGAGTAGAAAAATTTCTAACTCCTGCATCCGATTATGTCGGATCAGCTATGGTTGAAATTTTTATGACTGGCTATCGGTCAAAGAGTAGACTACAAGAAATGAATGTTAACTTTTTTCCAGTTAGTATAGGTCTATAGGAGAAAAGATTGTCGTTCCCAATCCAGTGTGGCATGGAAACAGTGAAAGAAAGAATTGCTCGTCACGGTTTTTCAACAGGATTAAGTGGACCTTCGCTTTCTTCCTGATTTGAAGAGCGCAGTCGTTTTCCACTCAGTTTTTAAAACGATGTCTCCGACCCCACCCCTTTTCTCTATGCTAGAGCGTATGTGTTGCTTGTTCTCTTCGTAAACTTTTCTTTTCTTCAGGCACGAGTGGGTGTGCTGGCTGTTTTCTAGGCGGATTCCTCTTTTCAAGTTTTCACGCTAGAGTGCCTACTGAGAGTTGGCCTTTTAGTTGATATGGTGTATTTCTTTCCTCCATTGATTTCGGTGTTTTGATGATATCGCTAATAAATTCTTGCCGCTAGATTAAAGTCAGTAAGCAGTCCAGGACTATTTGACCCTCTTATCATTGTTTCGCAGCTCCGGCTCTAGTATAAAGACATATTCCCTGCAAGTGAGCACTATTTGATCGTGAATTGAAGTAATTTACAAACTCGACCATAACATACATGTCAAAAGCCGGTTAGGTCGTAATCGAGTGGAATGTTCATGCAACACGAGTCTCCATAGCAGCATTGCTCTTCCATTTGTTCGACCGACATTAAAACTGGAGTCAACATTTGTTGCAAAGCACCAAGTGGCCTCCCTTTCACATCTTTGTTTTAAATATATTGAAATGAGCCTTTCTTTGTCCAGACGCATGTTGTACTTCAAGCAGTTTGTTACGAAAGGCGCTTTCTTTAATCGTTATCAGTCTTTGTTTGAACTTGGCAGAATGTTAGAAGGAAAACTAGCAGGGTGCAAGGTTAGCGTTCGCGATTGGTTGGGGGCAGGACCGATAGGTAGGTGGACCTGGCAGAACACGGCGATAGACGTCGTGCCAGGTGGTATAGAAGTAAACATGAACACCTCTGACCTAGATAGTACAAAGAAAAAACATCCTTTATAATACCTAGCATAAATATTCTTCTACAGATGAAATGATAAATTAAGGTGCACTGAGGATAATAAGTTTATTGTTTTACTTGAAATTATATTTCACATGCAAATTTGATATTTTATTTTCATAAGAGAAGTTTATTATCTTGTAGGTTGTATATTAATTAATTAGAAAAAATATGTTTACAAGCCCTAAGTCGGGCGGGCTTTGGATTCGACAATAGCTTATTCCTGTCGACATTAAGACAAACCGCACCGCACAGTCCGTGCAATAGAAATGTACACCTTACAGCCTGATACTTATGACGTAAGCGTATAGGGCAATTCAAATATGTTAATTTTCATAAATCACTTTATTGTATAAAGTCTTGTTTGACAATGAGTGCTGAATAAAGCTGTCAGCATGTTTTTGAGTGAAATATGTGTTTGAGGTGTTTTGATATTGTACAAGTGACTTCATACATTATGACCGTTAGATTTTAGAGTTCTTTCCCCTCCCTCTTTTTTTTCCTTTGTCACCAGCCCTCTCATCAATGTCACAATGTTTCGCGGTTCCACGGCGATTAACTGCAGTACTGATCAAAACGTTCGATTTCAGGACAATACTCGATCTCTCCTACAAAGGGCTTAAGTTAGAATGATTAGTAATTTAAAGGGCGGTTCCGGGTACGTTAAAGACAGCAAACAATTCATGACTTCTGACTTGTGACGATTAGTACACGTAATGGCGCTGCCATTAAGGTCTTAGCTATTCATTCGATCGGATAATTCTCCCTAATACGTTAGCCAAAATAGTTTTTCATTCGATTTTATGGCGATGACCTTGTCTTTGTATTCCATTGTTGTCGGGTAGTAATATTCCTCGGGGTGATTAGGGATTAAAAGGGGTACTTAACAGATATTTCTCAGGTAAGAAGATCTTGGCTGGTCCTACAGTGGTCTCGTGAGTTTTGATTGTCGTCGTGACTTTCACTTAGCATTAGCAGTGGTCTCAAATGCTATGTGGAATATTCTTGAAAGTGTTTTGGCTGACAACATACCATGCCGTGACTGTTCTCTTAAGGGAGCGAGCACGAGTGCTCCAGGGACAGTTTCAGGCACAGGGTTATGGTTAAAACTTCCTCTGATTGGATTTGTAGCGGTTGAAGGATTGAACTGACAAGAGTTGCTTATTATTGAATTTGCTCACACAATTGAATGTACAAAACTTATAGATTGAATGTACAAAGCTTGTTACTGAATTTCTTCATAGAGTGAATATTCAAAGCCATAAGTCCATACTCGGATACCGGCTACCTAAGTCTGTATATGACTTGAATTTATGAGTGATTAACGTCCTGTTGACAATGGATTCTTGTAATGTCTCGGTGAAATACAGCCTGCTGGTTGTTATCAAAAAGAGTTTGTTTATTAATCGTTACCCTCGGACTGTTCGTGGGAAAGAGTTTGCACTGAAATACTCTTATTAATAGCGTATAGTTAGTCAGAAACGAGAGTGCGGTATGTTTCTTATAGTTGCTGGGAGACGAGTGCCATGAGAAAAATACCGATTTCTGAGGTCGGAGAACTGTGACACAAAAACGCATGTTTATAATATACTGCAGTTCAAAAACTCGTATGGCTTCACTTTGAAAGATTTGTATCAGTCAGATTTTCTTTTCAAATTTTAAAAGATGACTGACTAATTGTTTACATAAATTTATGTCTGTTCATATAACTTCTACCTTAGAGTTTCTAGCTCATTTCGCCAGGACCAGCTGCGTAAATTCAGGAAGAAGTTTTGACTACCACACTACAGACATATGCATCTACATACACTAATCGTCAAGTCAAAATAACGGTATATCGCCGTAACATACGTACGCAAATACAAACAAAAGCGCGGAGCCTAAGTAGAAATACATAGAGCCAAGTGTTGGATAAAGTAGTCCTTATCACGTCAGATTTATGTGTATAATGTTCTCCGTTTTCATTTGACGTCTTTTCACGAGAACAACTACTTAATTAAGTAATAATTATAACAGCATCGAATTCTTAGCAAATAGAAGTTTACATTGTTGTTAGTTTTTTTTAATCCTGAGCAAAAACTTACATGTAGTCTTTTCCCGTCTTGGTTTGCTAATTAACGAACGAAAAACAACATTTAGTGATTAAGTTAATAATACGCGGTTAATTTAATGTAGTTTTTCAATCTGCAGAGATACTATACCAGACTTGTGGAAAAGTATCTCTCTTCCTAATTTTGAAATAACTTACGATAACTAGCCATATTTCATTTTGGAGTCATCTCCCTGTCCGAACTTAATCCGTAAAATGTAGGTTAAAACGCTTACTTTTTAATTGAAACTCGTTTGTGTACTCAAAACGGTATCTTCACAGGGGAACTCTATAAGGGGTGTTTTTAAGGTGGGGGGGGGGGGGATTTAATAATTTCCCTTCTTTGAATTTGCTGAGCTGTTGCGAGCTGGCTGTCGAGATAACATTCCACTTTCTTTTAATCCTTATGCGGTCCTGCCAGTTTAGTACACTTAGTGACAGTTACTTCCAAGATGGATTTTCTTTTTCTTTAGTGTGAGATAGTGAGTTAGTGTGTTGGACTTCTGTATTTGTAATCGTATGTGACGCCTTGCTTTTACGTATAAAGAGGTGAAGCATCTTGATTGCTGTTTGAGCACTAGTTTGAATTTTGCCGGTAGTGTTGTCTTGCTGGCACGCCCTCGTCAGACGTGAAAGCGAAATGTCAGTGCCATCTCCGACACCAAAGTACGGACCGTCTGCTGTGCGCGATGTTCAGTACGTGGCGGACGCCAAGCGCTATGACGTTTCCATCAAACAGCGGAAGAACGGTCAGTATGTGGTTGTGGAACGTTTTCCCATCACTCGCACGACTCGAAGAGATGGCATCCCTACTTTTACTCAGTCAATGGTGGAGTCAGAAGTGAAACTTAATTCTTTGAAACCAGGCTGGATGCCATCGCCCCAGTCCAAAATAATCGGTCGCTATGACTACCATTCCCTGCCGGCACTGCCCCCAATCAATCTAGGATGGCGCGACCGCGTGAATGCCGTCGTCGGCTCTTTGGACAACTACCACCACAAGCCAGGGGGAGGCGATAAGGTGGTACCGACTCAAAAACTCCACTGGCAGGCGAAGGCTAAGGTGGGGTCCCTGGACTATCTTGACTACAAGTCACCCCGGTCACACAGTACCCACATTGATCCGAACCTGCAAAGAAAATCCGTCAAGTTCAAACCTTTGCCAAGATACGGTGCACTCGCTAGTACCAGCGCTCTCGGGCTCGTTCACTACACTCCAGGAGGGGCTCAAGTCGTTACCCATAAACAGCGCTTTGACCACGTGCGTCCCCGTATTGGATCGCTTGAAAATATTACTCATGTTCCTGCTGGAGGGGACATCACTGTACCTCATTTCCGAGAAAAATGGCGATCTGAAGCCCGCATCGGCTCTTTAGATAACATCCACCATGTTCCCGCTGGTGGTAATACCAACATTATCAACCATCACGTAACATGGCATGCAAAGTCTAGAGTTGGCTCCCTTGATAACATTACCCACACCCCTCGCAAGTCTATCATCAGCATTCCTCGTAATAAAACGAATTGGAACGCACGTTCTCGTATTGGATCCCTGGAGAATATCCATCACAAGCCAGGCGGCGGAAACATTCACATTGAGAACAACCACCTGGTATGGCGCGCACAGGTCAAAGTCGATTGCAGTCCTCCCAAAACTGACCTCAGCCGTAGTCGCTCTTCATCTTTCAGTTCATTGGATGGCAGAAAATGTGAGTGAATATGTGTAAAAGAGAGAGAGAGAGATGAAAATCTAAGATAGTTAAATACCATTTCATTTTTTTAGCTATAAAGAATTATAAAAAAAAAAACCCCGAGAGTTTATAAAAGATAGTGTTGCTATTTGTTTAAAATCTAAATAAGAGAACATTAATACAATTAAGATACATGTACTTTATTTTTAAAATTTATTTTACTGATAAAGGTTTTCGCTAAATAGGTGTCGAGTGGAAAAATATTTTAATTCAACATTTTTAGGAGGTAATCACCATTACGCACATATCGTATGCTGCTGTAGGCCTTAATGACTGTTATCACCACAGTCAAGACATATATATATATGCCTTAATGATTGCTATCAGCACAACCAAGACGTATATGTACGCCTTAGACTGCTATCAGCACAGTCAAGACGTATATGTACGCCTTAAAAATTACTGTTATCTGCTCATTCAAGATGTATATGATTGAAATCGTACGATTTTGTATGCCTAGTTAATGACGGTTATTAGCACAGTCAAGATATATATATATATATATGCCTAGTTAATGACGGTTATCAGCACAGTCAAGATATATATATATATATGCCTAGTTAATGACGGTTATCAGCAAGATGTATATATATATATATGCCTTAATGACTTTTTTTCAGCTCAGTCTAGATGTGTTTGGTTTAAATTGTATGCTTTTGTATGCCTTAATGACTGCTATCAGCACAGCCAAGACGTATATGTATGCCATAAAAGTGACTGTTATCAGCTCATTCAAGTTGTATATGTATGCCTTAATGACTGTTATCAGCTCAGTCAAGTTGTGTATGGTTTAAATCATATGCTTTTGTACACCTTAATGAAGGTTATCAGCAGTCAAGATGTATAATTATGGTTTAAATCATACACTTTTGTATGCCTTAATGATGGATATCAGCACAGTGAAGATGTGTTTGGTTTTTTATTTGTTTTAAATAAACATTTTTAGCAGGACCATTCAGTACTCGTGAGAATGGCATTAGCCACCATAACTTCACCGAATATTTCTCTCCCAATGGTGTTAGTCACCATGACTACATATATACATGTATTTATTCTCTCCCAATGGCGTTAGTCACCATAACTTCACTGTATATTTCTCTTCCACTGGCCTTAGTCACCATAACTGCAAGCATATTTATTCTTTCCCAGTGGTGTTAGTCACCATGACTACATCATATATTTCTCTCCCAATGATGTTAGTCACCATAACTTCACCGTATATTTCTGTCCCAATAGTTTTAATCACCACAACTACACCGTACATTCTAGTACAGTAGCATTAGTTACCAATACTACACCATATATTTATTTTCTCACAGTAGCATTATCTATCATGATTGCACCTTACATACATTTTTGTACAGTGGGGTGTTATTCATCTTGACCACATATTTATTCTCTTCTACTGTTCTAGTGTGTTTTCTCATGACTACACCTTGTAGTCTGATCCATTATGACTAGACCATATATTTATTCTCACAGTAGTGTTACTAATCAAGACTATCTGTGTATTTATTTATTATTCTCTCACAGTAACATAATTGATAATAACTGGTCTGTGTATTTAAATATTTTTTCTCTCACAGTGATATAATTGATCATAACTATTCTGTGATTTTATTTATTTTTCTCTCACAGTAACGTAATTATCATAACTGTTCTGCATATTTATTAATTTTTCTCTCACAGTAACATAATTGATCGTAACTGGTCTGTGTATTGTATTCAGTCACAGTGGTGTATTTCATCATGACTACACTCTATAGTCTGATCCTCAATGACTACACCATATATTTATTCTCATAATAAATGTAATTGATCATAACTGTTCTGTGTGTTGTATTCAGTTACTATGGTGCATTTCATCATGACTACACTCTATAGTCTGATCCTCAATGACTACACCATATATTTATTCTCATAATAAATGTAATTGATCATAACTGTTCTGTGTGTTGTATTCAGTTACTATGGTGCATTTCATTATGACTACACCTTATATTTAATCTCTCAGATAGAATTTATTGATTATAATTGTACCAGTAATTTATTATCATCTCGACTACACCACTTATTTATTCTCATAGAATGACATTATATATCATGACTTCATCATGTAATTATTTTCACACAGTGGTTACAAATCATGCCTTTACTGTGTATTCAGTCTCTCATTATGGCATTATTATCACGACTACACATATCTTTCTAATGGTGTTATTCATCTCTCTACACAATGTATTTGTTCTATTACAGTGATGTTATTCACCATCACAACATTGTGTATTTATTTATTCTTTCATTTCTATCTTGTTGTTATCATTACTAAGCCAGTGGCATTATTAATCATATATAATATAATTGATGTTTTTGTTTTCTCACAATGGTGCTATTTCTTATAACTACACTGTCTATTTAGTGTTTTACCACAATGCAGTTCAACATGACAATTATTGTGTTCACTGGCATTGCATTTTCTGACTACCCCTTATTTTTATTCTCATATATTACTTATTAGCATTATTCGTTATACCTCAACATATATTTATTCAACCTTGTCGCCGTTGTACCCTGGGGTGACTTTGTAATAATGAATTATATCAAATATATATAATTAGTTATGATACAAGACATCTTCAAGTGCCGATGCAGAGCATGGGTCACTGGTTAGTTATGTATATCTGCAACTGTTATGCAGATATACTGGCACGTTGCCAAGTTTGGCTCTGGCCCCCACTCAGATTTCGCTGAGAATCAATGTTTATGAATAGATATATAAGACGATTATAAATAGACGAACAGAGGACAAGACGTAATCATTAGATTATCACTTCGACTACGAAAACAAATGACAGAAATTACTTCACTAACAAATGCATGTTTAAAATAATAACAAAAAAATTAAAAAAACAGAAAAGAAAAGTTAACAAGATTTAGAAACATGCGCAGCTAGTTTGCTATACTTTAGTCACTTTCACGATCAGCACTTAACTCATGGTAATAGACTAGATTCTGTGTAAATTTTTGTTTCTATGTATTTCTGTGCAGAAGTTGTTCCAGTTTAAGAATTACTTGTAACATGTACAGTTCCACTTTAAGTGGTTTACTTTTTTCTCTCTGTACTTTAATCAATAGACACACTCTTCTTTTCTTGAGAGAGCTATATGATAACATCACATGCCATAGTCTTGAAGTTGTCAGGCTCTGATTGACATAATAAACTAGTAAGCACATGCTTGCTTATATGTCATAAATGTTATAGTATGTTAACTCTTGGATGGAAGAGAGAGTGTCACATAAATACATGATTACTATAGCACAGATAATTTTAGAATAGAATTTGTCTGCTATGGGTAAGCAGTTCTTACAAAGCCATTCCTCACAATTATATTCACAAAATAACATTATTTCAACAGAAAGTAGTCAAGTTGTATATACAAATTATTGTTTCAAATAGGAAATGTGTGAAAATATATATGATGTTTTAACCAATAAATTTACATCATTTAAATAGAAAAAGAAACACTTTCATATTTAAAATTAGAAAGAAAAAGTTTGAAATTGCAGAGCATGCTTTTACCTCAGAGATCGGATAACTGTTCACCTTCCATGAATCTGTTAATATGTTTATGCATCTTCATGTGTGTAGTGGTACAGAAGGGCAAAAACTGATTTTTTTTACACACACACACAACACACACACACAGACATGCACACACACACGCACACACACACACACACACACACACACACACGCATGCACGCACACACGCACGCACACACGCACGCACACACGCACGCACGCATGCACCACACACACGCGCGCGCACACACACACACACACACACACACACACACACACACACACACACACACACACACACACAGCAGTTCTGAGTGTCTGTGTGGGATGGGGTAAGACAGTTCAAGCAGTGAGAAAGATGGAAACTTTCTGGCTACATACTTTGAATTTGACAGCTGGACCGGACTTCACATTCAGTGGTGGTGCTAGTGGTAAGTGGTTAGTGGTGATTGATAAATGTTGGTATCATATACTGGAATAATGACAGGAGAAATAAATGGGGAGAAGGAATTTACTGCCAGTGAGAAATTTGTAAAGTTTGATGACATTAATTCTCTTTCATTTTCTTGTTTTAAGAATTTTTTTTTCTTCCCCTACTTTCCCCAGTGTTGGATCAACAAACTTTGCATTTCTTCCCTTTACACTATCATGATCATAATTATTAATATTTGACTCCATAGTCATTTCTCTTTTTAAGTAGATAAACTGCACTGTTTTCTCCATTGTTTTCATATGGTAAACAAATAAATACTTGATTAATACAGCAAAGAGCAGCAGTTTGGCTCTTTCTGTAGGAATCGACCTAGGTCCCCAATAGTCCCACATAATGAAGTTGCTCTTCTTTGGTTCAGTGGGAAGTAATGTATCTATTGGACTCAGTGATTGAAGAGAAGCCATAATTTCTGAACAACAGCTTGTATTTGTACAACTGTTTTGTCATGTCAGTAGAACCAGCTTGTATTTGTACAACTGTTTTGTCATGTCAGTGGAACCAGCTTGTATTTGTACAACTGTTTTGTCATGTCAGTGGAACCAGCTTGTATTTGTACAACTGTTTTGTCATGTCAGTGGAACCAGCTTGTATTTGTACAACTGTTTTGTCATGTCACTGGAACCAGCTTATACTTGTAGGACTCTTTCCTCATCATGTCAGTAATACCAGCTTGCAGATGTCAGTGAAACCAAAGTCAGGACACATGAAGCAGTTTATATATTTAGAATCATGTAGTGTTTCTCTTAAAATATTCTGATAACTGGGGAGTGAAAGAATATCAAATGCAGTTTATTTATATACATAGATTGTTCAGAGTTTTAATCAGTTATTAGAGTGAAAATTTTAAATCCTTTTTGATTTTAATTAGTTTTCTTTCTATAAATTATTGAGCAATTATTTTATTTTAACATTTGACTTTCAATATTTGCTGTTTCTTATTGCTTTTTTGTTATGTACTTCTATTCCATTGTACCATTTGTGCATTTTGTTGTTAATCCAGAATTTGGATGCAATATACACATTTTACAGATTTTAAAAACCATTCCATTTAATGCACACATACTTTTGCTAATTTAGTTTGTTTGTTTCTGTTCTTGGCAGTAGTTAAATGCTTACTATTGGCTTTCTTCAGATATTTCAGTATGCATAAAAAGAGCTGTGCATAAATTTGCAATTCAGACATCATCAAAGTGTTAAGAACAGAGTGTTGGGTCTATATATTGATTTTGTGTTGTATATGCACACATACAAACACACAGATCCGTCTTGTATTATACTTATCTTTCACCATTTTTTTCCAGATTGATGTACAAACCTCTGAGTCTGATGTGGAGCAATCCTCGGCATAGTACACCAGTTTGTGACAGACCAGTATGTGACAGGTCTTATATCAGTATGTGACAGGTCTGATTGGTGTGGTAAAAGGTGTACTTGTTTAATTACTGTCATTATAATTACTTTGTAATGCAATCCTGCAACTTGCATTCTGATAAAATACAGTTTTGCATTATTATATCCTTGACTATAAAATTAACTCCAACTTTATAAGCATTTTGCTTTTTTGACCCCATAACTGGAAAAGAACAGTCTTTGGATGGAAATCAAGAATATAGGAAATACTGATTTCAGGCAGGTGATTGAGAAACTGTGCAGATCATTTCCATTCATTCATTTTGACATATATTTGTAGTGTCATATGGTTTCGTATATCAAGTGTATCAGACTTTTTCATGAAATAGTATTGCTAGGCTTGGATTTTGCATTGTAATAAAAATAAATAAATCAGTATCCACATTTGACTTGAAATTAACTTCACATTTGATTTTTGTCATTTATGTAATTCATATTTCTATATAGTCTTAAAACTTCCTTGTATCGTAAAAGGAAATTTGACTTGCTAAAGCATATTGAGTTTCTTTCAAACAGAACATTTTCAAGAAAATTTATACATAATGCATATAATAATAATAATAATGGGGACTCAAAAACAATAGTATGCATTAAATAATAAAAAAGCTGCTCCATGTTTTCATATTTATAAAAAGTCAACTTGATAGAAAAAAATTAAACATTCAAGATAACAGCAACAAGCATTTGAACATAAACACGTGGAAGGTCATTAGTTAGCTAATTCAAGTGTTTCATTTTCCTGCGAATGTAGCATCTCATGATAAAAGAAAGAATGAAGGATTCCCCAAATTAGTTAACTTTTACAAAATGATACCCCCCCCCCACACCTCCCCTACCCCCCCCCCCCCCCCCCACAGGCACACAAAATTCATGCTGTTTTGAACTGAAGAAATAAGTATGTTAAGAATAGAAAAAGTGTTTAATATTACGAGACTTAAATACACATAAACAGTTTTGAATTAGAAAAAAAGCATATATATGCTTACAATAGAAAATATGTTAATACATATAGTATAATTCTTTGCAGAAAACCCATTAAATTCTAATTGCAGGTCATTATTCATGCATTTCAACAAAATTAAATGTTTACCTGTAATTGCTTTCTTTTACTGATTTGCTTGTTGGAGATTAAAAACATTTAATTTCTGATTACACTCTGTAAACTTGATTTATGTGGACTTATGTACCTGTTATTGGAATAATGTAATCACATTCTCCTGCTGATTAATGTGGACATTATGGGGAATAATGTGGTTTGAACTGAATACCCCCCAAAAATGTTTCTACAGTGGAACAGGCAGTTTGTGGTAGTGTTCATATGACTTTGCCAGAGTAGGGATTTTTTTTCATGTGAGGGTCTCATTTTGTTTGGATTTTTACTTAATTTTCATAAAGTACTGAGCACTGTAAAATGAAGAACAAAACATGTGAGGAAAATAGATGTATGTATCAATTGTGACCTGATTTTCCCCTTATATTTATCATCTTGCTGTCTGTCTGTCTCTCTCTCTTTACACACACACACACACACACACACACACACACACACACACACACACACACACACACACACACACACACACACACACACACACACACACACACACACACACATGACACACACACAGATCCATGAAAAGCACAATACATGAGTTTTTAGGTGTTTTATAAGTATATATATTTATGAGTGATGCATTTTTGATTTATATTCAGACATATTCAAGAAAATAACTGCATGCACATTGAGAACTGGAAGTATATTGACATATATACTAGAGAAGGAAGTAATCTGGAACAAAAGTCAAACAGATTTCAACTGTCCAAGTCTTTCAATTTTTAACAAATTCACATTCACAGCAAACCTGTCTGTTTTGATAAATAATTGTATTTTATTTTTAGGTTAGATATAATTACTAGATTGATAATGCTAAATGAAAAGATTATATGCCTATTCCATTCACTCAAATTCCTCTAAATTCCTTCTAGGTCTGTTGGAGATTGTTGTTGCTTGTAACTTTTGTTACAACACAGCGCTATATTTAGTGTGTTTGGTGCACAACATACATTGAATATTTCACAATGTAAATTCAATTGCTTATAGGCCAGTAGGCGAGAAAACATCTTTGCATATGTTTGTGTATGAACGCCCTATGCTTGATTAAAAAGAAGATTGGCTAAGTTAAGTGCACACTGTAATACTCTCAGTTGATCACTCACTGATTGCATTCTAAACAATAAGTTGTCTCAGACGACTTAGGGATACATTGCAAAAGCAGCCTGAATGTTTAGCTTAATATTTTCATTGGTGTGCACAGGAATACATTTTAACTGTGCCCAAATCACTCTTCAGTTTCTTGGTTTTTAATTCTCAAGACTTTTGTAATTGTGCATTTTAAGTAAACCCTTTAATGATTTTAAAGAGAGAATCACTTATGCATACTGAAAGAGAGAAAGTTTTCTTTTATGTTTGTTTATACAAAGTATGCCTATATTCTCATTTTGTACAAAGGAAATAGATAGAAAATAAAGACTGCATGAGTTTTCAGATTCTTAGTGATTGAATTATTTTAATAATAAATGGTCCTTCCATCATAGTTGAGCACATTTCCAATAGTTTCTTGTTTAATAGATAATCAGTGCTAAATATTGTAAACCTGTGAATGAGGGCCACTGTCCATAAGCAGATTTATAACTTTTTAATGCAATTTTGCCCTACTAATAATATATTTATCCTTAGCTGATGATAGGTTTGCTTCTGTCTTGTTGCATCCATTATTTGATTATATTTTAAAGAAAAAATGTGTTGCAGTTATTTTGTGCACTGTGAATAAGTCTTTGAATAAGATATAAAGAAATTAATAGTTCCATTTCATTTTATAGTCAAAGGATAAAAATCTCACCTTAAAAATTTTAATAGTTTTGTGACAGTAATGTCAGAAATCCAGACTTGAAAAAAATAATATAATATTTACTCACTTTATTCATTGTCACTTTTGTTTGTATAAAGTTTGATTATAATTTTTTGCATAAAACATGTCAAACATTTATATCATGATCTTGTCTACTTTATATTTATGTTCTTTATATTATAGAGTTGAAAGATACAAACCTGGTCTATCATTGTTTTTCAGTTCATCTTTTAAATCTTTATTTGGTTAATTAATTGTTCAGAAGAAAAGACAAATGTATTTAGTATGCAATTATTGTACCTGGATAAACTAAAACTATGATTTGGAAAAATTAGGTAATTTATCATAAATTGAACCTGTCTTACGGTAAATCTATGAACAGAACACATTGTGTATTAAAAATGAATTGAAGAATCTATCCATCCACCTACCTACCTATCTACCTATCTATCTATCTATCTATCTATCTATCTATCTATCTATCTATCTATCTGTCTGTCTGTCTGTCTACTTGCCTACCTGCCCACCTGTCTGTGTCTATTTGCTTGCCTGCTTCCCTGCCTACAACTGGCAGACTGGCAGGCTATGTAACAACTGTGGTCACTTGTGTGCAATACTGTGTAATAAATATTTTTCAGATACTTTTCATTGCACATATTGCCCTGTTTAAAACTTTAAAATAAACTCTCCATTTACCAGTGTCAGTTCTTATGTTATTTAACTGGTTTCAATATCACTTTTGATATCCTAGTAATATTATGTTTAAGGATGAAATAATTCATATTTTATTTTTGTTTATGATGTGTGGGTGTGTACACGACACAGTTGTATTCCAATAGCAGTCTGACATTGTTGAAATTCAAGCTTTTGCTCAGACATCTTTTGAAATATGCTGTTCATTAGAGTCCCAGGCAAGAAATTAAAGTTATTGAATTTGTAAATACATGGAAACTATTTCAAGTATTTGCAATTTGTACAAATTCTTTAAATATTTTTATGTGCATATGCATGCAATTAAGTTTTGTTGTTTATGATAATATCCAACCTTTAGACTTTTTCTACAATGAAGTCTATGTGTGCTAAATTTACACTAATAAAACTTGTCATCATTTAAGTTTGTTATTTCACATGGAAGAGCCTGAACATTTCAAGTTGATAATCAAAAAAAAACCACAAAAAACCCTCCACCATAACTAATACTTATTCACTGGAATGCAAAAATAAAAACAGGTCTTTAACTGCTACTGTCAGTCATGTTTTGTGGTAACAACAGAACTGATTTACTGTCTTAATATGGCAGATTTTTGTGTCACTACTGGCACAAACAAAATACTGATAACAGAAAGTGTTGCTCCTGTCTCAGACATGATGAAAATGTTATTGCCATTGACTTGAAAGAACTTGACTTAATAGATGTATGTTTTTATAAGTGATAATTTGGAAGAGAAATGCATATGAATTAGTTAATTGGTGCTGATAAAGTGTGAATCACTTGGACAGCTACACTGTAGTAAGTTCATATTATTATTAAAAGGAATATTAATGTAGTGATGTCAACTTGGCATACCCTAACAGAGGCACGAATTTCATTTTGTAAAAGATGGTTTGGCACCTTGCTAAGTGCATAATATAACTGATAATACTAATAGGCTGTAAATAGGAAATGTTTTGTATTGTTTTAAAAATAACTTAAGGTAATTAAATTAAATTAAAACTTAAAATAATTAGATATATTTTAACCCAAACTATCATATTTTTATATTATTCCTGCATTTCTGTTTTATGATTTGTAGTCACACTTAGCAGACATTAACACTTCTTCCACCTACAGAATATGGAAATAAAAAATGTATACAAGTTTCACAACAGCATTTTTTCACTTGCATAATCTATACAGACATAATTTGTTTTCAGTAGCTGATTTCCCTACTGTACTGTGTAGATCTGCTTTTGTATATTTTGTCTCTCTTCACCGTACTAGTATTAAAAACCTAATTTCTTTTGCTTATCAGTTTCTTTGTAATGTGGATTTTATTATTTTTCAATTTTGTCATTAAAAAACTTTCTTCACAAATAAAATAAAAATTTGTTAAAAGTATTTGTACCTTTTTAATTTCTTTCATCTTTACTTCTAACATATAAATATTAAATATATGACAGTCATATAGCAAATACTCCATGAATTTAGCACTTGAAGATATAATGCATTTTAATTTCCACTTCTGTTACTGCCATTTTTTAAAATAGCATTATCATAGATTTTATATTAGATGATTATCATTAGATTTTATTATAAAACATCTTGATGGATTTAATTTTAAAATCTTAAAATAAATTTTAATTTAAAACATCATGTCATTTAATTATATTGATCCTATGTATTTTATTATAAAATATTATGACAGATGTTATTTTAAAACATTTTAATAGATTTTGTAATAGAATATTATGATATATTTTATTATGAATAGTTCGGTAGATTTTATTTAAAAATCTAAGTTTGCATAGTAGCAGCTTTGTACTTGTAATTTCACACTAGGTCTCATTTATATGCATTTGTCTTGTAAAAGAATTGTCAAGCTTGCAGACAGTTTTCCTATGTGGATAACAAGTGTTTAGATTTTCACAAATGCATTTTTAATTAAATATACAAAATTGTTTAGGTTTTCAAAAACATATATGAAAAACATAAATTAAAAAAATAAAGTGAAATGAATTGGATATTTGCATAAAGTGACTGGAAGTGAATCATTCATTTGAAAAAGTGTATGCTAGAAATCACATCATTAATCCGGAACTCCCAATACTTACGTGTTTTTTCCTTTCTGAAAGAATACTGATAAATTGACTGTGATACTTAATTGTGAATCTAACTTTGAGGAGCATAGATTAAAATGTGTTTTTTCAAAGGAATATTTATAAAATAAACTTTAACATAATTTGTCAAATAAGGACACTTATCTGCCACAGTAAAAGATTTAAGAAAAAACTAGGAGTAAGAGAAATAATCATTTCATTTTTTTTCACATTTAATACTTTTTATTCTTTCACACTTTAAACAAAAAACAAACCCCATCTCTCCCAAACAAACACAAGTCCAGGTGCATTCCAGTTAAAGAAAGTGCTTTAGGCATTTTGGTTTGATCCTAATAAAAATATTTTATTTAGTGGTTTTACCTGCTCTTTTAAATTACTTCTGATGTACAAAAGTTAAACACTTTTAAGTGGTCTGAATATAATCTTGGAAAATGGAAAGGGTTTGCCTCTTTCACAAGACATGAATGCTAACACGAGACCAAATGTTTGCTACATGGTGCGTATCATCTGCACAGTTCACAGACACTTATAGAATTAATTCATAGTATGAAACACTTGTATTATATTATTATAAGAAGTAATCATTTCAAGGAGTAGCAAATTATTGATAATAATAATTTCAAATAAAATAGATAAAAATGATACAAAGAGAAAATGTTGATTTAAAAGAACAATATATCTTTATTTTATTATTTTAAAATTATTGCTGCCATTAAAAGTTTTTCTTTTATCAGCATTTTTGTTTATGTAATAGGGGAACAGACCATTAATACTTAATATTCATTACATGGGGCAGTGTTAAAATTTATTGTCATATAGGGTTGATTCATGGAGTGAACATTCTTCATAAAACATTTGTGAAGTACCTGTATAAGTAAACGATTGACGACAGCACATTTGTTCTTCAAGTCTGAAGAAAAGTGAAATATTTGAATTGTTAAATATGTGGAGGAAAATATGTCATTGTCAATGGTAATAAATATTTTCTTCATTAATTTTTAATTTTAAAATACTGTTCAGTAATTTAATTAATATTATGTAATTCTTTTATACATTAATTTTTTTTTAATGATTATTGCATCTCTGTAGGTATTCAGCAAAAGTAAAACATACTTTTTCAGTCAAATCTGCGACTTTATAATATAGATTGAATTTTTAAAAGTATTTTTAAGAAAGTGTAAATGTTCAAATAAATATAATAAACTGAGATCCAGTTCATAATAACTACTGTTAATAATTATAGCCAATGAAGAATGAAATGGAAGCAGGAAAAGTACTTATTAATCATACTTTCTTTCCTAACAATTCACCTTGTCACACTTGCTTACGGCTTCAGTCAGCTTAAAAATGTTTTTGTAAGAAGCTTGTTGCTATTTTGTGTTAAATAACTATGTATTTCGTTTTGAAATAGAGGAAAATGTGATCTGTACGTCCTTTAAATTAAAACAAAAAGTTTCTTGCTTTGTTACATGGTTCTGTATTTGCTTTGGTATGAATAAAACATTTTTCATCAAATTTATTTTTAGCTTTTGTAGTATGTACATGATAAACTGTTCAGAAACAATTAAAATGTTATTGTTTTAGGTGTGATTGCATTTGTATAGTTTTATAATATTTAAATAACATTTTGAAGTATCAGTGCATTGAACAGCACACTTCAGAAACACAGTACGTCTTGTACCGCACCGAAGTCGAATGTGAATGTGAAATCATTTGTGAACTCAAATGACGTCATTATGTGCGAAAGTCAGAGTACTGGTACAGGAAGGCATAAGATCGAGTGAAAGTTTGTTCCATAGAAAGGAAAATTGACGAGAATTATGCCAACCACAAAGTATTAGAACTGTAGTAAAAGCAGAGATTCATTATTTTCTACTAGATTCGTGTTTTAAGTATTAATGCCTATTTATTTTTGTGTACAGGAAGCATTAATTATAGTATATTTTTATAATATATAACTGCAAAAATATGATATAGGCTTTCATTTTATTCCTGTAACATTTGCATTATGTGATTTAATATTTCAACATTGAAACTGTGTCGGCGTTGCCCAGAATTTTGTAGGAGATACGAGCAAACAGGTCAGTATCAAAGTGAACTACATGTGAAATATAAATCATTTAATGAATTTGGTAATCAGTGTAAGTGAAAAACTCAAGCTGGGTGTGATTGCGATAACCTGTATTACAAGTTCGATGGAGTTTGCTAGTGTAGACGTCATAATAATACACAGATATAGTCTACTTAAGTCTCATAACACAAATAACGTTGACACCGCACGATTACAATACAGTTCTTGGTATTTCACAATATTATTATAGATACAGTCTACCCACAATACAGTTCTTGGTATTTCACAATATTATTGTAGATACAGCCTACCCACGATACAGTTCTTGGTATTTCACAATATTATTATAGATACAGCCTACCCACGATACAGTTCTTGGTATTTCACAATATTATTGTAGATACAGCCTACCCACGATACAGTTCTTGGTATTTCACAATATTATTATAGATACAGCCTACCCACGATACAGTTCTTGGTATTTCACAATATTATTGTAGATACAGCCTACCCACGATACAGTTCTTGGTATTTCACAATATTATTATAGATACAGCCTACCCACGATACTGTTCTTGGTATTTCACAATATTATTTTTACACCTTACAATTATACTATTTATACTTAGAATTAGGTTAACAATAAATACAAACAACACTAACACAATACAAATATTTCTTTTTAACACGATTAAACTTGGTTCTAACACTAAGAGTTTGTGAAATTATATGTGGCCACATTATAAAATAATTTGTAGACACATTGTGAAATTTTCCGTGGCCACATGAGAAAACAGTTCCTATCGCCACTCTCTCAATTTTGATCCCCTTAACTTGTAACCATCTGTACTCCCCAGACATTACACTCTCCCCTAATTTCTGGTTCCCCCGGGACATTAACCATTCAAATTGATTTTTAAACTATCTCCTCATTTCCTTAGGATGTTAAATGACATAAACCCCAGACGTTACACTTGTTTGGGTCAATTGCTATATCCATTTTATGTCCACAACTATAAGAAACTATTCTTAGATATGCTTAAAAGAGGACCATATATCGTACTGGTCGCACGCTTAGTATTGATCCAGTTCTTACTCGATTCAAACTCTGGGAGAGTAACGCCACCTTCGTTAATGGTTATTATTATTGTTATTAATTAATCACCCATAACTAATTATAAGTGATGATAATCTTAATTTATGTTATTACTAATTCTCCAGAAGACACCACTCGTCTCTCTCACTTGGCGGATATGCAGGCACTGTAAACATTTTCTCTCTTCCACCACAAAGACAAAGACAAACATTTACCGTCACACAATATTTCCGCAGGTGCAAAACTTCTTACCAAAGAAGATAAATTCATCTTTTAATCTATATTTAGCGAGCCTCCATCCCCACACTTTCTTCTCGAGCATTTGGTATCAATCTGTGTAAGAAGGTAAATAAATTTAACAATAACTTTTTAAAATAAACAATAAAATATACATATAACAAATACAATGAAAAGATTACTTGACATAAATATTTCTACGAAACCATGTTCAAATAATTTCAACACCTATGGAGTCTTATATCGTAACACATAATTCAATAGATTAGGGTCAATACAAATCACAGGTTAATTCTTATCAGAGAACAAAAATGGAGTTATTAGAGATAAGTGATAATAATTTGTACATAACCTGGTCTAGGCGATTCCTCAAGTCTTTAGAGCGCTTTCATAAAGTCAAAAAGTTTATTTTACATGTTATTATTGTCAGTTTCACGTGTTTATTTTGCAAGTTGTAGAACACTGATGGGCTACTCACATAATACATCTCTACATACAGCACAAGTATAATATATCAATAGCAAAATGCACAAAGTATTAAAGTCCACTCTCTCTCAGTCAGTCAGTTAACTCACCATTAAGCTAATGTCCGCCTTTCATGACCAGACTTCTTGCCACACCAAATTCAAATGATTAGACAATAGAATTTTTTACAGCAGGTCAATTTTTATCTCAGCCCATTGGCTGGTTACTTTCTTGTACATCAACCATTGGATAATATAAACTACTCATCCATCTAAAATCAATTTAGATTACATCAGCAAGTCTAGCATATTCTTTACCTGAGTTGTTTACTTCCAACTTTAACAGGTAAAAATATCAGCACAAGCAGTTCTCAAGGTCGGGTCACTTTGACATTTAACAATTTGTATAACAATTAAGTTTAGAAATAGGGATAGGCAAATTTACTCCACCACATACACATCTGCTGTATCAAAAATAAGCAGCGCTTAGTAATAATTCCATATATATATCTGTTCTCTATATCCGCTTTCAACATAGATTTATTATTGGATTTTCCGACTGACAGCTTCAAAGTCGAGGTTAACTGATTGGCGCACCCCATCACCGTTGCTGTAAACTTAATTCATGCATTCTGAAATAATTATACGCGCGCGTCTCGACCAACTAAACTGTATTTCATTAAAGTGCTGAACTTAGCTGGCCAAGGACAGTAACGCACTCTTACCCGACACTGCAAGTAATAGCATCGAAGATCAAGTGAGCATTGCCGTTATAGCCCCAAAGCCCCCTGTGCTTAGTACCGCAACACGTGACATATTACCGACACACTTACAACTATAATTATAATTATACACAACCCAAACTCTTGCACTTTATATGTAGGTCTAAATATCTGCAGTGACAAATTGTAGGAATATTCAAGATTTATTCAGGCTCTATTGAATTACAGTTCGATTGCAACAGTGAACACTCTCCTATTTGCTTTGATTGCGCTGTAGGCCTACAAGAGAGAGAGAGAGAGAGAGAGAGAGAGAGAGAGAGAGAGAGAGAGAGAGAGAGAGAGAGAGAGAGAGAGAGAGAGAGTTTGGTTTTGAGGCAGGTCTAGGCTATATGGATTCGAGATTGTCACACTTATTTTTGGTATTTGATAGGCCTACATGCACAACACAAAGGGAATGCGGACATACAGTAGATAAATACACATGCCCCTTCCCTCCCCATTCCATGCGATTATCATCAGTTGTGTGCACATCTTGTGTCACTACTTAATCAGGTTTTATTAACAAGAAAATTGTATCGCATTAATTATCAGCAAACCTTATCACTGGGATTCCTATTCAAATCCCTGAATTCGATACGGCTTGATTAAAATGGAAAGAAATTTTCAAGTAGTCTCCCTTTGATGACTTTTTACAAAAGCCCTCGTTTCTTTTCTTGCACCCATTTATACATACATATATGATACAGAGTTATAGGCGTATATGTGGCCTAGAGTGCATTGACGCAACATGACGTACATTTGCACAAGGAACACTTCAGGCTGAAGGACCAGCTTATTTTGGCCTGGAACATTGACCACCATGTTCACTTGGCGTTCACAGGCAATTACAAACTATCATTCCAATTTGCTATTTAACTGTATATTCAATTATGGCATGATAACCATTTAAAGTTCATATTCATATAATAATTAATACCTGGCATATGAAATACCGAAGAATCCAAGGAAGGGGAAGTAAGTAGTCTACTTATAAGTTTATCAGAGTTACTCATTTCTTGAGGATATTCTCCCTTTAATTACATTTATAAATTTGTTCATTGTACAAAGTAAACGTAAATCTGTACAGATAAGAAAAATACCTAAAATCACAGACAACCACCCACCCCCAAATTTATATTTATTATTTTTTTTGTGTGTTTATACCTTGGCCTATCTCTCTGCGCTGCAAATTTATTTTCAGGCTCTGTAAAATCTAAGAAATTTTAAGTATTGCAATAAAATCAAAACATAATAAAGAAGTAATGCGGATTTATATTTTGTGAATTAAATAATATGCAAGATGCGTGGTGTGGATTAGAAAAAATGTTATTTATGGGCGTAAATTAAAAAATGACAATGTCATTTAAAAATTAACTGTTTCCTTGTTTTATAATTTAGAAAAAACCCCAGCAGCGACAACAAACAGCAAATAATAATTTCAAGGAAAATGTCCCTGTCTCCGCTTCTTCGTTTACTGACTAAATAAAATGAAATCCAAGCAAAGAAACAAATTGAATTAATGCAGTTTAGGAGACTTCAAACTAAGGTATAGCAACAGTTATTTGTAATTTAAAGTGGATTTAAAGTAGACGTTTTCATTTTAAGCAAATTACGATAGAAAGACATTATTTTGTAGACGTTTATATATTTAGTCAATAATTTTAGAATAGTTTTTCATTAACTATTCTTCTACCCAATCTGCAAATCAATAATTTGCTGGTGGATGTTTTTCGCGTGATACATGACGTCACTTGTTGAGAATGAAAATAACTTTAAAAAAAAAAGTTAAAATATATACTGCTATGAAAAAAAACCGCACTAATGAAAGTGGTTAATTTAAAAGCGATAAATGACATGATTTTTAGGAAAATGAAACATTATCTGATTTTTTTTCTTTAGTGACAAAAGACGTGATTAAAAAAAAAATCTTTGAAAATACTATGATTTCTTTAACACTAACAATGGATGTATTTTCTTGAGAGTGAAAAATTACAAGATTTGGTTAAATGAAATGCAATTTCTATAGTGAAAGGAACAAACATTACCATCTGATAGTAGTGCTTAAACCATTGTTACCTAGAATCAGAATACTATTCCATGTTTGGCCGTATTGCATTTCGTGTTAGACACCAACTCTGGTAATATGAAAGAATTTTTTAAAGAATTAAAATTTTAATTCCCTCATTGTTTTAAAGACATAATAAAAATGAATATTATAAGCTGAAAATACCCAACAAAAATAACAACGACAACAATAAAGCAATGCCATGATTACTTAACTTATCAGTTAAAAATTTGTCCTTAAAAATGTTCCAGATTTGCCACTTATTCTCATTTGTATGGAATTAGAGCAAAAATCCGCTAGATGAAGTCTTGAGAATAAGACACTTTTCAGCAGCTTTCGTTTTGCCAGCTTTATGGTTTAGATAGTTCTTATTTTATTATATATATATATATGCAACGATATATATGATATATATATCAAACACATGCACGCACACGTGTACACACACAATATTATTAACAGCTCATTATTTCCACTTGTAATGTTTAAAGTTTACAAATAATTTCAATATAATTTTAAAACTCTCCGTAAAAGGTCATTTGTCTGTTATAACTAATCAGTCACACAGACCTGCATGAATACAGGCAAATGAACCACCACCCCACCTCCAATTTGCACTAATAGTTAAAAAAAAATAAAAATAGAGACTGAATAATGTGGTTAGGAATTGTTACAGACATCATTTAGTATATTTCTCGAGCAAATTGGAGAGCTGGCCATGCTGGCGCAGAAGCTATTCTTGCATCTTTCAGGAGATGTTGAAGTAGTAAATTTCATCTAATGAAATTAAAGACGCTTGTCGTCACATAACAAATAGCCGTATTTCAATTTCTTTGCCATAAATTTCCTGCAGAAGGACATTATTTACATAACCAGCTGTGTTTAATAACTGCTTTATGTTACACCACATTGGAGAAATTGGAAGCATTTCAAGTTCTCTCCGAAGACAAACAGACTTTTGCGAAAACAAAATGAAGAAGATATTTATGAAAGTGTTACTGTATAGTCACAAAAGACGGACTGGAATTTTGTGGGACAAGATATTCTTTGTTGCTTGTTCTGTTCAAATTATGTTTATCGTACTGCATACATATCTATCTATCTATCTATCTATCTATCTATCTATCTATCTATCTATCTATCTATCTATCTATCTATCTATCTATCTATCTATCTATCTATCTATCTATCTATCTATCTATCTATCTATCTATCTATCTATCTATCTATCTATCTATCTATCTATCTATCTATCTATCTATCCATCCATCCATCCATCCATCCATCCATCCATCCGTCTGTCCATTATTCTATCTCTCTTTGTGCCTGTCTATGACTGTATAAACATGCATGATTTGTAATCGGGAAACCCGATGTTGTAAGTAAGCAAATATCGATCTTTATATGTTTAAGTAACAGTTATTAATACTGATATGTATGTCGACTTCAGTGGTTCAATAATTTATTTATTCGTAAGATATATAATTTTTATTATGTTTCAGAGATATATTCATAGATAAATATTCTGATGATAATGATTTCTATAATATAATTGCAATTACCTTTTAGAACTATCATTCTATGAATTTCAGTGTCAAATGTGACAGTAATTTTTAATTATTGCTGTAATTCTGTTTATTCTGTTTGCATATTATGATTGTCTGCTTTAATTAAGATTTCACGAAATGTATTCATTTTTAATTAACTCAGTCTTATTAATAAATCTTTGACTGGGTATATTATAGCTCTATAATATTTGTGCCAGGATGAATGTTACAGCTGTAAAATATTTGTGCCATGATGAATGTTATAGCTGTAAAATATATGTTCCACGATGAATAACACTAATACTTGTGCCATGATGAATGTTGTAGCTGTAAAATATATGTTCCACGATGAATAACACTAATACTTGTGCTAGTTTCTTTCCAAGTGATGATACGGACTCAAGATATTCTTTGTGAAAATCTTAAAAATATGTGCGAAAAAGTTAATAAGACTCTTTTAGTGTTTAGACAAACGTATTGCAAATAGTCTTTTGTGTGCGAACAAGTTGATAAGACTTTTAGTGGTTAGACAAACGTATTGCAAATAGTCTTTTGTGTGCGTTGATGAGACTTTTAGTGGTTAGACAAACGTACTGCAAATAGTCTTTTGTGTGCGTTGATGAGACTTTTAGTGGTTAGACAAACGTACTGCAAATAGTCTTTTGTGTGCGTTGATGAGACTTTTAGTGGTTAGACAAACGTACTGCAAATAGTTGTTTGTGTGCATTGTGCAAACTTAAAATATCATTGTTGTGTTCATATTCCTTTTTTTAAATTCAGTGTAATCAGCAGCCTGGAATTAATCATTTATTCATTTTAATTGTTTGATTTCCTTATTAATAATCATAACGCAGCAAAATATGCACTGTCAGCAGCCATCATTATTATTTTTCTACTGTCCGTTCGTCAAAATAATTCATTTTTATTATTATGTTGTCTGTTCGCCAACATTAATCATTAATATGTTTTTATTTTCTCTTCGTCAGAATAAATAATAATTATTTTTCTATTGTCTCTTCGTCAACATAAATCATCATAATTTTTCTATTGTCTTAGCGTCCACACAAATGGCTAGATATTGCACACTAAATAGTTGATAATAGAAATTGAAATATAAAAATCCATGAAAAGTGCATAGCTACAGGTGTGTAATGAAATGTTTTCATATAACTTTAAGTGTGGCTAGTGTTTATGGGAATTGTGAATTATAATATTTATGACTTATAACTTTAAGGTGGATAGTGACTATAGGAATTGCTGATTTAAATATGACTAGTGACTACTCAAACTGTGAATTATAATAGTCACAATTATAACATTAAAGCCTTAAATCTGCTAATGACTATTCAAATAATTGAAAACTGTGTTCTTAGGTTTGATAACTTTAAATATGGCTAATGCCTATTCAGACTGGTGAAAACTGTATCCTTCTGTTTAATTACATGAAATGGCTAATGACTTCATTTGTACAAAACTGTATCCTTACGTTTGATTACCTGACATGGCCAATGACTTCAATTGTACAAAACTGTATCCTTACGTTTGATTACCTGACATGGCCAATGACTTCATTTGTAGAAATTATATCCTTACGTTTGATTACCTGACATGGCCAACGACTTCATTTGTAGAAATTATATCCTTACGTTTGATTACCTGACATGGCCAATGACTTCATTTGTAGAAATTATATCCTTACGTTTGATTACCTGACATGGCCAATGACTTCATTTGTAGAAATTATATCCTTACGTTTGATTACTTGAAATATGGCTAATGAATTCGTTTCTAATAAACTGTAACCTTCCGTTTGGTCACTTGAAGTGCTAAGGACTTCGTTTGTAGAAAACTGTATCCTTACTTGTAATTACTTGAAATGGCCCATGACTTCATTTGTTGAAAACTGTATCTCTGTGTTTGATTACTTGACATAAGGCTAATGACTTCATTTGTTGAAAACTGTATCCTTGTGTTTGATTACGTGACATAAGGCTAATGACTTCATTATATGAAAACTGTAATCTCATTTGTTTTTTTGAAATAAGGCTAATGACTTAATTGTTATTAAACTGTAATCTTATGTTTGTTTACTTGAAATATGGCTATTGAGTATTACATCGTTGAAAATTGTGTTGGTAAGACTAAAGTAAGAGTATTGTTTACTTGATATATACGTAAATGAAAACTTGTATCATTAGACGACGGCATGACAATGTTTACTTGTTTGTTTCCTACGTAAAATGGAAACTTGTATCATTAGACGACAGCAAGACAATGCATTTCTAAACAGTGAATTCTGAATCTAAAACTATATAATACTTGTTTCCAACTATGCAAAGTGTGCCATCTGCAAACATACTATGTAGTGGGTGTAGGGAAGTATTGCAATTAATAATACTGCTCTTTATTATATTGTAGGACTATTGCAGGATACTCTAATCTCTTTTAGTTTATATTACACTATGTAGTCCTAGTGAGGGTAACTCTAACCATTTTCAGGTTAATACACTATGTAGTCCTAGTGAGGGTAACTCTAACCATTTTCAGGTTAATACACTATTTAGTCCTAGAGTAGGTAAGTCTAACCATTTTCAGGTTAATACACTATGCAATCTACTGGGCTACACGCTATGTAGTCTATTGTAGGCAACACTAACCTCTTTTCGGCTGGGTTCCCTAAGAAAATGCTGTCGATTTATATTGAAAAAACACTGGTGTAGTTTAATCCTATTTAATGAAGAATAATGTGTAAAGAAAAAGTGAAACAATGACACTCTGTAATATTATATAGATGAGTTTGTTACAAATAAAGTTTGTTTATTTACGATTATTGTTTCAACCAATTACAGTTTGCTTCACTTTCTTTCTTTCTTTTGGTCATCTCTAAAATTACTGCATCTGACTTGAATCTAAATATTCGGTATTGAAGATGCTAATAAAGCATGAAAATGTCCATTTTTATCATTGCACTGACAACCACTGACAACCATTCTGACTTGCACTGACACCCATCCTGAAAACCACTGACAACAATCTTGACAACTACTGACAACCATTCTGCTACACTCACGACAGCAAGTATTGATCATTCTTAAAAGATTAAAATTACCGAAATAACCATTGTCCCCCGCGGGTGTGAATTTGTGAATATTTAGCAGTTATACTGCATAAGTTTCACCCAGTCAGTCACACACAACACCTCATGCGCGCGTAGGCACACACACATATATACATACATTTATGCAATTGAAAATACACTTGATGCTTGTGAATTAATTTGAATTGTTCCTCATGATCAATGTTTCATATTTATATCCACATCGACAATCTTGTTTGTTCCGGTTATTCTGTGACAGGTAAACACTCGTTTGAATTTATTATAAATACTCACTACTGTTACAAGTGTTATTTACTCACTACTGTTACGAGTGTTATTTACTCACTACTGTTACAAGTGTTATTTACTCTCTACTGTTACGAGTGCTATTTACTCACTACTGTTACGAGTGTTATTTACTCACTACTGTTACGAGTGTTATTTACTCACTTCTTCAATTAATGCTTTAATTGTGTATCCACAGTTACCATCGTCAGAATGTTTTTCTAAAACGTCAGGCTTTGTTTGTCATTATTTAATAATGAAATGTATAAAATGTTATGTATAAATAAGTATTTTAATTGCTTCTTACTTACTTTATTCGGATAATAATTTATTTTTAAAATCTATGTTAAAAAGATGTGATATAGGCGTGATGTAGATAAATATGTTAAAAAGTTCAAATAAATTATACTAGTACTATTTTTGCATTGCAACATATATAAATGATATGTTATTAAGTAAATAAATAAAATAATGAGTATATGAAAATGAATAAATATTTAAATTTAATAAATAGATTATATAATTTTCTTCTTCTTTTTTATAAACTAAAATCTCTTCACCGTTATCACCGTGCCGGAAATGCTGTGCACACCGATGTACGCATTTCTTTTTACTCGCACGTCGTTTTGTTAAAACAGACGTCCACATGTAGGTTTATATTATATGTCCATCTTCTTGTTAACACAGAGTACGCATATTTATTTACTTTATGGTAAGCCATCATGTTAACACAGAGTTATGCATATTTATTTACTTTATGGTAAGCCATCTTGTTAACACAGAGTTATGCATATTTATTTACTTTATGGTACGCCATCATGTTAACACAGAGTACGTATATTTGACTACATTACGCCTATATCACATCTTAACACAAATATACTGAAGTATGTTTACATTACACGTACATCTTGTTAACACAGGCGTAATATATATATATATATATACAGATTACACATATCTCTTGTTAACACAGACGTAATATATATACACATTAGATGTACATCTTGTTTACACAGATGTAATATATATATACACAGATGACACATACCTCTTGTTAACACAGACGTAATATAACACATATGACACATACCATACATACAGATTACACATACCTCTTGTTAACACAGACGTATTATACAAACACATTACATGTACATCGTTTGGATAACGTATACATTGAAACAAGCCCGAGCAAATTCTTTCAATGGATAAAATCTCAATCGTTATTAATTTAATGCCTTTTGTAATGATTAATGATTTTAAACAAGTTTTAAAAATATTCTTGCAAATGAATATTATCAAATATTAATTATTGGTTTTAAGGTAATTTGAAATGGGAAATTAAGAGTTGAAGCAAGTTTTTAAGTGTTTGTCAAGCTATAAACCGTTATATAGTTATTATTGATGCAAAAGAAAGTTAAATTAGTTTAAAGCAAGTTTTTAAGTGTTTGTCAAGCTATAAACCGTTATATAGTTATTATTGATGCAAAAGAAAATTAAATTAGTTTAATGCAAGTTTTAAAGTATTCTATCAAACAATAAAATAATAATTAACGATTCGAAAAAAAAAATTAGTTGCTCCAAGTTTTAAAGCATTCTGCCAAAATACATCTATTAAATGAATGAAAATTAAAATGTTCACACTTTCAGTGAGTATAATATGTTTCCTATAGAAAAATAAACAATCCGATGTTGATATTGTATGGTATTTTAATAAGAATTATTTATATTTTAAATAAGTTAAAGTTTGTAATAGCTGTTTCAATAGTGCTGTGAATAATATTTGCACAATGACTGGTTTTTTTTTTTTTTTTTAGCAGTGTGGTCTGTATTAGTTGTACAATGACTATTTCAAGAATATTTTCTGTATTATATTTTGTAGTATAATGAGTATTTCTAAAGTTTGTATTAGCTGTAAAATGATTATTTCAAGTGTTTTTCAGTATTATATTAGTAGTATAATGAGTATTTCTAAAGTTTGTATGAGCTGTAAAATGATTATTTCAAAAATGTTTTCAGTATTATATTAGTAGTATAATGACTCTTTCTACTGTGTTGTATTAGAATGTACAATGATTATTTCAATAGTGATATCTGTACTAGATGTTCAATGGTTAGTTCCTCATTATTGTCTCTATTAATTGTACAGTGCCAAGTTATAATTTTTGTCTTTATTAGTCAAACAGTGGCCTCTATCATTATTGTCTCTATTAATTGTACAGTGCCAAGTTATAATTTTTGTCTTTATTAGTCATACAGTGGCCTCTTTATCATTATTGTCTCTATTAGTTTTACAGTGTTAAGTTATAATTTTTGTCTTTATTAGTCATACAGTGGCCTCTTTATCATTATTGTCTCTATTAGTTGTATAAATCTAGGTAACAGATTTATCCATGTTAGTTGCATAGTGACTATTTCAGCAGAGCTTTGCGTTAATGACTATTTCAAATTTTATGCTCTGAACTTTCGCAATATTTGTATTAAAATAATAAATAAAATATTATTTATATTGGCTAGAAAAGTTTCTGTATTTATCAGTTTCTGTACTCTTATTGAATATGTGGAAACGAATTTAAGGATAAAATGTACAACGCAATAATTCTGTAATTTGATTGACTTTCAAAATTAGAAAATGCTGTAAAGTGTACAGTGTAAACAGCATAAACTCTATCACATTCTTGCATCTGCGGCCTACATAATTGTGTTGATACTAAATTGTTTGAATCGTTTCCTAATGGATACACACTTTTGTTGTTGACATTAAGACCGTCTTTGTACGTTAGGTAATGTTTTGTTTTATATTTTAACTTAAGAGCACACTCTATTACACGTTTGTTTTAAACACAAAGAAATGGTGATTTAAAGGAAAATTGTTTGTTGTACATTTGATCCTAAGCTCATGGAGATGTTGACTTAAAGGAAAACTTTGTAAATTCAGCGTTAAATTTGTCATTGACATTGATTTGGTATCTGCTTCAATTCAGTTATATGGTAATTTACTTTTAGGTTTAATCAGCTTGTACGCGCTAATGTCGGTGTCGCTTATATATATAAAGAATATTATACAGAGATAGTTCGATAGAAAAACAAATAGAGAAATGGCAACATGAATGGAGGGATGATGAAATGAATTACCATATATAGATATATAGATAGATAGACTGATGGACAGACACATAATTATATAATCTATCCATCTAGTTTACATATTATCTGTATCTAATTACAAGTCTTTATTTCTATGTATTTGTGAATATCTAGCTTCCACAATTCTAACAATGACTGTGTTTGCAAACCATTATATTGATATGATAAGTGTGTAAAAGTGCTGGCTTCTGCAGTTTTTGCAATGACTGCTTCAGGCGGAGTTTCTAAAACTATTTTACAGCGCCTAGTCTTGTGTGCAGGAACACTAACAAAGTGATAACACAACGTGCACCCACAGTCAAAGGAGATCAGTAACGGGAACACTAACAAAGTGATAACACAGCGTGCACCCACAGTCAAAGGAGATCAGTAACGGGAACACTAACAAAGTGATAACACAGCGTGCACCCACAGTCAAAGGAGATCAGTAACGGGAACACTAACAAAGTGATAACACAGCGTGTACCCACAGTCAAAGGAGATCAGTAACGGGAACACTAACAAAGTGATAACACAGCGTGCACCCACCGTCAAAGGAGATCAGTAACGGGAACACTAACAAAGTGATAACACAGCGTGCACCCACAGTCAAAGGAGATCAGTAACGGGAACTGCACAAGCAGCTGGAAAGCAGGTAAAATATAAATGTCTAATTCTACCTGGACCCAATACCCTCTCCACTCTTAACAAAGCAACTTTCCAGACACCTTACCACGATATGCGTTGACCTTAAAGGGCGTAAGGATTGATAACATTTTTCCTGGCACCTTACCAAGAAATGCGTTGATCTTAAAGGGCGTAAGGATTGATAACATTTTTCCTGGCACCTTACCAAGATATGCGTTGACCTCAAAGGGCGTAAGGATTGATGACATTTTTCCTGGCACATTACCAAGATATGCGTTGACCTTAAAGGGCGTAAGGATTGATAACATTTTTCCTGGCGCCTTACCAAAATATGCGTTCACTTAAAGAGCAGTAAAGAATGATGATAGGTTGAAGCAACTCTCTTCGCCAAAACCTTTAAACGAAGCTTTTCCTAAAGAGATCAAGCATTTAGGTATAGTTTTGATTGACAAAATAATACTCTTATAAGATATATTGTCTCTAGAAAATATAATAGATTTCTTGTCCTGCTGAGCCATCTCCCCCCCCCCCCCCGCGACCACATAATAACTTTCTCTGTGAAAGCACAGTTACTCTTGCATTTGAGAATTTAACAGAATGTCATGTGTTTGTCTTTCTTAACAAGCAGGCTTTCATCATTTTGGTCAGAAACGGTCATGTGTTTGTCTTACTTAACAAGCAGTCACTCATCATCTATGGTCTTAAAAAACGGTCAAGATTATAACGTCCTTGCATATGGGGACAGGTACCTCAAAGCTACTAAAGGCAAGGCTAGCACCCAAACCTTGCAACCGACTAGTTCCATTTTGTTTATTTTTGGGTTCAATTCTGAAATCAGCTAAAGGTATTAGATATATCGGATGATGTTATTTTGATTTGTTAAATAATTCAATCACATTGGAGATATCGAAGTTTGTTCTTTTGATTTGTGACAAGAACCTAAAGGCGTTGGATATATCGAATTATGTTCTCTTGATTTTAAAGGTTTTGAAATGTTTTGGGAACCATCAAAGCAAGTATAATTTTGATTTGTTGATTTACCATGAAAAACATAATGACCGACTAGGATTTCTTTTAACAGGCTGCATACTGCAAAGTATTTTACTGATGTTACACTGACGCTGAAGAAAATAATTTCTTTTGTTTTTATGAAAATTATATTGAACATGTTTGGTCAATTTCGGAAGAAGCAGACGATTGAAATAAGTGTTCTTAAAATGTTGTTTGTATTACTTTTATTTCAAAAATAAGCTAACAATTGCAATATATTTTACTGACCACTCACTTAATCACAAGTCATAATACTGTTTATTTAATTAAAAAGACAGTTACATTGAAAAACAAATTGTAAACTAGATTTACAAAGTAAATCAACCACAGAAAACTCTAACAGCAACAACAAACAACATAAAATAACACATTATAAACATTAGTAACTAAAATCAAATTCGTGAATATTGAAGACAAAGCTCTCAGGTTTACATGTTGATATTTCAAGGAATAAAATTTACCAGGATTATCCGTGATAAAATATTTCGTCAGGATCGATTTAGCTAAGTCATAAATAAATATGTCAGAATTATTTTCCAGAGGCAAAACATATTTTTCATAATTATCATGGATTCAGTGATAAAATGTTCATGTAGGGATTATCTTTGAATAAGTCATGACACATTTATGTACGCGATTGTACGTCAAAGGATATAATAACGTGCATTGACTTATAATAACGTGCATTAACTTATAATAACGTGCCTTAACTCATAATAACGTACATTAACTTATTATTCTAGACATGTATTTGATTGCATGCATTGCACATACCTGTCGCAACCTGCTTGTGCGATAAAATTGAGAGTGACTTAAAAAATGTCAGTTGGAAATTCTTCCCCCAAATTTGCATTGCGCGTCCTCGTCTATTTACTGTATGCTTGTGTAGTGACCCATACATTTTTACTTAATCATAAATGTGTAGTGACCCATATATTTTTACTTAATCATAAATGTGTAGTGACCCATATATTTTTACTTAATCATAAATTTGTAGTGACCCATATATTTTTACTTAATCATAAATGTGTAGTGACCCATATATTTTTCTTAATCATAAATGTGTAGTGACCCATATATTTTTACTTAATCATAAATTTGTAGTGACCCATATATTTTTACTTAATCATAAATGTGTAGTGACCCATATATTTTTACTTAATCATAAATGTGTAGTGACCCCTATATTTTTACTTAATCATAAATGTGTAGTGACCCCTATATTTTTACTTAATCATAAATGTGTAGTGACCCCTATATTTTTACTTAATCATAAATGCACATCAACAGAAATATCCATCTTTTCCTTGGCAAAACGCCTCCCCTCACCCCTGATTGCAAGTTCCGTCTTCGTTCTAAAAAAAAAAAAAAATCGATTATTACTTGTCAGAAACACTGTCACGTTCTCGTGCCTTTAATACAAAACACAACCGGAAGTGCCAGACTTGGCAATAGTAGCACCTTGCACCTTGAATTGTGACTTTTTCATTTTAATGAGACTGATGTATCAAGGATTACTTAATACTTGGATTAACTTACAAGCTGTTTTATCAGTAATAGAGGGCTGGTGCTGGCACGCTGGAACAGTCGTGCAGCAATATATATACGGGCAATCAGAATTGTCCCCCTTAGTTTTATATATGGTCAAATATATTACTTTCTCTATCAGTCGTCATATACAGCACTGAGTAAAGGCAAAACGTGGTACAGTGTTGAGTAATGGCTAAACGTTGTACAGTGCTCACTTTAATGGTACAGAAATGAGTAATGGTAAAACGTGGTGCACACGCATACACAAAACGCGGTGCAGTTTTAAGTAATGGCAGCACGTGGTTCATAACTGAATAACGGCAAAATGTGGTACAACACTGAGGAATGGCAAAACATAGTACTTTGTTCACTTGAGTGATCTTGCACAGCTTTGGGTAAAATATTCTCGGAAAGTGGCGATTCTTTCTTTGCTTTCTTTATAAAAGAATAAACTTCATAAAGAATTGTATTTGATTTGAGCAGGCACTAAAAAAATAATACAGAAAGTGAATTTGATCAGTGTTGTATTCTAATAGTTTTATGGCAGTGATACACAATAGATATTTTTGTCCCCCTATGTTCATCGTCTGTCTCTTGTAGGTTGTCATATGTCAGCAGCTGGTCATGTTGCATGAGCTAAGAATGGCGTTTGTTTTATGTCACGAGTCATGCAGTCTATAGTGTGCCAAGTATTGTATTTGTTTTATCTGTCGCGTGTTGTATTGTTTCTAGTGTGTCAAATATTGTGTTTGTTTTATCTGTCGCGTGTTGTATTGTTTCTAGTGTGCCAAGTATTGTGTTTGTTTTATCTGTCGCGTGTTGTATTGTTTCTAGTGTGTCAAATATTGTGTTTGTTTTATCTGTCGCGTGTTGTATTGTTTCTAGTGTGCCATGTATTGCGTTTGTCATAACTGTCAAGTGTCATACAGTCTCCAGTGTGCCAAGTGTTACACTTGTTTTATCATTACGTGTTGTACGGTTTCTAGTGTGCCAAAAATTGCGTTTGTTTTAATTGCGTTGTCTTATCTGTCACGTGTCTACAGTCTCCAAGTTTGCCAAATACTGAGTTATCTTATCAGTCACGTGTCACACAGTCTCCATGTTTGCCAAGTATTGCGTTATCACTTACATGTCATACAGTCTCCAAGCTTACCAAGTATTGAGTTATCTTATCAGTCAACTGTCATACAGTCTCCAAGTTTGCCAAGTACTGCTTTATTAGACACATGCAATACAATCTTTCTCCGACAGCACGACTTGTTCGAGCAGTGCCTGAGGATCATGAGGTTTGAGTTGAAGATTTTGGAGCAGTTCTCTATTTGACATAAATAACAACTTGCACTTAAGCCACTAGAAGGAATTCCAAGCGAGAGCGAGTAATGAATCATTTGAGCTGTTCCAAATCTAGGCTTAGACGTCTTGTGGATATTTTCAATTTCTGTCTTTTATATCCAATGCACAGTAAAGGATACTTGCATCGCCCCTTGCTTCACCGTCAAGGTAAGAAGACTTCATCCAATGCACAGTAAAGGATACTTGCATCGCCCCTTGCTTAAGAAGACTTCAGTTATCAAAACCTTTTCTACAGCAATAAGCACACCCTCTGTCGTGACGTAACTGGTCACCCTCTGTCGTGATCTAACTGGTCACCCTCTGTCGTGATCTAACTGGTCACCCTATGTCGTGATCTAACTGGGAGTGATTGGCTAGATTAAATTGTCATTCTTTTCTAAAATGATGGTAGTCTATATAGCTGGCTGGAATGATGCATTTTATTACAGCTTATTTTATGTAAATAATGGTGTTTTACTTTTCATTAGAATACGACGTTTTTTATTTTATATAAACAAAGTGTGATTGTTGTTTTGCTTTTAGATACAGCTTTAATTATGAACAGATTTTGTGTTGCATTTTAATTAGAAATAAGGTTGTGTTAGTTTAAAGTAGTGTGTTTGTACATTTAAACTAAATAATAGCTCATTATATTAGAAGGCTGTTGTTTGTACATTTTAACTAAATAATAGCTCATTATATTAACACAGAAGGCTGGTGTTTGTACATTTTAACTAAATAATAACTCATTATATTAACACAGAAGGCTGGTGTTTGTACATTTTAACTAAATAATAACTCATTATATTAACACAGAAGATTGGTGTGTAAAACCAGACCAAGAATGTACATATAATTGTATTACATAAACGCCTTTGTCCACTAGTAAATCACTGCAGTAAATGTCCGAATGGATAGTATCACTCATTGAGACGCTAGAAAAAATTCAGACCTCATAGAAATGTATGTTGTTTTCCACTGGAAATTGATAGAATGAATATTTAATCTCATTACGATGAATGACGGTCTTCATCTCTAACCTGATTGAATGTTTTCGTCGATGATATAGTATGCACACTCAAGATGACTGCACGTGTTTCCTGCCACGTCTTACCAAAAGATGTTTTATGCTTTTCGTGACATTTTGTGGAATGTCTTTGAAGAAAGGCATTTGACCATTTTCTAAAACGTGTTGCTTGATGAGTGTCTTTATACCTGTATATGTTGAAAGTTGTATGCACACACTTGTTATATCTGTATATCAGATATATATATATATATGATATAACACGTTTCAGCAATATGTGTGGTTGGTGTAAATATGTCTTTTTGTGTATGTGTGTGTGTGTGTGTATGTGTGTGTGTGTGTGTGTGTGTTTGTGTGTGTGTGTGTGTGTGTGTGTGTGTGCATTAAAATGGAATACTGGTAGTGGCATTTTTTTTGTTTGTACTCTCTTCCCGCTTTCTTTCTAGAAAACTCACAAAAACTGTTCTGCACAGTACAATAACTATCGGGTTTTGCACATACGTATTGCCCGTCTGTCTGGAGGTTTACAAAACAAACGACACTAGAGAGATATCCAGCCATACACTAATACACACACATACGCACACACACACACACATACGCACACACACATGCGCGCACGCAGAAACATACAATGTATAACGAAAAGGCTATGACCAGGTAAAGACCTTTAACTGCGGAATCTTCAAGTAATCGAAGTTATTTATTATCCATCAGGATCTCAAACAAATAGATGTTGTTTACTATCCATCAGGATCTCAAACAAATAGATGTTGTTTACTATCCATCAGGATCTCAAACAAATAGATGTTGTTTACTATCCATCAGGATCTCAAACAAATAGATGTTGTTTACTATCCATCAGGATCTCAAACAAATAGATGTTGTTTACTATCCATCAGGATCTCAAACAAATAGATGTTGTTTACTATCCATCAGGATCTCAAACAAATAAATGTTGTTTACTATCCATCAGGATCTCAAACAAATAGATGTTGTTTACTATCCATCAGGATCTAAAAAAAATAGATGTTGTTTACTATCTATCAGGATCTCAAACAAGTAGATGTTGTTTACTATCTTCAAAGGCACATGATGTAACATCGTCTGATTAAGCAATGACATAACTTTATTCACTTTGTAGGGAACATAAAAATTACCATTTTCAACAAAACATTTTATTACAACGATGTAACTTTTTTCGCTTGCACCCATTCCTAGATCGGCATCTCATACATCTTACCTTATTTTAAACCATCTCTCATGAACACACCATCTCACACCATCTCACAGTATCGTACATTATCTCACGCCATCAGTGTCTACAATGTTTTCCTCTCTCCCTCTCTCTGTCACACACACACACACACACACACACACACACACACACAAACACACACACACACACACACACACACACACACACACACACACACACACATACACTCTCTCTCTCTCAGTATCTTACACAAGTCTTGTGCGCACAAGGTCACGATAAATGTTTGTTGTTTTAAATCACCTTGGCTGCATTATTAATCGAGAGGTATATTGCTAAACATACTTTACACATTTAAAAAACCCACTGAGTATTTTTAATTTCTGTGGCTAGACTTTGAGGTAACAGACTGCGATCAATCTTGCCGATGGAGGTGCATAAATGAAGCAGTGTCATATTTATTTCATCTGTCATATCGTAAAGTACTCCTTCAATGGCTGAAGGCGATTCATGCATGATCTCCACGCCTTTGAGCGTACAAAGCATTAAAAGTAGCTTAAAACTGTTTTAGAATTATGATTGCTTTAAGTAAAGAAATTGCTACAGCGCTTTAAACTGTTATAGACTTATGATTGCTTTAAGTAAAGAAATTGCTACAGCGCTTTAAACTGTTATAGACTTATGATTGCTTTAAGTAAAGAAATTGCTACAGCGCTTTAAACTGCTTTAATCAAAGAAAGAGCTAGAGCACTTTAAACTGCTTTAGAATTATGATTATTATTACTACACAGCTATGTTAATTTCTCTGATAGCTGTGTACTTTGATGATTACTTAATTGCTTTGTCCATTAGAATATACTTGTCCTTTGAAGAGATGGCATTAATGCTCCAGAAAAACAATGTCCTCTAGGTATATGTGGACAATGGACAGATGTCATTGATGTCTTGTAAATTACATTATCCTCAAGGTTATGTGTGGATATTGGACATTAAGATATTGATGTCTTATAAATTATACTGTGCTCAAGGTTATTTGTGGACATTGGACAGATGACAAAAATATCTTATAAATTACATTTTTCTTTAGGTTATATATGGACAATGGACAGATGATATTGATGCCTTATAAATTACATTATCCTCAAGGTTATATGCAAATACTGGATATTAAGATATTGATGTCTTATAAATTACACTATCCTCAAGGTTATATGTAAATACTGGATGCTAAAATATTGATGTCTTATAAATTACATTGTCCTCAAGGTTATATGTAGACATTGAACAGATAAAAATGCCTTATAAAGTACATTGCCTGTAGGTTATATGTGAACATTGGACATTAAGACATTGAGGTCTTATAAATTACATTGTCCTCAAGGTTATATGAGGACAATCGACAGATGACAATGATTTCTGAAAACCCAATAAGTTCTTTATGTTTAAATGTGACTTTGTCTCTTAGAACTCATAACTGAATTGTCTTCGTCTAAATATTAGCCAAGGATTATCAGTTGATACTTAAATATTGACTTTGATCAGTTAATGTTGATAACTGTACAACTATCTTATGGGTGAATGTTTAAGCGTTGACTATTATCTGTTAACATAATCTAAGTGTTTCGTTTCTTGAGAAATGAAACGTTCTTTGAATACATAACAGCACCGATAGAAGGTTAAAACAAGAAATAACAACAGAAGTATATTTAAAAGTCCTCACATATTTATTTTTAAATAAACAAAGATGCAAAGAAAAATTAATGATACGCAAAAAAAAAAAAAAAAAGAAAAAAAGAAAATGAACAACAGCAAATACTTTTCTCTTTCAGTCACAGCTTTGCCAGTTTAACATAAGACCGCTTGACAAATGAAAACCAGTTTGTATATGAAGAGAAAATCGACCAACATTAATCGTGAATTCTCTTGGCTGTGGTAAAACTGTTACTGTAAAAGAAAAGCTCGTATATAATTTGCCGGCACCATCAAAGCATTTGTACAATTTTGGTCATCTTAAAGTAGTTCACACAGTACACCCACCCAACTTTCCCACCAACACGACGTTATCATTCTAACAACATTCTGAAGACTAAATATAATTTTCGGATGAATAAAGCGTTACAGTGATAGGTTATGCGGACATGCTCACCCACCTGCTCATCTTCCCCACCAACGTGACGTCACCAATTTAAAGACATTCTGCACACCGAATGCATAGTTTTTCCATGACTACAGCGTCACAATGGCCATAGTATTTCCATGACTACAACGTTACAATGGCCATAGTGTTTCCATGACTACAACGTTACAGTGGCAGATAACATCGACATTAAGTCGACATAATGTCAAGTTTCAGCAATAACGTAGGCCATTTAGGATTAAGTTTGCTGAATACTGCTTTAAGTCACAGACTACAGCAGTAGTATAACAGTAACAGTATCTATGCTTGCACAAATGATATAATCGACTCATTTAGTATAGGAAAAAATCCGAAACAAAGACATAAAAATAGAAACAATAACACCACACCGATAACATAATTTTCTTTCACGTTGCTGTAACAGACTGAAGAGAACCATGCTGCTGTTGTGGCTGTTGAATGGTCACATGATTTTGCTGCGTTACGACTCCGACTCCGTGAACATTTCCACTTCCTGCCAATCCTCCACCAAGAGCGGACTGTGGGCTGGATATCTCCTCTCGTTTCTGAAGTTTCTTGGCTTTGATTCGTCTGTTCTGAAACCAGATTTTGATCTGCCGTTCTGATAGATTGATGAGTTGAGACAGCTCCCATCTGCGAGATTTGGATATGTACGTAGAACTGGTGTATTCTCTCTCTAGTTCTGCAATCTGGAACTTAGAGTACGGTCGTCTACGTTTGCGCAAAGTGACGGTAGTGGGGGCGATTGAAGTGGATGGCAGGTGGATTGACTGTTGTACATCTGAAAGAAAAAGTAAACCCATTGTTGACCAAGAGCAAGTAAACACGTTCATTACTGAAATATACTCTCTGTCTCATGGTGTAGTATGTGTTTGTAGACAGACAGTTTTGGGTGTATATATACCGCCTGAGATTGTATGTGTGCATTCTCAATGTGAATTGTAAAAACAATGTAGGCTCAATGTACAATCTGTGTATTACATTTTCAATGAAAATACTGTAATAATCTAACATGAAAATATTTGAAAATACTTATTTGAAGTAAAATTCGTAAGAAAATGCGAGTGAGTTGTTGATATACTAAGTCACATAATTATATTGCAAAACTTACCAGACTACTGGGAACACTAGTCTAGATATAAGGCTAGAATTTATTACGATATTTCATTGCAAAACGTACTAGACTAATGGGAACACTAGTCTCTATATATATATGGCTAGAATGTATTACGTTATTACACTGGAAAACGTACCAGACTAATGGGAACACTAATCTAGATATATGGCTAGAATTTATTATGATATTACAGCACATTGTCAAACACAAAGAACGGTTACTCAGAAAGATGACTACAGATATCACACACCCAGCAAGATGTTTACAGAAATCTCGCACTCAGAGAAATGTGTACAGGATATGGACACTCTCAGGTATGTTTACAGAAAAGGCACACTCAGAGAAATGTGTACAGGAAATGGACACTCACAGATGTGTTTACAGAAAGGCACACTCAGAGGAATGTGTACAGGAAATGGACATTCACAGATGTGTTTACAGAAAGGCACACTCAGAGGAATGTGTACAGGAAATGGACACTCACAGATGTGTTTACAGAAAGACACACTCAGAGAAATGTGTACAGGAAATGGACACTCACAGATGTGTTTACAGAAAGGCACACTCAGAGGCGTGCTTAGAGTAATAATGAAAACAAGGAGATACGCTTTTTCCCCAGAGAAAACCAATCCTGTAATGTATGCTTTCGCGATTTTTAGCAATGAACGATGTTAAAAGTTCGTTTGTTTAAACTTAATTTAAAGAACTGACGAACCACAATTACTGGCTGATAGAGCAGGCAAGTGTCGATACCAACCCGTTAAATGATTTTAGTTGTTAGAATTCTGCCTTGTAAACAAGCAAGCGACGACACTACACCTATTTGTAATGATTTATTTATTAGAATCCTGCCATGTGTGTAAGCGAGCGATGACACTAAAAGCCTATTTGAAATGACTTGTTTGTTAGAATCCTGCCATGTGTGTAAGCGAGCGATGACACTAAAAGCCTATTTGAAATGACTTGTTTGTTAGAATCCTGCCATGTGTGTAAGCGAGCGATGACGCTAAAAGCCTATTTGAAATGACTTGTTTGTTAGAATCCTGCCATGTGTGTAAGCGAGCGATGACACTAAAAGCCTATTTGAAATGACTTGTTTGTTAGAATCCTGCCATGTGTGTAAGCGAGCGATGACACTAAAAGCCTATTTGAAATGACTTGTTTGTTAGAATCCTGCCATGTGTGTAAGCGAGCGATGACACTAAAAGCCTATTTGAAATGACTTGTTTGTTAGAATCCTGCCATGTGTGTAAGCGAGCGATGACACTAAAAGCCTATTTGAAATGACTTGTTTGTTAGAATCCTGCCATGTGTGTAAGCGAGCGATGACGCTAAAAGCCTATTTGAAATGACTTGTTTGTTAGAATCCTGCCATGTGTGTAAGCGAGCGATGACACTAAAAGCCTATTTGAAATGACTTGTTTGTTAGAATCCTGCCACGTGTGCATGCTTGTCAATATCACGTAAGACGCGCAAGCAAGTGCATCACTCAAAGTGTACAAAGAAGACAAATTATAAATTATTGATCTTGTTATCGGTGCTAATATCGATATAGTAGAGATTGGCCACTCCGGAACTGCAATAAGAACATGAAACCTTTGTTGCTGTTGTTTTTCTTTTCGTCTCGCTTTTGTTCACACCTGTATGCGTCTTCTCTTCTCCTTATTAACATAGCACGCGTTCTTTTCCTCTATTATCAATGATAACCTCCTTTTCTCTTATTTTAATTTTTATTTGTGCTCACTTATTAAATTTCCCACATTAATGCAACACCAATTTTAGTAATCATGTACCAGTTCCTCATTAAATAAACATTTATGTAATTAGGTCTCCATCGTTCTTATTAATACATACATTACTTTATTGCTATAAAAATTCAAACTATAAAGCAGCAAAATTCTCCTACTCCTTCTATTAATATAACATTTGCCTCGAGATTCCCATGTACGGAAATGTTGCACAATGTCTTGCAAAATTCATGTCAGATCCCAGGGTATCTGGTTTTATTTTGTGTTTTCGTTCATTAGCCAATCAAACGGTAGCATGATTTTAGCCGAATAATATGCAATAGAAATCCATATTTATCACCGATAAATCTTGTTTTGCTCAGTGAAAAAAAATCACGCATTTAGTAATGTTAGATTCTGTTTATACGCTTGGATTATGACACTGATAATGACTGAGTGTTGAGATTCTGCGTTTGCACTGCTAAATAAATATTTTCTCAATGAATATAGATAATGAAATTCTATTTACACTGTAGATTAAGATGATGAAAATATGGAGAGTTTGCATGGATGTTAGAATAATGTCACGTGACAGTTCATTAATTATAATTAAACATTGCTTCAAAGGGTAGTCTGCATGACTTTGCGAAGTTCTATTTACCGTCAAACTCCAAACTCCGAACCCAGTCATTAGGATAACATTGGGGTTGTATCAGACTCCTAAATTAAAAAGAGGGAAGTAATGGATTCTCATATTAAACGAGAGTTGCATAAATTCTCACTATAAAATAGGGGTTCCAGTCCCAAAATAGAGTTTTAATTTAATAGTTTCCCAAATAAGAAATTTGGATAAGGGAGTCTTTACAGTAATTTTTTTTTTTTTACAAACAGACGAATTTCTGCAATTCTATCTGATAAACTGTTGACTTAATTGTCTCTTTCCTCGAAATAAACTTGTGGTCATTGATCGTAATGCCCATTTATACCGAATAAAATCAATCCTATGAAAATTATTAATCCTTTTATTGGGTTAACGCCGAAACTACCAGCGTGATGAATTTTGTTGAGAAAACTGAAGCTTGGAACAGCACGTAAGCATCATACTGGTTACTGAAACAGGAAATAACGACCGAAAGACCAAGGGGGAAAGGCCGGCCACTCGCTTGCAACAGCACCATCAAGCATGACAGCTTCTCGCCAGGAAGGCATCAATTTTGTTTGCTTATGAATAACGATAAGTGTGTGTGCTCGCGCGCGTCTCTCTGTGTTTATATATATTTGTGTATGTCTCTCTCTCTCTGTGTATGTGTATGTGTATGTGTGTGTGTGTGCGTGTGTGTGTGTGAATCTAGCATTAACGCAAGGTCGGTTATGTTGAAAAGCAAGAACATCTGTTTGCATCTTAGCTTGAATCAAGAACATGACCTTACTAAATGTTACCTTTTATCAAGAATATCTGTTTGTTGAACTGTAGGTTGAGTCAAGAATATTTGTTTGTTGATTTGTAGCTTGAGCCAAGAATATTTGTTTGTTGATTTGTAGCTTGAGTCAAGAATATTTGTTTGTTGATTTGTAGCTTGAGTCAAGAATATTTGTTTGTTGAACTGTAGGTTGAGTCAAGAATATCTGTTTGTTGACTTGTAGCTTGAGTCAAGAACATGACCTAGCTAAATGATGGCTTCAGTTAAGAATAAATGTTTGTTGAATTCATAAGTTTAATTGAGAAGTTAATGGTAGTTTTAATTAAAATATTTGCCTGTTCAGTTTACAGGTTTAATTATAAAGTCTGTTTGTTAAAATGATAATTATAGTTAGGAACAGATGCTTGTTTACAAATTAGTTTTAATTTAAAAAGTCTGTTAAAAAGATGCCATTAGTTAAAAGCAGCTGTTTGTTTCAAAGAACCTTTGACTAATAGCTTTAATCAAGAACAGCTTCTTGTTTCAAAGATCTTTTTAAAAAAAATAGCTTTCCTTTAAATTTTATTCAAGCTCATAATTTTCCGACAGATTAACTTTACAATAATATTGTTATATTAACATGAAAACACTTTGCAATAATGTTTGTTTATTACCACGATTACACTTGAGAGTGATATTTGCTTATTATCATGAAAATCTCAGTCAAGAATGTTAAAAAGAAATGCTACCGGTGTCATTTCGACTTCACAGTTATTTGTTAAACGATAATTTTTGGCATGACCATGTTTTGCAAACCACCGTGTTCAATATGCTAGTTGGAATCACGAAATGCAATATTTCTAATATGATAAATATAAATATAAATATAGCTGTTTGTTTTTCATATTTGCTTTAGTCAGAGGCTAGTATGTATTACCTTGCAAGCAATAGTTTTGGGACATTTTGTTATCACGAACATCTATATATAAGAATATATTTTTTATTTTAACTTAGTGAATGCACTTATCATTTCCTTCTTACCATGATAGTTTTAGTCATCACACCTATCACTTCCTTCTTACCATGATACTTTTAGTCATCACACTTATCATTTCCTTCTTACCATGATACTTTTAGTCATCATACTTATCATTTCCTTCTTACCATGATAGTTTTAGTCATCACACTTATCATTTCCTTCTTACCATGATACTTTTAGTCATCACACTTATCATTTCCTTCTTACCATGATAGTTTTAGTCATCGCATCATTTCCTCCTTAATATGATTAATAAGTGCTGTGACTAAAACTAATGAATAAAGCTAAAAAAAAATATTTCTCACCATGATAGTCAAGGAAATATGTAAAAATAATATGTCAGTCAGATAGCGTTAGACAAGAAAGATTGTAAAAACAATATGTCAGTCAGATAGCGTTAGACAAGAAAGATTGTAAAAACAATACGTCAATAAGATAGCGTTAGTAAAAAAAAATATGTAAAATCCAAAATTAGTTAGATAGTTTTAGTGAAGAAAATATATGAATACAGCATGCCAGTAAGATAACTTTAGCCAAGAAAATATATGTAAAAACAACACGCCAGTAAAATAGTTTTAGTCAAGAATATATTCTAATCAAAACGCCAGTAATATAGTTCTTGTCAAGAATATATTCTAATCAAAACGCCAGTAATATAGTTCTTGTCAAGAATATATTCTAATCAAAACGCCAGTAAATAGTTTTAGTCAAGAATATATTCTAATCAAAACGCCAGTAAAATAGTTTTAGTCAAGAATATATTCTAATCAAAACACCAGTAAGATAGTTCTAGTGAAGAATATTGTTTTTCAACTGATAATCTTCTTCAAGAATGCCTACTGCTTTTATTTTTATTTTGGCAGCATGTCAACATCTACTTGCCACTAGGAGTCTTATTCACAGACATTACAGGAAGTCTTAGTTAACTGCATCAATTCTTTCCAGGAGAGCTTCAAAAACATGTAGTTGTTAAAGAAAAGATTTATCTATTAGCATTTGTTTCTAAGACTGGTCAAAATGAATGAAAATCCTATGAAAATTGAGCTTGAACATTGTCGATTTCCATTCACGTACGTTTGGCTACCATACAGACAGGAAGGAGAGGTTGACTAGTGCACAGGAACATGAAATATGGGTTGTCGAGTGCAGGTGACAAAATTCAGATGTCACTTTAATGTCAGTCAACCATATAAATTACGTAATGCTTATGTACTCAAAACTGGGTCATCCATGTGGCAGATTCAACAATGTAAGTGGAATACCGCCTTTTGAAGCAGTTTATATATGTCATGTCTTACATAGGCCAGTGAGCAGTTTGCCGATGTTTATAAGCATTTTACCAATGTTAATGAGCAGTTTATATATGTTATGTCTTACATATGCCAGTGAGCAGTTTGCCGATGTTTATAAGCATTTTACCAATGTTAATGAGCATTTTACACAACAATGAACAGTTTACAGTTTCTGATGAGCATTTTACAAAATTAATGAGCATGCAACTGCTAATGAACATTTTCTTGAGTATTTAATTTGTACCGGGACTTCAGCACTTTCAACTGCAATTCGATAATAGTGAAATGCAGGCTGACATTTATATTTGAAACTCTGTGTGTAAGTCACATTTCTGTCATAAATAATTTTGTCGCAATATTTAAAACATAAAAGATTTCACATAAAGGAGTTAAAGTAATATTTAAAACATAAAAGACTACACATAATGGAGTTAAAATAATAAAATAAAATAAAAAAAAATAAATCTAATGCATATAATAATTCGTTTCTATAAACGTTGGTCTTAAACGTAAAGCAAATGAAGACTGTGTGTAGAAATTTCAAATACGAAACACTTCGTAGATAATGATCGCGATGATAATAATGTTTCGACTATAACAATAGCAATAGTAGTAAAAATGTAGAATAATGTGAAGAAGATAATGATCAAAGCAATGTATGGGTAAAAAATATATGGTTATAATGTATTATGCACATGCCCATTATATATATGCATAAACGTTAACACATAAACACACAGACACACACTTTAAAGAAATAAAGATGTTATAACCCTGAATTGTGCGAGTATTTGGATGTCTGCGTTGGCTACAACAGGAAGGAAACTATATTTTATAGAGGAAATTTTACATTTTTATACTCATCCATAAAGTTTATTGAATCATAAAATACAAGTCAAGTCGTTTGAAAAAACAACACTGCAGTATTTTTATCTAACGGGTTACATTTACATGAGGGTTGCTTTGCAATGCGGTAACTAAGGATGAAAGTGCAGAGAACAGTGAGATATGATGACATCGGACGTAAACAACAGACATTCTCTGTGTCTCTATTGTACATTTTTATAAATTATTATAAATATCTTTAGCTGAATAATATCTTTGAAAGGCATACGACATCCAAGTTTTAAGTTCTTTGCCAATCTAGTTGGACAAAAGAAAATAAGTTGTGTTGCCCTGTACAGATATCAGATTAAACTCTAAAATGTGTATATCGCTTCATAAGCAATGCACTACATATAGATATAAAGTAATGTGCAAAGCAAAGTTACAGGACTAAAATAATGTGTAAAGCAAAGTTACAGTACTAAAGTAATTTGTATAAACAAAGTTACAAAACTAAAGAAATTTGCATAAACAAAGTTATAAAACTAAAGAAATTTGTATAAACAAAGTTTCAGAACTAAAGCTTTTTGCATAAACAAAGTTACATATCTAAAGCAATTTGTATAAAAAATTTACAGAACTAAAGCAATTTGTATAAACAAAGTTACAGAACTAAAGTAATTTGTATAAATACAGTTACAGAACTAAAATAATGTGTAAAACAAAGTTCCAGGGAAAAATAAATTAAATGATTTTGTCCCCTGAGTGAAAATAAATCACGACTAGAGCAGCAAGAAAGGCTAACTGCAGGAAAGTCTCATTATTGCATTTGGTCGAATAAAGAATTGCTGAGAGACAAGTTTCGGAGCATTAAGTAGGCAAATTAAGTAGCATTAACCGTGAACGTAAAATACTCATGATATGATACTAGTTAACAAATCTTCTTATCTTGAAAACAGAAAATACTCATGATACGATACTAGCTAACAAATATTGTTCTTATATGGCTATGGGAACACATTGAAATAAGATCAGTAGATTATGGCTATGGGAACATTGACATAAAAAGAGCAGTAGATATTATATGGCCATGGGATCACATTGATATGAAAGGTCAGTAGATACTATATGGCTATGAGAACGTATAAAAAGTTAGTGGATATTATATGGTTATGGGAGCACATTGATATGAGGTCGGTAGATACTATATGGCTATGGGAACACTGTCTGAGAAAGTCAGTAGATATCCTATGGCTATGGGATCATATTGCTATTAAGTCAGTAGATAATATATGGCTATGGAAACAAATGGAGGTCAGTAGATACGTTTTGGCTAGGGGGACGCATTCATATCATAATGTCAGTAGTATTATATGACTGTGGTAGAAAGTTAATGTCATTAGGCATTGATGAGATTAATCGATGTTAAAATGAATTGGTGAGAACATCAGTTTGGTGAGAAATGAGTAGGCTAGTCATTGACAATTGAATACGTGGAAAAAGCGGAAGGCATAAGGCAATTTGATAACATGATATTTGTGAAGATAATGGATGCAGACATTTATGGGAAAAAGTGGGTCTGTGGATGGCATATCACTAAGAAAAGTACAGTGGAGGGCATACGGCTATACGGAATAAAGAGAGGGCATACGGCTATACGGAATAAAGAGAGGGCATACGGCTATACGGAATAAAGAGAGGGCATACGGCTATACGGAATACAGAGATGGAATATAGATATAGGGAATATGTTGAGTGGAAATGTGTCTATGTGAACTACAGTGATATACATTATGTAGAATAAAGTAGGCATATGTCTATGTGGAATACAGTGGATGACATATCTTTGTTGAAAATTTATGGTATACGGCTTAGATGAATGCAAAATAGTTTTTGGAGACAGTAAATAAAAAAATCTATTAATAGGATAGTTAATAAGCTGCCTGTAAGGAGACAGTAGATGCATGACCGATGGACAGGGCAGTTATATAAACTGCCTATAAGGAGACAGTAGATAGCATGAGCTAAGGACAGGACAGTTAATAACCTGCCTGTAAAGAGACTGAAATGGTCGAACCATGGGGCAAATTATGTTCTTTGTGTTTGTATTATTTCATTTTTATATATTAATAATCAGTAATAGACAGTTACTACTTATGGCTGACCTCTGTGTGGCCGATTATGCAATATGCCGTCGGCTGTACCCACACACGCTACACACAGTAAAGGATTGAGGTCAAGTTAATTGATTATGTGTGGGCAGTGGAAATATATAGAAGGGGGAAGGGGGACAGTAAGAGTGGGTGAATGTTGACAGGATATGAGATGCCCTTATATGGACATTTGTATTCCGTTCAATGATGCAAGAGAACTTGTAGTTTGACCGAGAGTCATTCATATAAATGTTGCTGATAGATCCACGCATTTCTTACGCACTGTTCCCACACTATATAAAAGGGTTGAAATCTGCGTAGATGAGAAGAAGGTTTTGCAAGTTCGTGAGAGTGGTAAATATATTGACTTCTCAAAATTTATTGTTATATATTATTGATTAAAATGTTATGTAGAATATTTGTATATTTTTACTAAAGATTGTTGTATGAAAGTAACGCATTGAAAGAGATAAGAGAGTTAAGGTTATGTGACAGTAGTAATAATTATGCCATATGTATTGATGATGAAATTGAGATAAACACATAATGTGTGCTAAGCTTTATTTATTGTAAAACTCTTTGTAGCAAGTGAGACTTAATAGTAGATTGAGATAATGGTTGTAACTACAGAGATTATGTAAATGTGGAATTGGAATAATATTGTCATATTTATAAATGCCTCTCTGTGAGAGAACTTTGCAAATTATAAGATAGCGTGTAGCTAACATTTAATGATGCAAAATGTAAGAATTGTCTATTGCTGTTGCCACAAAGCCTTAACGTTGTTTCCTATATATTGGTGGCTATAGAGAGATATGATTGTCTATTGCAGCTGACCTTCTTTCTTCTTATTGTCATTATTTGCTGGTGAATTGATCCTTGTGTTCACTCTGAAATACACACCTTATTCCTGTCATGATTTGCTGGTGAATTGATCCTTGTGTTCACTCTGAAATACACACCTTATTCCTGTCATGATTTGCTGGTGAATTGATCCTTGTGTTCACTCTGAAATACACACCTTATTCCTGTCATGATTTGCTGGTGAATTGATCCTTGTGTTCACTCTGAAATACCCACACCTTATTCCTGTTATGATTTGCTGGTGAATTGATCCTTGTGTTCACTCTGAAATACACACCTTATTCCTGTCATGATTTGCTGGTGAATTGATCCTTGTGTTTACTCTGAAATACACACCTTATTCCTGTCAAGAGATGACGATCATAGGCAAGGGCGAGAGGCACTTGGTGAGTAAACAACGAGTTCACTTCTATCGACCACAACAAAGTTAAGTCATATAAACTACACAATCTATAATTGGCCAAATGAACATTAATCTGATGCCAAATGAACACTAACGTTAGGACATTAAATAGACGGTATCAGTTAATTGATGTTTTCGGAAATCGAATACTATTGTTTCCTTTTTATTGTTATTATTAAATCTTCTCTGTTCTTGTTATCTTAAACACACATTTTGGTTAATTTGTTAGTGTGACTGAAAAGACTTGGCTGGCGCTTTTAAGCCAGAAATCTGTGGATGTTATATAAGTCATAATTAATCAAAGGAAAGATAACTTTGCCAACTCGAGGCACGTCAGGTAATTTGTCTGTAGCTATGCTAGACGAATAAGGTCCCAAATAACGGGTCTGACATAGAGATTGAAGGATGGATTAGGCCACCTGGACTATTGTCAATATTAGAGCTAATATAATAAATTAACAATTAATAATTTTGAGTCTCATACTACGGCAGGATATTTAATATAACCCGGCACGTGACCGATACACTAGATGGCATGAACTATGGACGGGACAATTAACAACGTGCATTTGAGAGAAGAAATGATGGAATATCGCTGTTAGGAGGGCAGTTTATAGCATTTGGACCTTAAGAGTTAGTAATTATAAAACAATAAATAATAATTCTCCAGATTTTACCCATGACATATGGAGAATTTCATTTTAATGTTGTCTTAATTTACCTTCTAAATGCAGTTTTTAAAATATATCTTTTAAATTCAGTCTTTTAATTTACATTTATATATAGTCTTCTAATTTATCGTCAAATTGAATCATTTAATTTACCGTCTAAATTCAATTTTTTAATTAATCTTTCAAATGCAGTTTGAAAAAATACCTTTTAAATGCAGTCTTTTAATTTTCATTTAAAAGTAGATTTTTATTTATATTCTAAATGTAGTTATTTAATAAAAATAATTTACTAATCTAAATTCAGTCTCTTAATTTACCTTCCAAATACAGTCTTTTAATTTGTCCTTTGAGTGCAGTCTTTTAATTTAACTTCAAATTGCAATCTTTTAATTTACGTTCTAAAGACAGAAGATTAATTTAATTTCTTAATACAATCAGTTTAACTTCTAAATGTATTCTTTTAATTTAATTTCTAACTGCAATTTTATAATTTACCTTCAAAATACAGAATATTAATTTAATTTCTAACTATAGTCTTTTAATGTACTTTCTAAATGCATTGATGAATTTTATTTTGAAACTAAATTTTCTAATTACCTTCTAAAGTCATTTATTTACAGTTATCTCTTAACTGCAGTGTTAAATTTACCTCCTAACTGCAGACTTTTGGTTTAATTTCTAATTGCAGTCTTTCAATTTATCTTCTAAAATGCAGACTTTTAAACTTATTTCTAAATACATTAACTTAATTTGCTTTCTAAAGCACTCAGTTAAATAAATATCTAAAAGCAATTAATTAAATTTCACTTCTAAATGTAATCTTTCCATTTGCCCTTTAAGTGCGGGCTTTTATTATTTACCTTTTAATTGCGGTCTTTTAATTTACCTTTTAATTGTGGTCTTTTAACTTACCTTTTAATTGTGGTCTTTTAACTTACTTTTTAATTGTGGTCTTTTAACTTACTTTTTAATTGTGGTCTTTTAACTTACTTTTTAATTGTGGTCTTTTAACTTACCTTTTACATGCAGTCTTTAAATTTACCCTCTCAATGTCTCATTTAATTTACCTTCTAGATACATTCAGTTGATTTGTCTTTTAAATTCATTTATTTAATTTACGTTCTAGCTACATTTAGTTGATTTGTCTTCTAAATTCATTTATTTAATTTACGTTCTAGCTACATTCAGTTGATTTGTCTTCTAAATTCATTTATTTAATTTACATTCTAAATACATTAAAATAAATATCCTCTAAATGCACTCAGATTTATTTCCTCAAGTCTGTTAATTTATCTTTTACACGCAGACACTAATTTATGTTCAAAATAAGTCAAATTACTTTTCTTCTAATTATGTAATTTTATTTATCTTGTAAATACAGTCTATATATCTTCTATTGCAGTCTATTTATCTTTTGAATGCAGTCTCTTTATTTATCTTCTAAATGCAGTCTATATATCTTCTAAATGTACTCTATTTATCTTTTGATTGTAGTCTTTTTATTTATCTTCTAAATACAGTCTATTTATCTTCTAGATGCAGTCTATTTATCTTCTAATCTAAATGCAGTCTATTTATCTTCCAAATGCAGTCTTTTATTTATCTTCTAAATACAGTCTATTTATCTTCTAAATACAGTCACTTTATTTATCTTATAAATATAATTAATTAATTTAATGTCTAAATATAGCTCGTTAATTAAATTTGTGAACGTAGATACTATATCGTGAAATTGTAGACAGTGTATCTACACTAAATTAAATCACAAAAATAATTTTCTAAAAAGTCAGTAAATCTACACTAAATGAAATCACAAAAATAGTTTTCTAAAAGGTCAGTAAATCTACACTAAATTAAATCACGTAAATAATCTTTTAAAATGTCAGTAAATGTACACCTAAATTAAGTTACATGATAATCTTCTAAAAATCAGTACATATACCCCTAAACTAAATTACATGAATAATCTTCTAAAACGTTCTGTAAATATACACCTAAATTAAGTCACATAATAATCTTCTAAAATGTCAGTTCATGTAACCTAAATTAAGTCACATAATAATCTAAAAATAAGAAAATTTACACCTTCTGAAATGAAGTCACATAAATCATCTTCTAAATAAATGTAGTGAGTAAATGTACACTTTCTAAATGAAGTCACATAAATTATCTTCTAAATAAATGTAGTGAGTAAATGTACACTTTCTAAATGAAGTCACGTAAATTATCTTCTAAATAAATGTAGTGAGTAAATGTACACTTTCTAAATGAAGTCACATAAATTATCTTCTAAATAAATGTAGTGAGTAAATGTACACTTTCTAAATGAAGTCACATAAATTATCTAGTAAAAAGGTCAGTTGGAGATATTAATCAAATGCATAACATAATTAAATATTCCAAGCACAAGTCTTACTTAGCACAGACAGTGTACGATACAGTCCTTTCCGGAATAAAGACATCTATCTGCGCGTCATTCTGGTTAATCCACTTCTAGCATATACTTGCTGGTTACAAAAAGGGACATATGTCTGGGATTATTTTAATTTCGACATCCTTGAACCGTTTTGAGCAATTTCACTTGATAAAGTTAATATTACTATGGTCCTTAGATATTAATGATCTTTGGTCATCCATACAAGAAAGATTACACTCATGTAAGTATAGTTATTAAACTTGACATAATGTTTAAGAAGATATGTGTCTCTGTAAATTTATTTATTTTTAAAAGACGAATGAAATGAAATTTTTAAACGTACTGACTGTAAGATACTGGTCACTTTCATTTAATATTTTAACTGTTTTGCGGACAAGGCTTCTTTTAGAGAGCAAATCTTATTTTTCATTTAGTATTTATATGTGAACGATTTAAACATCTGGCGATCTCCATCACGATTTAATACGCACACAGTATTTAATGTTATCGTTCTCAAGCACTTTACATTTCACGTCACAAGTTTTATCTTAATGGCTGATTGAAAAGCTGTAAATAAATGGAAAGAAAAATAATATCCAACAAAAGAATTTTAAGAAATATTAGAAACTAAATTATGGAAACTATTTTTAACTCACTCTCATACTAACAATAACCCCAAGAACTTCGCGTTTCAGTGATTAAAATAACTTAGAAAACTCTACATTGCTTACATAGTTTCCTAGATCACAGAAACAAATCGATAGTCTTCGAAAATATAGATAATTATCAAACGTACAATTACTGAGACGAGTATTGGACAAATCGATAGTCTTGGAGATAATTATCAAACGTACAATTACTCAGACGAGTATTGGACAAATCGATAGTCTTGGAAAATATAGATAATTATCAAACGTACAATTACTCAGACGAGTATTGGACAAAAAGTCATCACGCACGCATGCAAGTTTTCGTTGGCGTAACGCAACAAGAATGGAAAAAAACGCGCATTCGAAGTATGGAACAAGATAAGTGATTGGAACGGACTGGAAAGAAACCAACATACACACTAGAATTTATTAATTTCAGATGATTATCCCGAAAGAATGCATTCAGTTTGAATATTAAAAATAGTAATTTTTCTTTAAAAATTCAATTTTTGTTTGTCACTCACAAACTAGTCTTGCAACATTTTAACGTTTTCCTTTGAACACATTTTGTATACGGATAAGATCGTTCTTTCATAATTCAAAGGAAAAACTTTGAATTGAGAAAACATATGACATAAACGAAAACTAGCTGCCATATGAACAACGAAAACAAAAGTAATTAATTACTTTTGTTTTCGTTGTTCATATGGCAGCTAGTTTTCGTTTATGTCATATGTTTTCTCAATTCAAAGTTTTTCCTTTGAATTAGGAATGTAAAATGCCACTTCACAATAGGATATAATAGGAATGTAAAATGCCACTTCACAATAGACTCCAATCAAAGAAAAACTGAACACGTAAAACAAGTATAAAACAAAACGAACTTAAATTTAAACTGATATTTGTCTGTATGTACTTTAATTCGAACGGACTATTTTGTCTCTATACATACGTAAGTAAGCTGTCCACAAAATACGTATAATTTATATATATAATTTTTATTTAAAGTTAGAATTGTCGTTATTTTCTATTGCATCTTACGCACGTACACACACAAGTACGCGCAAACACACGCACAAAAATATAGCTCGTGCACGCATTTAGTTATTTTATATAAACAAAATACAACCGCGCTTGGAACAATACAATCTACTCCTGTTAAATATTTGTATAAGATGCGATTCTGGACGACAGGAAAAATGACAATAACGGCATATTCGTGAAATGTCATTTGCATAACGAAACTAAGTTACAGTATGAATACGTTATACACTGCCGTTTTGGTCCCCAATAAAACATGCCCCTTCCCCGCCTTTTCAGCACACACAGGATTGTTATACAATTTGTCAAATTACTATTCGTTGAAACTAAAATAACAACTTCTAATTAATCGTTAGAATATTACTTGTTGAAACTAAAATAACATCTTCTAATTAATCGTTAGAATATTACTTGTAAGAAAGCTTTAAATTTGGAGCCTTAAGATAATTGAAATTTCATTGGAAATTAATCATAATTTCATACGATGACAGCTAGAACTGTCATATTATTAAAATGCCATTTCTCTTTAAGAATAATATGATTAAAATGCTATTTGCCTTCCAGAATGTGTATGTTTGTTCCTGCTAGGTGATTTAGTAATCTGCAGTTTACAACTAAACTGCTTCTCTATCAGGTACGTACTATATCCGGTTATGAGACTCGAACCACAGGCCCTTGATCTTTTTATGCTGCAAGGTTAGTTATGCCGCGATGGTGCTAATATCCCATTCTGTTTATACAATTACAAACGTATTTAGAGAAACTCCAATGTCTTATTTATCTTCATTGCTCAGGAAAATATAATTGCAAACTATTTAGAGAACTTTCGAAGGATTATTAGAGAAAGTGTACAAGTACTTTAGCTGCAAAAGAAAATCTTCTATATTTTAATGCATAGCTTAGCTTAACTGCTAAAACAGGGGTAGATTTTCAGAACTTACAATGTCGATTACTCTCACACAATAGTCACAAAATGAAATGTATACATGCATAAAATATTTCTAACAAGATCAAATAACAAAACTCTAGATGGCTTTTGTATTCTAGCAATTCTTTTTGTTTGTAGGAGTAGGAAATGGTTTAATGAAGCCGACGGACGCTAATGGAAACAGTAGTAATTAGCAAAACGTATTCTATTTTCTGTACTTATTTTATCTTTGCAACTTCTACTATAGTCTGATGTAAGTAGTAACATAAAGGTAGACGTGAATAAATATACTGTCTATGAAACATGACTAGACCTAAAGTACATAAAATATAAAAAATACATAAATACATACATTTCCTCTCTCTCACACGCAACAATACAAATACACACACAACAATACAATACAAAACAAAACTCTCATACACAACAATAAAAAGACCAAACGCACACACACAAACGACATTACATACACAACAATAAAAACACAAGCACACTCACACACATACACACATATACACACACACATACACATAGGCATATATATATATGGAATGAGGACTGCGCACTTTTGATTATTATCTTTATCAGCTGATGTTCACACGAATGACTGCAGAAATAGTATTCAGATTTTCGAATGTTCTGTTTTATTGTTTATAACTATCATGATCAGATACAACTTAGCTAACTTGCTTATAACTATCACGATCAGATACAACTCTGTTAGTTTGTTAATAACTATCACGATCAGATACAACTCTGCTAGTTTGTTAATAACTGTCACGATTAGATACAACTCTGCTAGTTTGTTAATAACTGTCACGATTAGATACAACTCTGCTAGTTTGTTAATAACTGTCACGATTAGATACAACTCTGTTAGTTTGTTAATAACTGTCACGATCAGATACAACTTTGCTAGTTTGTTAATAACTGTCACGATCAGATACAACTCCGCTAGTTTGTTAATAACTGTCACGATCAGATACAACTCTGCTAGTTTGTTAATAACTGTCACGATTAGATACAACTCTGCTAGTTTGTTAATAAGTATAACGTTCAGATGCAATAAATGAAATCATTCGTGTTTACATAATCAGAAACCATGATCTTAATAAGTTGCACTAAGTGCAACATAGTTGTGTCTTACTTTCATGTCTGAAGTCATTATTTTGTCTTAAGGTTATCGTCTGACCAAAATTCCTGAGATTATTATTTTTATATAGAGATAAGTCACTGTTATCTCTCTATATATAGATATAATGCCCCTACACATATATATTTAACTTCCTTTCTAAAATATCGTCAATATCCAGCAAAATCACAAGAGGGAAATAAGTGAGCACGTTTAAAATGAATAATACATTCAGTATTGTTAATATAAAAATCTCCAGTTGAACAAAATCTATCCATCTATCTATCTATCTATCTATCTATCTATCTATCTATCTATCTATCTATCTATCTATCTATCTATCTATCTATCTATCTATCTATCTATCTATCTATCTAAAACTTTACAGGATTAAATATTTGAAGGAGATAAGGACAGGCGCACTGGAGTGTGTCATCTTGCCTGTTGATAGCGTTACATCCACACTTTGGCTTGAGCTACTAAGAAACTCTGATTTCAGTAAGGACTGATATATTTTCATTTTCGTGTGTAAATTGAAATCGAATTTAAAGATAAGACCCATTCTCCTTAAATGTTTGGCCCAAAAGACAAAACATGTGCTCTTGTAAAATAAATATTTTATTCCATAGAGTCGTGCCTGGTGCACCATTTCATAATGAGAGTTGGACAGTTAGGCCTGGCGCGCCATTTCATAATGAGAGTTGGACAGTTAGGCCTGGCGCGCCATTTCATAATGAGAATTGGACAGTTAGGCCTGGCGTGCCATTTCATAATGAGAATTGGACAGTTAGGTCTGGCGCGCCATTTCATAATGAGAATTGGACAGAGGACTGACGCGCCATTTCATAATGAGAATTGGACAGTTAGGCCTGGCGCCTCATTTCATAACAGTTTGGTGTGTTGGACCTACAGGAACTATTAAGAAAATTGGTAAGTCTTTGCACTTTTTTCTTTACATAAATTCACCATTAACTTTTTATTTTTACTTTTTACATATCATAGATAACCGTTAACATCGTAAAAAATAAGTTTTACATGATAGTACTAAAATGGCACAAATGATTAACGCGCCTGACATATTCTTACAATAGATTCCAAGTTCAAGAATCGTGAGTATAATTTGCATAAATCTATTTACGATTACCTTCATTTGATGTTGGTAAAAAGAACTCAATGCGCAAAATAAATAATTTATTTGGCATTGCTATAAAGTTAATCAGAGATCTACGTGTATATAATTTGGTCAGGAACGTGTAATCGTGAAGGCGTACCACCATGGTTGCAGAGTTATCCCGCCTGGCTACATTTAAACACAATCGGTGCCTACAATGTCTGTAGTGTCGTTTTCTCGCTCGTTTAGACCTTAGTCGACCGGAGGTTTTACGACGAGAGCGAGGCTCAAGTTGCTTTGATCTAGCCGCTCCATTGTAGGGGGGCGCCGCCATAAATTGTGTCGAGAGTTTGGAAGGTAGGTGTCACCTTAGCCGGCATTGGGTGTCACGTGTATCTCCTTATCGTCTGATGTGTGTTTTGTTTTGTATTTTTATAGGCGTCGGCTTGTTGCATGCTAAATATTTTAAAATATATTTATATCTCTAAGCGTGTTTTCTCAGTTTTTTTAAAGTGAAAGCAATGAAAAAATAAGATGCACGTGAAAAAGTAATTATTTGGTAGTTTTCATGAATTCCGTACTAGGAAAAAAATATCTGTATGCAAATAAAAAGGTATCAATGTATACATACTCACAGCAGTATAAGTAAACAACTCCCGCCAAAACATTCTCCTACCCTACTCAAAATGTTTTAAATGAAATATGTAATAAAGTAGGCATGTCTTCAAATGATATAGGTAACTTTTGGTCGAATAGTGTAACTATTTCTATAATAATTGTATATAACACGATTCAGTGTCTTAATGTATTTGTAATATACATAAAAATAGCATACTTTTTCTAGGTAATTTAAATTGGTTGTGTCTGCACTTCATACTATCGTTTGGGTACTTACAATGGGTGCCTGTACTCAATATTGTCATCTGGATACTTAAAACTGGTGTCTGAAATAATGTTTATTTCATACGTGAATTGTTACCTGGTTTATTAAAACTAGTGTCTGAAATAATGTTTATTTCATACGTGAATTGTTACTTGGTTTTATTAAAACTGGTATTTGTACGCCCTTCCTCCCTCTGGGTAATTACAGTTGGTGTTTGCACTTCACATCGTTGTCTGGATAAGTACAATTTATGTATGCATTTCACATCGTTGTCCAGATAAGTACAATTTACCTTTGCATTTCACATCGTTGTCTAGATAAGTACAATTTACGTTTGCATTTCACATCATTGTCCAGATAAGTACAATTTACGTTTGCATTTCACATCGTTGTCTGGATAAGTACAATTTACGTTTGCATTTCACATCGTTGTCCAGATAAGTACAATTTACGTTTGCATTTCACATCGTTGTCTAGATAAGTACAATTGGTGTTTGCACGTCATACCGTTGTTGGATAATTACAGTTAGTATCTTCATATTTTCATCTGGATATTTGCAATTGGTGTCTGCACTTCACAATATCCTCTGTATAATTAGGATTGAGGTCTGCACTTCACAGTGTCCTCTGGATAATTAGGATTGAGGTCTGCACTTCACAATGTCCTATGGATATGTAAGATTGATGTCTGCACTTCATTTTGTTTCATTCTTCTAGATAATTAGAGCCGATCCTTGCACTTTATTCCATTAAAAGCATAGCTAGTAACACGATTTTAAAATAAATATAATCAAAAGTATTGCATACAGATTTGAAGTTGACTAGCAAAGTGAATTATTACTACTGAGCGTACTTGGTACCAAGGCTTGAAAGGACAGTAGTTGGTTGTAGAATGGCAGAAACATCAGCAAGAATATCAGTGTGAGGTAATAAATATTTAAAATGTTGTCTTAGTAATTAGCGCAAGCAATTAAAATTATAATATTAATAGTTATTTCCATGTTTAAATGGAAATATGTGTAACAGCTATTGACCATTGTAATGTAGCTTAAATGATTGGAAATATTATTATCATCGAATGACTATTAAAACATCGTTTAAATGTGTATATATATATATATACTACAAAAATTATGAAAAATGATACTGATTTGGTAATTAACTTGTTTATTTCATTTCTTCATGAGTTATTTTTTTCTTCTGGCCATTAAATTAAACGGATTTGTATTTTCATGGCTCCTTACGTTACTGATCCGTTCTATGGCCTTACGATCAGCAATCTAGGAATTAGCTAACAAGTAAGCACATGACCTTACGATCAGCAATCTAGGAATTAGCTAACAAGTAAGCACATGACCTTGCTGGTGTAAGTAATTACAGGAAGGAAAAAAATTGCGTAAGATTTCAATGTTTCCTACATATTAAAGTGAACGTATTATTTGGCAAACATTAAAACAGTTACAATGAGTAATGACAATTCAAATATTAACGGTTTCTATGTTTTGCATCCAAAGTGGATTATTGTGAAGACGATACAGTGGACTATTGTGAAGACGACACAGTGGATTATTGTGGGTTTTATTTGGAACAAAACAAGCATGTCATTGAAGACGACACAGTGGATTATTGTGAAGACGACACGGTGGATTATTGTGAAGACGACACAGTGGACTATTGTGGGTTTTGTTTGGAACAAAACAAGCATGTCACTGAAGACGACACAGTGGATTATTGTGAAGACGACACAGTGGATTATTGTGGGTTTTATTTGGAACAAAACAAGCATGTAACTGAAGACGACACAGTGGATTATTGTGGGTTTTATTTGGAACAAAACAAGCATGTAACTGAAGACGACACAGTGGATTATTGTGGGTTTTATTTGGAACAAAACAAGCATGTCACTGAAGACGACAAGGAATACTAATACAGGACTAGTATTTAAGGTTTTATTTGACTAGTATTTAAGGTTTTATTCTATCGGTTAGTTTTACAGTGATATAAAAGCTTTTAAATTAGTGTGAGGTGTTGTTATGCGATATCCAATAAAAATACGTACAAGCGTTCAGTGACTTCTAAATATGGTTTAACAGGAAAATAATACCACAGACATGTAAAATGAACTCTAGTACCGACATTATAAATTGCCTCTTTTGATATAAACTGCTAAAAGTGGAAAGATATTCACATGAAGGCAAACTCTGCTTATACACATTCATCTCTCTTCCCAATCTTTAAAATAATTTATTAACCTAACTCCCGGAAAGAATAGAAAAACAAAACAAAATAAAAAAACCAATGAAGAACAATAAAAGTAAAAATCCGGCAAAACAAAAAAATCTCTTTCTCAAAATAAAGTAAAATAATCTAGCACCTAACTAAACAACCAAACATTCCACAAACCATGGAGTATAAATATAGGGGCCACGCAGCCAACCAACCATCCAACCAATCACAATCAGAAAAAGAAGAAAACAAACAAGACAAATCTCCCACTGACAAATCAAATCAAAGCCACCAAATTGCTACTAGTTTTTTAAATTAACCATTATATATCTACATCTTTATATTATGTTATTTAGAAATTTAATCTTTACGAAAATAAATCCTACAATTATAAAACTACTGAAAAATTAAACAAAATATTTTTTTAAAATGTATTTTGTTATGTGACCATAATTTATTACTTAATATGTAAATAATTTCTAGCGTACTCACCACACTAAAATGATATGTAATGTTTAGCGGTCTTACTTCACTAAAATATAAATTATTCTCTAAAAAGATATGAACTGTTTAGCGTTACTAATACTCACCGCACTACATTATAAGTAATGTTTAGCTTACTTCATTAAAATATAAATTATTCTGTAAAAATAGATGTATTATTTAGCGTTACTAATTCTCACCGCACTAATATATAAGTAAAATATAAATTATTCTCTAAAAGTAGAAGTATTATTAAGGTTTAACTAATGCTGAAAACATTTAATGTTGACTGCAGCGGTGTAACTTCCAATGTAGCCCCTCTCCCACTCCTGTAAACATTCTAAAATGCCCATCCACCCACCATTTTCCACGTGCTCCCCCCTCTATCTTTCTATATATTACAGAGAATCATGCTTATTTTCAAGGACATCTTTTCCAAAAAAAAAAAAATTGGACCCCTGCTACGGAAAGAGCTATCTTTGGACCCTTTCTGCTGACAGAACTAATTTTGGACCTCTTCTGCTGACAGAACTAATTTTGGACCTCTTCTCATGAAAGCACTAATTTTGGACCTCTTCTGCTGACAGAACTAATTTTGGACCTCTTCTCCTGAAAGCACTAATTTTTGACCTCTTTTGCTGAAAGCACTAATTTTGGACCTCTACTGCTGAAATAACTAATTTTGGACCTCTTTTGCTGAAAGAACTAATTTTGGACTTCTTGTGCTGAAAGAACTAATTTTGGACCTCTTCTGCTGAAAGAACTAATTTTGGACCTCTTCTGCTGAAAGGCCCCCAAGCAATACTAATAATCAAAACAGAGTATTTTTAAAGCGGTCTTTCGCTTTCCTTTAATGTTGAGCTTTTGCTTTTGCTTCTTTTGTGATACAAGATAGTATTAATGGACAAAACCCCCCAACAAATAAAATCCCCAACAAGTACGCAATCTTTAATTGTACCAACAACAGTCTTACAATCATAGTCATAAAAACATAGCCACACAATCTTAGGCATATAAACATAGCCACACAATCTTAGGCATATAAACATAGCTACACAATCTTAGGCATATAAACATAGCCACACAATCTTAGGCATATAAACATAGCCACACAATCTTAGTCACACAACCATAGTCTCACAATCATAGCCCGACAATCACAGTCACACAGTCACAGAGTCATTCTGTTAGTTGTGTGTTGAAGGTGTATGGCTGTATTTGGTAATCACTTTTCCCACTTCTATATTATTTCTCACTAATGCATTGAGTTTCATGTTTCTGGAAATGTGCCTTTTTCTCCAAGTTTAGCGTCTCTTAGCCTTCGTTTTTCTGTCTGTGAGACGGTGTCTATTTTCTCTACTGTACGTAACTCAGTCCTCGTGTCAAAAGGGATTCTGTGTCATGTGGGATGTATCTACTGTCATTTTTCAATGTCTCTTGCCTTTCGGAATCTATGTATCCACCCTCCAGTTTGTTGCAGTAAATCTGTTTTCTTTTAAAATGAATATTTATGTTGCGTATCTATTGCAATTCTTTTATTCTTTTTTGAAATGGCTCCCATGTCTAATGCAGTATTCTGATCTATTATGAAACTTGTTTCTGGTGTGAACTCAGCTGTCTTTCCCTCAGTATAATGTGCCCCTTGCATTTTATGGAGTTTCTTTTCAGGTTTATCTTTAATGGATCTTGCTTTTTAGGGAATTTTGATTGACATCTTTCTATACTATTGCGGAACGCGCTAAAACGTTAAGTTATAAATGACTATTTCCATGGACATAACTGATACTTCCATGGGCTTAACTGACTCTCTTTCCATGGGCTTAACTGACTCTTCTTCCATGGACACAACTGACTCTACTTCCATGGACATAGCAGTAGCACCTGTACCTTTCCTCCAGTATTGCTCGTCTCTTGTGAAAGAGAAGTTTGTTTTGAAAAACATGTCAGTATATGTATTGCTTTTCAAGAATGTTTGATTGCACAAGATAATTTTGTAAAACTTGATAATATTTAATTTGGCTTTTGAAGAACGTTTGCACATTACTGTTTTGTAAAATTACTATATTTTCCCGATCTTTTCAAGAATATTTAAATATAGCTATTGTTTTGTAAAATTACTATATTTTCCCTATCTTTTCAAGAATATTTAAATATATCTATTGTTTTGTAAAACTGACAAAATATGTGTTGGCTTGTCGATTTGTAAAATTAGACACAGACACAATATGCCTTGGTTTTCAAAGAATGTTAGATTGTGCATTACTGTTGTGTGCATTCCTGCGCAGCGTTTGAGGACTTTCTATTACACTATTCTTGTTCACATCATTTAATCATTATTGATCACTGCTTATACCGTCTGCTTCTATAAAAATACTAATACTGATCACGTGTCTGAGTCATGATAATACATATTTACATTAAGGTGATTATCATCTTTGAAAGACCTAATTTCTCATACCGTTAAAAGATATTCTTGATTTATTATAACGTGATCTTATTTTCTATTATAAATGTCTGCATTACGATATGGTAATACGGTTAAGTTTTCTTTATTACCAATGTACATATTGCAAATTTGAGTATAGTTAGTTTAATGTATAAAACTGTATGCATTTCGTCAATAAAATAAGTGTATTTATATGACACGAATCCAATGCCACTTTCGTCAGTGTAAATAGGGCAACATGTCACTGTCGTCGGTTTAAGGTATGGCAAAATGCCACAATCGTCAGTGTTAAATATGGCAACATGTCACTACCGTCAAAGTATGGCATCATGCCATAATCGTCAGCGTTAAGTATGGCAACATGTCAGTAACGTCACTGTAAAGTATGGCAACATGTCACTGTTACCAGAGTAGATTTTGTCATCATTGTATGTCATGCCTATACCTCTCAGCCATTCGCATTAATATTTACTGTTTTGTATTTGGAACTACGAGTGAGGATACAGTTCATCATCACTTTCTTTCTGCGTGTTATCTTTATGATCACAAGAGTAAAATATACTTGTCCCTAACACCATCACATGCTCATGCTCTTTAACCACTCACCAACATAACCTATCCCCCAAACCCGCGAACAACTATTGTATGGATTTTCACCACTCACCAACATACACCTCTCCCCCAAGCCTGCAAACAACTATTGTATGGATTTTCACCACTCACCAACATACACCTCTCCCCCAAGCCCGCAAACAACTATTGTATGGATTTCACCACTCACCAACATACACCTCTCCCCTAAACCCGCAAACAACTATTGTATGGATTTCACCACTCACCAACATACACCTCTCCCCTAAACCCGCAAACAACTATTGTATGGATTTCACCACTCACCAACATACACCTCTCCCCTAAACCCGCAAACAACTATTGTATGGACTCGCTACTTTTGTCATACAGTATCTACCAGCGTACTGTACGAGGTATTCCTACCCCTCTTTGACGTTTTGATTAGGGCCCAAATTTGAGGTTTCAGATTTCACACGGGATCCCACTTAGAGCCGCCCAAAGCACCAAATCGCTTCTCTCGATGACAAGCACACAGATAAGACTTTTATGCCGGACCACCGACACATCTCGCTCTGACTGTAAGAAACCTGGAAAGCGAACTGGAGAGTTGTCCACACACCCCTCCCCCTTTTCCACAGAGGAGAAGTAGAAAAAAAAAAGGAAGACAGAAACTAGTATAGCTAGATTCTGCGTTTTGTGGCTGCACTTGTCTGCCAAACTGGTTTAAATGTAGCGATCCCGGCATGCCATTCTTGGTGCAAGTGTAACAGCAGAGCCAGCATATTGAAAGAAAAAAATGTTTATTGAGGACCTCCCTCCACGAATCCTATGTTTGGCGGTTTGAGTCACAATTTCAGATTTATTTAATCAACTAAACACTTTTAAAAGTAGAATTAAACAGATTACATTTTATTTTCTTCCTATCCGTAACTTTGTTCAGCGTTTATTAAGAGAGACCGTGAAAGAATTTATTTCAGGTGGACAAGGGGTTATATAAATTACTGTTGTAGTTTTTATAACTATATTAAGATGCAGAAACGTGATCAAAAGAATGTAATTTCTGTATGCATAATGGCACTCTTCGACCCATTAATTTATTTGTATAAAAATGTCAACGCGAAGACAATGTTTCATTTCTCGATTTTGAAGATGGAGAGGAAAGAGAAGAATTATCTATCTATCTATCTATCTATCTATCTATCTATCTATCTATCTATCTATCTATCTATCTATCTATCTATCTATCTATCTATCTATCTATCTATCTATCTATCTATCTATCTATCTATCTATCTATCTATCTATCTATCTATCTATCTATCTATCTATCTATCTATCTAGAAAACAGAGACTATGAGAAGAAAAATACTTTAATTGATTCAAGAAATTTAATCTCGATATTATGTTCTGAAAACGAATCAGGTCTCGATGTTCCTGAAGAAATTACATGTAAGAATTCACAGAAATATTCAATCTCTAAACGGTAATACTTGTCAGAGAAACGATACATCGGGAAATTTTATTTTTGGAAGAGACCTTTTTTTTTTTTTTTTTTTTTTTTTTTTTAAACATTTTAGTTGTTTGTTCCACCTTATTCTACACTTAGCGGGTCACGGTCAATAACGCATTAATGACAAGTGTGGCGAGACTGCCATTTTCTAGAGCTGACGGTTCGAGCGTATGATCACAGGTAGTACAGGTACATGAAGGACGGTGCGTCGATCTACTGAGAGATTTCGGACATTTAAGACTCAGCTTGACTTTGAACTGTTGTAGTAATTATCAATCGTCTGTTGTTTAACTTGTGAGTTTCATTCCGCTCGAGATGAACAGACGCCGTTCCATTCGTTTCAAAGTCTTGTTACATTTTCTCTTCATATTCATTGCATTCTTTTCATGGAGTTTTCTTGTCAAAAGTATAATGCTGACGGAAATAAAAATTAACAACATCCCAACTTCCAAAGAATGAAATTACAAAGTGATTTTAAAAAAATCTTAAGGAAATTAATTTTGTATTATTTGTTTGATGTTTTTATCATCTCATCAAGTATCAGAAACAAATAGTCTGTGAAGTTTTGAAATGCTTATTTCATAATGCTTCCTCTCCCCTATTTCTTACATGCAAACAAATACACGTACATAGTCAAGTACATCTCTCTCTCTCTCTCTCTCTCTCTCTCTCTCTCTCTCTCTCATATATGCATGTAATTTAATTATTTGTAATAATTCTGTTTATTTTTATATTTATAATGCTATAGTAAACTTAGGATTATATTGAAATATTTTAGAGACGTGAGGTTAAATGTGCCTTATATATTGAAAATAGGTTTATCATAAAATTTTGATCCATAAATTTAACTTTGGCTCATATCATAATGATGTACTATATATGGTAAAAGGACGATTAGGATGAAATTGGGCCCTGCACAATAAAACTTGATTTACACTAGAATAGAGTAGGCTTACACTCTTACAGACTTACATTTCTTATAGCGCAAAAAGTGCATGGTAGAATAGAACCAATTTGTCTTACACTTGTCACTAGAATAGTAAAGTTAGATTTCTTATAGCGCAAAAATACATGGTAGAATAGAATAAATTTGTCTTACAATTGTCACTAGAATAATAAAGCTAGATTTGTAATGACATAGCGCAAAAGTACATGGAAGAATAGAATAAATTTGTCTTACAATTGTCACTAGAATAGTAAAGCTAGATTTGTAATGACATAGCGCAAAAGTACATGGAAGAATAGAATAAATTTGTCTTACAATTGTCACTAGAATAGTAAAGGTAGATTTGTAACGACATAGCAACCTTGGTGGTAACGTTTAAAATTCATTATGATCGTCTTCAAGTACATATTATCTGGTAAGATCATTATAATATTGTCATTCTCAAGTAGTTGCTCTTAAAACTGATTAACCACTGTAAATCTTTCTATCGTCCTCTTCATGTATTCAGGCATAAAACTGGTTATTTAATGTAAAGTCTTAATGTAAAGATATGATAATATAGTCAGTTTTAAGAACGTAGTGTTAAATCGATTGCCATATACATGCACTCAAAGAACATTAACATTATCATTATATCGTAGTAGGAAAGACAACTGCATGAACAGGCATTTTGAAAGCTGTAAAAAAACAATAACATTATCATCATATCGTAGTAGGAAAGACAACTGCATGAACAGGCATTTTGAAAGCTGTAAAGGACGATTAAGAAAGTTAACAAATATTGCACTGGCTGGTGACGAGTTAACTCTCTTACTTTATAAGACGCCATAGAGCTCGCATTACACACTTGAAAAGCCTGCCCCTTTAAAAAAACAAAATATATAAATTATTACACAGACCTTACTGTTGGCATGGAAACGTAGAACTAGAAGAGTGGAAGGAACTCGTTGTTTTTCCTGTGGAACTATCTGGCATTGAATCATATTCAGATTAAATCTGTCCACGTGTTGGCCTCAGATAGCACAAATTATTTAACAATTTACCAGCCGACCAAATGCTCTGACCAGATTAATTCGCTATTTTTCTCCAGTTCTTCAACAGGTCATTCAAGCATGTCAATCAATATCATTAGCAGAGATTCCAGTCAGAAAAAAAGAGAAACGCACTCTGCAAGACAGTCAGCCGACTGATCAGGAGATCGACCTACAGAGATACATCACTCCCAACCTGTCTCAGTCTCAAGCCGCGCGGCGCCAGAGTTGGCAAGGCAACAGATAAAATGGCGACGCCGTGGCCGTCCTAATCACCCATGAGCGGACATGTGTGTAGAGGTTTCCGTAAGTCGTTAGATAATAGGATAATTTCGTAGTTTATTGCTCGTTAAACGCAGGTTTGCGAGCAGTACTTTAAGTGTGAAAACAAACTGCCAAGAGACAGAAATGTGTTATGTGTGTACGTCTTAGTGTGCAGCCTATACCCTCACGAGACAGAAGTGTGTTATTTATTTACGTCAGTGTGGAGCCTATACCCTCACGAGACAGAAGTGTGTTATTTAGACTTAGTGTGGAGCCTAATGCCGTCACGGGACAGAAATGTTATGTTTACGTCAAAATATGGAGCATAAGACCGTCACGAGACAGGAATATATTTGGAAAAGTGTGGTTTGAAGAGTACTTGTGCTGTCTTCTAAACAAATAAGGAAGAGTTCATTGAGAAAAATCTTAATTACCGAAGAAGAGGTACATATTTAAAATAGATGACAGTTACCTAGTACATCAAAATGCCTGTAGTACACTCGTCTCTTAATGAAATATGTGTCAAGAAGAATGTGCTAGGATGGATTAAGCAGTGGACAAGTTAATGTTATATGATATGTTAAGTGAATGCATCCACATATTTATCAATGAATCAAAATGCCTTATGAAATTAGTACCGATGAAGTTATATCAATGTTTATCATTGCGACATACTTAGATACCACTAAACAATTCACAGCCTATTATTGTGGTGTTATATACGAGGCTAGATATTTACTTGTTTACTAATGACGCTATCTCCATGTTTGCTAATGATGCTCTCTACTTGTTCACTAATGACATTATCTATTTGTTCACTAATGACATTATCTATTTGTTCACTAATGACATTATCTACTTGTTCACTAATGACATTATCTACTTGTTCACTAATGACATTATCTACTTGTTTATTAATGGCGCTGCCTACTTCATTTACTAAAGATGTTATCTGTATTTTATCACGGCGCGGTCATACTAATACACCCATTTATCTTATGTTAATGACGTAATCTTTATATTACAGTGCACCAGTTTTTCACAGCCATCATCTTTTAATGACGTAAGCTGTATTTTATTAATATGTCAAGATAAAATAAATCATTATCCTCTACCAACCCAGTTAATTAACCACTAATAATAGAAACACCATTTTTCGATATTTAAAACTACATACAAAAATGTACGACTAGCACTACTATAGGCCTATATAGTATGTGTGTCTATCTAGTATGTGTGACTAAAACCATTCTAGTTCTTGTTTGTCTCTACTAGTATGAGTGACTAAAACCATACTAGTTCTTCTTTGTCTGTACTAGTATGTGTGGCGAAAACCATACTAGTTCTTCTTTGTCTGTACTAGTATGTGTGACGAAAACCACACTAGTTCTTCTTTGTCTGTACTAGTATGTGTGACGAAAACCATACTAGTTCTTCTTTGTCTGTACTAGTATGTGTGACGAAAACCACACTAGTTCTTCTTTGTCTGTACTAGTATGTGTGACGAAAACCACACTAGTTCTTCTTTGTCTGTACTAGTATGTGTGACGAAAACCACACTAGTTCTTCTTTGTCTGTACTAGTATGTGTGACGAAAACCACACTAGTTCTTCTTTGTCTGTACTAGTATGTGTGACGAAAACCACACTAGTACTTCTTTGTCTGTACTAGTATGTGTGACGAAAACCACACTAGTACTTCTTTGTCTGTACTAGTATGTGTGACGAAAACCATACTAGTACTTCTTTGTCTGTATTAGTATGTGTGACGAAAACCATACTAGTACTTCTTTGTCTGTATTAGTATGTGTCTAATACTGTGATGATACGAGGAGTGGCCGCCAAACTTTTATTTATCTTTCTGTTTCACAGGGCCACGATCGACTGTGACTCGAAAGCGGCTTTTGGTTTAGATCTTGCGTTTTTGCATCTCACTCTTTGCTCCTCTCTTGCGCGAAGGCCTGTCGATATTATTTAATCTTGGCCAATCTAGTAGTTTATGTTGTAATAATTCGCCAGATATTTAGCTCGAGTGACCTCGTGGCCAGTATGGTCTGTCTGTGTTCGCGCTGAAATCGTTCGTTATTTTAATTAATTCTTTTCCATTTTCTTTTTATTTGTTCCTTCCTATTTCCTGTGCATGAATGATGTCACCGTCTTAGAATTCACTAGGAATTTAGGAATAGATATTGTATGTTTAGAATTCACTGGGAATTTAGGAAAAGATATTGTATGTTTAGATTTCACTATGAATTTAGGAAAAAATATTGTATGTTTAGAATTCACTATGAATTTAGGAAACAATATTGTATGTTTAGAATTCACTAGGAATTTAGGAAAAAGTATTGTATGTTTAGAATTCACTAGGAATTTAGGAAAAGGTATTGTATGTTTAGAATTCACTAGGAATTTAGGAAACAATATTGTATGTTTAGAATTCACTAGGAATTTAGAAAAAGATATTGTATGTTTAGAATTCTCTAGGAATTTAGGAAAATATATTATATGTTTAAAATTCACTAGGAATTTAGAAAAAGATATTGTATGTTTAGAATCGCCATCTACTATACTGGCACACTAGTGGCACTCTATTGGCACGCCAATACTTGCTCGTCTTGCGCCTCAAGCATCAGAATTGATCAGACCCCCGGCCAGCAAAGGTCATCGACGCAAAGAGACGAAAAGCCCACAGACTGCACTGCAATCCTAGCTGACCAGGTCGACGTGGAAACCGCCTCGCCGCCAGTCTACGTGGTCGTAGCCCGGAAAGTTTACAATTTTTTTTTTTTTTTACAAAATCCTGAGCAAATATCTAGCACTCAGGACGCACTTACGTCATCGTGATGTAATGTAATAATCCTTTCCGCTACAATTACTCATTTTTGTTTTCATCCACGCAGCTCATTAGAAAATGCCGCGCACAAGGTTTAGTAGCAAATACATATGAGCTAAAGTTTAGTTTAACTTAAGGTAGGCCATTGAATTATTAACCTACTTACTTATCTTTGCGTTAATGGAGGGTCAAGACCTGTGACTGCGCATGCCCGCTTGTTGAGAGGGGATGCAGATGCTTGTGAGCTGCTTTGCCGCTAGGTGGCAGCGCTGGCTAGCTAGCTTCAACAAGTGACGCTGTAGGCGGCTAGCTAGTTTCCAAGGCCGTAGCTATAGGCCTTTGTGTCAATCAGATTATCGGTTTCGGATTCCACTCTGAACCGGTTTAATACAGCGTAATATTTTTTGTAGTTAAAACATGTAACCGATGTCGACACGTAAAGTAAACGATACTATGTTAGTTTTGCAAAGAAAAAGTGGACTTCTAAGTTTAAAACCGAATGGTTTAGTGAGCGGGTAGAGACAGAACTTTCAACGTCAGCAAAAAACAGATGAACGAAACTTGGTGATATCTTCATTTGTCGTGACAGCACTGACGATGTCATTTGTCAGTTGTGTCAAGAAGTTTGTGCTGTTAGCGATTTCCATTGCGAGAAACACTGGGACGATTGGAGAATGGATTACTTGAAGCGCCACCTTAGAAAATTCATTTGGATTCGGTGTCTAGACTACAATGCCAAAAATCTGCAGGCTTGCACAAACTACTAACTAAAGGCGAGGAAGAGTGAGAAAAAAAGAAAAGAGTTTTTAAGTAGAAGATTGATGACATCAATGAGGTAAAAAGTTTGATCGATAACGTATTGCTAGCCATTTTTATGAATGTGTCAATGTTTTCCGTACAAGTCATACATGACCGTATGGCTAAGTGCGTTTCAAATCTGGACAGTTGGCACAGTACAAATTACGCCTTCACTTTTGTGTAGTATATCAGTGTGGTTGTCCAACAAGAAACCATAAGTGATCTACGTAATGCTAATTATCACACTGCTATCGCTGATGAAACTACTGATATTTCAATCACCCAAATGATGATTTTGTACTCTAAATTCCGACCACATAATGACGTGAATTATAAGACTGTGTTTGCCGGAAGTTTGAAGTTGAATGCCTGTGACAGATCAATTTTGAGACTACTATAAAGTTTTATACAAACAACAAATTAGACATGAAGAAGATGGTCGTGTTTATGCTGGGTAAGGACAATGGTGTAACTACACTACTTCGCAAAGATGTTCCCCATCTCCTGCAACAGCATTATGCTGCTCATCGAGAAGACCTTGCACCTGACGACGCTTGCAAGAACACTTAAAAAATGCAGGACATTGAGACATCTATTTAGTAGGTCATTTAATGCACTGGCAACAGTTCTGGACTGTGAATGAGTTTCATTTAGACTGCTGAATGGCTTTGTAGACATCTCACCCAGAGCATTTACATGAAACATTCCAGGTTTGATTGACTACTGTAAAGAGCAGTTTGAAGATACTACTTCAGGAAGTTGACAACCCACAGATTCGTGTTACACCGAAAGTTTTCAATGTCGTGGTTTTTGAATTAACCGAATTGAACTGGTTGTTGCAGCGGAGTAACCTAACAGCAATTGAAGCATTTCAGTTCGTTAAAGCCCGAATATCTAAGTTATGCGTACAGTACTTTTCAGTTCGTTAAAGCCCGAATATCTAAGTTATGCGTACAGTACTTTTCAGTTCGTTAAAGCCCGAATATCTAAGTTATGCGTACAGTACTTTTCAGTTCGTTAAAGCCCGAATATCTAAGTTACGTGTACAGTACTTTTCAGTTCGTTAAAGCCCGAATATCTAAGTTACGTGTACAGTACTTTTCAGTTCGTTAAAGCCCGAATATCTAAGTTATGCGTACAGTACTTTTCAGTTCGTTAAAGCCCGAATATCTAAGTTACGTGTACAGTACTTTTCAGTTCGTTAAAGCCCGAATATCTAAGTTACGTGTACAGTACTTTTCAGTTCGTTAAAGCCCGAATATCTAAGTTACGTGTACAGTACTTTTCAGTTCGTTAAAGCCCGAATATCTAAGTTACGTGTACAGTACTTTTCAGTTCGTTAAAGCCCGAATATCTAAGTTACGTGTACAGTACTTTTCAGTTCGTTAAAGCCCGAATATCTAAGTTACGTGTACAGTACTTTTCAGTTCGTTAAAGCCCGAATATCTAAGTTATGCGTACAGTACTTTTCAGTTCGTTAAAGCCCGAATATCTAAGTTATGCGTACAGTATTTAGGAGACACCGTGGACTGGAATAACGAAGTTCGCGCATTTATAGATGGCGACGAAAATATTAATATAGCTGCCATTCTGTGATTTGTTGAATGGTGTGTGTTTAAATATTGTCGCAGAATAAATGTGCCTGTCCCTATTTCTAAACTTAATTGTTTTATAAATTGTTAAATAAATGTCAAGGCGACCCGATCTTGGGCACTCCTTATGATGATATTTTTGTAAATGTTAGAATTGGAGTAAACAACTTAACTTGAGAATATGATAGAAATTGCTAATGCAATCCTAACCAGTTCCAAACTTGATGAATAGTTTTCCTGACTAATAGTCTCACACTTGTTCATAACAGACATTACAAATTTATTAAAAATATTTATAAATATTTATCCAACACAATTTTAAATAATATTTTTTTCTAGCATGGCCAGAGTGTATTTTGCTATTAGATATTTCAATCTGAAGCAGATAATGTGTCAAAAAAGCACTCTGGCGAATGCTCATCGCAGTCAAATTTGGGAGAAAATAAAATAAAGAGAAAGCAAAAGTTTAAAACCCCGTTTCTTGCGAAATATTGTCCTTCCACAAAATATAAAACGAATTAAATAAACAGATCACAAAAACCCCAAACAACAGAAACGAAATGCTAACAGTTCCTATTAACTACGTAAATAAAACAGCACAACACAGAAAATGAAACAGCACAAAACAGGAAATGAAACAGTAAAACACAGGAAATGAAGCAGTAAAACACAGGAAATGAAAGCAGCAACGGAAATGTGTCAGCACAAAACTGGAATGAAACAGCACAACACAGTAAATGAAACAGTGCATCAGCACAACTCAGTAAATGTATTAGCACAACATAGGAATTGATACAGTACAACACGGAATATATCAGAACAACACAAGAAATGATATAGCACAACACAGGGATTGTATCAGTAAAACACAGGAAATGTATCTAGCAGCACAACACAGGAAATGAAACAAGTCAACAACGGGAAATGTATCTGCACAATACAGGAGTTGTGTCATCCAACACTGGAAATGAAACAGCTCAACAAAGGAAATTCATCAGCACAACACATGAAATGAAACAGCACAACACAGGAAATAAAACATCGGAAAAACGATAATGTATCAGCAGAACACAGGAAATGTGTCAGAACAGCACAGGAAATAAAACAGAACAACAGAAATGTATAAGTACAATACAGGAAATATATCAGCAGAATACATGAAATGAAACAACACAACATTGGAAATGAAACAGCGCAGCAACGGAATGTATCAGCAACAAAAAAGGAAATATATAAGTAAAACACAGGAGTGTATCAGCAACAAGAAAGGAAATGTATAAGTAAAACACAGGAAATGTATCAGCACATCACCGGAAATTTATCAGCTCAACACGGAAATATATAATCACAACACAGGAAATGAAACATCTCAGTAACATAATGTATCAGCACAACGAAGGGAACGTATACGTGCAACAATACAAACGGTAGTGAAACTGGTCGCGAACCTTTGTAATTTGATTGTTCCCTCGTGAAATGCTTTTTGACAATCTACATTATTCCTCGTGAAATGCCTTATGATAATCTACATTATCCCTTGTTGAATTGCCTTATGACTATTTATATTATCCATCGTGAAATGAATTATGACAATCTACATTATCCCATATCTACGAAATACCACATATCAATCTGTATTATCCCTCAAAATATGCCTTATGACACACTATATTATTCATTATGAAATGCCTTATGACACTCAACATTATCTCTCGTAAAATACCTTATGACAATCAACATTATCACTCGTGAAAGTCCTTAGCGCTTTCTACATTATCATTCATGAAATGCCCTATCACAGCACATTTCCGTCATAAAATAATCTAACAATCTATATTATCCTTCATAAAATGTTTATTATATCTACCTTATCCATCTTGAAATATCTTAAATCTACATTGTCCCTCTTGAAATGTCTTTTTATACAGTTTGAAATTTTAAATAAAATTACATCTATCAAGGATTTTTAATTTTACGATATGCAAAACAGTGTGTAATATATAACGATGATTCCAGTCGATTGTAGATCACAAGATAATGTAGTTATATTTCAGTGAATACAAGAAAACAATGAGACTATAGTGAGTACAAGATAATGTAGTTATATTTCAGTGAATACAAGAAAATAATGAGACTATAGTGAGTACAAGATAATGTAGTTATATTTCAGTGAATACCAAGAAAATAATGAGACTATAGTGAGTACAAGATAATGTAGTTATATTTCAGTGAATACAAGAAAATAATGAGACTATAGTGAGTACAAGATAATGTAGTGAGACTGCAATGAATAAAAGATAAGGTAATGAGTCTGTAGTGAGTACAAGATAATGTAGTTATATTTCAGTGAATACAAGAAAATAATGAGACTATAGTAAGTACAGGATAATGTAGTTATATTTCAGTGAATACAAGAAAATAATGACACTATAGTGAGTACAACATAATGTAGTGAGACTGCAATGAATACAAGATAAGGTAACGAGTCTGTAGTGAGTACAAGATAATGTAGTGAGACTGCAATGAATACAAGCTAAGGTAATGAGACTGTAGTGAGTACAAGATAATGTAGTGAGACTGCAATGAATACAAAATAAGGTAATGAGACTGTAGTGAGTACAATATAATGCAGTGAGACTGCAATGAATACAAGATAAGGTAATGAGACAGTAATGAGTACAAGATAATGTAGTGAGACTGCAATGAATACAAGATAAGGTAATGAAACTGTAGTGAGTACAAGATAATGTAGTGAGACTGCAATGAATACAAGATAAGGTAAGGAGACTGTAGTGAGTACAAGATAATGTAGTGAGACTGCAATGAATACACGATAAGGTAATGGGACTGTAGTGAGTAGTATGTAATGTAGTGAGAATGTAGTGAATACAAGTCTAATACATGTAACAATCAAAACGAAGTCTTGTAAATGTGACTGCACAACCTATAGATTGTGAATTGGGAGTGGTGAAATGTAATACATATAGGTTGTAAAATATAGAATTTTAGTTACAAAATGTGATATAGGAGTAGTGAAATTTCATATAGGTAGGTAATATTACTATACGAATTATAGACTGTAAATTGGAGTTGGTGAATGTAATTGTATATAACATGTTATGGATTGTTCATTTGGGCTGGTGAGATATTCTTGTAAGGGATTCGAGAAATGTCATTGGAATCTTGAGAGGGGATTGATGAAAATTTTACACTGACCTACCCACCGTCGGGATTGTGTTAGTGTGAAAAATCAGATCGGACACAAAATTAAAATAAAATGAAATATACCAAAGTGGATAAATATTCTGACAGCAACAACTGTTCCATGTTCATGACAAACATTGCTTGTAGTCAACATAAATGTAGCTCCATACTGATTTCAAAACTTGACATTGCCAAGACAAAATTAATCTTTTGCTGATAATGACAACGCGACATTCAGCCCTGTAAAGGTAACTGCATTCTAGTTTGATAAGTGTGACATACAACCAAAGTAATCTCAGGTTGTTGATCATGACAAATTTTACATTCAACCAGACATAAGTAATTTCAGGTTGATCATAAATTTTACATTCAGCCAGACAAATATAACTTCGAGTTGATCATGACAGAACTGACATTCAGCCAGACAAAACTGCATTTCAGGATCATAGCATACGTGATAGTGATATTCATTCAAAATATAAAAGCACCTTATTATACATGATAATATGTGATATTGTATCGAATCGATACATAAACGCCTTACTAATCATGACAAACGTGACATTGAATTCATAGGAAAGCGCATTTCTAACCACAATAAACATTACATTAGGCCAAGACAAAGCTCCAAGCTAATCACGACAGTCGTGACATTAGGCCAAGACAAACACCTTACTAATCATGACAAATATGATATTGGGCCAGGATGAAAGCTCCTTACTAATCGTGACATTAGGCCGAGATAAATCTCCTTACTAATTATGACAAATGTGACAATAGGCCAAGACAAAAGCTCCTTATTAATCATGATAAACGTGACAATAGGCCAAAACAAAAACTCCTTACTAATCATTGTAAATGTGACATTAGACCAAAAATGTTTCTTACTAATCATGACAAACGTGACATTTGTCCAACACAAAAGCGCCATGCTAACCACGACAAATATGATATTAGGCCAAGACAAAATCTCCTTACTAATCATGAGAAATGTGACATTATGCAAAGATAAAAGCTCCCACTAATGATAACGAAAGTGACATTAGGCCAAAACAAAAGCTCCTTATTAATCATGACTACACGCTGTCCTTTACAGAACGCAACAACGTTTAGTAAAGAAAGGGAAGGAGCACACTCTACAAAGAATAACTGAAGTTTGTAAAACTTTATAATCTAGGAAATAAATTGTATTTGTAAATGTTGTATGTTGCTCTTTTACACCAGTTTTGTTGTTAGAAAAAGTATGTATTTGCTGTTACACCCTTTTTGTAGATCTGTTTGACTGTTACAACCTTTTTGTAGCCGTGTTTGACTTGTTGATTGAAACTGTAAAAAATGTGTTTGCTGTTACAACCTTTGTAGCCGTTGATTTTTCTATACTATTTACCAGTAAAATGCATTTTGAATGAGCATCAATATAGCAACAATATCCTTTTTATGTATCTGGATATTTTAAATTTCATGAAATCATATCAAATTATGCTAGTTGGTAACACCGTATGCAAATAATCCATATAGTATCATTCACCCGCCACCATTAGAAGCTTAATTACCCACAAGAATATTGCAAAAGGATTGTGCAGAAAATGTAGAACTAGAAGCAATGATTAGTGTGAAATGCTCTAATAAAGATAGTGAAATGTGCATTAACTAGAAGCAATAGAATTCTATAAGTAAAGACAGTAAAATGTGCATTAATTAGAAGTAATGATTAGTTTGAAATGCTATTTTTAATGACAGTGAAATGTGAATTAACAAGAAGTAATGATTAGTGTGAAATGCTATAATAAAGGTAGTGAAATGTGCTTTAATTAGAAGCAATGATTAGTGTGAAATGCTCTAATAAAGACACTAAACTGTACATCATCCCATTGCCATCAAACCTCACGCTGTAGTCAGGCATGAAGTGCCAGTTTCATGAATCATACTTCCACAATTTTATGTATTCTTGTCATATAGAAGATATTCCAGTCATCACCAGTCATCACCAAGACATAATTGCTCTTTGTTTAAACAATGTACTTAGAACTATTTTTAATATGCGTATTTGTCTCTTTACTTCTCGACGAAAATGTGACATTGAATGTATTATGCGTAACACTTGAAAGAGTCACATTCAGTGTATTACGTCTTTTTCACACTCCATTGGCGTCAGACGCAGTGTAGTAGTGAATTACCCCAGATCCCTAAACCCATGTGACGTCACTCTTGATATCAACTAATATCTTGCTTATCATTTAGTTTCACACGGGTAGTCGTCATAATAATACCATATTACTTAATGCATAGGAGGCCATGTTTAGCTATAGTGTTTGTCATTTTAGTTTGCATAATGTTTTTCTATTAATTTTAAATAAACTTTCATCTCATACTGAGGAAAGGCATGTTTGAAATTTAAGTTTAAATTAAACACCTTCTTACAGACTGTGAAAGGATGTAATTGGACATCCAGCCACTGATGAACAAATAAAACACATTCTTACAGATTGTGGAAGGATGTAATTGGACATCCAGCCACTGATGAACAAATAAAACACATTCTTACAGGTTGTGGAAGGACGTAATTGGACATCCAGCCACTGATGGACAAATAAAACACATTCTTACAGGTTGTGGAAGGACGTAATTGGATATCCAGCCACTGATGGACAAATAAAACACATTCTTACAGATTGTGGAAGGACGTAATTAGATATCCAGCCACTGATGAACACAAGAAAAACTATTCGGGAAATTTGAACAGTTACACTATTTTTCAAATACTGTAGATAATGAGATATTAGATAAAATTAAAGAAGTGATGTTCTTTAAATACTGTAGTGTTCTCCATGTCTCATCTCATCTTTTGATCGAATCTAATCTAATCTATCTATCTATCTATCTATCTATCTATCTATCTATCTATCTATCTATCTATCTATCTATCTATCTATCTATCTATCTATCTATCTATCTATCTATCTATCTATCTATCTATCTATCTATCTATCTATCTATCTATCTATCTATCTATCTATCTATCTGTCTGTCTGTCTGTCTATCTATCTATCTATCTATCTATCTATCTATCTATCTATCTATCTATCTATCTATCTATCTATCAAGTAAGTCGTGCAGCTGTTATAAAGAAATTTGTCACTATATTACTCTACTATTGGTGGGGATAACTTGTCACGAATATTGCACACGCGTTACTCATCACTCGCCACTGGAGAAGCGTATATGGGGGTGCGGGTGTCTGTAGGTTGGGAGGTGGGGAGGAATGCAAGATGTCACATTTATATAGGAAAAGAAATAACAGTAAGAATATCTCGGAAAATAGTGATGCAAGTTTTGTATTTATCTTACACGTGTCTTACGATTCCGGCCTTAAACCTTTGACCTGTACACAAAACATCTTCCTATGACGTGTACACAAAACAATTTCCTATGACGTGTACACAAGACATCTTCCTATGACGTGTACACAAAACATCTTTATATGACGTGTACACAAAACATCTTCCTTTGACGTGTACACAAAGCATCTTCCTATGACTTGTACACAAAACATCTTCCTAAGACCTTATCACAAAAAGTGCAACTAAAGCAGATATGCTTTCATGTAATCTATTTCCTAACGTGTATAAACGAAAACGTCTTGTAAATCATTATTTTGTAATATGTGCTTTGATTTTTGCGAAAAGTAAAACTTTGTATTTATTCGATGTGATTTACGAGTAGAAGCAAAAACGTTTAGAAGTATAATATTTAAGTTTGTGTAAACGTTTAGAAGAATAATATTTAAGTTTGTGTAAACGTTTAGAAGAATAATATTTAAGTTTGTGTAAACGTTTAGAAGAATAATATTTAAGTTTGTGTAAACGTTTAGAAGAATAATATTTAAGTTTGTGTAAACGTTTAGAAGAATAATATTTAAGTTTGTGTAAACGTTTAGAAGAATAATATTAAAGTTTGTGTAAACGTTTAGAAGAATAATATTTAAGTTTGTTTAAAAATGAGAAAAGATACTGGCTTACAGGGTAAAAGTAAAAAGAAACAAAAGAGGGAGAAAATAAAGAAAATCTTTTGTGTTGGGCGTCTATTAGAATAGATCGATACTTGCAAATGTAGCTTTTAAGCCTTGTGTGTTTAAGATAAAGAACCTCAAGGTTTGCAAGTGCAGATTTTAGGCCTTGTGGCTTGGGAGAATAGTTTAAGGTTATCAAAAGTGATAATATTTTTTAATGTACAATCATTAGAAAATGTAAAGGCTTATAGTTCTAGACTATATGTTTAATTGGGATAAAATCGAAAACTTGCAGAACACATGCATTATTTTAGTTATAAAAAGTGTAAAATCTTGAACGTTGTGCATTAATTTTAAAGAGAAGTAAAAGAGTACAAAAAACATTTAATTGTAAGATGCATTGACGAGCATTAAACTTGTAGGACCCCCCCCCCCCTTCCCCGTTTTTCTTGCGCTCTACTTCCATGACGGCTAAAGCGCCCGCATATCCACCAAGTGAGAGAGACGAGTGGTGTCTGCTGGAGAATTATTAATAACATAAATTAAGATTCTCATCACTTGTAATTATTATGGATGATTAATTAATAAAAATAATCATAACCATTAACTAGATGGCGTTGGCATCACACCATGAATATAATAAGATGCATACGCACATCGTGCACCCTGCATACATACACACGTACACACGCATATTACACGAACTATATATATTAGAGTACGGAGTGTAGATCTCATCACTAAGCATCCCCCCCCCCCAACACTAAAGACAAAGCCCGCAGTCTGTGCACACGTCTGTTGTACTTCTGGCTGTTAGATATATTTTCTTTTAAGTTGAAACACACGCACTTGGGGAACCGGTACCTGTCGGAGTGTATAATAAATTACAAAAAAAAACCCCCACTAAGATGTGTTAGGCGAGCCTTATTTAATTATTCTTCCCATAACAGTTAAAAAGAAGAAGAAAACGCGTGATTTATATTACTTCTGAATGTGGAGAATACATTGTCTAGTAATTACGGGATTTAAATTATAAGCTTAGTCATCGTCAGCGGGCTTAGTGACACAAAATAAAAGATATATTTGCTGATGTGTCTAAAATTTCGCATGGTGAACAACACTTAAGGTTCTCTTCCTCAAAAGAAGAAAGGTCTCAAATTTTAGGTTAAAACATACTCATATTTTTTTTTTCTGTTGAGTTTGGTCAAAACGATTCAAGAAGTCCTAGATATACAATAGCAATAAACATTGAAAAACAATTAATAAGCAAGCATACATAGATTCAAATTAAAATAAATTCAAACAAAAGATGAAACATACAGACTTATAATCATACAGAGGATAAATAAGAAACATGAAATAAGCAATCAATATGAAATATTCATTAAGCAAAATTAGAAACATGCAGCTATGCTCCAGTTTATAGAAGAAATTTTCCGTATTTTTAAAGCAAAAGAAAGAAACTATAAGCCCTCCAAAATGAAGTTACATATGTAAGACTATTCAATTATGAATGGAAAAATAGGATTTCGAAATACGACCGAAAGAACTACCTCTTATCCATACCAAAGAAGACCGTAGGGAAAACTAGAACTAAATCATAATACTACCTAGGGATAAAATAAAATAAATACTATAGTTGTGGGTCGACAAAGAAGTGTTATAAAACGTATAGTTAAATAAACAAACAGAATAATAAATAATTTCCTCTCTCTCTCTCTCTTTCTCTCTCTCTCTCTCTCTCTCTCTCTCTCTCTCTCTCTCTCTCTCTCTCTCTCTCTCTCTCTCTCTCTCTCCCTACCTTAGTTTACTTCTCAACAATAATAGGAATAATTAAAGACAATTTAATTGGGAATATTTATATATATTATTATATATAAATAAATAAACATATATATATATATATTATATATGTGTGTGTGTGTGTGTGTGTGTGTGTGTGTGTGTGTGTGTGTGTGTGTGTGTGCGTGCGCGTGCGTGTGGTGTGTTTGTGTGAATGCGTACACGAGTAATATAAATGCACGATCAACTCAGTAAATATTATCAACATACACTATTAATATAAAAATGAAAAAACAACATAAATATAAATATTTGTGATATCAGAGGTCTGGGGAAGATAAACACAGATCGAATCCAACCGAAATAGTATGCCTGTCAGAGGTCTGAGGATATAAAGTTAGAGATCGAAGGCCTATTATAGTAGTAGCTAGTCAAAGGTCAGAGGACAGTTACGACAGAAAACGTAATTTTGTAGTAGTAGTAAGCCTGTTAAAGATCAGAGGATAGTAAAGACAGAGATCTAATTCTAAAGTAGTAGTACGCCTGTCAGAGGTCAGAGGATAGTAAAGACAGATCGCAATTCTATAGTAGTGGTACGCCTGCTGGAGGTCAGAGGATAGTAAATACATCTAATTCTATTGTAGTAGTACGTCTATCAGAGGATAGTAAAGATAGACATGGTAATTCTATAGTAGTAGTACGCCTGCCAGAGGATAGTTAAAACAGAGATATAATTCTATAGTAGTAGTACGCCTGTTAGAGGTGACAATAAAAGGCAAGACAAAACAATCCTACTAGTAGACTAATACAAATATATTCATAGAAAAGTGCATATCACAATATTGTAGTACACTTGTCCAGGTATTAGGAAAGAACAGTACACATCGTAGTACTGTATAACACATGTCCAGGTATAAGGACAGAATAGTACACATCGTAGTACTGTATAACACATGTCCAGGTATAAGGACAGAATAGTACACATCGTAGTACTGTATAACACCTGTCCAGGTATAAGGACAGAATAGTACAGATCGTAGTACTGTATAACACATGTCCAGGTATAAGGACAGAACAGTACAGATCGTAGTACTGTATAACACATGTCCAGGTATGAGGACAGAATAGTACACATCGTAGTACTGTATAACACATGTCCAGGTATGAGGACAGAATAGTACAGATCGTAGTACTGTATAACACATGTCCAGGTATAAGGACAGAACAGTACACATCGTAGTACTGTATAACACATGTCCAGGTATAAGGACAGAATAGTACAGATCGTAGTACTGTATAACACATGTCCAGGTATAAGGACAGAATAGTACACATCGTAGTACTGTATAACACATGTCCAGGTATAAGGACAGAATAGTACACATCATAGTACTGTATAACACATGTCCAGGTATAAGGACAGAATAGTACACATCGTAGTACTGTATAACACATGTCCAGGTATAAGGACAGAATAGTACAGATCGTAGTACTGTAGTACATCTGTCAAGTCAGACAAAAGAGAACGTGCTGGTTTTACAAGAGAGCGTTGATGGTGAACAAAAAGCAGTAAATAACGACGCACTGACGAGCCATTCGAAAATGTCGCCGGATATGTTTGTCCTAGTTTAATGATAGCATTTTTGTAATGTTTCTCCACATCATATTTATCTTCTACGACAAGCCATTTTGGCTTTTTATGTCTATAGAATTTATGCCCGAACACCTGTTTTCCTGGCGCCCATCTCTTCCGACACGGAAATAACACTTTATCGACGTCACTTGGAATGGATACCTACAATACTCTAATAGTATTCCTCCCCACCCTCACTTTTTTTTATTATCCACTTGGTGAAAGAATTTAAGTAAATCCCATTCGTACATGAATATAATAGAATTTCTTAAATAAATTCCTAGTCTAAACTACCTAAGAAAGCAAAGTACAACGATGTAGCTAAATAAGCATTGCCAGCACATGTATTTATCGTTCAACACGAAGAACAATTAGATATGTGAGCACATATTACTTTTTATTTGCTGGTATCCTCCAGTCTAAAGACTTCACTCACAATTGGGGGCTTACCACACTTATATATCCTTAATCCTTGTGACAAGGATTACAACACAGTATATAGAAATAGCTTTCATTACACATAATACATTCGACAAAACTTGACATACTCTTTTATTAAATTTGTCCGTCAATGTAAATAAAATAAAATACAAAGGTATGAATGATATAGATACATATATTGCCTATTACTAAATACAATGATTTGCGTATTTTTTAATATCCAGTACAAAAATAAGGTTTGAAAAATTGATGGCGCCAGCCAAAACTCTTTCGAAAATTTGAATGCACTGTCCACCAGAAAAGGCTGTAACAATGGTGTAACGAGTTTTTCTTTACTTGAATTCAGTTCTCGCTGAACTTATCAAACGCATTTGCAGTCAGTCAGTCACTGTTGTTTTGGATTTGACTTATCGTTGTCACTAATGCGACTATTGGTAAGAAATACTATAAATAGGGTTCATTGTAGAGTTTTGGATTGGACTTATTTTTACTAGACCGACTATATGTTAAGCAGTATTATAAATATGTTTCAGTGTAGAGTTTTTGATTTGACATATTGCTACTAGATTGACTATTTGTTAAGCAGTATTATAAATTGTTTCAGTGTAGAGTTTTGGATTTGACTTATTGCTACTAGATTGACTATTTGTTAAGCAGTATTATAAATTGTTTCAGTGTAGAGTTTTGGATTTGACTTATTGTTACTAGAGCGACTATTTGTTGAGCAGTATTATAAGTATGGATTTTGTAGAGTTTTCGATTTGACCTATTGTTACTAGACCAGTTGTTAAGCAGTATTATAAATATGTTTCAGTGTAGAGTTTTGTATTTGACTTATTGTTACTAGACCAGTTGTTAAGCAGTATTATAAATATGTTTCAGTGTAGAGTTTTGTATTTGACTTATTGGTACTAGACCAGTTGCTAAGCAGTATTATAAATATGTTTCAGTGTAGAGTTTTGTATTTGACTTATTGGTAAGAAGTACTATAAATAGAGTTAAGGGTAGAATTTTGGATGGCTGAGTTGCTCACTCAAGGATACTATATTTCTCTCTTCCGTATTAAATATAGCATTCTACAGTTCTGCCTTCGTGTTAAATGAAGCATACTACAGTCCTGTGTAGTGTGCTAATTGAAGTATATTACAGTTCTTTGTTTTAATATTAATTGAAGTACACTATAGTTCCGTGCTTCATGTTAATTGAAGCACGCTACAGCTTTGTGTTTCATGGTAAATGAAGCGTGCTACAATTATGTTTTATGTTAAATGAAGCATGCTAGAATTCTGTTTATCGTGTTAAACGAAGCATGTTGAAATTATGTGTTTCGTGTTAATTCACAACATGCTGAAATTGTGTGTTTCGTGTTCATTCACAACATGCTGAAATTGTGTGTTTTGTGTTCATTCACAACATGCTGAAATTGTGTGTTTCGTGTTAATTCACAACATGCTGAAATTGTGTGTTTCGTGTTAATTCACAACATGCTGAAATTCTCAATTTAATAACAACGAGTAAATGCATATATTTTTCCAACTACACGCACGCTAATCACATACTTACAGATTAACACATTAAAGACTTAAGCCTTATACCCACAAAACTATAGATTATCATTCTAAAAAGGACTAAGACAGCCACAAACCTGCAGATTCTTAAATACAACAAATTTTATAGCCACATGTCAGCGTGTTATTGGACAAAGCACGGAAAGTGAAGATATACAACTAAATAATATCAGACTTTCACGAAAAGACCCTAACGGACCCCAAATCATTTCATAACACAAGACTATTACAAACTTTCACACAGACACTAAAGTAATAAAAGTAGAAAAGCTTAAGTTTTCAAATAAAGACTAAAGGTATATAACAAGTATAGGTTTTCAATAAACGTTGTTAAGTCATACAACAAGTGACGTATAGATTTCTATACAAAGATTAAAGTTGTATAACAACTACAGATTTTTACACATGAGTAAAGTTCTCTAACAAAACATGTAGAGATCTTCACACCAAGACCAAAGTTCTATAATAAGACAGGTAGAGATTTTCACACCAAGAGTAAAGTTATATAACAAGAGAGGTAGAGCATTTCACACCAAGAGTAAAGTTCTATAACTAGACAGGTAGAGATTTTCACACCAAGACTAAAGTTCTATAACAAGAGAGGTAGAGTTTTTCCACACTTGAATTAAAATCACACTCATAACCATGTGACTTCAAGTGTATTATGATATGCACAGCGATAATGATTGTCACACAGATAACATTAGTCAGTGGTACAAATCAGTATAAATATAAAACGTATTCATATTTGACATATCGGTAATAGAATCATTGAAACTGTGAATTTAGTTCTTTTCACAAGCGTTTTCCAAGCTATAAATAAATTCTTTGTTCTTACATTTAGAAACTTTGACACTAACGCCAAATGCGGTTTCATGGAAATATTGATGTCAAGCAATCTTTTTTCATTGTATTTGTTTTGATTATATATATTTGATTGTTGATTTAATAAATTTATTGTTAAATTTATTGGCCTTACACATAGTGATAACCCTATGTTGGAGAAGAAAGTAGATGGATGGGAACTCAATAAATATAGATTAAAAGATGGATTTATCTCTCCTTTAGTAAAGGAGTTTTGCACCTACAGAAATATTGTGTGATGGTAAATGTTTGTCTTAAGACGAAACGTTTCCTGCTCCCGCAGATCCGCCAAGTGAGAGAGAGGAATGGTGTCTTCTGGAGAATTATTAATAACATGAATTAAGATTCTCATCACTTGTAATCAGTTATGAACCATTAATTCATTAATAATACTAATAGCCATTAACTAGGTGGCGTTGTCGTCACGCATTGTTATAAAGTAATGTAAATGTCAACGCTCTTTTGATTATATTCTTTGATTCTTGCTTTAATACATTTATTGTTAAATTTATAAACCTTGTACATATATTAAATCTTAATTTGGAGTAATAGCGGATGGATGGGGGCTCGTTAAATATAAATAAAACACGGAATTTTATTACTTCTTTAGTAGGAAGTTTCTACCTGCTAGAGTAAAACGTCTCTCTTATTATTGTGTAAACGTTAGAGGTTTACGATAACTATAAAATAAAATTCTCCATCACTTGTAATTAGTTATGTGTTAATAAATAAATAATAATCATAACCATTAACAAAGGGGTATATGTCACATAGACAAATACGGATTTCTTTCGCCCACAACAGACATAAATAAGGCAAATACATATTTCTCCCCCCCCTCAAAGTAAACAGATAAGTTAAATACAAATTTCACCCCCCCCCTCAAAGTACACAGATAGGACAAATACAGATTCCCCTCCCCCCAACACACACACAAAAAATGTACACAGATAAGACAAACAAATTTCTTTCCTCTCAAAGTAAACAGATAAGACAAATACAGATCCCCACCCCCAAAGGACACAAATAAGATATGCGGATTTCTCCCTCCCCACACACTCCACAAAGCACACAGATAAGTATGGGATTTCTTTCTCCCACAAAGTACACACATAAGACATATACGGATTCTTTTCTTCACAAAGTACACACATAAGACATATACGGATTCTTTTGTCCACAAAGTACACAAATAAGACATATACGGATTCTTTTGTCCACAAAGTACACAAATAAGACATATACCGATTGTTTTGTCCACAAAGTACACAAATAAGACATATACGGACTCTTTTGTCCACAAAGTACACAAATAAGACATAAACGGATTCTTTTGTTCACAAAGTACTCAAAGGACAAATACAGATTTCTTTTCCTCCCAAAGTCCACAAATAAAACAAATAAGGACTTCCCCCCCCCCCCCCAAAGTAACAGAGTAACACACAAAGTGTCAGAATTCTAGATTATGTGAACTAATTTATTGCTTGATTTGAATGAAAATCATTATTGGTCATATTATCTAATATCTCGCAGACTACACAGAAAATAGAGACTTCATAAATTGATAAGCAAGACCTAAATATATACTGATACATTCCATTATACATACAGTATACTTATACTTGGTGTATACACTTATACATTTCATTATACACACAGTATAATTATACTTGGTGTATACACTTATATATTCCATTTTACTTACAGGATACTTATATCTGGTGTATACAGTTATACAATCCATTATACTTTATATATATTAGGCGTTTACATATACATTCCAGTATACTTAGGGTATACTTATACTTGGAGTACACAAATTATCCAGTATACTTAAACTTGGTATATACATCCCATTATACTTACAGTATACATAAACTTGGTGTACAGACTTATACATTCCATTACATTTACAGTATACTTGTATTTGGAGTATACACTTATCAGTATACGTATAGTGTGCGTATACTTGAACTATACATAAATGAATCTATAAACAAGAGAAACTAACGCAAATATACAGAAAAAGTAATTTCATGATTACATCAACACACATATATTCTAGTAATGAAGATGACTTCTTTTGTATCCATTCTCTAGTAGGCAAACATACGCTACATTAAAAAGAACATTTAATTTCTATTCTCTAACAAGCATGCATACTCCACATTTAAAGGAACATCTATTTTTTTATTCTCTAAAATACAACTTATGGTATATGAAGGACTTCTCTGCCCTATTTTCTAACGGACATAAAATATTTATTATTTTAAAAACCCAGACTGTCTTTATGTTCCAACGTAAAACGTACCCGCTATTAAAATAAACTTCTGTCCTCATTTCACATTTTGGCTCCAAAACAATCTCCCCCCCTCCCCTCATCCCCTTTCGAGAAGTTTCAGCATTACTTGTCGTGTCGTGTAGTATTGTCCACACACGATTGGTCTGAAGATAACGTACGAGTTGGATATTCCTATTATAGTGAAGATAACTGATATAAGCATGCAATCATTTTCAAAATCAAGCATTGGGTTAATCATGCAATTGTTTTCAAAATCAAGCATTGGGTTATTCTTTCAATTGTTTTCAAAATCAAGCATTGGGATATTCTTTCAATTGTTTTCAAAATCAAGCATTGGGTTAATCATGCAATTGTTTTCATACTTAAGCATACACGTGTGTACATAATTAAGCTTGACATTGATTTTACAGTCAAACTTAGCGGTCTAAACTGGATTCATTTTAATTTTAAAATAATTTGGCCATCGTTTAGATGATAATGTAATTTTGATGATTGATAATGTAAAAAGTACTAATTCTCTGGTACGAGAGCCTCTATTAATCACAACTCACTCACTCACTCACTCACTCACTCACTCACTCACTCACTCACTCACTCACTCACTCACTCACTCACTCACTCACTCACTCACTCACTCACTCACTCACTCACTCACTCACTCCATTATGTTATAACATTCCTCTACAGCGTTAAAGATAGAAGAAAAGTAGTCGATGATATACTGTCGCATCTTGTGCTTAGCTTGACGACTGAATTAAGATTGTACGACACAAAAAGCGCGCGACTAAACAGTAGACTATCACCAACATCGTTTGGCTGCGGGCAATGCACAGCCTTGCTTAACGCTCTTCTCTTCATAACGTTCTCTTAGGCGTGAGGTGAGGACGCGGAGACAGGCGAATGAGATACAAAACATAATTTTACTTATGATAAACTGCTGGAGAGCCATGGACATGGCCTGAAGGAAGTGCCGGCTATATTTATAGTGTCACATTACCTCGTACGCTTGGCAATGCGGACGGCTATATGTTATTTTTTTTACCCCATGCTTTGTCTCAAGTTCATTCTCACATCACTTTTCTCGCTCGCTTGTCGCACTCATCGAACTTTTGCTTGGGCGCCAATGAAAGGTCATAAAGTTCATTCTTAAAATAGTGTATTAGTTAATGTGTTACATCGTCTTCTTCTCATAAAATGCTTGGGCGCCAATGAAAGGTCATTAAGTTCATTCTTAAAACAGTGTATTAGTTAAAGTGTTACAGCATCTTCTAAAAAAAATACTTGCGCAAAACTGATAATGATTTCATTATTAATGTTATTTATTTTGATAACACAGAACAAAATACATATGATGGAAAATGTCTATATTTCGATAATGCCTTTTATCCTTTGAAAAAAATATATTATAAGAATATCTGCCTATCTATCTATCTATCTATCTATCTATCTATCTATCTATCTATCTATCTATCTATCTATCTATCTATCTATCTATCTATCTATCTATCTATCTATCTATCTATCTATCTATCTATCTATGCTTTAGTATTAGAGCTGCCTTCTGACTGGCTATTTTGAAGAAATGTTTTACACATATCGCTTTCAGGCACTAAGCTCTTGAGCATACTCGTGTGCCAGACTAAGGGAAGAAGAGAGAGGGGAGGAGGGAAGCGTACCAAGAATATAAGCAGAAGTATGTGTAGAAGATTTTGTGAATTAGTAGGCTCCACATTGTTGGAAATACTGTAGATGATATGAATTACTGCACTACCTTTAGATTCGCTGCACAGACTGTTCAAGAAGTAGAAGACTTGGAAGGTGGTAATAAAAAAGCAATATTTTACGACACAGCTACCGAAAATTTGAATTATCTCCCCCAGTGGTCGGAGAAGCACAGCTATCGACGTTGGTACTATCTTTACCAGTAGCCGGAGAGGCTCAAGTGAATTAATAAATTGCACACGTGTGAGACCCGACCTGCCGCCATAAACTTGCAGTTTGCCAATTTTAGGAAAGCTTCCTTATTGCTGAAGTAGCTCACTCACCTCCTAAAACACGGCCCTTTTTACTCACCTCTGCATCTTATTTTATAAACAAGTTACATTTATACGTGATTTATTAGCCAGTTGGCATAATTTTAGTAATCATCTTGATTTTCTAATTAAGATACAAGTTTTCTTTCTTGAAACCTTAATTCATCAATAGAAACTTTATTAGCCAGAATTTATCATTTTACTAGCAGTCTCTACATTAGGCAAACGCTTACAATTTTAGAAACCTTATTAGCCAGAATTTATTTTACTAGCAGTCTCTATGTTAGATAAACACTTGCATTTATAGAAATTTATTAGCCAAAATTTATCATTTTACTAGCAGACTGCGTGGGTATGATATACTTGTTAAGTCGATCAGTTAATCAGTCATTTATTATTTAATTTAAATCAACTTTATTAATATGTATGCTTATGCAAAGTATACATTCAGAATATTAAATTATAACTAAATAAATCAGTGAGTACAAAACACACATTTTATTATAAACATTTATTCAATAAAATAGAAATATGAAAATAAAAGAACCAAAATAAAATTAAAATTAGTTTATAATAGATTAACATGCGACAATAATAAGCTTCATGCACTAACGAAAATAATATGCATGACCTTAACAAAATAAAATAATTAGATAATCTTAAAAATTAACTGATAATCAATTAATCATTAAATTTTAACATTTATCTTGGTAAATTAAAAAGTTTGCTTGACAGAAATGAATGGCCCAGAAAGATGGAAGCCTAGAGCCATCCTTCAGACAGTCATTAAATTTTCGTCACAGCTACATCCCTCGCCTCATACCTCTCCCCTCCCCCCTTTTTAACGCACTCCCCTCCCCGCACACTACACCCGCACCTTGAAGGAAAGTACTCTCGCCTCGAATCGAAGTCGTCTGATCGTCAGTTTCCCCGATATCAATCATGCAGTGATTAATGCCTGTCCAGAAATAAGTGTCATTGCGATCGCCGGAGGCTCCTCTATTTAGTTTTTGATTTGCTCTTTAACACGAGTATTAGCTAACCGTAACTGGTTTATAGCATGTTGCAAACTATGACTTGTTATCGGTTTACAATAAAAAAAGTGTTTGATTAGTAATTTTCATCGTTTTTGCTTGTTACCAGTTTTAAATATTTGTCAATGAATTTTCATCCTTTTGTTTTATTATGAGTTTTAAATATTTCTCTAGGAATTTTCATCCTTTTGCTTTGTTATCAGTTTTAAAAATTTATCTAGTGATTCTCACTCTTTTGCCAGTTTTTAAACTTTTGTCTAATAATTCTCACTCTTTTGTTTGTTATCAGTTTTTAAAACGTTTCTCTCGTAATTCTCAGTCTTTTACTTAATATCAATTTGAAATGATTGTCTAGCAATCGCACTAGGATCTGTAAAATATGTGAGATCTGAAATAATTAGTTTCCTGAATTATAATAGAACACCGTTCAACAGTTTGAAAACGAAGTGAAAATCGAGACACAGTACCACAGTGACTGAGAAAGATAATATTATTTGATATGTTTTATACACAATAACACAGTGACTGAGAAAGATAACATTATTTGATATGTTTTATACACCATAACACAGTGACAGAGAAAGATAACATTATATATAATCAGGATGCAGCAGTGCTAAAATAAAGAATATTATTATATACATTTTGAATCCAGACAAAAGGAATTTAAAATTGAATTAAGACTGTATGGTTTTCATACTGAAATCAATATCAAAAGACATTAATACTGAAACAAGATAAAAGACAATAACACTGAACCAGGAGTCAAGAACATTGACATTGAATCAGAACCATAACAGAAATATAACTCAAGGGTACTAGCATAGAGTCAGGAAGTTATGATATTAGCGTTGATTCAAGGCCTAAACCCAGCAAATCTGAAGCAGAACTCAAGACATTAACACGAGTCAGTAAGTTATGACAACATTGAATCCTGTCTTAAGAACATTATAAGTGAACTATGGCTTACGGGCATTAATGCTGAATCTGGATTTGAGGACATAGACATAATTGGGATCTACTGTCAGTAATGTTGAATCAGAACCTGAGGGCACTGACATTAAATCAGACCGAAGGACAGTACTACTGAACCACTTAATACAATAGCATTGAAGCCTGACCTAAATACAGTAGCATTGAAGCCTGATCTTAATACAGCACCACTGAAGCCTGACCATAATGCAGTAGCAATGAAACATAGCATTAATATGACATTGAAGCATGAACATTAAAGCCTGACCTTAATACAGTCTGAAGCCTGAGCTTAATAGAGTAGCATGAAAGCCTGAGCTTAATACAGTAACAAAGAAGTCCGAACTTAATACAGTAGCATTGAAGTCTGACCTAGGGACAGTAACATTAAGGCTTGACCTAGGGACAATAGCATATTTAAGGAAAATATAATTGAAGCCTGACCTAAGGAAAATAGCATTAAAACCTGATTTAGGAACAGTAGCATTGAAACATAACCTATAGACAGTTGCATTGAAATATGACTTTAATACAGTAGTATTGAAACATGACCCTAATACAGTTGCATTGAAGCATGACCTTAACACAGTAGCGTTGAATGAATGCCTAAGGACAATGACCAGTGTAATTCGAGGCATGACAGTTAAGTAGGTTACGTTCCTTTCTACGCCCCATTAAACTTTCTTTGACTGAAGTAAATAATTCAGCATTCAAAACTTTCTGTGAGACAGAGTTTCTCTAAATTCTTGTGGAACCTCACTACACCCAGTGATACCTAAAACCATGGAGCAAAATGTTAATACTAGAATAACCTGTTACATATTAGATTACATTAACGATTTACATTTTAGTCTACTATAATATGTTGCACACATGTAAATAAAGCTTGCTGTTTTAAATTTTAACTACACATTGAAACAGATCTACTCAGGGGGATTCTCAGATTACCAGTAACACAAATCCTTGTTGTTGATAAGAAGAAAATTGTTGTAAAGGTGTTTTCAAGAATCTTGACCTTAGGAGAAATTTGAGGATGACCAAAAAGTTGTGTAATATGTACCGTTTGTCCCTAGAGTTCAGTCCAATGGAAAATGTCGATAACACAAGAAGTACATTATCTGGCACGTAATATATAATTTTGCAGCATTATCGTGTATTGAGCAACAAACCGTTTTAACTAATTAAACGTAAGGCACAACGCCAAACAACTATCGTCCAATCACATGCCTATCAACCACCTGGAAGTTACTATAAGGAATTATAGATGACAAAATCATGACTCACATTGAAACAAACAAACTTCTAACCAATGAACAAAAGGGTGCTAGACCAGGCAGCAGAGGAACAAAGGACCAATTGGCAATTGATAAGGCAATAGTTACTGACAGCAAGAAACGAAGAACAAATCTTGCAATGGCATGGATTGACTATCAAAAGGCCTATGACTCAGTTCCACATTCATGGATAATTGAAACATTAAAATTGTACAAAGTAGCGCCATCAATACAGAACCTAATTCAGGAGTCAATGAAAAACTGGAAAACCACCCTCACATGCAACAACACAGAAATTGCAGACATAACAATAAAATGTGGAATCTTCCAAGGTGATTGATTCCCTATCACCACTGCTGTTCTGCATTGATCTAAATCCTCTCAGTCAAATCATCCGGAAACAGAATTAGGATACAAAATGAAAGCAGGACAGGTTATCAGCCATTTACTGTACACGGACGACCTCAAGCTGTACTGTAAAAATGAACGTGACATCACATCCCTGATCAATACTGTCAAGATCTGCAGTTAGGACATTAACATAAAATTCGGCCTTGAGAAATGTGGAAGAATTGTCATCCAGAAAGGCAAGGTCAAAACAACCGAGGGCCTACAATTCGACATTGGAAAAATCAACGATGTTACAATGGAAAAGGGATATAAGTATCTTGGGATACCAAAGCATCAAGAAAATATGCAGAGAGAAGTGAAGTCCAAAGTTAAGAGAGAGAGTATGAAAAACGTGTTAGACAAGTCCTGAAGTCCAAGCTAAATGGGGCGAACAAAATACAAGCCCTTAACGCATACGCAATACCTATAGTAAGCTACACTGGAGGTATCATAGATTGGACAGCAAATGAAATCAATGGACTGGACAGAAAAACAAGAAAACTACTCACAATGCATAAAGCCTTACACACCAAAGCAGACGTAGACAGGCTTTATGTATCTCGAAAAATGGGAGGCCGAGGTCTCAAGAAAATCAAACATGTCATTGAAGGAGAAGTCATTGCTTGAAGAAATTACTAAAGACAATAATTAATTATTAGAAACACATGTACGTTAGAAAGAAAGAAAATAATTCAAGTACAAATTTAATAAGGTTTATACTGCGTATTATTAATCGTGAGAAGAAATTACGAAAATAGCACATTATTATTACACACGTGGATCAAGTGGAAAAAGAATATAGTAAAGGACATGAAGAAAAAATTAAAAATTATATTCCTTGGGCCTTGTTTAATGACAAATTATTAGAAGCACTAACATAGGTTTAAAATGTTCATTACGAAAGAAAACAAAAGAATACAATGAATATGAATCAACATCAGAATTGTAACGTCACACATATATATAAAATATGGACGAAAAGAAATAATGTCTGCAAATGATGTACAAATACTGTTCAGTTATCTGCAATGACACATATTCTTGTATCCTTTCATAAGATCGATCAATTACAGACGGCGTCAACCGTGTCTGCTCTATGAACAGTACGTTACGTCCATTCTTGACATCATGGCCTTTAGAGATGTTTGGTAGCCAGTTTTGCTAATGACCCATTCTTTACATCCTGGCCTTTAGAGATGTTTGGTAGCCAGTTTTGCTAATGACCACCCCCTCCCATGACGATGAACTACATGTATATTTATTCTTATAAGTTCGCATTCGCAAATAATTATTTTTAGTTTAAAAAAACCGCAAAATAACTAAAACCATTAGACAAACAAGTCAACTTTCCCACATGTTTAAAGTTTAATTTATAAATAAAAATATTCTCTTGGGATATTAACTTTTCGGACTTCAACGCATTTAGATATGTTTTTGAAGAATTCATCTTCTCCAGCCCCCGCCCCTCCAACCCCGATCAGTGCCAAAAACCATTTAAATAAATCACTATGACCATGGAAAAATATTTGCATTTGAACTGTTCTCTTAATTCTACGTTTTTATTCTGTGGTAGCAGGTAACAATATTACCTTCACAAATATAACAAGGGAATACATTATTCTTAAATGCACGAGTGATTTTGTAGTCAGTATTGAATATTTCATATAATAATATATATATTTATTCAATTTAAATTGTTTCTGAATACATATAGGACTGACATATTGACTAGAAACTCAAATATTGTATGATCGTGCGCTATTAATAAACCTTACATTTCTTGCTCATGTGCTTGTCGAATTCAAAAACAAATAACATATATGTAAGTGTGTATGTGTGTGTGTATACACGGGTGTGTGCACTTGGGAAATGTAAAGTTGCCATTTATCTTTTAATATTGGTAATATTTCTTGAGTGAATACATTTTTTTTTTAAAATAAACACACCTTTCAGCCATAGATTCTGAAAATGTGTAATATAGTGGTTGAAGAAATATCTATATGGATCTACATCTATGTGTAGATAATATCAATGTACAAAAGTGAATGTTTTATTGCTCGAGTTCAAGGCTGTGAAGTTAACAGTATCCAACAAAATAGTTATTTAGACGCAATATAGTTATGCAGTAAAAAATAATCCATCAATTAAAACAAAAAATAGAAATATTGAAAATAAATGTGATTGCACATACACACACGCACACATGCACCCACTCACTCACGCACAGATTGCATTAACATTAACATCGAGATATTTTGAAAGCTATTCTATTTTCATTATCATTCAGCTTTTAAATTTCGATGATCAGATTAATTTTATAGATGTTTTCTTGTTCCTATATATAGTGTTGGAAGTAGAAATTTTAAGAGTAACCTCTAGAAAAAAGTCACGTGACACTTCCATTCATAGAGATGCAACTGAAGGAATTTTAATACTTTCGAATCGAACTAGTAGACTGACAGACTTAAGCTGGTATTGATAGTATTATAATTTTTTTCTTTTCAACGAAATGCATCTAGACGTCATAGAAAATCAAATTGCAGACGTAGCAAGATAGACAGTCGTACGCGCATCATGGGGGGAGTTTCAACTGTCGAACAGTATTATATTTTAAAAAAAATTCTTTTCGTAATGCATTTAGTAATGAGAATGGGTTCAGAAGCATTACTAATGCTGCAGGTCAGAAGCAAGAGAAAATTTCTCAGCAGACTGTAAGCAATTTAACTTTGACAATTTAACTTCTATCAATTTCCACTTGGCACATATTCTAGGCACAGTCACTGTTCTGAATGTGCAATTATATTCAATACAATTTAAAGTTTCATGCCTAAAGTCAGATTACTTGAACATTAATCTCATGCCTAAAGTCAGATTACTTGAACATTGATCTCATGCCTAAAGTCAGATTACGGATGTACTTGAACATTGATCTCATGCCTAAAGTCAGATTACGGATGTACTTGAACATTGATCTTAAGACTAAAGTCAGATTACCCGGATGCACTTGAACATTGATCTTATGACTAAAGTCAGATTACGGATGCACTTGAATATTGATCTTATGACTATAGTCACAATATGAAAAGTAGAATTTAAATACTGAACTTGTAAATAAAGTCAAATTACGGAAAGTAACACTTCGATACTGAGCTTATAGCTAAAGTCAGATTACACAAAGTAACATTGCAACACCGATCTTAAGTCAAATTACAAAAAGTAACACTTCAACAGTGATCTCTTAACTAAAGTCAGATTACAGAAAGTAACACTTCAATTGTGATCGTTTCCACTTTTATAAGCATAATAGTAAAGTTTATTCTAACTAATATTTCTTCTTTGCACATCAAATTAAGATCCCAGCCTATTCTTCCTATTGCAGAATACGTGTTAAACAGTGCTTGTCTGTTATTTTCGTCTGAACTGAAATACGTGTTAAATAGTGTTTATCTGTTATTTTCGTCTGAACTGAAATTGTTGGAATGAGTTGAGTCTACATGTCTGTTTGTTTTACACAACCTGTTCGACAGTTCTCTTTACTAAACATGAATAAGGAGTGGTCCCGGGAACCTGTTCGCGATCGGATTTTTAACGCTTTGGTTTTCATTGAAGCGACTGCCAACAGACAGTGACAGAATCCCTAAGCAAGCTGACAAATTGGCCCTGCAGTAAGTTTATATCAATTAAACATTGATTGATTGATGAATGTAAGCCTACGTGTAGTCATCCTTAAAGGTTCTTTCTCGCGAGTGAATTAAAGACCTACACATACATTTACATTCATAAATTAAAAACACATTGTTTGCGTTTATTGAAGTCAAATAATATATGAACACCCTCAAATAGATCTGTCGAAAACTGTTGTTCATTAACATTTAATTTTCATATTTCACTTATCTGATTATTTATTTTTAAAAAAATGTTCATTTTCTCTTATTTATTTGGCGTATGAGATTGCAATAAGGAAATGTATAACAAAAAGTGAATTTTTCAGATATGTCAGAGATCATTTACTTATGATCCACAGGATAATTTGTGGGACAATTGGCATTATGATCCACAGGTTGATTTGTGGGACTATGACAGCACGTTCTATAGGATGATTTGCTGGACCATTGGCAGCACAAGCCACATGATTATTTCTAGGACTACTGACAGCACGTTCTACAGGATGATATAAAGTTTATTCTCTAGAAAGACCGGTGTTAAATTACAAGGAAAGTTTCTCGCACATTCGCCAATTCTTATACTTTTGATAATGAATTTCAAACCTCAAACCACAAAACTTTTCAAGCGCTAAGTACTAAAGATACAAATGAGGAGGGAGACTTTATGAAGTCTGGACAAAATCCTGTCTAAAACATTATATTTGTGTTCTCCTCCGCCACTATTGTCATTTTATTGATTGAAACAAATATTACAAGGACTGGGTATGAATGAATATATACTCCAGCATCCGCCTTACCTTTCTGTAACCGAACCACATCCATCGTTTTAAAAAAAATGAATACATAAAAGAAAGCAGTGTCATAACTTCAGTTAAACGAACACATCAATAAAACAGTATTGGAACTGCCATTGGAATTTAAATTTTCTGATTCTTCTGGAACAGTGGCAATATACGTAGAATTTTAAGTTTGAAGGTCATACCAATAAAGCCAGCATTGAACTTTTATATTTCTTTCTTTCTTTATGTCTTCATTTAAAGATCGTAGAAAATAATTTGCTCTTTTTCTTTGTAATATCCATTCTTATGCTTTCTGGCAAATTTCAATTAATTAATACACAATTTTCTTAAAGTTAATTGACTAATTATATACAGAGATTTCCAAGATAAAATGATATTTCCAATATAATAAAACATTTAAAAAATAGTTTATAGAGATACAAATCTAATGGAGCTGAAGGAACTAATTTTAAGTGACTGCTAATTTTTGCATTAATGCTGCAAGCTTTCGCGTCCCTCTCAGTGCAGCAAGAAGCTTGTTCTTAACGCCACTCTCAATAAGCAAGTAGTCATGCTTTTTACGTCACTCCCAATAAACAAGTAGTCATGCTTTTTACGTCACTCCCAATAAGCAAGTAGTCATGCTTTTTACGTCACTCCCAATAAACAAGTAGTCATGCTTTTTACGTCACTCCCAATAAGCAAGTAGTCATGCTTTTTACGTCACTCCCAATAAACAAGTAGTCATGCATTTTACGTCACTCCCAATAAGCAAATAGTCATGCTTTTTACGTCACTCCCAATAAGCAAGTAGTCATGCTTTTTACGTCAAAGTGGAAGAAATTGGCACGTTTTTAACGTTACGCTCAATCATTGGAGCCTGAAAACATGTCATTAACGTCACATTCAGTCAGAGGAGCGAGCAAATAATTTCTTTACATTACTTTTAGACAGTGGAGCTAGAAGTTTTTTTTTTTTTTTACTTCACTCTGTCACTGGAACAAGTTGTTCTATTCTGTGTTACTCTCAATTATTATAGATGACAAACATGCTATTTACGTTCTGTGTTACTCTCAAATATTATAGATGGCAACAATGCTATTTAGGTCAATTTCACTGTTTTTAATACCAATTTCAGTGTGCAGAGCTACAAATATTCTTTTGTTACTTTCAGTCAATACAGCGAAGAGCCTCGTTCTCACCGTCAGTATAGCGAACAGCTTTGTTCTCACCGTCAGTATAGCGAACAGCTTTGTTCTCACCGTCAGTATAGCGAACAGCTTTGTTCTCACCGTCAATACCGCGAACAGCCTCTTTCTCACCGTCGGTACAGCAAACAGTTATTTTATTTTATTTTTGCATTACTCTCAGTAAGTGGAGCGAGCAAACACACTCCTATGTGTCAGAATTAATTAATGGACTCATCACTCATTTTCTTTACATCAGTGGAGCAACAAATGGTACTTTACGTTACTCACTTATTGGAATGAAGAAACGTTTTAGATTTTTTTCATTTCTCTTAGTGGATCATGCAAATAGAATCTTGTCGTCATTGCACGAAAGAACGAAATGCGATGTCTTCGATAAGAGCAGAGGACCTTCGTTATAATAACAACTCTTAACATTTCCATATTAATGAGGTAGAAACTGTCAACCGCCATTTTCACCTATAAATCTGGAATGAAATTTCAACGATTCTCAGAAAAGGAGAAAAACACAAGGACCATAACGTGGTCTAGACTGTTTATTTTTATTCTGGATACAGTTAAGGATGTAACAGTACAAGATGTTAAACAGTTAAGGATATAACAGTACAAGATGTTAAACAGTTAAGGATGTAATAGTACAAGATGTTATACAGTTAAATAGATGCAATAGTACAAGATGTTATACAGTTAAATAGATGCAATAGTACAAGATGTTATACAGTTAAAGATACAATAGTACAAGATGTTATACAGTTAAATAGATGCAATAGTACAAGATGTTAAATAGTTAAATAGATGCAATAGTACAAGATGTTATACAGTTAAGGATGCAATAGTACAAGATGTTATACAGTTAAGGATGCAATAGTACAAGATGTTATACAGTTAAGGATGCAATAGTACAAGATGTTATAACGCGGAGGGTGTTTTGTTTCTAGCAAGTGTCACACCTTCTCAATTTATACGAGTCGCTGTGAAGTCATCGTGCTCATTTGTGAACATCGAAAATCTCGCAGAAACATGTTCTTTCAAACGCGTATATACCCATACCACTGGACACAATGACTTTGACATTCACTATATTATATAAAAAAACTATCTCTACTCATTGTTTTATTTGCACTGTTTACATAGATTCGTCTTCACTTAGGATTCATTCTCAAGCTGTGTATTTTGTAAAATAAACACGAGTAAGCGAACGGCTGGAAAACAAAATATCGTTTTGGAAGATTTAAGTCATTGCAACATCGCTGAATACACATTATATATGAAGAGGTAAACTGCATGCATATTACAGGTCAAAGGTCCATATTTTACTTTAGCAAGGATAACTCATTAGACATAAATAGGATATTAATTTTGTCAACCGTCCTAAATAGGGTATCAACTAAGTTCATTATGTAAGTGCTTTAAATAGAAAACTGTCGAAATGCACGTAGATCGTGAACAAAACATAAACTTTATGTAATTTTGTTTGTGCATTAGACACTGTACATGTACAGTAACAGAAAATTAAAGAGATATATTTTAGATTTTCTGTCGATGAGAGAAACCAAACACGTACATTATATATTTTATATCGGTCATTGAAAGAACATAGTACGTCTTCATATTGTATTTGTCATGGATAGAGCGTGTACAAGCATATTACATATGTGTTTGGTTTTGAATAGACAGTCATCAAGCATATTACATATGTATTTGGTTTTGAATAGACAGTCATCAAGCATATTAAAGTTTTACTTGGTTATGAATAAACAATCAAGAAGCACATATGTTTGAATTGGTTAAGCATGAAGATTGAAGAGGTATATGTATTAATTTGCTTTTATCGGATACTGATAGATACCTACTTTTGGCATTTCTATGGTGAAAGGAATTCTCGCGCAGAGATTGTGTTTTGTGTCGAGTAGGTACAGTTCATTATATATGAATATTATCTTAAGCTATCGAAATTGAGCACAAAACCGTATTATATAGCGTCACATTCCTGCATGCTGGATATATATTTTAAAATTAAAATTAAAATAAAGAAGGCTAAAAGAAAAAATTTGTAGCGTCACATTCCTGCATGTTGGATATATATTTTAAAATTAAAATTAAAATAAAAAAGGCTAAAAGAAAGAAAATGTTATAAGGAAAAGATGTACGAAGAAAGACAGGAAAAAAAAAATAAAGTAACAGGTTTACATAAACATATAATTGTCTGCACAACACCCAAATGCCTTGACCTGCATTTTATTATTAAAAACAAATATCACTGCGATCTGCATATTTACGCGACGGTTGCCTTAGGTTATCCGAGGTAGCGTCGTCTCACCCCCCCCCCCCTACCCTCCCCACTCCTTCAAGCAGTAATACAGAACTCATCCCTTTTCGCTTACTTGACATGAGAAGTGTTATCATGAAAACATCACTAGGCCTGAAGGTTTCCTCTCGTGTACTGCACGCCTCAAGGGTTTCCTTTCGTTTACAGAGATTATTCCTTCTTTTTTTTGTCCTTCCTTTCGTGCACAGTGTATTCCTTCTATTTTCATCCTACCTATCAGATATACAGAGTATTCGCTCGTTTTTCATCTTTCGTTCATAGAGTCTATTTCTTCTTATGTTTTGTCCTTTCTTTCGTTTACTGAAATTATTCATTCTTCATTTAAAAATCAGTCTCTGTATTGAAAATTACGTTATCCGGTATATTGGAAAGTACTAAATTTTCTCCACATTTTCAAAAGCATTTGCTCTGCATTACAGAACATTGACCATTTTGTCCACATTTTCAAAATTATTTTTCACTCTTACAGAAAGAAAGCTGACCACTTGTCGTCTTATATTCAGATTTGATTTTCACAGAGATGTTGAAAAGTTATGAGTTACAAAGAAAGAATTTGGAGAGCTTTCAGGTAAAAGCAGGAATGACGGAAATTTGGAGATTAAACAGTGAAAATAGGAATGCAGGCCTGAAAGAAAGAGAAAAAAGATCAGGGGTAGTACACCCTCTCCGAATGTCGGCAATGCATTAATACATGGGCAGGTTGGACAGGATAGTTGTAAGCCAAACACTACATTAAATATTATAAATACAAACCAGTTCCCAAATTAATACATTAATACACCAACTGTTAAATATTATAAATACAAACCAGTTCCCAAATTAATAAATTAATACACCAACTGTTAAATATTATAAATACAAACCAGTTCCCAAATTAATAAATTAATACACCAACTGTTAAATATTATAAATACAAACCAGTTCCCAAATTAATAAATTAATACACCAACTGTTAAATATTATAAATACAAACCAGTTCCCAAATTAATAAATTAATACACCAACTGTTAAATATTATAAATACAAGCCAGTTCCCAAATTAATACATTAATACACCAACTGTTAAATATTATAAATACAAACCAGTTCCCAAATTAATACATTAATATACCAACTGTTAAAAATCTAGGTGGCCAGAGTCCCCCCCCCAACCTCACAAATAGACTAGATGGAGAGCGTAAACATGTAAATAACAGTATAGCAACCATACTCTGACATGTAAATAACAGTATCCCACCCAGGTCCAGCAAATATCCATCAACCTTTCATATTTTCAATATCCTAGAAAACATTTTTTACCCTTGGCTGGATTGGTTCGCCAGCAAGCTGGGAGTAAACTCACCATGAGGCAACACCCTCATCCGCATCCCAGCCGAGGAGGGAGAAAACTGAGTAAAAGAAAGGCCAGCCCAAAACAAAATGCCAAATAACCGGATCTGAGAAATGTGCCAAATAGGTCTCCACTTTTCTCCGCACCATACCACCACTCAATGTACCAAATGGGTCACCACTTCCCTTCGCACCATACCACCACTCAATGTGCCAAATAGGTCTCCACTTCTCACCACCACCACGACAAGGTCACAACCCACAAAACAGAATCTTTCCTCCTCACGAAAAAACAACAGGAGGTATTATGAGGAGGTTCTCAGAAAATAAATACCCTCATTAGGCATAGTTCTGCGATGTATCGACGCCTTTAACTTATTATTCCAAAACAGCTTGCACTGGACACCTTTAACTTATTATTCCCAAATAGCTTGCACTGGACACCTTTAATTTATTATTCTCAAATAGCTTGCACTGGACACCTTTAACACATTATTATCCAATAGCTTGCATTGGAAATCTTTAACACATTATTCTCCAAAAGCTTGCATTGGACACATTTAACTTATTATTCCCAAATAGCTTGCACTTGACCCTTTAACTTATTATTCCCTAATAGCTTGCACTGGACCCTTTAACTTATTATTCCCTAATAGCTTGCACTGGACCCTTTAACTTATTATTCTCTAGTAGCTTGCACTGGACCCTTTAACTTATTATTCCCTAATAGCTTGCACTGGACACTTTAACTTATTATTCCCTAATAGCTTGCACTGGACCCTTTAACTTATTATTCCCTAATAGCTTGCACTGGACACTTTAACTTATTATTCCCTAATAGCTTGCACTGGACCCTTTAACTTATTATTCCCTAATAGCTTGCACTGGACACTTTAACTTATTATTCCCTAATAGCTTGCACTGGACACCGCGGCATACAGCTCTCAATGAAGCTTCAAGTAGTGCCGTGATTCCAGTGCAAAACACACCCACAGGACAAAAGAAACCGTTAATTGGTAATTAATCCCATCCATCCCTACCCTTGCCGCCAAAACGATGTTGGCAGTCTACAACCCACTCAGTCCCCTGAGTATGAATTGGGATCTAGTGTCGGGGTATAAACCAATGTTTGTTTTCTTTCATAGAAGAGACCTATATGTGAAAACTCATTGTATGTGTGTGTGATTTGGTTTGTGTGTGTGTGTGTGTGTGTGTGTGTGTGTGTGTGTGTGTGTGTGTGTGTGTGTGTGCCCATGTGTGTCCAGTTTTACGAATGTAAGGATTAAGTGGAATGTGAATTCCCTTTGCACACATATATTTTTGTCGTCTCTACCTACATGCACACAGGAGGTAGGAGGTAGGTTATTTCTTTTACATTCCGTCTGTGGTCTATTGTGCTCCCATTGCCCTCCCAACACAGTCTAAGGCTTCCCAAAGTCGGAGGACTAACCACCTAGAATGATGATTGGGAGGAAAAAAGTGTAACCCAGTTATAATAAAATAACAGAAATGTCTATAAACAAAATCACCCACCCACCAGCTTGATTAACCTTTTCAAAAAAACCAACTACTAAGAATAATAATAAAATATAACAAAGAGAAAAAACCCAAATAACACTATGAGCGACTACCTGTGACAGAACAAATATTCCAAACACCCTCTCATATCCCTCAATTCACAATTCGGAGCGGGAAATCGGCTTCGGCCGGAAGTGCTCCCCTCAATTTTAGTCTTCAGTACAGGAATAATAGAAAGTTACTTGTAAAAAATCGCACAAAGTTTGGAATGTTGCGAGCGTTAAGCAGCAATAGCGGATAGTTACAGATATAAATAGGAACAATGGGAGCTAGCTGGTGATTATGATATAATACAGGTTAGAGCAGCAATGTTGCAAGCTTGCAAGAATCTTAAATGTCGCAAAAATGAACAAGTATCCTTAACTAAAAACAAAAGTTGTCCCTAGAAACTAGATATATCCTATCAGCGGTTCACGCTTTAAGCCACAATTTCAATCTAACAATTATCCCACAAACCAGTCCACAATCTTTCTGTTATACATCTATGAATAAGTCAGTTCTCAATTGTCCTGTCAAACTGCTATCCATCAAGCCAGTCTACAATTGTCTTGTCAAACTGCTATCCATCAAGCCAGTCTACAATTGTCCTGTCAAACTGCTATCCATCAAGCCAGTCTACAATTGTCCTGTCAAACAGAAGTCTTTCCACAATTTTGATCTGTGTAACAGCTATCCCACGAACCAATTGTCCTGTCAAATAGAAGTCTTTTCACGAACTCTATCTCTGTAACAGCTATCCCACGAACCAACTGTCCCAGAATAGGAAACTGGCGAGTCTTTTCACGAACTCTATCTCTGTAACAGCTATCCCACGAACCAACTGTCCTATAATAGGAAACTGGCGAGTCTTTTCACAATTTTCCTGTCAAACATCTATTCAAAGAGCCTGGTCTTAGATATGTCAAACAACTGTCCAATATGTGTTTCACAATTGTCCTGTCCAACAGCTATCGAAATATACCTTTCCAGAATTTTCCTGTCCAGTAGCTATCCAACATACCTTTCCAGAATTTTCCTATCAAACAGCTATCCAACATGACTTTCCACAATTTTCTTGTCTAAAAGCTATCCAAAATGGCTTTTTATAATTGTCCTGTCCATCAGCTGTCCAGCATATCTTTCCATAATGTTCATGTCCAACAGCCACCCAATAGGCCTTTCCCTTAAATGACCTGTCAAGCTATCCAACATGACTTTCTAATTACTGTCATCTCAAACAGCTATCGAACATACCGTTTCATAATTGTCCTGTCCATCAGCCCTCCAACATGCCTTTCCATAATCGTCTTTTCCAACAGCTATCGATTAGGCCTTTCTATTACTGTCTTCTCCAATAACTATCCAACAAGCATTTTCACAATTCACACATTAGACACGCAAACCAGTCTGATTATATCAGTTCTAATGTCAAAACGTCAGTTATTCATGGTTCCAAAGATTCCTGCATTATTATTTAGTACCTAGATCATTCGTCCACCTTGCTCTCAATGTTTAAATGTTTCATTCGACTACTTGATCTGTTTATCAAACATTCTTTCTCTGTACCTGCAACACCGTATGACTACTTGATCTGTTTATCAGACATTCTTTCTCTGTACCTGCAACACTGTATGACTACTTGATCTGTTTATCAAACATTCTTTCTCTGTACCTGCAACACTTTATGACTACTTGATATGTTTATCAAACATTCTTTCTCTGTACCTGCAACACTGTATGGCTACTTGATCTGTTTATCAAACATTCTTTCTCTGTACCTGCAACGCTGTATGGCTACTTGATCTGTTTATCAAACATTCTTTCTCTGTAATTGCAACACTGCATGACTGAGACTTAGCATGTACCGCCATTGCTCGCCCAGTTTACTGACAAGAAATTACTTGATTTTACATCCGCTGCCAATTTTTGAAGAATATGAAGATACATTTCTACAAAATCTTATTAACAAATGTCACCTTTAGCGCACGGGCACACACAAACACACTACACATTTGCACGAGTCACGACCACAACACTACTAAGTATTTCGTGTGCTTAGAAAAATGCCTTAGATAACATATACGTACAGATGCTGTGCATTATATGTGTCTTCAGTAAATCGGTTAGCAAAAAACTGATAGATAGAATGTACAGCAAGTGTATATTTGGTTGACCTTATTCAATGCAAGGTCACTTGACTATTTTTTTGAGAGCGGTGACACAATCCAAATTATTGTAATACCATACCAAAGGGCACAATCCAAATAATTGTAATACATACCAAAAGGGCACAATCCAAATAATTGTAATACATACCAAAGGGCACAATCCAAATTATTGTAATACATACCAAAGGACACAATCCAAATTATTGTAATACATACCAAAGGGTACAATCCAAATTATTGTAATACATACCAAAGGGCACAATCCAAGTTGCTGTAAACTGGCACTATACATGTTGTAATACATACAAAAGGGACACAATTGATTTCAATAATGAATCCATTCGAACAAGCGTGTTGGACACAAGACACTAGCTATAATTTTCTAATTTTCTCAAGTATTACAAGACACTAGCTATAATGTTCTAATGTAAAGTATTACAAGACACTAGCTATAATGTTCTAATGTAAAGTATTACAAGAAACTAGCTATAATGTTCTAATGTAAAGTATTATAAGACACTAGCTATAATGTTCTAATGTAAAGTATTACAAGAAACCACACACAAATATTGCAAAAGTGTACAAGTGCACTTGAAACTGGCACCATTCGCAGTGATCCTAAGAAAGGTTTCCAAACGCTTTTACTTCACACTGATCAATGGTGTTTTACAAAGGATTCCTTTCAGGGGCTTATTGATTGCTGAAAAGAAACACACTGATCAATGGTGTTTGACAAAGGATTCCTCTCAGGGGCTTATTGATTGCTGAAAAGAAACACACTGATCAATAGTGTTTGACAAAGGCTTATTGATTGCTGAAAAGAAAAACACTCCAGAACTGTGATCTGACTAAAACTATATGGTAAAATTGCCATAATTAGTATCATTTCTGTCTGTCAAAATAATTTTGGAATAATCTTGGAATAAAGAATTGAATAAAATATGTCACACATCGCGCCCCGATGAAAGTGATAAAATATGTCATACACAGCGCCCCGATGAAAGTGATAAAATATGTCACACACAGCGCCCCGATGAAAGTGATAAAATATGTCACAAAATACACCTCGTTAAAAGTATACAGAGCACCCTGATGAAAGTAATAAAATATGTCATAAATAGCGCCACGATGAAAGTAAAGAAATATGTTTCGATTTTCATCAGTAATAAAATATGTTATACACAGAACCACGATGAAAGTAATAAAATATCACATACATAGTGATTCAGATGAAGACAGCCCCAAACCGCCACAGGATCTAATTGATAAATGCGCCTCATGATTACCAAATATGCAATAAAAGCCCATCTGTATGTATAGTGACAATGCTTCAATAATAACTTAATGTAATATGCCAATAACAAATATTCTTATTCAGAAATTCTCAGTTGATATAGAATAGCATGCTATAAATAACCAATGCTTCTAGTTATGACCTACCTTCGAAAAGAGAGAGAGAGAGAGGAAGTGAGAGAGGGAGAGAGAGAAGCAGTAAGAAAAAAATTGATACCACACACGGAGCCGATTAAGAATGGTGAGATTAGTTAAACGATCCGTTTTCACATGTCGCTAAATACTTTTTACCGATGTCCCTAGGCAGAATATTAATTATGTTTGACCTTGCAAAGTAGCAAGCCAAGACAGTGAAGACGCCAGAGGGAAAGTCTTATTGCTGTGAGCTCGTAAACTCAAGAACCTCGCTGCAAAGCCATAATTAGGGTCACAGTGAGGTCAAAAGACCTTAGTGTAATAACTATACTATAAACACTTACATCTTTCTTCCTTGTGACTTGCGCAATTCCAGGCACAGCTGATGAGAAAGCGGAAATAGTTCCAGTGCGTTGTGCATGGGTGGCGCAGACTGTGATGCACTGCAGATGAGTATGGCAGTCAATAAAAGACAAAGCACATAACAGTGTCTGGAATCGTTCTCTTCTGCGTGTCGTTTTGACCTGATAATATTTTTCATTCCATGCAGCAAATACTAAGAAATGTCACAAGAAATGATATTAATTTAGGAATCCAGAGACTGGAATGTAAAAAGCAGAAGCGATACCTATAGTGAAAGGAGCATTTCGGTAACATAGCATCTGAATTGGAAGGCTATCTGAATAAACTACCTCAAAATCACAGACTCGCCCCACTACTCAAAGCAACGCTCCTTGGAAGTACCCATATCCTCTATAAAACCTTAGATCTCCCAGAATCTTAGTAAGATGCCAGACCTTGGATCACAACCGACAGTCAAAAAGAAGTCGTGGAAAAAGCTGAATAATAATAGTAATAATCATAATAATGTTGATGATCATGATGATAATGATGATGTAGGTGATGATTGTTATTATTTAGCAACAGAAAACTGACAGTACAATAGTTATTTTTGAGAGTCCAACAGAACGTTTCTGACACTATGGCTCCAGAATGTGTTGCTATAATACTCACTTGTTCATGTATTATTACAAAAAAGAAGAAGGAAAAAATATCTGCTACCTTAGAAGGAGACTGTTAGATATTTGTTCGCCAGTTTGTTACATATGTTGAATATTTTCTACACAAATGGTACAGTTCAATTTGACTTTCCTTTTATAGAACAGAGCAATGCCCTTTCGCCATAAACAGTCACCCCGGGCTTTAAAAAAAATACATGCCATCAAACTTCATCATTGTCACTTTTAAACAATCATTAAGCCACTGTAATGGACCATTATTAAACCACTGTCAAAGTCTCTACTACAAGGTTACATAAATATACCACATGTTATTACCTTTCGTGCTCTATTACCTTAAATAAATTATATAGTCTGTATAATTAACTTCACATCGCTTGCATATGTATTTTAAGAAACCTTCTTTTATTAGACCACGCATTCCATGCTTTTAAATAAATGCCTGGAAATTTTGTATTCATACATTTAGCATAATAGAATTATCAAACTGCCATTCCATGTAATAAATAAACAAAATCAGGAAACCATCACTCCATGTACTAGAATAAACAATATAATCAAATATCGTTTCATGTATTAAAATAAAGTTTAAACAATCATCAAACCATCTTCCATAGTTTAAAAATATGATTAGAAAGCTCTCGTTTATATCACTACACGACATATCAATTGGTTACATGTGTTTAAATAAAAATCATTTACCAACGAATTATATATTTAACATATTCAAATAAACTCACACCATTTAGAGCCCATGAATTATAATTGAACATCAGTAACATACATGTGTGATTGTTCTTTGAACATCAGTAACATACGTGTGTGATTGTTCTTTGAACATCAGTAACATACATGCGTGATTGTTCTTTAAACATCAGTAACATACATGCGTGATTGTTCTTTGAACATCAGTAACCTATATGCGTAATTATTCCTTGTACATCCGTAACATACAGTCATTTAATCAAATAAAATAATTCTTTATATCTAAAACTGCATGGCGCCATTCTTGAACGTCCAGGTGTTTAAATAAATCACACACCGTCAAAATCTGCGTCTCATGTTTTCCAATAAACACTGCAGTAACAAAGTTTAAAATATTTACTTTTTAAATGTATCACCATCAAAATGTGGGTATTATTATTTCAATAAATACTATAGTAAACATGCTTGACTTTTAAATATTTAAATATATCAATCACCATCAAAGTGTGGGCATTATGTATTTCAATAAATCATATACAATTAATGTTTCTCTCTCGTATTTAAATACATCAGATAAAAGTTTCCTTAGACATATTTCAATAAACTGCATAACTTCAAAATTTGCCCTCAATGTATTTAAGAAATAACAATGAATCTTTGAGTTCAATGCATTATGCAAAAAATGTGCCGTCATCAAACTAATTTAATAAATAAATGTATGCTTACATTTAAAGAAAATCAACAACTATCAAGACAAATTACCATAAGACTGCAATCCATGTAATTAAACTTAAAATGCATCTTGGTACCAAATATTTGCAATCCGATTATTAAAATTTAAATATCTGTAATAAACCTCGCAATCCATGATTTAATTTTAAATATACATAACACACAAACTTCGCAATCCATGTATTTAATTTTCAATATTCATGAACCTCAAACTTTGCAATTAATGTAATTAATTTTAAATGTACATGTACCCGAAACTTTGCAATCCCTATTTAATTTTGAATATACACGCACCTCAAACTTTGCAATCCATGATTTAATTTTAAATATACATCTATCACTCAAGTCTGCATTTTTTGCATTAACATTAAAAACACATAGTATCAAAGTTGACCTTCAAGCAATTTAAATATGTTTCAAAGAACGAAAAATTGTATCTGATGTGTCTAAATAAAGCACGTGGCACCTAACGTCACTTCCAGACCTAAAGCATCATAAACAAGACAGTCGGATTTTTGAATATTATTAAAGGTCAACAACTACCTGCTGTCGGATATACCTATTATTAAAAAGAAATCTTTGTGTGCTGACTGAGATGAATATTATTAAAAACAAATATCTGTGTTGTCTAAGATGCATATTTTAAAACAATTCTCTCTTTTGTCTGCAATACATATTATGAAAAACAAATCTGTCTGATGTCTGTGTTACTTTATATTAATAACAAACCTGTCTGGTGTCTGCGTTACTTTATATTAATAACAAACCTGTCTGGTGTCTGTGTTACTTTATATTAATAACAAACCTGTCTGGTGTCTGCGTTACTTTATATTAAAAACAAACCTGTCTGGTGTCTGCGTTACTTTATATTAAAAACAAATCTGTCTGGTGTCTGCGTTACTTTATATTAAAAACAAATCTGTCTGGTGTCTGCGTTACTTTATATTAAAAACAAATCTGTCTGGTGTCTGCGTTACTTTATATTAAAAACAAATCTGTCTGGTGTCTGCGTTACTTTATATTAAAACAAATCTGTCTGGTGTCTGCGTTACTTTATATTAAAAACAAATCTGTCTGGTGCCTGTAATACTTTATATTAAAAACAAATCTGTATACTGTCTGCAATATATACTATTAAAAATAATTCTGTAAGTTGATTGCAATGCATATTATTAAAAAAAATATGTCTCTGTCTGCAATAGATATTATTAAAGACAAATCTGTCTCTGTCTGCAATAGACACTATTAAAGACAAATCTCTAAGCTGTCTGCAATAGATACTATTAAAGACAAATCTTTAAGCTGTCTGCAATAGATACTATTAAAGACAAATCTCTAAGCTGTCTGCAATAGATACTATTAAAGACAAATCTGCTCTGTCTGCAATAGATACTATTAAAGACAAGTCTTTAAGCTGTCTGCAATAGATACTATTAAAGACAAATCTCTAAGCTGTCTGCAATAGATACTATTAAAGACAAATCTGTCTCTGTCTGCAATAGATACTATTAAAGACAAATCTCTAAGCTGTCTGCAATAGATACTATTAAAGACAAATCTGTCTCTGTCTGCAATAGATACTATTAAAGACAAATCTCTAAGCTGTCTGCAATAGATACTATTAAAGACAAATCTGTCTCTGTCTGCAATAGATACTATTAAAGACAAATCTCTAAGCTGTCTGCAATAGATACTATTAAAGACAAATCTCTAAGCTGTCTGCAATAGATACTATTAAAGACAAATCTCTAAGCTGTCTGCAATACATATTATTAAAACAAGTCTGTCTGCAGTCTCCATTACATACTATTAAAAATAATTATGTATGATATCTGCAATATATATTATTAAAATAAAGAAATATTCAAGCTGTTTCCAATACATATTATTAAAATCAAATTTATATGTTATACGCAATATATGTATTAGTAACAAATCTCTACGTTATACACAATAAATAAATATATATTATTAAAAAACAAATATCTAAGCAGTTTGTATTACATGTTAAAAAGAAACCTTTATACTGTGTGCAATACATATTATTAAAACAAATCTCTATGCAGTCTGCAATACACATTATTAAAAACAAAAATCTATTCTGTATGCAGTATTTATTATTCAAAACAAATCTGTATGATGTTGCAATACTTATTATTCAAAACAAATCTGTATGATGTTGCAATACTTATTATTCAAAACAAATCTGTATGATGTTGCAATATTTATTATTCAAAACAAATCTGTATGATGTTGCAATACTTATTATTCAAAACAAATCTGTAAGCTGTCTGCAATACATTTTGTCCAAAGTCGAGCAATATCTCTCGAGCCCGCAAGGATACAAAACGTAACGGCAGTGTGTTTTCGCTATGATGATGGTCCTGCTCTTCGCCATCTCTTTATTTATTGTATTGTCATTGTATTTATTTTTGTATGATGAAATTTATTACAGTTTACCGTTAATTATAGCATTGTCACTTTATGTGTTATATTTGTATCTCACATTATATTTCGACTTGTTGTATTTTTATTGCCCGTGCTAAATATATCTCTCTCTTAATTTATCTCTGAGTCTTTATTTATTTTATTATACATTCGTTTATTGCATTCCCCATTTATTATATGATCCCTTCTTCTGCTATAATACATTTAATATATTTCGTGCTATTGCTTATCATATTATCTTCTAACTCCTAATTGTATTCATTCTTATTACAATAGGACTATAGTGATTATTTCGTTTATTTAAGTAACATAAAAATAAGTACTATTGTCTCTTTATAGTATTTCATATTAAATATATGTATCTACTAAATTTCAAGCATTACTTTATGAAATATATACCAAATCTAAGATTTAATTTCATAACTTTGTCCAAACATTGAACATTAAATATAGCTAATGAGAAATGTGTATTGCTTTTGAAATATGTAACTTATGCTAAATGTCCAAATATCAGCATCTTGAAGAGTGAATGGCAATAATTTTTGAAGTCTTAGATCTCTATCAAATGTCGTGTCATATTATAATTTAATAACAAACTAATGACGCTACGTTGTCATCTATAAAAAGGATTAACTCAACCCACTTTCCCGAATAGCTGTGCGAGTGTGGTATTTGAAAAACTAAACAAAGTAATTAATTAATGTAACGTAAGGTCGATATTACGGGTTTGTTGTTCACTGAACTTTCTTTCTTTCTTTCTTTCTTTCTTTCTTTCTTTCTTTCTTTCTTTCTTTCTTTCTTTCTTTCTTTCTTTCTTTTTCTTTCCAAACTCTTGCAAGCTTAAATCACAAGAGATCAAGGCGTCAACATTTAATTATAACATATCAGAACCAATGCTTAAAGAATATCTGATGAACACAAATAAAATGATCATCGGAAAGCTCGAATCAACATTGTCAGATGAATCAACCCAGGAGTGAATCAATAGTCAATGTATAAATAATTATAATAAGATAATACTCCCTCCACAACCAAACACCCCTAAACAAAAAATAGTTTGCGAAGCATGCGTAAATCTGTCGCAAATACTGTATTCCCAGAGTGCCAGAGAAATGGTGCATTCATCATCTCTCTAGGGAAGCAAAGCATGTTTTGGTTTAGCTGTTACTGCATCACGAATGGCTCGCAGTTCTACACGTACAAATCGAGGAACGCCGTGGACTACTGTGTTAACGATACATTTGAATGTCAGTGTGTGAGGCATACACTTTTGAATGTCAGTGCATGAGGCATACACTTTTGAATGTCAGTGCATGTGCATGATACATAAACTTTTGAATTTCAGTGCATGAGAGACATATATATTTAGATTTCAGTGCATGAGAGACATAAACTTTTGAATTTCAGTGCATGAGAGACATATATATTTAGATTTCAGTGCATGAGAGACATAAACTTTTGAATTTCAGTGCATGAGAGACATAGATATTTAGATTTCAATGCACGAGAGACATATCTATCTATCTATCTATCTATCTATTATAAGAGACATTCATATTTAGATTTATACGCATGGTATTTAGATGTCTATACATGAACGACATAGATATTTAGATGTCTCTGCATAAGGGAAAGGGAATATCTCTGCATGAGAGACATAGATATTATGATTTCTATGTATGAGCAACATAGATATTTAGATTTCTATGCACGAGACACATAGGTGTTACGATTTATATGCGTAAGAGACATATACTTTTAGATTTCTCTGCATAAGAGGAGGAACTTAGATTTCTCTGCATGAAAAGAGAGAAGCATAACAGACATTTAGATTTCTATATGCATAACAAATATTTAGATAAGTAAATAAGAGGCATACAAAATATTTACATTGCTGTGCATGAGAGACAGCAATATTTAGATTTCTATACATGAGAGTTGATATGTCTATGCATGAAAGACATAAGAGGTGACTGTATATCTATGCATGGGAGAATAACATATTTTTAGATTTCAATGCACGAGGGACTCGCAGAATGAAATGTAATCATTTTGAACTGATTTATTCTTACTCGTGATTCACAAATCAACAGCATGTTTTTTTTCCACGTGATTTATAACGAAATAATACTTTCTTCCATATTCTTTTATTTTAAACTACACAGTACCCTCTTGCGTGATTTGCATTAAAACAATAGGTTTGACGTGTTCGAAAAGAAATAGTACTTTTCTGAGTGTATTGTAATAAAACATTAGTTCTTCACGTCTTTGCAATAAATACGTTGACATTTCTTGTATCGCAATAGTAGCTTTTCACGTCTTTTTAATAAATACGTTGACTTTTTTTGTATCGCAACAGTAATTCCTTACGTCTTTGTAATAAATACGTTGAACTTTTTTGTATCGCAACAGTAATTCCTCACGTCTTTGCAATAAATACGTTGACTTTTTTGTATCGCAATAGTAATTCCTCACGTCTTTGCAATAAATACGTTGAACTTTTTTGTATCGCAATAGTAGGTTTTTACGTCCTCAAATAAATACGTTGAACTTTTTGGTATCGCAATAGTAGTTTCTCACGTCTTGTAATGCAACATTTATTTTTCATTTGTTCTTAATGAAATATTATTAGTTTTATCAAGTGCTTACAATGCAAGTGTTAAAATGAGTTTGTAATGAAGCAATGGTGGCCTTTTTGTTTTGATTTACGAGTTTGTAATGAAGAAATTGGTGGCCTTTTTTGGGTTTGTTTTTACGAATTTGTAATGAAGAAATTGATAGCCTTTACTCGTTTTGTTTTAACCGGTTTGTAATGAAGCTTTTGATGGCTTTTTTTTTAGTTTTGTTTTAGCGAGTTTTTAATGAAGCAATTTATAGCCTTTTTTGTTTTGTTTTAACGACTTTATAATGAAGCAATTGATAATCTGTTCTGTTTTTGTTTTAACGAGTTTATACAAAAGCAATTGATGGCCTTTTGGGTTTTGTTTTTACGAGTTTGTAATGAAGCAATAGTTTTTGTTTCGAGTTCCTAATGAAGGAATTTTTTTTACGTGTTTGTGTTGGAATAGTAGGTTTTGAAGTGTTTATAATAAAGTCGTTATTTGTATAAATTTGTATTGCAGTTATAGCAGTTTGATATTCTTTATGGCGCAATAGTACACGTGTTTTATAATGAACTAATACTTTGAAAAACGTATATGTAGGGAACTAGTAGACTGTGCGGACTTGAAAACAAAATAGTGATTTGTTAGTAATATTTCTCATATAATTTCTTTAAAGCGAAAATTAAAGCATATCTGTTATTGTGCTTGTTAATTCAATCTCCTTCCATTTCTAATTTCTGCTTGCATGAGAAACCAGATCGACGAAATCCTCTGCATAAATTAGAGGCTACTCGTGTGGTTAAGTCGTGCAATAAATAAGAGTCTTCCAAATCAAGCACTCTACTCGTGTGGTTAAGTCGTGCAATAAATAAGAGTCTTCCAAATCAAGCACTGTACTTGTGTGAAGTCGTGCAATAAATAAGAGTCTTCCAAATCAAGCACTGTTATTTATTGCACGACTTCACACAACAGTCTTACGAATCAAAGCTCTCTTCTTGTGTGAAATCGTGCAATAATTAACAGTCTTCCAAATCAAGAACTGTACTTGTGTGAAATCGTACAATAAATAACAGTCTTGCGAGTCAAAGCTCTGTTACTTGTATGAAGTCCTGCAATAAATAACAGTCTTCCAAGTCAAGTACTGTACCTCCAGCAATCAGCAAGCCAAATGCTGGATTGAAATTAAACATTTCTCTTGTACGAAAAATCAGCACGCCACGCTTTTAACGGAAATTTACAAATGAATTAAAGCGTTTGAGTCAATAAAGCATTACTCTTATAACTTATTATAAGCCAGATCTTTAACTCAAATTATAAATTTCTCTTTAAAAAATATGCAAATTAATTTTCTGTACGAAATCAACGAGACACTAATCATTATACTTTTAGAGAAAATCTTAAAATGTTTTTTCCCTTCTATTTGTTCTAACTACATACTACGTTTATCGAAAAATCTTTAACAAAATTTCTAAATAAAATTAAGCCTGATTTTTTTTTTTAGAGAATTAAGAAACAAAATCTATCACTAATAAATCTGCTCTAATAGAAAACCAACACTTAAATGTCTACCAATAGACAAGCATTGCTTTTGTGGATATCTAGAAAACACAGCCTGTACTTGAGATCTGTGTAGAAAATTACAAAATAAAAAATCTACTTAAAATTAAAACTGCTTTGTAGAACCTTGGAAATGAAATGTATATTGAAATGAAGAATATGGAGAAATATAAATATAAAAATTAAAATTAAAATGTCCTTTTGCTCAAACTCAGAAACAGTTGAAAAATGAAACTGCTTTCTGGAGTATCTGAAAGAATATTTGTCATTGAAAAATAAAACTGCTTTCTGGAGAACCTGAAAATTAAACAGTTTCCTATATGAAGTAAAACAATAATCTAGCTTTTAAAATCAAGCACTGCTCCAGTCGAAACCATAAAATAAAATTTCTTCTTAAATTAAACACAACTCATATAGAAACTTTGGTAGAGAATCGACCAAGTAAATGTCGTTTTTATATATATTTTGAAACAAAAACACTAACCACATACCTGTAGAGAATCGACCAAGAAAATATCGTTTTTATATATATTTTGAAACAAAAACACTAACCACATACCTGTAGAGAATCGACCAAGAAAATATCGTTTTTATATTTATTTTTATAATAAAAACATTAACCACATACCTGTAGAGAATCGACCAAGAAAATATCGTTTTTATATATATTTTGAAACAAAAACACTAACCACATACCTGTAGAGAATCGACCAAGAAAATATCGTTTTTATATTTATTTTTATAATAAAAACATTAACCACATACCTGTAGAGAATCGACCAAGAAAATATCGTTTTTATATATATTTTTATAATAAAAACATTAACCACATACCTATTGAGAACCAGGCAATATAATGCCGTTTTAAAATCAACAATTCTCTTGCAGAAAAGCAGACAGGTAAATACCTAATTAAAAAATAAACATTAATTATTGTGGAATTACTACACCACAATCGCCACAAAACACGGATGGTTGACTGTAGCAGTTAGTATGAAAAGGAATACATTTATAATAAATATTGTAAACTTTGAGTTTTGTATTATCCGTAAGTTCAACTGTCGGCCACTATCGAAATCTTTGAATCCTATATGCTTAGTTGACCGTTTTGAGACTTAATGATATTACTTCCGTCTTGAATGTTAATGCTATCATCGTGATTGGTGACGGTAAGTGTAAGTAATCACATTATTACTGGTTTAGTATTGGTGTGAGGACATGATGGTTACCACTTGAAAGTAGACTGTTGAGGACACGATGGTTACTATTTGAAAGTGAATTATTGAGGACATGATGGTTACCACTTGAAGTAGACTATTGAGGATATGATGGTTACCACTTGAGAGTAGACTGTTGAGGACAGAATGGTTACTATTTGAAAGTGAACTATTGAGGACATGATGGTTACCACTTGAAAGTAGACTGTTGAGGACATGAGGTTACCATTTGAAAGTAGACTGTTGAGGACATGAGGTTACCATTTGAAAGCAGACTGATGACATGAGGTTACCATTTGAAAGTAGACTGTTGAGGACATGAGGTTACCATTTGAAAGCAGACTGATGACATGATGGTTACCATATGAAGTAGACTGTTGAGGATATGATGGTTGCCATTTGAAGTAGATTATTAAGTACATGATGGTTACCATATGAAGTAGACTGCTGAGGATATGATGCTTACCATATGAAGTAGACTGTTGAAGATATGAAGGTTGCCATTTGAAGTATATTCTTAAGTATATGATAGTTACCATATGAAGTAGATTCTTAAGTATATGATGGTTACCATATGAAGTAGGCTGTTGAGGATATGATGGTTGCCGCTTGAAAGTGAACTAGTTTGGAAATGATATTTACCATTTGAATGTGTACTATTTTAAAATTATGATATATAATCCATCTGTGTTGTGATTGTTTAGAAAATATTTTCCGTAAATATAGAGTAACTCTATTATTCTGTATTAAAGAGCATATGTCCTAAAATAAAACAGTGCATTTAGTAGAACACTAGATCCTCTTAGCTAACCACTGCCGTTTGCATAAACTAGCTTAAAATAAAAACCTGCTGTTTGAACAATACTTAAGCCTTGAAGATGGAACACCGCTCTTTGCGGAATGCTAGCACCTTGAAAGTAGAATACTGCTCTTTGAAAATAATAGGATCTTAAAAATATAACGGTGTTCTCTGTAGACAACAAAATGTCCACTCACAATACAAATCTGTTTTTGCTTAGTACTTTTAATAAAATGCCCACTTACAATAGAAATCTGTTCTTGCTTATTACTAGACAACAAAATGCCCACTTACAGTACAAATCTGTTCTTGCTTAGTACTAGTAACAAAATGTCCACTCACAAAATATAAGCCTGTTCTTGCTTAGTACCAGACAACAAAATGCCCTCTTAAAATACCAATCTGTTCTTGCTTAGTACTAGACAATAAAATGCCCACTTATAATACAAATCTGTTTTTGCTTAGTACTTGTAACAAAATGCCCACTCACAATATACAAGTCTGTTCTTGCTTAATACTAGACAACAATGTACTGACTTAAAAATAAACATGGCTCTTGTTAAATTAAGTCAAGAGCTCTCTAAACTACGAGACGGCATAAAAAGCAGCAAACTAAAAAACGAAAATAATTAAGAGTATAAATTCATTTTGAGTTTATTGAATATTGAACGACTTTAATGACAGCTTTAATGAGAAATCCGTTTCGTTAGCAACGCGAAATTATTGATACCTTATTAAAAGTACCAAGAGAACTTGGTTACTGGAAGTTTAGAAAAGAGCGGCTTTTTTTCTGTCAGTCATGCTTTTACCTTCGTTTAACGAATAAACAATGAAGAGACCACTCTACTCGGGTTCTTTCCCTCTCATTCCAAGAATTGTAATGTACAACATATTCGTCCAGTCGCTTTTCATTCACTTGTACTAATACTATAATAGTTACAAAACCATTGCTCTTATACTTTTAAAACACTTTTAAAATCATTTCCACACTCAATTTAATTTTCTTATAGTTGAAGAATATTTTAGAAGATTCATATATTTATATCGTACGGAATTACTGATATCAATTTGTAGAAAGTTATTTTCTTTTTATAAAATATAAAACACATTTTATTTGCTCGCACGCACGTACACAGTCAAACCAACTAGTCAGCTTCCGTCCAAACAATAAGCCAACAAAATTTAACCATTCAGCTCACCAATCAACCATAAAACCAAAGTGGATTACATCCGATTATTGACATTTCGAGAAATATCCAGCTGTTGTTAAGAGATAGGTCAGAGGGATGTAGAATTATATAAAGTTTGTTCAAGGAATGTGGTGCGAAATGTAATAGGGTATGATGCAAAATATGCAATGTAAAAAGAGAAAGGGATGTTTTTTGAAATATGAAGGGGATGTGATACGAAATGTGAGAGGGCTGTAATGTGAAATGCAAGAAGGAAGAAGAAGTGAAATTTGAGAGATACAATGTGTTATAAAATGTCTGAGGGATGAGATGTGAAATATATGAGATACAACGTGAAATATGAGGAAGGCATATGAGATGAAATATAAGAAAGGATGCGTGTGAAAATTGAGAAATACGAAGAAGGAATATGAGATGAAATATAAGAAAGGATGCGTGTGAACATTGAGAAAAGAAGGCAGTGTGCAATATATTTGATGTCTGGCAATTAAAAAAATATTCATCATGACTGATGTTTTATGCAATTAAAAATTATTCATCATGCTAATAGTGCTGCAATTTAAAAATATTGATCAGGGCTTACGTTATTAAAATTTTAAAATGTACATCGTAAAGATGTTACTGCAATTTTGAAATAGTCATCATACTGATGTTACTGCAATTTAGAAATATTCATCATGATGCTTATCATATACTCGAAATGTCTGCTGGAGACAACCAAAGAAAGAAATTCTGGGCATGATTGTGCTAGTGCAATTGTTCTTGAAACTCGTTTCAGTTTCTATCGACTTATTTGTAAGCGTGGTGCTGCGTACTCCGTCTTGGTAAGGACGTACCGTGTATCAGACGTGGTGTTTCTCTTTGTCATACTATCTTACAGCCTTATGAAAGTACCTTAATGCCCTGCAATACATGAATCGAACCAGTGGTGTTTATCATAAATAAACCCTAAGTTGCAGTTGCTTTCTGGCGACATGATACCTCCCCAGTACTGCGATGACGCAGTTTCACTTATGTATGGTGAAGATGGTATGTCGCCATTAATTGACCTGTCTTTGCGGCTACAAATTGCAACGTTCTTCAGATCGTAAAATATTCGCTTACAGATGATAAAGGGGCAAAGTACGTAAACAATAGTTTAAAATGGGGTATTGTAATGAGCGGAAAAGTGAAAAATTAGTGATACAAAAATACAATAATTAAGCAATGCTGATCCTTAAGACTAAGACGAGTAACGATATAAAATTACCTCTCTGGCATAGTGTCTGGTGGTAAGGCGAGATGTTGGGATTCTTGTTGAAGTCGAGTGCCGGGGACATGTCAGTCGGCCGCCATCCACACGATGTATCTAACATGCCGTTCAGCCTAGACCCCTGACCTGTCGAGCTGCACGAGCACGAGATGGCGCAACACGACTTCTGCGCCTCTTCTCGCGCCATGGCGGCTCCTTCGAACTCAGCCACCGCTCGAGCGCTAACTGCACCACTCGTGAGATTTGGCTTGTACAACAGTCCTTCGTAGCCGCTCTTCCCCACAAGTCCGTTTTCTCGTACGTTTACGCCACCACCATCCGGGGTGGGCGAACAGATACCTTGTAGTTTCCATTCATTCGTGTTAGAAGCCTGTTTTGCAGACGTAGCGGAGTCCGGTTGGAAGGGGTACACGGACGACGTAGAAAAATAAGGCGAAGTCCATGATGTTGAGTACATTGCCGGGTAGTTTCTGTCGCAGGTGCCACTGTCTGCATATGCAGAGGGTAGGTGCCACCCGCGGAAAGCATATGGGTTCATGTTTTGATTTTGATTGAAATTTAACCTTACGAACGATCTACAGGTGGGCGGGGAGTGATAGATCTAAAGTTAAATGTTTTGAGATCTACGGGATCAACGTGGTAGTTTGCGAGATTTGATTTGTGTCTCAGAGAGCTGCCACTGTAGTGGTACTCTTATTGACAGTTTAATGGGTAAGTGTATATATATATCTGAATCCGCTTAACAACATACGTTACCGTTTATTTACAAAAAATAAAAACAAAGAAAAGGTAGTGTAGGGAGTAAGGAAATGGCATTTGAATAACGGAGACGCCTTGCATTGTACCAGCTATATATTTTTTCGGTCGAGTACTCTCAGTGTTTCTTTGAATGAAGAGCTCTTCGCACTTTATGTAATATAAATTTTACCTAGTGTACTAAGTGGGGAGATAGGGGAAAGGTAGGAGGTTACTAGAGCGAATTTTCTTTGAAGGGTACTTGAAAACCAAACTACACCGGTTTCGATTGTGTCTTTATTTCCAAGATGATAACACACCGATTGATGACTACCAGTCTTTGGCTATAAACAACTCCTGCCGCCTATTGTAGGAACACTCTGAAACAGAGAAAAATACATTTGTGATTAGTATGGGTAAGAGTAGTCCTCCCGACAACGCAGATAGTATCTATCTATCTATCTATCTATCTATCTATCTATCTATCTATCTATCTATCTATCTATCTATCTATCTATCTATCTATCTATCTATCTATCTATCTATCTATCTATCTATCTATCTATCTATCTGTCTATGTCTGTCTGCCTGTCTGTCTGTCTATCTATCTATATCTGTCTGTCTGTTTGTCTATCTATCTATCTATCTATCTATCTATCTATGTGTATATTCTGTTCTAAGTTCTGAAAGGAAGCTGCAATAGCATTATTCACCTAAAAATACAAATAAAAGAATGGAATCCCCTAATCCAACCAAACAATTGTAAACTAGAAGCTGACCAGTGCCACAACAGAGTCAATGGACGCATGCAATGACGACTGTGCTGTTAGTTGGATACAAAACGAATTAATGAAATACTTTGCTTTCCAAACTAACACGCGGACTCTGAGGCATACAATATTAGTTTGGAACTTTCCATTGGCTGTGCTAACTACCTCCTTGTAAACTGTGTACTTTAGTGTGTTTTAGTGTATTATAACAAATGTATATGAGTGTTTCATCAACAGAACAGTCTGTAAACTGTGTACTTTATAATATATTAGTATGTTAATGTACTACAAATTTATATGAGGCTTTCATCAAAAAAACATATGGTGTGTCTATAAACTGTGGATACTGTACAATATTCAGCTGAACTAATTCAAACAAAACTCTCTATGGTTTTCGACTAATAAATGAACTTATGTCTTCATAAACTTTATAAACTGGACACACTTCAGTTAACTCAGACCAAAACTGTCTAGTTTATCCTCTTGTTAGTAACTTTTATGTTTATAAACATTTCAGTTTTACAAACTTCATCTGAACTAACTCCAACAAAATTATTTACAGTTTTCGACCAAGTATATAACTTGAATTTTTTAAATCGTATAGAATCTATAAACGTTGACTAAACTAACCTAGACAAAACTCCCTACACTTCTGACTTGTAATTAAAAAAAGAATTGTCTAGACTAAATAAACTTAAAATAATCACACTCAATCAAAACTTTCCGCTGTTATTGAAATAAATATCTAATCCCTTAAATTGCACCACACTCTATTAATTTTCATAAACTCACTTCCCTTACAACTTTTGACAGGTTTTGATTTGACAACTGACAGATATGTCTGGAGCTTATCTAATTGCCTAGAAACTGCCATTAAAATTAGTTCAGTACAAAACATTTTGCAGCGATAACTCTTTCTTACAGCATATTGAGACGCTTCAAAATTATTCAAAACTGGTACAGTACAAAACAGTTGGAATGACAATTATCTTTACAACGCATCCAGACGCTTCAAAATTATAGCTGGTACAGTACAAAACATTTTGGACTGACAATTATCTTTACAGAGCATCCAGACGCTTCAAAATTATAGCTGGTACAGTACAAAACAGTTGGAATGACAATTATCTTTACAGGGCATCCAGACGCTTCAAAATTATAGCATGTACAGTATAAAACAGCTGGAATGACAATTATCTTTACAGGGCATCCAGACGCTTTAAAATTATACAAAGCTGGTACAGTACAAAACCGTCTGGAGTGACAATTATCTTTACAGGGCATCCAGACGCTTTAAAATTATACAAAGCTGGTACAGTACAAAACCGTCTGGAGTGACAATTATCTTCAGAGCGCATCCAGTCGCTTTAGAATTATACAAAAATGGTACAGTAAAAAGCCAATATGAATTGACAATTATTTTTACAGTGCATCCACACGATTTAAAAAGATACTCGTGTTTATTCTGTATGAATTAATGTTTGTTTTGGGTATATTAATGTTTATTCTATATACATTAATACTTATTTTGTTGTATAAACTAATGTTGTATAAGAATTCGTGATTATTTGGCGTAAACCATTACTTATTCTTTACAAATTTATACGTGTACACTAAACTAATGTTTATTCTATATGTTTTCTTGTTATACTTTGAGCACTGTGTATTTTCTGTAAAATAATATTTATTTTGTTTACATTAAAACTGATTCTGTATACAGTTATGTTTAATTTGCATATTGTTTATACTATGTATACTAATGCTTATTTTTTGAAACTAGTGTTTTATTTTATGTACAGTAATGTTCATTCATTTAGAAATGTTTAAATGTAAAATGCAATGAAAAATGAATAATAGTTAGCATTTAAAATGCAATGTTTTAAATGAACTGTATGTTCGAATACAATTCGATTTGTTTAACAGAAAACCTTCCCAGAACAAAAACACACACACAAAATCACGTACAAAAAACAAAACTAAACACAAAACCCATAACACTATAGCGAAGTATGATAACAGTAAAAGAGAGTGTGTTATATTTAATTAAAAATAATGATTACATATATACCAATGATCAAATATTCACCGTTATTTTAAAAATCAGTGGTAGTTAAGTGCAAGGTGACTTAAATTAGTTACATTATTAATATTTTGATTATCTGCATTAATGTAGTTTATTTATCAATGCTGAACATTTTGTCACTTTAAATGCGATGGAGACTGAAGCAGACTATTTAGCTTGTTCTCATATTTCTTCACATTATTACTACCATTGACATAATTATATCATGCTCATATAATATGTGCTTTAGAGAGCAAAGCACAGTTCTTTATTTATTTGCCTTGCTGTTCGTAAAGCTATTATTGTTTAGAATTACAGATATTTGCCTTGTTGTTCGTAAAGCTACTATTGTTTAGAATTAAAGATATTTGCCTGTGTATTTATTATTTATCAATATGCTCGTGCATTATAGAATGAAAAACGAACTTTTGTTATTTCATTACTAATTTTGAAATGAATAGGCTGTAGATCATGGCGAGTTATTTACTCACATTGATACCTTTAAAAAGTTAAAGTGAGCTGTATAGAGAAATCCTCACATTAATTACTTTATTTACACTTTGTACAATGAAATTTAAGCACTTTATTTTCCACTTGCTCCATGAAATGCACCATAGAGAGCAACCCCTAATTTAGTTGCTATAATTATTAGTTGTACGATGAAATAAAGTATAGAGAACAACCCCTAATTTAGTTACTATAATTACTAGTTGTATGATGAAATAAAGTATAGAGAACAACCCCTAATTTAGTTACTATAATTACTAGTTGTATGATGAAATAAAGTATAGAGAACAACCCCTAATTTAGTTACTATAATTACTAGTTGTATGATGGAATAAAGTATAGAGAACAACCCCTAATTTAGTTACTATAATTACTAGTTGTATGATGAAATAAAGTATACGCTTTAAACCTCAATTTATTCAATCAGTAGGTGATAAAGGTCATTGTTTATTATGTGCTCGCTTAGTTAAAAAATCTTTTAGACATAGGCCTACGTAAAGTAAATAGCGAATAATTATAAATAACTCTTTATTTTATATTACTCAAAGACATATTTATTATGTTTTTAACGACACTGGTTTTTAAGTAATTAGAAAGAACACATATATTAATAAAATTAACAAAAATATGACAGTAAAAATTAAGTCATTAGAAAGAACACATATATTAATAAAATTAACAAAAATATGACAGTAAAAATTAAGTCACAACATTTTAAAATTTAAATATCTCAATTAACTATCAAACCATGTAAAACTGTTATCACTTTATTTATAAATATGGATAAATATGGCTGGCTAATTCAGTAATCAACTATCCTCTCACAAATTAATTAGTAACTATACTAAATGAATAGACATATATTACTGCTAAAATTTTCCGGCACGTTAACCATAGCATATTATTATTTTTAACATTATTTTAATTTACTCGGCAATAACACTTTCTTACATGCATATATACATGTGCTTGCAATAAGAATATCATGAATGAATATAGTGTAGTTAATTGTGTTTTTGCTAATTAGTTAAATACATTATATTTAACATTAAAAGCCATCATGTTTACATATTCATTGGAATAAATAATTGTTTACAAACTACATATAGTTATTGTTTGTTTATCCTTTCTCATGTCAAATAGTATACTGATAATATTTATATTTGTTACATAAAGCACACTAGATAATAGTTAGTCTGTAAAAATACTTTACATTATGTCCCCTCTCTCTCTCTCTCTCTCTCTCTCTCTTATAAAATTACTGTGCGCAGTGAGAAAGCACCACTGCTGGATATATATACAATACAACATATAACTCTTACATAGATTTATGAGAAACACTGTTGAACATAGATTTTACTTACCATATTCCCCGGTTCACACTTGAGAAACAATCCAGGAAAGGTTAAATAGTTTTGTGCTACTGTCTATGTTGTTATTCATATTAATAATCAAGTCTTCCATCATCTTATTTCGTGCAGTACTAACTCAGTGTAGTGCATCGACTTCTCACTACACACTCACAACATACGACCTACATGCCATTCACCACTTGGCATATTGACTACACACATGTATGCATGCACTAGAGAAAGTAAAAATTGAAAGTGTAAACTGTTTTACTTTTGCACCTTTTTAATAGTCTGTACTCATACACTCTCGGAAAGATAAAAATAGAGACAAATGTTACACTGTTTTAACCTACACCTTTGATTTTAGTGTAAACTCCTCACGCATGTTCTTTCCGTTGTGGATACTAGTCAGACGTTAATTTCTATATTTTATAATTACGTCCTGTAGCAGACGACTTGTGCGAAAGTAAGTTCAGAAGTGCTCGCGTCATACTTCTCTTGACATTTGACCTGGGTACATCTGAACTGACCATACCTCCACTTGCAGAAGCAAGTGACATGCAGTGGCAGTCAGAGATACACGGACTGACCCAGACACCTTCAATATGTCCAATGAAGCGCGAATGGAAACTGTGCGATCTCTGTCGGCGATCTGATCATTATGCTAATCGCCGCCCTTTGAAGACCAAAACGTTTGTGATTGACAGTCATAAAGTTCCACGTCACAGGTCGCGCCTCACAGGGCGGTAGTAAGAGAGCCGTTGGTGACGGGGCTATGGAAAGGGGGCTGCTATTGAAACAGTATATAATGTGTGAGAGTTATTATGATGGTTACCAGTGCACGCCGAGCTGCATTTGCAAAGGTGTGAAGAGACGTGACAGGTTACTAGGTGTTGCTTAAGACAGCCGCTCATGTACGCTTACATAAGGACGGCATTTCTGTCTCTAAGTCGGCCTTTCTGTCCAAACATTTTTGTGTGACGTCAGAATGATCAATATGAAAAACACACCAGCAAAGTAAAATGACCTTTCAATCTCGTTGTTCAGCCTTTTCTGCTTATTTATTTTTATTGGTGTGTCTTAATATTCAAATTACCGAATATGACACGAAGATGTCTGTGTTCCCACTGCATGTATGAGTGTTTATTTCGTCTTCTGGTACCACGCAGTACACGCATTCAAGATTCTGTATACAAAATAAATTGTTATCACTTAATTCATTTAGAATCTGAAGTTTTATCACCAAAATCTTTTATCAACAAACTTATTTTTCACAACTTGAAATGGAGAAGGTTGGCTATAGGACGGTGATAGGAGCTTGACCTTTGCACGGCAAAACAACAACGACCAGCAAAACAAAACTGACCACACCTTCAAATTAAAAATGTTTCACTATTCCCTGTATCAATATTAACTGTCCTTTCTCGGATAATAAAATGCCAAGGCGATCAGTATCATTTATGTAGCTCCGCACACTTTATTGATTGGTATGAAATATACTTTAGAACAAAATTTCAGACATCTTCACTTAAATCATATCTTCATTTTGAAATCTTAAAATCTTAATTAAAACAAAACTTTACTTACAACGAAACTTCATTTAATGCAGAACTGAATTAACGATGAATGATTACAGTTCGATTCCATTATACATAGTTTCATGCTAGATGACCCACTTCAGTATCCTGGACTAAGCAAGGAAATATAATATTGTCATGGAATTAGAATTCGTTACACACATTTGTTTTTTTATTCTTTTCAAACACTAATTGCGTACCTTTCCTTGCAATCTGTCTGGAACTACTGGCAAGTACGGGTAGTAAGTTTGGTTTTTCCACAGAACAACTGCTAGTACTGGACTTGGCTGTGACAAATTCACTTTTCAGTCAAAGCAGACTTAGTTATCTAAACCTCCGCGCACACTTTTGAGAAGTCTAGTCATCTGAGGTTATGTTATCAGAGCAAGTGTAATTATTTTGAAGTTCTGAGACTTTACTCCTTTATAATAGCAGGCATGCCATTAGCAAACTCGGTATACCTTATGGTATGTAAAATACTGTGCAGATAAATGCAGATATGTATAATTTAGCATATTTTACTGTAGAGCACTTTCAAAATGTAATGCAGTCAGTAATCATAATTACTAAAACGAATGTAAAACTCCTGTTGAACCGACCGACTATATCCTATATGCTTAAAGCCACATACATAAGCGAACTTTTATTTTAATCACAGTGAAAAGAAACTAACCAATATGCACTTAAATCCATCTCGATAGTCAAGTGAGTGTCGATCCTCCCTGGGAATTCTGACGAAGATTTTGAAAAGTGTACTGCTTCTCAACGGACAGAATTAGACGGTTTACTTTCTATTGTTTTGTTTACAGTACAGCGCAAAGACATGAGGGCAGTATAGCAATTGTCAGGTCACGTTATTAAAGGGTCATAACACCATTAAGACAATCATTCGAGTCAATTTGTTTTCTAGACTACCAGTTCGCTGCAGACGTTCCTCGTCTGCCGTCCAATTCAAAGCGCGCAGAGTTCCGACTGATGAAAACCCACTTGGGCATACTGACTCAGTTAATGACCCTGACACCGTCCATTGTGTCAGTAGTGTGCCTGCGAAGCCAGCCACGAGTGTAAAACGTAAAGCCGCTTTGAAACTCAAGGGAAACAATCGAGAAACATTGATCCCACAAAGTCAACCTCGATTCCTGATCGGTCGAGATGAACTAGACGATATAGGGCGAAGAGAAAGGGACTAAGAGAAAGACAGAGAAAGAGGGAGAGAGTATGTGTGTGTGCGTGCGTGTGTGTGTGTGTGTGTGTGCACGGTGGTGGGAGGCTACTGGAACAGCTGATTGCTTGGTGTTCGAGAAAGGGTGCGTAGAGTGGGTGGTAAAGTGGCCAACAGTAAAGTCTCAGTTACGGAGACTTGAAACATTGCCGAAAGGGTAATGGAGGGATGATGAAACAAAAAGTGTGTCACAGTAGACAGGGGTGGAAGCCAGGGAATTGGAAAGATGTGCGAAAAAAGCTCAAACCAAACAAACGTCATGTATCACTGTTAGTGCACTAGAAGTCTGCTGGCTGGCTGACAACGAAGAGCTCCATGCAGGCAGCCAATAGTTTTAACCCCTACCGCTGGGCGACTTCAACTAGGCTGGAAGATGTTTGCCTGGAAAGACATGAGAAGTCTCTCCCAAACAGCAGTCCTTTCTGTCGCTCAATACCGTGCAACGAGAAGTGAATGAATTCGACGCTGCCAATGCATAGGAAGATCTTCCAATGTAGCGCAAAGAAACAGTAGGTGGCGCCAGTGAGTGCGAGACCACGCGTGCTCGCTAGCTCAGCCAATACTGAGCGCTGATTGGCTGATGTACAGGCTTCGTCGGTCATACCTACCGCAGGTTGAAATATGGCCTAGGCTTAGTTTGCAACCTGTGTGGAGGCAGTAAATAATTATCTTTAAGAGCAAAGAAAGAAAGAAAAAGTAAACAGGAAGAAGAGAAGTGACTGCGCGTGCATGATATACGGGATGCCAAGTGATGCGATTTGTGAATGTATTCTTCTGCATTAATACTTCTCTTGTTTCCCCTTCTCTTTCAGTCTTTCCCTCTTCTCTCTCTCTTTCTTTCTCCGTCTTCCCCTCTTTCTCCCTGCTTGTTACCTTCTCAGTACGTTTAGATATATTAACTAAGTAAAATCTTTTAGGCATAGACTAACGCTGTAAATAGGATCCGCGAGGTCATCCACACTGTTTATAGAGACAGGCTTATTAGATAAAGACATATTGCTTAAAACATAGACAGGGCTTCTTAGACAAACGCATATTCTTAAAACGTAGACAGATCTTATTAGATAACGACATATTGCTTAAAATATAGACGGGGCTTATTAGATAACGACATATTGCTTAAAACATAGACAGGGCTTCTTAGATAAAGACACATTGCTTAAAACATAGACAGGGCTTATTAGATAATGACACATTGCTTAAAACATAGACAGGGCTTATTAGCAAGGTACACATTGCATGAAATATATAGACATGACTTCTTAACAAGGTACACATTGCATGAAATATATAGACATGACTTCTTAACAAGATACACATTGCTTGAAAGATATAGACATGACTTCTTAGCAAGATAGACATTGCTTGAAAAATATAGACAGAACTTCTGAACAAACTACACACACCTTGAAATAAAATATAGACAGGACTCGTTAGCAAGAGACACACTGCTTGAAATATATAGACAGTACTCGTTAACAAGAGACACACTGCTTGAAATATATAGACAGGACTGCTATAAATGTAGAATGACTTCTAAGCAAGATACACTTTTACTGAAATATGTCGACAGGCTTCTTAGTAAACGATGATAACGTAAAGGTCTGAGTGACACAACTCAACAAGTTAATACAACAGAACATGGAATGTACAAAAAGAATGTAATATCTCTTTCACTTTATAGACTGCTTTGAAAGCAAATACTACCAATAAGCTTTCAACGTCTCATTCAGCTTTGAAATTCACTAAGAGAAATATAAAACTCGCTAAAGGTTTTACGCATTGTACAAATATATATATATATATAAATTCTTATGATATGTGATGCAAAGATAAAAGACACATTTCATTGAACCCTACAAAATCTTAAAAAATTTCACACCCTTCCCCCCCAAAATATTAAAAAAATATCACTTGCAATGAATAAAAATGCGTGTGTTAATAAAATAACTTTAAACAACGTCCGGAAAATTCTGTCGTTAGATAACGTATGTTCGCTAAGTCGCTGATCCGTCATTATCATTGCCGTCGTCTTCATCATCACGGAGTCTTAGTAATCGTAAGTGGCAATGGCACTGATATTTTTTCATACAGATTAATGATATTCTTCGTGTTCATCAATGATATTCTTAGTGCTCAATAACAATATTCTAGGTGTTCCTTTAACGGTATTCTTAGTGTTATGAACGATATTCTCTTAGTGTTCATGAACGATATTCTCTTAGTGTTCATTAAACATGTTTTAGGTTTTCATTAATGGCTTTCTTAGTGTTCCTTAATTATATTCTTAGTGTTCCTTAACGATATTCTTTGTGTTCATTAATGATATTGTTAGCGTTCATTAAACAACATTCATAGCTATCTAAATTTATTGAATTATTTCTTTAAAAAAAATCTTTGTACACAGCGTATTCGAAGTTTAAAACCATAAATCTAATTAAAATCGATTAAAAATGACAAAGTAACTTGACGTGGTTTCAACGTTTGAAAGCTAGCTTATTTTCAAAAATCCAAGTATAATCACGGTTTCCATATGAATTAAATCATGGAATCATCATACCCGCAAGACTGAAGCGAGTGCAAACATCGAGAAGTAGGGGCTCTGCTTCAATAAGTAGAGTATACCGTAGAGTCTAGACTTTAGAGTATATATGGTAGTGAATTATAAGTATACCGTAGAGTCTGGAGTATATATAGTAGTGAATTATAAGTATACCGTAGAGTCTGGAGTATATATAGTAGTGAATTATAAGTATACCATAGAGCATGGAGTATATATAGTAGTGAATTATAAGTATACCATAGAGTCTGGAGTATATATAGTAGTGAATTATAAGTATACCATAGAGTATGGAGTATATATAGTAGTGAATTATAAGTATACCGTAGAGTCTAGAGTATATATAGTAGTGAATTATAAGTATACCATAGAGTATGGAGTATATATGGTAGTGAATTATAAGTATACCATAGAGTATGGAGTATATATAGTAGTGAATTATAAGTATACCGTAGAGTATGGAGTATATATAGTAGTGAATTATAAGTATACCGTAGAGTCTAGAGGATATATGGTAGTGAATTATAAGTATACCGTAGAGTCTAGAGGATATATGGTAGTGAATTATAAGGAAAACAAGAGTTTGTTTGTTTGGTAATCTTTAGCGAATATTCCAGCGAGGACTAAATGAGATGGAACTTTAGTTAAGTGTTGTTTTCATGTCTGCTACATAGGATTTAACATATAACATTATTTTGACTTGTACCACATTCTTCAATAGTTTTGACTTGGATGTGGAGACAGTGGCACAAATCATTAATATGGCGTGTACCACATTCTTCAATAGTTTTGACTTGGATGTGGAGACATTGGCACAAATCATTAATATGGCGTGTACCACATACTGTCAGCATTATGAGACGTTCGCACGTAGCATTTTTGTTTGTCTTGTGTCACGTCTAAATGGTTACCATATGGTTTGATACATTCACATAGAATATTTTTTATGACAAGTGTTACATACAAAATAGTTACCAAATACATTTACATACAAAATATTATTACAAGTATCACATACAAAATAGTTACCAAATACATTTACATACAAAATATTATTACAAGTATGACATACAAAATAGTTACCAAATACATTTACATACAAAATATTATTACAAGTATCACATACAAAATAGTTACCAAATACATTTACATACAAAATATTATTACAAGTATCACATACAAAATAGTTACCAAATACATTTACATACAAAATATTATTACAAGTATCACATACGAAATGGTTTCCATTTGGATTTTGAACGTTCAACTATAACATGATTATGACTAGCATTACATTAGAAATAATTATAAAAGGACATACTAGAAGGACATAATTATAGCATTGATTCTTACAAAAAGATGCACCACTCACAAATAAAGAATTGTGATTTGGGTTGAAAGGATTGCCCTAGAGGCCTAGACAATGTGGTGAAATAGATCTTAAGATATCAATAAAGAAATAGCTCTATTTCGACAGTAAAGTGTGCCCTAGACAAAAATGTGGTGAAATAGATCTTAAGATATCAGTAAAGAAATAGCTCTATTTCGACAAGTAAAGTGTGCCCTAGACAAAAATGTGGTGAAATAGATCTTAAGATATCAGTAAAGAAATAGCTCTATTTCGACAAGTAAAGTGTGCCCTAGACAATGTGGTGAAATAGATCTTAAGATATCAGTAAAGAAATAGCTCTATTTCGACAAGTAAAGTGTGCCCTAGACAATGTGGTGAAATAGATCTTAAGATATCAGTAAAGAAATAGCTCTATTTCGACAAGTAAAGTGTGCCCTAGACAATGTGGTGAAATAGATCTTAAGATATCAGTAAAGAAATAGCTCTATTTCGACAGTAAAGTGTGCATTGGTAGCTTGCTTAATTATGGGAAGCGCTTCCGGCCTAGGCCAATTTCGGTGGATTTGGGGAGGGGATAGAATGGTTCGGCCTGATGACTAAGTCAACTTTTGTCATTATGGAATGAACTTTTTTAAGCATAAAAGGCGTCTATGCTGAACGCATCGTTGCTGTGTGCATTTATTCTCTCTTCTAATGGTTGTCGTAGTTGTTCTATTGCTTTCTGTCGTCTGGTCGCTTTGTTTGGTTGGTTTCCTTGGCTGGTGGAGATGTTTCAGTGATTACTCTGAAACTGTTTTAATTTAGTTTTATTTATTTATTTAATTTTTATTATTATTGGTCTAAATTTAAATTAGTCAAGTTAGGCATGATATTTTAGCTTCTCGTATAAATGCCTGTCTCTTTGGTCTCCTCCTTGTGTGTTTATTATCTTTCTAATGGTTGCTTTATTTATGATTATTTTTGTTCTGTTTTTTCCTGGCGTTTTAGGTTTACATTTGTGTTTGTTATTATGTTCATTGTGTTATTTTATTTCGATTAGATTTTTTTTGGTATTTAGGTGGACCTACCAGTCATTTAGATAGACAGTCCTAGGGCTTGGGAAAGTCCTGGACATGGTGGGACGGTTGGGGGGGGGGAGGTATAGGCATCAATGAGAGCACGGACGAATGTAAAAAAGAACATACCTCCTGGGTGCGGTGGGTAGGGATGATATATAAATATATAGACAGAAAGAGAGAGAGAGAGAGAGAGAGAGAGAGAGAGAGAGAGAGAGAGCTCCATTTTTCTTTAGATTCATGCTTGGATGATTATTTCCTTATATGCTGATATACACACAAAAAAATAAAGATTATATCATGCTAGTAAAAAGTAATGGTTTATAACTTGACCCTAGCTCCCAACTCATTCCCCCGGTGAGAAACTGAGTGATAGTAGGGTGCAAGCACCAGTTTTTGGGGATGGGGTTAGGGGGTTAGGGGGTTAGACCGTTAGAGGAATAAAATGTGTAAGAAGGTCAATAAATTTAACAATATATTTATTAAATCAACATTCAAATATACATATAACAGATACAATGAAAAAGATGACTTGACATCAGTATTTCCATGAAACCACATTCAAATAAGTTTTGTACTACACAATCTTATATCCCCCAAAATACAATTCAGCAAATCAATGCAAATCACAGGATAGTTCATATCAGGGGAACAGAAATGGAGTTAGTAGAGATAAGTGATATTAAATTCTACATAACCCGATTTAGGTCTGAAGCAATTCTTGAAGCTAACCTGGGCACCTGTTTTTCACCATACCACAGTTCCTTCAAGCAGAACAGCAATTGTAGTTATTTCTAATTACTTCCTTGTACCAGAAATAGCTTGCTGTAGTCAGCATACCTTGCCACCATTATATCAATGGAATACAGTGTATTCTTATACTTACATACTGCAGTATAGTCCTGTCCTTTCATTCCTGCCACTAAATAATTAAAACATAGCATTTCTGGTAGGTCTAATCTCATAGCATATTGCTCAAAGCTTAACAAATAATTTTCAATATTTTCCTCTTTTTAAAAGAACAGAAATGAAAGTTCACAATGAATCTTAGCTGTCTTGGTTATTTTTAAGCTATCTTCCTGTATCTTCAGTTGATTTAAGCCAAGCTCTGTTTCTTTTATCATTAGCTTAACTGGGAAATGCTACATCTCTTTTAATCTTTAATCTTTTCTCTTTAATCTTCACTTTCAGTCTGTAATCTTTTCTCCTTAATCTTCACTTTCAGACTGTAATCTTTACTCACTTTCATTCTTTTTTATTTCTAGTTCTTCTCTTTCAATCTTTAATCTTTCTTTCTTATCTACAAAGTATATAACATGTTTGACAGTATCGTGTTCCAAAGACAATACTTGTTAGCTTCTTCCTTCCCTTCCTGTATCCACCTATCTCTTTTGACAAGCATAGTTTCCATTTTAAATCACAACATAAATCTACCCTGATCACGTGACTAGCTGACTGGCGAGCTATATGACTGATTTTAGAAAATTATTTCAACATACACTCAAGCAACTAGTAAACTTTAAATCTAGGTACTTAAAATGCACAATCAATGTAAATAATATAATCAATAATAGAAAATATGGTTACACATGTATCGATACAATATGGTTACACATGTATCAATACAATATGCAATCAGTAATATAAATCAAAACGTTAGTCAACAAAGTTGAAAAGAGAAAACATGATAGACAAAGTAAGACAGTTCTAGATGGTTTTATTAAAAAATAATGAGGAAGATAAGACTGTTTACTAAATGTCTATTCCACAAGCGAAATGTATGTCTTTCTAGTTCTGTTTTAGTGTAGTTGTAGGATTTCCTGTTATGTTCTAAGCTCAACCTAATACTCAGGTTTCAGAAAATCCTCAAAGTAATAAAAGTGAAATCATACATAATCTGTTCTGTCAAGATGTGTGAACTGTAAACTTGGCGTGAAGACTCACGTAACCTGTTCTGTCTAGATGTGTGAACTGTAGACTTGGCGTGAAGACTCACGTAACCTGTTATGTCAAGAAGTGTGAACTGTGGACATGGTGTGAGGACTCACGTAACCTGTTCTGTCAAGATGTGTGAACTGTAGACTTGGTGTGAAAACTCATGTAACCTGTTCTGTCAAGATGTGTGAACTGTAAATTTGATGTGAAGACTCACGTAACATGTTCTGTCAAGATGTGTGAACTGTAAACTTGGGGTGAAGACTCACGTAACCTGATCTGTCAAGATGTGTGAAAAGTAGACCTGGAAAGAAATAAACTCTCAATATCTTTCTGGCTAACTATCTCCACTAAAATGCAGTCTTTTACAAATAAATTAGTAAATGAAATAATAAAAAAATAATGGAAAGAACACGAATAGAAAAAACCCAAATAATTAGAATACAAACACCAGCACATGATCACAGGTTTCTCAGAAAGTTAGAGACATGATTAGCTTCACTTTAATAGAAAAGCAAAATTTATTCTTTACACTCGATAAGCTGTTTATTTATTTTTTAAAGCAATTACGTAATAAGGAATACACATTTCATTAAATATTGCATTTGATTGATTGTCGTCATTACCATTAATTTTACAAACAAATTATATCCTCGCGAAAAACAATAGCGGTCTAATTAGGGGTCATAATAATAATTGGAAAAAAACATACATGCATATCCATTTTATTAAACTTTCGCCCGTTCACATACACACACACACATGGGTGAATGCAACTGTAGATGTAGGTGTGCCTCACTCACTCCTCTCGGGCCCTGTCACAAGTGGCATGATAGATCGAACTCGAGACAAATCGAATAATAGTGATATATACTTCATTTAATTCACACTTATTCAGAACTGATTTAAATATACAAGCCAAACAAAGTTATAATCATAACAAAGTAGAAAGAGTCTGTCAGTCTATACCATGATGATACTTTCCAAACACGAATATCACTGCAGTGGAGATTTGCAATATTTTAGTAGTACGTTTTAGCAGCTGTTGCATTGCAACGGGCATCTTCCAAGAGGGATTTATTGACAGAGGACGAGTTACTGACAGCTTTGTCTAGATCTCTAGGACGAGTTACTGACAGCTTTGTCTAGGTCTCTAGGACGAGTTACTGACAGCTTTGTCTAGGTCTCTAGGACGAGTTGCTGACAGCTTTGTCTAGGTCTCTAGGACGAGTTACTGACAGCTTTGTCTAGGTCTCTAGGACGAGTTACTGACAGCTTTGTCTAGGTCTCTAGGACGATTTACTGACAGCTTTGTCTAGGTCTCTAGGACGAGTTACTGACAGCTTTGTCTAGGTCTCTAGGACGAGTTACTGACAGCTTTGTCTAGGTCTCTAGGACGAGTAGAATGGTAGTCAATCTAATAAGCAGCCAGACTTATCTGGGTAAGAAACGAGTCAGGCTCTTAGACCATCTCAGAGCTCGATACATAGCTCTGGGCAACCCTAATTAGAAGATCTTTATGTACTCCCATATTGGGTCTGTTGAGAAACGTTTACAGTCGCACTTTACGTGACTTTCTATCTGTATACTTTACTTCATTTACTGTAGTAATGATATCCCAGTAATGAAAGGAATCCTCTTTCTCGTCCTCACCACCATCACCCACCACCACCAACAGTAGCAGCAGCACTAGTATCACCATCATGATTACACATATCTTTTATTAATAATTGTGAATTTAACAATATTAACAATGCTTATTACATATGATTAAGTTGTAGTTTATTTCTTCACAAAACTCGAAAACTTGTAGTTTGAATATTGTGTTGTTGTACCCTTTATATATACTTTAACCCTTCGTTTGTATGAACATATCTCGTATGTACTTTTTGAAAAATTTTGCAACCTTTTGTTCTTATGCACATAATTGTCTGTATTCCCTTGCTAAACATTAGACTTGCCTCATTACTTAGCTGCTCGCTTCAATAAATATCACATTATGTAGATGCCTATATAAAACATGCCATCATTATCAAACGCTGAAGTTATCACTGAATTTATCATCCATACGACCACTTCGTGCGTGCATTCACGCCAAATCAGTATCATGGTGCGATGTCTAATATAATAACAATTAGCTTCATTTAAATACTAAAGACATAAATTTAATGACGGTGTCTAAAGCATTTGTTTTACATTTCTCTCTCTCATCTGCTGTGTATATCCCGGCATAGGCAAAATCCTGTTGTCACATCTAGGATTACTATTTCTACTACTGTTATTACTACTACTATTACTACTACTACTAGGATTACTATTTCTACTACTGTTATTACTACTACTATTACTACTACTACTAGGATTACTATTTCTACTACTGTTATTACTACTACTATTACTACTACTACTGCTTTAGCAGCTGTTACTGCTACTTCTACTACTGCAGCTTTTAATAATAGTACTATTATTACTACTACTGCTGCAACAGCTGCTACGGCTACTACTACTGCAACAACTGCTACTGCTGCAGCAAGTGCTACTACCACTACTACTGCTAAAATACTACTGTTGCTTTTGATACTACTACTACTGATGATGATACTACTATTTCTACAACTACTGCTGATGTGTTGATACTACTACTACCACTATGACTACTAGTGCTGTTGATACTTCTATTATTACTACTACCACTACTACTGCTACTACTATTTCTACTTCTACTGCTATTGCTGTTAGTACTACTACTACCACTACCACAACTGCTTCTGCTGATACTTCTAATACTACTACTACTACTACTGCTGCTGCTGCTTATACTACTACAACTACTATCAGTACAACTACTGCAGCTGCTGCTACTGCTACTACTACTGCTGCTCTACTACTACACAACTACAACTATTTCTGCTGCTACCACTACTACTACGGTTGCTTTTGCCACTACTACTACTATTCCATTGTAGACTGCTGTAAATATGTACAACTATATTTATGATAACAATTAATCTTGAGACGGTGTTATATTAAAAGTTGTTAGAAAAAATACCATTATTTAAAAACAAAACAAAAGCAAAAACAAAAACCAAAATATAAAGCCCTGACAACCTGTTACTCGGTAGAATAATTTTGCGAGAAAATCAACTTTATGTGCTGAATTAATATATATCAAGTGAAGGACATCGTTACAACGTTAGATTTCAATGTAGACGAACACAGTCACACGCATGCTTAAAAATACACTTTCATTGTACATTCGTGTACTCTAGACTTGTTTAAACCCATGTGCTCGTATACCCACACAATTCTTCTCTCTCTCTCTCTCTCTCTCTCTCTCTCTCTCTCTCTCTCTCTCTCTCTCTCTCTCTCTCTCTCACACACACACACACACACACACACACACACATACACAACAGCACACACGTGTATATAGGTGTATGTGTACATGCTAGTCGAAATAATCCATTTTAACAACTTAATATAGCCTGATCTTCCTGCTAAAATCTTATGCAATTCAAAAGCAATACTGATGCACTGACAATTAATAGAATAATCTGACTTGTTTAATTAAAATTAATTAATTAAAACTAGCTCTAGCACATGATGATATAAAATATACGATGAAAATGTTGATATTACAGATTATGTAATTTTTTTTCTTCTTTTCACTACAAATGGTTATGGTTCAAAATTTGCGCCGAAAGATTTTGTAATGTATCACTAGTGGCTTTTACACTTCATAATTCGTGTTGATAGATTGCCTAATACATTATTCAAATGGCTACACTTCATAATTTGTACTGAATGCTTTTTATTAATGCATTATTAGTAACTATATTTCACAAGTTGTGCTGAAATCTTTCCTAATATGCTGCAAATGGAGGTTCGGCTTCTGCGTACGATGAAAATATATTTTCATTAAGAATTTTATAATACTATAATATTTAGAAAGGAATGATGGCTTATTAGTTTTATATTAAGTTATAAGATTATGATTTTCAATAAGAAAAAGTAGTTGTTTTTATGTTGCATGTACAGCTTTAAGCTTATGGTATTGAGTGGAAATCGATGCTGACCTTCAAGGATGTGTCATAAATCTCGGGCTCATTGGACAGGGAGTGGAAGGTAAATAAAATGAAGTGAACGAATTATCTCTTTATTAGTCATTTCTCTCTCCGTCGCCGATCCCACCTATGTGTATTGCAAATTCATAAAGTTTTCTGTTATACTGTGGATCACAATCTATATACATCTAGTAAGTTTTGTGTTGTACTGTGGATCACAATCTAGGTACGTCTAGTAAGTTTTGTGTTGTACTGTGGATCACAATCTAGGTACGTCCAGTAAGTTTTGTGTTGTACTGTGGATCACAATCTAGGTACGTCTAGTAAGTTTTGTGTTGTACTGTGGATCACAATCTAGGTACGCCCAGTAAGTTTTGTGCTATACTGTGGATCACAATCTATATAATCTACTATGTTTTGTGTTGTAGTGTGGATCACAATCTAGGTACTTCCAGTAAGTTTTGTCGTGTACTATGGATCACAATCTAAATCCAGTAAGTTTTATGGTGTGCTGTGGATCACAATTTATACGTCCAGCAAGTTTATCGTGAACTATCGATCACAGTCTAGTAAGTTTTGTCGTGTACTATGGATCACAATCAATATACGTCTAGTAAATTTTGTCGTGTACTAGTTGTCGCGTACTATATCACAATCTAGATACGTCAGGTACGTTTTGTGGTGTGGTATGGATCACAATCTAGGTACGTCTAATATAAGTGAGTTCTTTTTAGTATGTAAGTCCTATATAACTGTGTATTTTGTATAGTAAAATCTGGGATGTGTATCCAATTTAAGTATGTTCTTGCAATCCTACCTGCTAAAACTGAAATATAAGCCCAGTATAACTGGTTTTTATTTTTAAGCATGGAACTATTAAAAAAATTACTTTGCTTTTTAACTGAGTTATGCTTGCATACATAAGCATTTCATATAATAGAAAAAAAGAGTTGGCGATAAACCTAATGGATGTGAGAACATTATTATTTCTGATGAATCATTCTTTCTTGTTCGTGTTTACCCAACCTGACAATAATGTGCTATTGGTTAAAGAAATCCAACATTGGTGGACAGCTAATCACACAGATATGGATACACTTACATATGTAGATAAAAAGTTTAATATATAATAGTTTAAAAGTGTAATACGTAGGGATGGTGAGTTAATATGTAGGGATGGGTCATTTAACACAAGTAGGTGGAGACAGTTTAATACACGCAAATATCAAGCTGACAACACATAGATGGATCATTTAACACAAGTAGGTGGAGACAGTTTAATGCACGCAAATAGCAAACTTACAACACATAGATGGACAGCTTAACGGCCTTGACACTATGACTAAGACGAGGAACACATTTTGATGAACTGATATTTAGAGAGATGAAAATTTTGTAGATGGAGAAGCTGACATAAATAGACTGAGAAATTTGTAATAGGAGAGATGAACTGATATTTAGAGATGAAATTTTTTGTAGATGGAGAAGTTGACATAAATAGACTGAGAAATTTGTAATAGGAGAGATGAACTGATATTTAGAGATGAAATTTTTTGTAGATGGATAAGTTGACATAAATAGACTGAGAAATTTGTAATTGGAGAGATGAACACGTAGATGAAAGAATTAACATAGTTTAAACTTTAAAACATATCAAAGAAAAGCTGAGCGCACAAGAATGATACGTGTAACAAATGCATATTATAGAGATTAATACATACAAATGGGAATATGAAATACACGCAGACACAATGTGTAACACATGTAGAAGTGCAGAAGGAACATTTAACTCACGTAGTAAAGAACATTTTTGGGGTGGTTGCATTTTTTTCAAAACATGGACAGTATAATAGACATAAAAGAGAGTTCAAGACTCTTCAAATTGAAAATCGAGAATTTAATATTTTTGGCCCGGCTCGATCGACGTCGAGACGTTAATTTCAAACGTGTGTCGATAAGCTGGACACAAGTATTCATTACTGCGTGCGATCACAGCCACAATACGTGCGCCTGTGTATATACTCACGCCCTAAACATTTTTGGTGAGTAATATCATGATAGAATTTGTCAATATTACATTATTTTCTTTGTATATTTGTATGTAAACACATTCAACATGAATCGAAAGCCGTAAACAAAAGTACATTTAACTAAAAATGTATAAGTATAAAAAATTGCATTATTATGTAAAAAAAAAAAGGGAAATGCATTAATATACAGAATAAACATATAAAGATGTATCTGGTTACAGAATAGCATATGTTTACATGAACAAAAGTAATAGCAATTTATAGAATTAAGTGGCGTGCGAGCATACCAATTTTAGTTTATACTATAAACTTATAGAAATACAGAAACATACATACGTATAATTAAATGCTAAATATTAGGAAATGTTTCTTGATAAAGCACAATATGTCTTTGAAAAATAATAATTTATTCAGTTATATACTGACTGATAAAATATTATGTCTTTGAAAAAGATTCCTTTATTACAGTAATAATTTATTCAGTTATTCAGTCCATAAAACGCACCTTGTTGCTGGTCACCAGTTTTGGATAGAAGGAAGATAGGTAGGCTAGAACAGAGCAATGACAGACTAAATTAAAACTCTGAGCCACCGGATACATACATCCAGCATTATTTAATTATGATGACTGGCTAATAACGTATAATGTAATTAATTAACGCCAACGTGAATGATCTATGTATCAACAAATATCTATCTATCTATCTATCTATCTATCTATCTATCTATCTATCTATCTATCTATCTATCTATCTATCTATCTATCTATCTATCTATCTATCTATCTATCTATTTATCTATCTATCTGTCTGTCTGTCTGTCTATCTATCTGATGTTGTGGCGTTGAAGTATATGGAACATATTCGTTGTATAGCCAACTTAGCCCAGTATTGTGCCTGATGTTGTTGTCTAGAGTTCTAATGGGTCTTTGGAGCGGGTGGCAAATGTGGTCCATCCAACTGTGGTCTGCTTAGTTCAGGGATTGCGTTAATGGCTCGTGGTCTGCTTAGTTCAGGGATTGCGTTAATGGCTCATGGTCTGCTTAGTTCAGGGATTGCGTTAATGGCTCATGGTCTGCTTAGTTCAGGGATTGCGTTAATGGCTCATGGTCTGCTTAGTTCAGGGATTGCGTTAATGGCTCAGTGCTCGTCAAAGGTTAAACCCCAATGATAAATATTATAGTATTATAAAATTCTTAATGATAATATGCTGATCTGCAGGCGAAAGCACAGGCCTTTAGCCTCTCTCTCTCTCCATATATATATGTTCTATTTGGAGAGCCGATAATCCAAATCTTGTTTCTGTGGTCAAGTGGCCCAGGCCTGTCTAATGGTAATTCAAGCGACACTTTCAATGCGCGCTGTCAAGCAATACTCTGAATGTCCAGTTCGAAATACGGTGGAATACCAATTAGGTCACCCTCCAGCCCAAGAGTAAGGGTCAACCCTATCCTATGGATAAGGTTAGGATGTAGACTATTTTTATTATAAAATGAAAGTGTGGCTTATTGTGTCATTATGTGACACCTGTCTAGGTCAGAACTGTGGAGTAGACATTATGATTTTGCCTTGTGTCGTCGTGCCCCTTCCAGCTCTAAAAACGCTGTTTTTGCTGTAATGTTGACTGTGTGCGTGTACAATTAAAATAATATGGACAAAACCTGCACATGCACTCATGAAGAATAAGTTATACGTTATTTCAACTAAGCCCATGCTATATATTATATTTTACTAGTTCACTTTTTGGTGACAGGGTCAGCCACAGGTCTTCCGAGGCACTGATGCGTGACTAGTTCCAAGATATATAAAACGTAATGCGTCACTTGGTCTACTGCGCAAATATACCTCGCGCTAGCGACCGTAGGATGTCAGCGATTGCAACCACTGTTACTCGACACAGTTAAGAACGTTACAACATAGTTCTTTGATGTTTCTTTTCTCTTCTATAGCCAATGTTACTGGATACAATTAATATGTTACAACATACTTCGTCTTCTGTCTCTTTTGTAGCCAGAGTGTTAATGGACACAGTTAAGAACTTTAAAACATATCTCTTGATGTGTCTCTCTTTGTAGTCAGTGTGGGACTAAATTTTGTTTATGCTATTTTTACACCTTTTTCTGCTAGATATATTTTCAATTATTATTCAATATATTTGAAAAAATATCAACATTTCTAATGTAAATAAATGCATGATTTAAAAAAAAAGATTTCTGATGCCTAAGTAGGGGTTGACCAAAACCCAAATTATTTTGGCGATTCGAGAATAATAATAATGTGATTGACAACTTGTGTTTATGTTACTGTTTAACATAATGTCAAATTATGTAACAATGGCATAGGCATTTTAATATCATGTCCAAGGCTATAAAAAAGGTAGAGCCATTTTAATTTCAAATCCAAAGCTGTAGCAATGGCATAGCATTTATTTTTAATATCGTGTCCAATACTGTAACAATGGTTTAGCCATTTTAATATCATGACCAAGGATATAACAAAGGCATAACCATTTTAACATCAAGACCAAGACTGTAAAAATGGTTTAGCCATTATAATATCATGACCAAGGCTTTAACAAAGGCATAGATATCTTAATATCGTATCCAAGGCTGTAACAATAGTATGGCTATTTTAATATATTGCCCAAGACTGTAACAAAGGTATCATGATTTAAAAGTTTGTTCATATAACAATCTGTTTAGTGTGTCCACTGCTGTTAAATTGTACTGTCAAGTTTCTATACTTAATAATTATATCTTTGTTGCCAATGTTAACGTGACCCTACCTTGAGCATGCTTGCAATGATAATTTTGGAGTAAACATCTCAGGTGGAGTATGTGCTAGACTTGCTGATGAAATCTAATCTGGTTCTAGGTAGACGAGTAATTTTTATTATCCAATGGATACGATTTACAGAGAACGAGACCAGCTAATGGGCTGAGATCAAAGCTTGCTTGTTGAAAAGAATTTATTTTCTAATAACATTGAATTTGGAGTGGAAGAAGTCTGATCATGAAAGGAGGCCGCTAGATTAATGGGAAGAAGCCAGCGCTTTCATTTTTCACCAGACCTCCCGGTTTACTGATTTATAAACTGCTACGACCGTGGGAGATTCGAGAAGTCTCTACCCCAGTGTTTATGTGTAAGGATAAACTGCACTCTGTTGATGTGTGTTGGCAAAGTATGCTCAACTACATCTTGGAATTTGTGACACAAGGATATTACTGGAAATTGCTAGATTGTTGTTCTGCTTGATGGAACTAATACGGCAAAGGAACTCCCACATTAGTCTCGAGAGAACAGCAGCTAACAGAACATTCTACAGCAGGGGCGGGCAAACTTTTGAGACCGCGGGCCAGATAAAACTGTTGGAACAGTTCGCGGGCCGGATAGACGACCAAATATCACAAGTCCAGCAAGTTCAGAATATAAAATGAGAACAAAAGTAATTTTAAAAAACTAACTCTGAAAGATTAATGAGATGGATGGTGTTGCTTACAATAAATAAGTGATTCAATATCTGGCTGAACTGATGAGGTTGACAAGCGAAGAATGTCATTTAGATGACGGTCAGAGAGTTGAGAGCGAAGGCGACTCTTTGTATATTTCATCTTTGAGAACAGTTGTTCACAGCAAAATGTGCTTCCGAACATAGCTACAATGCGCTGAGCATGTTTAATAAAATGTGGAAACTTGCCTCATGGTAGGATGACATCACGAAAAAAGAAAGAGGAGAAGAAGTGCGGAACTTTGCTTTTAACTCATTCTTTGAGCAAGGAGTAGTGAAACTTCATAACTGGCACGTGTCACTTTTTCATGCACAGATGTTTGCTTATGAAACATCAAACTGCTTTTCTCTATATTGCCTGTGAGTTTAGCAATAGTAGTCTTTTTCTCAGAGGCAGACATTAAACCAAATTTCGAAGTTAAGTGTACTGTTTCCCAGTGACAGCGCACATTAAACTCTTTGAAGACAACAACAGTTTTCAAACAGATCAGACACTGAGCTTGTCCAAATCGTTCTATGAAAAAGTACTTCTCGTCCACTCAGAGTTAAATGTCCGACTTTCCATATCCACTTTAATTTTTTAGGATGCTGGGGTTGCAGAAATGATTGTGGGGATGGGGGAATAATGGCAAAGAAATCGCAGAAATGCAACAACTAGTTCGGTTGTGATGGCAGAAGACTGAGTTTCAAATTCGCACACCTCTGTTCACCTCCAGCCCTCCTTCCTCTCACCAATTGTAGCGGTGAAGGTCAGGTCACGAATGAGGCAGAGTACAGATGCTGACATACATTATAATTGTAGATCTATCCTAGGCCTAGGAGAGTTCAAAAGTCAATGAACTATAAAGAGATGCTAGTGTAATATATATATAACCGCAGGCATAAATTGTACATGTGCACACGATTCTGTGTGAGTAATTCAAACTGTTAAAATTACATGTAGTCTTTAGACTAGTTTAGCCTTGGCTGTTTGACAGCGTATAACAATGCCCAATTCTTTTAGTGACTTTTGTTTTGAGGGCCAAAAGCAATAAGTGTGAATGGCTTGGCGGGCCAAAAGCAATAACTGTGAATAGCTTGGCGGGCCAAAAGCAATGTTAACTGTGAATAGCTTGGCGGGCCAACAAAAAATGCTTCACGGGCCAGGTTTGGCCCGCGGGCCAGAGTTTGCCCGCCCCTGTTCTACAGCATGCTAGAGGACATGTGAATATGACAATTCTATTGTGAACAATAAAACTGTGACTTTTTTTAATGAAGCGTGCGAAAGACTATTGCGTCATCGCCTTGACAAAGCTATGTACAAACTATTATCACTATAATATCTATAACTCAATTTCTGCTCTCTGATAAGAATTATCCTTGATTTATACTGACATTATTCTGTTGAATTATATGTTTAATATAGACAGTATATGCTTTTGTGGAAATATGGATGCCAAGTAATCTTTTTATTCTCTGCATTGGTTATATGTATATTTAAATTTGATTGTTGATGTAATAAATTTATTGACCTTCTAGCACATATTGATAACCGTATGTTAGAGAGATAGTGGGTGGATGAGGGATCGCTAAATATAGATTAAAGATGGATTTATATTCTCCTTTGGTATGAAGTTTTCCACCTACGGAAATATTGTATGACGGTAAATATTTGTCTTAAATGGTGTGGAAGAGAAAAAATGTTTACAGCACCTGCATATCCGCCAAGTGAGAGAGACGAGTGGCGTCTTCTGGAGAATTATTAATAACATAAATTAAGATTCTCATTACTTGTAATTAGTAACGGATGATTATTAATAATCATAACCAATAACTATAGTGGCGTTGTGTCACGCCAAGGTTGTAACAATTGTAAAGCCATTTTAATATGATGCCCAAGGCTGTAGCAATTGTACCATAATTTTAAAATCTTGTTCATGTAACAAACACAGTGTCACGTTTATATGTTATAATGGTAAGTTATTAAAAATTATGTCAAAGGCTGTAAGTATGGTCCTGTAATTTTAATATCGTGTCCACATACATTTTTAGTAACACATTAAACTCACTTTAATAGTCGTAAAATTACCTCAGCACTAGATTAGAACCCCTTTAGAAATAGGAAAATGAACACCTAAGCCCATAGTAACACAGTAATCCTACCGTTATAGCAGTAGAGTGAACACAAACTTTTAGTTACTACATTAAAGCCACTTGGGAAGTAGTGAAGTTAAGGAAATACATTTTTAGTAACACATTAATGCCGCTTTAGAAGTAGTAAAGTGAACACTTGAACCTACAGACCACCTTAATAGTAGTAAAGTGAACACTTGAACCTACAGACCACCTTAATAGTAGTAAAGTGAACACTTGAACCTACAGACCACCTTAATAGTAGTAAAGTGAACACTTGAACCTACAGACCACCTTAATAGTAGTAAAGTGAACACTTGAACCTACAGACCACCTTAATAGTAGTAAAGTGAACACTTGAACCTACAGACCACCTTAATAGTAGTAAAGTGAGCGCAGACTTTTAGTAATATATTAACGCCACTTTAGAAGTAATGAAGGAAATAATTTGTAGTAATATATTAACGCCACTTTAGAAGTAATGAAGGAAATAATTTGTAGTAATATATTAACGCCACTTTAGAAATAGTATAGCGAACATTGTTTAGAAATAACAGATTAATTACATTTTAGTAACATTATTGGGAAACGCAAACTCATATAATATATTAAATACACTTTAGTATTAGTAGTAAAGACACACAATATCACACTTTAGTAGTAGTAGTAGTAAAGACACACAATATCACACTTTAGTAAGAGCAGTAAAGACATAATATCACACTGTGGTAAGAGTAGTAAAGACACATAATATCACACTTTAGTAAGAGCAGTAAAGGCATAATATCACACTGTAGTAAGAGTAGTAAAGACAAATAATATCATAGTTTAATACTAGTAGTAAAGACATATAATATCACACTTTAGTACTAGTAGTAAAAACACATAATATCACACTTTAGTACTAGTAGTAAAGACACATAATATCACACTTTAGTACTAGTAGTAAAGACACATAATATCACACTTTAGTACTAGTAGTAAAGACACATAATATCACACTTTAGTACTAGTAGTAAAGACACATAATATCACACTTTAGTACTAGTAGTAAAGACACATAATATCACACTTTAGTACTAGTAGTAAAGACATAATATCACACTTTAACAGTAGTAAAGTGAATATCAATCTTGTAGTAAGAGAGCAATCCCACTTTCGTAGTGATTATGAAAAAAATAAACATAAAATAAATATTAGTAAAAAAATTAACTATCAAATGAGAAAACAATTAGTAGTAATAAAGAGAACACATACACTAGCTATAACAGATTAATTCTACTTCTGCAGTATTAAAGTGAACACTTAAACGTGTAAGAAAGTATTGATCTCATTCACGTAACGTATTCAAATGTATGCAGCTCGGGGTAAAATGTTTGGTGATTAAGAATGGCTTAGCCGTGAAAGGCTAAGCATTATGTTAATGTCTCTAAAGCCAGTGAGGCGAAATGTAACAGGTTTGTTTAAACGGTGATAATATTCACTTTTATGAGCGTATTGCAGGAGAGGTCAAGTGTAAAACTGAATGTGTGCAAATATTAATTAGATTCAGTCTGTGCATGTTTTAAGTGAGAGAGATCCGATGCAACACTGAACGTTTCCCTCCTTTGTGTTGACGTCGGAACTCGGTCATCCTCATTGATGCCGACATTGGAAACAGGCGTGGATGCAGTAGATTTCAAAGAACCGCTGAAAACGAATGCTCTACGCTGGGAGCAAAGAGCCGTTCCACTTCACAGTTGAGAGCCGAGTGCAGAGCGCTTTAGATGTAATGATTATATGTGAAATGTGACAGATAGTGAAACTTTAGTGCCAGGCAGCTGATGAACTCACGAGCGCTAAGGTGCACGTGATAGACAACAGTAGATATCCGTTCGTCACCGTGGAGAACGAGAGCTAACTGATGCGTAGCCGGTTCGTTTGATAGTGCGCATATATCATCACCACCCTAACGACATCACAAGCCGGACCTCGAACTCTGGCGCCAAAGACAGACATATTCTTGCGTGTCCTCTGGTACACGCGCTCGACATTCACATCATAGCCATCTCTCAGTGTTTTTAAGAGTGGTATTTTACTTACTATTTAGACATCGCAATTACCACTCAGTGTTTTTAAGAGTGGTATTTTACTTACTATTTAGACATCGCAATTACCACTCAGTGTTTTTAAGAGTGGTATTTTACTTACTATTTCGACATCGCAATTACCACTAGGAGATTTTAAGAGTATACCACTTATCATGTAGTCATCATGAAAAACATCTCTTACTGTTTTTAAGTTTTTTGTTTGTAACAAACTGTACTCAAGACTACTAGAGCACATTCTACCCTATTCGGAACAATAAGAACACATTCTTCCATACTCTGGACAGCTAGAACACATTCTATCCTACTCGGGACAGCTAGAACACATTCTATCCTTCTCGGGACAGCTAGAACACATTCTATCCTACTCGGGACAGCTAGAACACATTCTATCCTACTCGGGATAGCTAGAACATATTCTATCCTACTCGGGACAGCTAGAACACATTCTATCCTACTCGGGACAGCTAGAACACATTCTATCCTACTCGGGACAGCTAGAAAATTTTCTATCCTATCCGGGACAGCTAGAACACATTCTATCCTACTCGGGACAGCTAGAACACATTCTATCCTACTCGGAAGAATTAGAGCACAATCTACACTACTCATGACTGCTGGAACACACACTACCCCTCTTTAGAAATTCTAGAATATGTCTATACTATTCATACTTTCTCAGGCAATAGCTGACCTACTGGCACAAACCATTGCTCAGGGCAGCTAACACACCACACATCTGCACTCCTGCTTATTTCTGAACTCCCTATTCGCTCTATGAGTGTCTGGTTGCAGTACAAGACATCTGCTTAATTCGACAATCAGCTTCTGATCACAACGATACTGCAACACTTTGTAGTCAACACATCGCACCCATTTTCCTAGCCACCCACACTTCATTACCTGTTTAGATGCCCACCCACACTTCATTACCTGTTTAGATGCCCACCCACACTTCATTACCTGTTTAGATGCCCACCCACACTTCATTACCTGTTTAGATGCCCATCCACACTTCATTACCTGTTTAGATGCCCACCCACACTTCATTACCTGTCTAGATGCCCACCCACACTTCATTACTCTAGTCCTTGTGTAGATTTCTATCCACACAGTTATATACTGGTGACTTCTGTAAAGGCGCACTCAACACTTCCTAACTTCATATCGCTCATCATTCATTTTCTTTCCTCATTCATTATGTTATATCACAGTATAGTAATTATTAATTAATTTTCTCCTGAAAAATAATAATGCATATAAAATATTAACGATGTATACTATTAATGATATATTATAATTACATTATAGAATTTCCCAATTTCTGTGATACATTTAGCACATTTATAGACACTTCTGCAACCTTACAACCACCCAATTTGGTCTTTGATCAAGAACTATGTAAAATAATAAAATGGCAAAAAACTTTAACAAATAAAAATCAATCAATAACTCCATTAAAGTATATCCGTTATTTGACGATCTATACATACAGTCTCACATTCCAAATATTATTATCTTGCGGCCATATAATTACAGTTTTATAGCTATAAATATGTAAATTGTATCTACAAATCTACAGAACCGCCATATTTAAATTTACATCTCTAATTGTCCTGTAGGTCCCTTCCATTTATTAATTAGTAAAAAGGGATTTGAACTGTAGCAGAACAGGAATAAATGCTGTGTTGAAATGTCCTCATCCCGGACTTTTACTAAACAATTAAGTGGCACTTAATGCCAGTAGTTCAATATTACCAAAGGTGATGTATAAATAAATTGATAAGAATACTTTCTACACTTCTGTCTCCAATGTTCGCAGTGTGAGAGCGAGCGAAAGAGATGGGAGTGTACAAATGTGACAGGTTTTATTTTACCCAACAGTAATATATAATAATGACGCAATATCGATTTGCAAGAGACCGTGTGAATGAAACTTTAGGTATTGTATGAGTGTGAAAGAGAAATTTTGTGCTGGGTTGATCACTTTATGTGTCACTTTTGGTAGGAGGATATTTAACTTGCAAGACCATTAGCTCTGATAATGTGATTACAAATACTTTATAAACATGTTTCTTGTGTTGCATGTTCGCAACCTTTCAGTTTTGGCAATGTGATTACAATACTTTATAAACATGTTTCTTGTGTTGCATGTTCGCAACCTTTCAATTTTGGCAATGTGATTACAAATACTTAGCACACATCCTCTTTGTAGCGTTGCATGTTCGCAACATTTCATTTGACCCTCATGCCTCATAAGCATACTTTTATACTTTTACACTTTTATAATGTTGCATGTCGCAGTCGTTCAGTCCTAAGAATTGAGTAAAGTGTCTAATAAGCTTATTCTTTTATAGTATTGCCATTTCACAGGCACAAAACTGTGAACATAAGGTGCCAGTAATAATGACTTTTCAAAAGATCATTTACCAGTAATGCCAGTAAATAATGACTTTTCAAAAGGTAATTTTCCAGTACTGCCAGTAAATAATGACTTTTCAAAAGTTAATTTTCCAGTACTGCCAGTAAATAATGACTTTTCAAAAGGTAATTTTCCAGTACTGCCAGTAAATAATGACTTTTCAAAAGGTAATTTTCCAGTACTGCCAGTAAATAATGACTTTTCAAAAGGTAATTTTCCAGTACTGCCAGTAAATAATGACTTTTCAAAAGGTAATTTTCCAGTACTGCCAGTAAATAATGACTTTTCAAAAGGTAATTTTCCAGTACTGCCATTAAATAATGACTTTTCAAAAGGTAATTTTCCAGTACTGCCAGTAAATAATGACTTTTCAAAAGGTAATTTTCCAGTACTGCCAGTAAATAATGACTTTTCAAAAGGTAATTTTCCAGTACTGCAAGTAATAATGACTTTTCAAAAGGTACGTTTCCAGTACTGCCAGTAAATAATGACTTTTCAAAAGGTAATTTTCCAGTACTGCCAGTAAATAATGACTTTTCAAAAGGTAATTTTCCAGTACTGCAAGTAATAATGACTTTTCAAAAGGTACGTTCCAGTACTGCCAGTAAACCAACGCTACCTTGTGAATGTCTCGTACGACAGCTCACTCTGTTGTTCTGTGTGTGTATGTGAGAGAGAGAGAGAGAGAGACAGAGAGAGAGAGACAGAGAGAGAGAGAGAGAGAGAGAGAGAAAGAAAAAAGAGAGAGAAAGAGAGGGAGATAGAGACAGACAGAGAGAGAGAGGTATAAACACAGAACGAATCAGAGAGTATAAATACAGATCGAGACAGAGAGATAAAAGGCACAAATAGGGACAGAGTGGTATAGAGACAGATCAAGATAAAGAGAGGTATAGGCAAAAAATCGAGACAATGAGATATATGGACGCAGACCGAGACAATATCGACGCAGACCGTGACAGAACGAAGGAAATGGACGTAGATTAGGTAGAATTAGAAAGGCAAAGAGCCAAGCACTGAAAAAGTACTTCTTTGATTTGACACGTGTTGTGTATTTCAATGAGACAAGGACCTGACGTCAGTTTGATAGACATACACTACAAAGAGTAATCAGGTAGAGGTGTGAACCGTTATACTCAATGCACCAGATCTCTTTTGCATAAATGCTTTTTATTTTTTGGATTTAATGAAATGTGGAGAAATTACCGGTCCTCATGTTTTTTTAATGTGCTGGATAACACGTGACCCTTAATTGTAGCCGCCTTTCATGACCGGACTTCTTGCCACTCCAAATTCAATGTGATTATATATTAGAATTCCCTACAGCATATACACTTTTGATCTCAGTCCATTGGCTGGTCTTGTTCTTGTAAATCTTAACCATTGGATAATAAACCTAAAAATACATCTAAAACCTGTTTAGATTACATCAGTAAGTGTGGGCTTAAATAGTTATACAGTAGTGTGAGCTTAAATAGTTATACAGTAGTGTGGGCTTAAATAGTTATACAGTAGTGTGAGCTTAAATAGTTATATACAGTAGTGTGGGCTTAAATAGTTATACAGTAGTGTGGGCTTAAATAGTTATACAGTAGTGTGGGCTTAAATAGTTATACAGTAGTGTGGGCTTAAATAGTTATATGGTATTATGGGCTTAAATAGTTATACAGTAGTGTGGGCTTAAATAGTTATATGGTATTATGGGCTTAAATAGTTATACAGATGTGTCAAATTAATTGTATACTATCATCAGTGTTAAGTGTTACCTTTAAGAGGTTTGGATAACGAATGTGTTAGAGTCCTTACTATGTGTCAAAATACTATCCTCAATGTTACAGTTTACCCGTAAGAGGTTTGGATGAAGAGTGTGTTACGAAGAGTAACTGATTACAAAGCTCAACCTCCCCTATTATAACGTATCAGTCAAAATATGATGAAGACAAGAATTAATGACAAGGGGTGAGCTTAAAGATTATTAATATAAATATGATAATTATTTTTCATGATGTTCCTTAAAAACAAATACAATTGTATTCATAAATCGTGTATTAATTTTAATTTACAATACGAGGATATTTTCGCATATTTTGTAAAGAAATCATACATTAATTAAATATGCAATACAAAGACATTTACTAATATTTTATTAAAAATATATACATTAATATACTATTAAATGTTATATTCCTATTTATTTATAAAATAATGAACGATATATTACTTTAAATTGCAACAAGATATATCTGCCACACTGGTATACAATATTTACAGTTCAAAATTAATTTCATCAAACAGAATAACATATTTTACATTAGTTTGCTATATAATATAATATATTTGATTATCCTATGTAGAAACCCTTTCCTAGCACAAAAGGAAAAGCAGCATTTAATCAATATCAGAAGTATTAAATTTCCTTGCACACATGAGCAAGCAATATGTATTCAATATACGACTTATTGATTTTCTAGCACAGAAAAACAAGCAACATTTAATCAATATCAGAGGTATTGAAATTCCTAGCACAGAAACACAACATTTAATCAATATCCAAGGTCTTGTTGCTACACCCCACCCTGCACGAGGAATACGTCTATATTAACGAGTTGTGCTGTTATATGTATGAGTAGACTATTCAGGGTAGGTTGTGCTGTTATATGTATGAGTAGACTATTCATGGTAGGTTGTGCTGTTATATGTATGAGTAGACTATTCAGGGTAGGTTGTGCTGTTATATGTATGAGTAGACTATTCATGGTAGGTTTCAATTCACTGACCGATTGACTTGAGAGGATATGGCTAGGGTAGAAATCCAGAATTCCACTCACACTGAGCTTCAGTTAATTGGCTGTTTGAGTTTTGAGGATATGGCTAGGGTAGATATACAGAAATCCACTCATACTGAGCTTCAGTTAATTGACTGTTTGCGTTTTGAGGATGCGGCTAGGGCAGACGCACACAAATCTACTCTTACTTGGTTTTAGTTAATTGGCTGTGGACATTTCAGGATCTGGCAAGGGTAGATCCACAAAAATGCTTTCAAATGATTTATGATAAAATTGCATATTTTTAAAAATTCGTTTCGATTCTATCCGATCTTGAAGTCGATCTAGTCGTTTCGATCAGATCCGGTATGTAAGAATTCAAAGCGTTCAATCAGTTTCGATCGAGACAAACACTTTAAAAGCACTCGTTTCTCACATCATTTACTCGTTAGGATTTCCGTTGTAGCACGGTATGCATTCTATTTACAAATCGTACTCACTTTGCCTCACTAATACAATTCACATATAATTCGCATCCAGTTCACATATAATATCCACTTTGCATCAGAAGTACACTTCACATCTTTTTCGTAAGCACTTCGCCACAGACGTACAGTTCACACACGATTTATCAACTTTGCCTCAGACATACACTTCACACCTAATTTATCCACTTTGCCTCAGAAATACACTTCACCTCTAATTCATCGCCTTTCAATAATTTTAAATTGAACATAAACCTATTAATCTTGTCATAAGTTCCTTAATCCTGTCGATACTCTGACAAATATATTTTTAGATGGAAAATATCGATAGGATTAAGGAACGTTTGACAACATTTAAAATATCGATAGGATTAAGGAACGTTTGACAACATTTAAAATATCGATAGGATTAAGGAACGTTTGACAACATTTAAAATATCGACAGGATTAAGGAACGTTTGACAAGATGGAAAATATCGATAGGATTAAGGAACGTTTGACAAGATGGAAAATATCGATAGGATTAAGGAATGTTTGACGAGATGGAAGTTATAAATATTTCTGATGTTGTATTTGTCAAGGTAGTGATTGCATTGACGGAAGTGATTTAGATGATTGAAATTATATTTCTTGTAGAATAAAATTGTAAAAATATTGATATTGTTGAAGATATTATAGAATATAACAAATACATTTTGATTAAGTATATTTGCTATAATATTTATAGAAATGTTGTGCTCTTGTAAAAAAAAAAAAGATAGAAAATCATAAGTTTGCATTTGTATCCATTTGATATAATATTTGTAAAATTGCTGATTTTTATCAATTTCATCGTGTATCCATTGATGATATAAATAGTTTGAGTGATAACATGTTTAATATATTACTTGTATATATTCAGATGCGAATACATTAACCAATTAAATTACAATTTGCAAATAAATAATATATCTTGTTAGAAAATACAGAATTTACTGTACGAATGTCGTAGATGTCTAACTAGTTTGGTGATGGTGGTGGGGTGGAAGAGAAAAATTAAAAAAAAATCTAAAATCTGGTCATAAAAAAGCAGAGGAAACGATATACAAGTCTTTCCGTAGTCTGAAGGAGCACAGACTGACTTTTTATAAATAAAGAAAAGATTATTCAACATTGCACATCTGATTTTTGCAGTAGTAATGACTTTAATCAAGAAATCAGCCGTGATCGCATTTTGCCGTATTTGAAATCTGGCGGGGTGGTGCCATGGTATCAAAGTTACGTTATCTTGTAAACACAGAGCACGTAAAGGACCATAATTTTAGTTAAATTGTCGTTAGAGGGAAAATTTGTTATATAATGTGACATTTGTCATGTCTGCACAGTTAAAGTGCAGGGTTGATTCAAAGCCGAATGCCACTGGTGAGTCAGCATGTTGTGTCTGATTTCGCTCGTTTCCTGCTAAACGAACGCAAAGTTCTAAAACCTAATATAATTACAATTTCCAAGAAGACCGAAACAAACTAACAGTCATACTTTCGACATAAAATATTAACATTTGTTGGGCGATTTCAATTAAAATAAATAAAAGTTGCATGCCTTTTTTACAATTAATTGACTGCTGAAAAATGTTTTTCTCTTTATACATTTTCTTTGCAATTATTTCTGATGACAGTGTTTTAATTGTCAGAACTTGGCGGAATGTAGACACTGTCAATTATTTCTGATGACAGCGTTTTAATTGTCAGAACTTGGCGAAATGGTGACACTGTCAATTATTTCTGATGACAGCGTTTTAATTGTCAGAACTTGGCGAAATGGTGACACTGTTAATTTTAACAACTATAACGTTCATTTGTTTTTAACGTCGGAAACAAATACATATTGAGATAAATTTATAGTTCCAACATACGTATTTCTATTATTATTCAACGAAGAGAAAAGAGCCTTACAGTTTTAAAGCGTTTAATAAAGCCAGCACTATCGTTCGATCAAGATGAATTTCAGTTTTGTTCTAAATAATGTGTGAAAACACTGCAATTTTGGACTTTTTATTTCTTTGAAACATCCACTTTTAAAAATCATACATGACATCAACTACAAACAATAATAAATCAAAGAACTGCAACATTTCTTAAATTAAAATTTAAGATTGCTTGAAACACAGCAAAACATTATTTGAACAGAAAGAAAGAGAGAGAGAGAGAGAGAGTAAAAGAAAGAAATTTAATAGAGAGAAGGAGATACAGATAGAACGTTAGTATAAGCGCGTATGTATGTATGTATATCGGAGTAAATTTCTCTATCCATATTTCTGGACTGAATTGTTATATAAATTGTTAAATTGTCGAAGTGACCCGACTTGGGTACTCCCTTATGATGGTATTTTTGTAATGTCAGAGTTGAAGTAAACAACTCGAGTTGAGAATATGCTAGAAATTGCGGATGCAACCCAAACCATTTCCAACTGGATAAGTAGATATTATTATCAAATGGGAATGAGACCAGCCAATGGGCTCAGATCAAACATTTACCTGCTGTTTAGAGAATTATATTGTATAATCACTTAAATTTGGAGTGGCAAGAAGTCCAGTCATGAAAGGCAGTCGCTAGCGTAATGTTGAGTTACTGACTGATTGAGAGAGAATGGACTTAAATATATTTTGTGCATTTTTGCTATTGATATGTTATACTTGCATTTTACATAGATATGTATTATGTGAGTAGACTATTATTTTTACATTGTTTCTAGTGAACATGTTCATAAACTATTATTAATTAGGCTGTGTGTATCATCTAATAAATACTGTTGCAGGAAACTGTAAGTTGAGACTTGAATATAAGAAAGAATGGAATTAAAGATAAATGAACCTGAAACTTAGCATTTCTTCCCTGATTATATTTTACAAGGAAAAAGCAGCCTTTCCTTGTTTTACTTGAATCTCATGGTTTACTGACTATGTTAGATGCAAGAAGTGTCTACCATAATGTTTTCGTGTAAAGAATACAGTGCACTCTATTGATGTATGCTGGCAAGATATGCCGAATACACTGAGCAATATCTGGTACAAGGAAGTTACTGGAAATTGCTACAATTGTTGTTCTGCTTGATATAGCTAATATGGAGAAAGAGTGCCTGAAGCTCTTCAGTGTTCTACAACACGAGGAGGAAATCATATGAATAACGTGAACATAACCTTGTGATTTTTTTACTCAAAGCAAAAGACTATTGAGACAGTGCCTAAACCATGTTATGTACAAACTATTACCGCTTATCTCTAATAACTCCATTTCTGCTCTCTGATAAGAACTATCCTGTGATTTACATTTACAATAATCTATTGCATTGTGTGTTAGGATATAAGACTGTGTAGATATTAAAATTATTTGAACCTGGTTTTGTGGAAATATTGATTTCAAGTAATCTTTTTCATTGTATTTGTTATGTATATTTGATTGTTCATTTAATAATCCATTCTTAAGTTTATTGACCTATTTAGACATATTGATAAACATGTTAGAGAAGATAGTAGGTGGATATGGACTCGTTAAATATAGATTTTATTTTTTCCGTTACTAAGAAGTTTTGCACCTACGGAAATATTGTGTGACTGTAAATGTTGTGTGACTGTAAATGTTTGTCGTTAATGTTTTGGAAGAGAGAAAACGTTTACAATGCTAGCGTATCCGCCAACTGAGAGAAACGTGTTGTGTCTGGTGGAGAATTAATAATAACATAACTTAAAATTTTCATAACTTCTAAGTAGTTATGGATGATTAATTAAGTGATAATAGTTATGACCATTAACTTAACATTTTCATCACTTATAATTAGTTATGGATGATTAATTAAGTGATAATAATTATGACCATTAAATTAACATTTTCATCACTTATAATTAGTTATGGATGATTAATTAAGTGATAATAATTATGACCATTAACTAGATGGCGTTGGCGTCCCGTTGTTTGTATTTATTTGTATAGTTCTCTATACCTATGTGTATCTGTGTGTTTGCATGCGTGTATGCACTGGTATACTTGTTCATCATTTTGAAAGAATGTCACATGTACCAAGTATATGTATTTAATGCTCAAATTTAAAATTGCTTTTCAAGGCACCTACCATTGACACCGACAACATTAACAACCAAATTTCTCAATCATTTATGAACATAACAGTCTAACAAGATTGTTTGCTGGAATGAATTATTGTGCTAGGTCTTAAATGAGTAAATAAAAATACGGATGTAAATTAGTCAGAAAAAGTCTTCAAAACAAATGTAAAATTTCTAACAGGACTAAATGTCTGAAATTTAGAAATGCATCAAACGGATCATCAGATTTGCACAGCTAATCACTAGTTATTCAAACAGCAGTTAGGAGATTCAGAACTAATAACAAATAAAAGACGAATGGAGGAAGAATGGAAAAGAAGAGGAGAGGAGAGACCATTTCATCAAACTGTAATAATCGCAGCAATACACAGCTGTCTTTTTGTAGTCACCCGCACACAGCGCGGTCATGCCCCGCCCCAGTACGGAGTTATGGCGGGTAGTGTGGGTGGTAAAAGACCACATGGCATGAGCAGACAACCTTAGCATTAATTGGAGCTTAACTGTCTCCACATGCTTATCTCCTCCTGAACGTTTGCCATCTTCATCGGCAAATGGCGCAGGCATATCAGAGAGAGAAATAAATGTCAGGCCCAAAGAAGCCGGAGTCAGGGATTACAAGATTTGCTTTGCAGAAACTCTGCAGTTCTTCTTATAGAAAACAGACAGGAAAGTCCGCAGAATGTTTCCGAACAGGAACAGTCAGCAATTTAGCAATAAGTATGTATCACAGTGTGCAATATAATGAAGGTTATTGCCATACTGATAATAACGAAAACAGTACCACTCCTTGTCTTACTAATATTCTGATGTAGATTGTTACTACTACTATTGCAATTACTGCTACAGGTAATCTCGTTTTTGAGATAGAATTTAATTGCAGCTTCGTGTAGTATTGAATTCTTGATAGTAAGTAAACTATTTGCTTATCGGAATAAATTTAATACATCCGGAGTAAAGGGTACTAAGTAAAGCAGTCTTCAATACAGCAATGTGAAGAAAGCGAGCTAATTTCACTTTTCATTTCAGTAACACAAACTTTAAAAGTGACCATAAACAACAAATAAAACTCCTTAAAATCTACATTTATAAGAAAGCACATTTTGTTAAAGTATCGAAATAAATATTTTCGACGCTTACATAATTAAATAAAATAAAGTGAAAGTGTGCAGAGCCAAAAACAACTTGAATAAAGCAGGCTGCCGTGTACATAATTCATGCCTACAGTTCCGCAAATACTATGCAACTCTTTATAATTATATATCATAATCGCTTCCGTCAAACATCTCCTACTTTTAATGATAGATTTTACATCTCTCAGAAAAACAACAACGAAACAGCAATTACAAAAGAACAAAACATAAAAATATCCTCTCCATACACGCAATAAATAGAATGCAAACCTCAACACATGCAAACATACACACATGCATATATAAAACTATTTCTGCTTGCACATCACTTGAAAGTAACTGCAAACTGCAAAATTCAACATTCAGTCATTACGATGCTTCTGACGATATTTCACGTTCGAGTAGGAGAAGTTTGACAAAAGACAGGAGAGATGTAAAATATATAATTAAAATAAGAGATTTTGACAGAAGAGATGTAAAATATATAATTAAAAGAGGAGATTTTGACAGAAGAGATGTAAAATATATAATTAAAATAAGAGATTTTGACAGAAGAGATGTAAAATATATAATTAAAATAGGAGATTGTGACAGAAGAGATGTAAAATATATAATTAAAATAGGAGATTTTGACAGATGTAAAATATATAATTAAAATAGATGTTTAACAAGAGAGAAGTAAAATATATAATTAAAAGAGGAGATTTTGATAGGAGAGATGTAAAATATATAATTAAAATAGGAAATTATGACAGAAGAGATGTAAAGTATATAATTAAAAAAGGAGATTTTTGACAGAAGAGAAATAAAATATATATTAAAATAGGAGGCGTTTAACAACAGAGATGTAAACTATATAATTAAAATAGGAGATGTTTAACAAGAGAGATGTAAAACATAATTAAAAGTAAAAGATGTTTGACAGAAGAGATGTAAACTATATCATTAAAATAGGATCTGTTTAACAAGAGAGATGTAAAACATAATTAAAAGTAAAAGATGTTTGACAGAAGATAGGTATACTACATAATTAAAACAAGGGATTTTTGACAGAAGATATGTAGACTATATAATTAAAAGTAAAATATGTTTGACAGAAGAGCTGTAAACCATATAATTAAAAGTAGGAGATATTTGACTGAAAAGATGTAAATAAATAATTAAAAGTAGGAGACGTTTGACAGAAGATCTGTAAAATGTTTAATTAAAAATAGGAGAACAACCTTAACCAAAAGAACGAGAGATTCTGTTATATGTAACCTCTAGAACAAAATACAAGGAGCACACAGAACAAGAGAAACTGATAAAGTCGCACATCATTTCCTTAAAGGATGAAAATACATATCAGAATATAACATCAAATGGTAGTATGAAAAAGGAGAGATAATTGTGTTTTCCCCTTTTAGTGTTATCTGTCCACTGTTCTGCTGTGTATTAAGACCTCAGGACCAGGTAAGCAAATTAACTGACATTTACATATGGCCAGTTCGAAGATGATATAAGATTAGGTTTAAAATGATAAAACATAAAACAGGCAATTTATTGATGGAATAGTAAAACTACGTAATTAAGAGTTGAAATGATAGTTTGTCAGAGGGAGACTAAGTTTTAAAAATAAACATATTTCAAATGGGTAGTTGGCCGATAATATAGCAAGCCTAAGTAAAGTAGTTAATAAAAATTCAAAGGGATACTTCATATCGGTCTTGTACGAAGAAAGATAAAATGTAACGAACAAAATTTCACAAGACAATTTCTCTGATAGCTAAGAAAGTTGAGCGAAGATTTTAACAAACATAATTTCACAAGACAATTTCTCTCATAGCTAAGAAAGTTGAGCGAAGATTTTAACGAACATAATTTCAGTGGCAATGTCTGATAACACAGCAGTTAAATGAAGAATTTAACGGACAAATTTCCAAAGACTTGCTCACAGATGGCCTTCCCTAAAAAATAATCAGCCAGGCTAAATTTTAATCCAATCCTAAAACGGTTATTACTAAAAAAAGGTACCCGAATAAAAATACTTCAATTAAAATTAATAAATGTTTATACTGATAGCAGCGGCCATCATAGCACAAGCAATTTGTTCCAGAAGTGAACACCTATACTGAAATTATCCCAAACTGAAACTGTCCATATTGAAATTTTCCCAAACTGAAACTGTCCGAAATTGTAATTATCCCAAAGTGAGACTGTCCAAACTGAAATTATCCCAAACTGAAACTGTCTCTAACTGAAATTATGCCAAATTCAAACTGTCTTAGGCCAAAACTCTTTGCATACTAAGAGATGGAATGAACAAGAAATTCAATATGCTAGTAAAATTATATTCTTGTATTGAAAAAAGTCACAAGTATGTAATTGAATACAAAATACAGTTGTAAAAGTACTAATTATAATGTACTTGAAATACAAAATATAGTTGTAAAAGTACTAATTATAATGTAATTGACATACAAAATACAGTTGTAAAAGTACTAATAAAATAATGTAATTGAAATACAAAATATAGTTGTAAAAGTACTAATTATAATGTAATTGAAATACAAAATATTGTTGTAAAAGTACTAATTATAATGTACTTGAAATACAAAATATAGTTGTAAAAGTACTAATTATAATGTAACTGACATACAAAATATAGTTGTAAAAGTACTACTAATAATAATTAACTGTATACTAATGGTAAGGAAGCCCAAACGTGGAGATGATGTGGAATCTGTGCTAAGCCTATACAATAACCTAGTAATGTTCAATCTTGTTTTCTGTTCCCTAAAAGTAATATTCAGTCTTCTTTTCTGTCCCTAAAAGTAATGTTCAATTTTGTTTTCTGTCCCTAAAAGTAATGTTCAATCTTGTTTTCTGTTCCCTAAAAGTAATGTTCATTCTTGTTTTCTGTTCCCTAAAAGTAATGTTTATTCTTGTTTTCTGTTCCCTAAAAGTAATGTTTATTCTTGTTTTCTGTTCCCTAAAAGGAATGTTTATTCTTGTTTTCTGTTCCCTAAAAGGAATGTTTATTCTTGTTTTCTGTTCCCTAAAAGGAATGTTTATTCTTGTTTTCTGTTCCCTAAAAGGAATGTTTATTCTTGTTTTCTGTTCCCTAAAAGTAAAACAAAATTATAAAATGAACTACGTAGTATCCCATACGCTTCGTTACAAATGAACTTAGGGGGCCACAGATCATAATTCCGGTCAGTTTTGATTTTATAGCAGAATATGAACATAACTCCGGTCAGTCTTCATTTTATAGCAGAATGTGAACAAAAATATCAGAAAACAGAATTTTATAACAGAAAAGCAATAATAGTTTTTAAAATTACAAGGCATGCGAAGCAATCACAACTAGAGATACAGCCGTGCTCAAAGGCGAAGCAGAAAAAGCAGAAATTATGAAATTCCATTCTGGAAATTTGAGTAAGTAGATACAGGCAGTAGTCTACTAAATTAAATAAAAATGATAACTCGGAACTAATTAAAAGTGTTTCCGTACAGCACTGGAGTGACAACTGTGCGAACTGGCATACAAGACCCAGAGTGATGTAAGACCTTGATATGGGCAGATGGATAATATGCCGCTGATCTAAGTCTTATAATTACTGATAACAATATTATTTACGGTGAACATATCTACAAATCTTGCTGTTTGACCATGACCACTAAAAATAGAAGCACGCGATAATTACCTGCAACAACTGATAACTTCCTTTTGGCAGTAACAGCGCTGAACGTGAATAGAGATATGAAAATATTAAAATATTTAAACATATTGCAATATTAAACATTCACGAATCACTGATTTCTCTACAAAGATATTTTGCGAAACATCTACGGGTTTTTGATGATTTTATGCAGTGACATGCATTCAACTCATGCAACTATTTCTCATGAAAGACATTTTGCACAGCAGTAGATGTCATGAATGTTCTGATTAATGCATTGGTTATGGTTTTGGCGAACGCCTGTTTACTTCAAGCATGTACACAGCACATTCATAGGTTTTTGTTACGTACATCTGGTTTTACGAATATCAAATTCATACTGTCGTTTTCGTTGATTACGTCTGGTTTTACGAATATCAAATTCATACTGTAATTTTTGTTACGTACATCTGGTTTTGCGAATATCAAATTCATACTGTCGTTTTCGTTACATATGTCTGGTTTTACGAATATCAAATTCATACTGTCATTTTTGTTACGTACGTCTGGTTTCAAGAGTATCAAATGCATACTGTCATTTTCGTTTTATACGTCTGGTTTCAAGAGTATCAAATACATACTGTCATTTTCGTTTTATACGTCTGGTTTCAAGAGTATCAAATGCATACTGTCATTTTCATTTTATACGTCTGGTTTCAAGAGTATCAAATGCATACTGTCATTTTCGTTTTATACGTCTGGTTTCAAGAGTATCAAATGCATTATGACTGCGCATCGTGATGTTTCTTACTCTGATGACCTATGAGTGAATGCGAATGTAGATGTTAGTGTCATCGCTGCACTTCCACCCTCAGCTTAGGAACGTATATAATCACAAAGCGGCATGATTGGTCGCACACCAGACAGGTCTCTAGACAGACAGAGTTTGTCCCACAGTCACGCGCAGTAACGCAGAGATAGGTTAATTATTTATTAAAATGAACTATTCGGTCTAATGAACAAAATGGTGTCCCACAGCAATGTATAAAAGGGGAAATTGAAACCAGTAGCTTCGGAAATATGTTTAAACGAGTACAAAATCATATTGTGAGCACATTAGACATGCAAGTTTATTTAAGTAATACTGTAACTAAAATTATCGTGTATGAGTTCGATCTATGAAGTGAATACGAGCTGTTGAAAATCACCATGTTTAGACTCTCCAATTATAGCGTGCAGCATGTTGTCTCCATCAGGGAGTATTTTTCTAGAATAAATGCAGTCTTATAAAGACTTGCCAAGCATAATGATTGAAAATTTGTTCTTGGAACAATGAGGTAGAATGTGTAAATATGTCAAAAAATATTCGCGAAGGTATAAGAATGTAGCACACAATCTTGAACCAGAATTGTACCAATCATGAATCAAGCGTTTGTATACTTACATAAGTGTGTAGTAAAAAAACATACTTTAACAGATAATCCACTGTTAAATGTTTTGTCTCATATTAAATGCTTGCAACACGTTTACGTATTTACTACATTTTACAGTCTGTAAAGAATTCTAATGACAACAAGACAGCAGACTTACATACATTCTGTGGCAGAGTAAATTTGCCTATCCCTATTTTTAGATTTAAATGTTAAATAAATTGTTAAATTGTTGAAGTGACCCAACATTTCTTATGATGGTATTATTGTAGTGTTAGAGTTGGAGTAAACAATCGAGTTGAGAATATACTAGAAATTGCTGATGCAATCCAAACCAGTTCCAACTGGATGAGTAGCTATTATTATCCAATGGATAAGATTTACAAGAACAATGGGCTGAGAGATAAAACGTTTACCTCCTGTACAGAAATGTATTGTTTAATCACTTAAATTTGGAGTGGTAAGAAGTTGGGTCATGAAAGGCAGACATTATGTTAATGGTGAGTTATGTGTCAGACTAAGAGAGAATGGACTTATGAATATTTCGTGCAATTGCCATTACAAAAGTTCCATTATTGCTGTATGGATATACTGTTTACATTGATTGTGCATTTTAAGTAACCACAGTTAATGTATATCAGTTGCTTGAATGTGAGTGAATATATTTTTTTGAATCAGTCAGATAACTCACCAGTGTGCTAAATTGAATCATGACCATGGTAGAGTTATTTTGCACTTTAAAATTACACTAGAAGAAAGTGAGAGGTGGATACAGGAAGGGAAGGAAAAAGTAAGCAAATATGGTCCTTTGGGACGGGATGCTGTAAAACATGTAATAAACTATGTAGATAAGAAAGATGGATTAAAGATTAAAGTAGAAGAATTAGAAATAAAAAAGAATGAATGTGATAAATGGTTGAAAATTGAATATGGTCTTCAATAAGAGATAGTGTGTTCCAAATTAGAAAGAAACCGAGAACTCGACTTAAACCAACTGAAGATACAGGAAGATAGCTTAAAGTTAAGGGAGAGGGCAGCTAAGGTTCAGGAGGTTAGTTCAAAATTTTATTTTCGTTCTTTTAACAAAATAGTCAACAACAAAAAAAAAATCAAAGATTACATGCTAGTCTTTGAGGAAAACCATTAACGACATAAAATCTACAAAACAAGTATGGGAGTAATTTCAATGTCACCTTCATTTAAAAAGACAAATGATAGGGTATTTGCACCTCACCCCATCAATAAAAACAAATATGTTAAAAATGAACCACTAGTGTACTTTAGCTGTGGCAAACCAGGCCATATTGAACGTTATTGCCCAGGTATGATAAATGTCATAGAAGCAGGTGGTGCACCTCATTTCATTGCATACATAAATAGACATTGTGTTCCAGTCCTCTGTGACACTGGTTGCAGAGTATGGTTTGTAGTACACAGTAGCATAGTGAAGGAAAGTGACTACATTGGCGAGTTTCAAACAATCACTCCAGCCAATGGTGTAAAAGATAAAGTACCCACTTAAGATGGTAGACATAGATAGCCAAGTATGATTGTGGATGCATTCAGTTTGTATGTCTATTAAATTGTGTTGAGAGTGCTATCAAGGGGTGTAAATACATTCTTAATAATGAGTATACCCCGGATTCGCTCAACAACATGTGTGTACTCACATGCAGTCAAGCTGCAGCACAGGAAGCTGAAGCTAGGGGTGAGTGTGAAGGTGATGTGCAGATGACCTTTTCTGAAACTATTATTTGTGGAGCATGTCACCAGGAAGTCACACCAAACTCAGCATGGCAGGGCCGATAATATTTTCTGACTGAATCTAAAAGAAAAATACCCCTCTCAGAGCAGCACAATTGGCAGACATTTTTCTAGAGAAATACTAAGAGAAGACCAAGTACTCAGGATTGAATATGTCTAAATCTTCCAACAAAATTATGAGTTTTGCTGTACGGATGGTTTATTGAATTGTAAACAGGAAGGGAATGATAGGAGTCAGTTGGTGTTACCTCTGATCTATCAAGCAAACATGCGTGCTGTATTTGGCTCATGACCCACCCACTGCTGCTACTCATATAGGACCAAGCAAAACTTTAGCTCATGTGGAGGTTGAGTTTTATTGACCACATATGTCTAGGGACGTCACTCGGTACTGTCAGTCATATGGCATCTGTCAGAGACTGAATGCCCAGTTCCACTTGGTGAAAACCCAACCATTGATATTCTTTTCAGGTGTGTAGCATTCAGTCTCTTGGAGAATTGTGCCTTCATTGGAATGAGGCCACGTATGGATTCTCACATCATTGATTATGCTGCGCTATACCCTGTGGCAGTTGTTCTTAGTTATTTTAGTACCATGTTAGTTACAAATGCACTGATCACCAGTTTCTCAAGTAGGATTTCTAGAAGAAATCTTGTCCAGTAGAGGGACTGAATTTACAAGCATTGCTAATTAAACGTTTTAGGATAAAGCAGTTTAAATCTACTCCTCATCACTCTATGTGTAACAGTCTAGTTGATAATCTGAACTCTACTTTTACCAAGTAATGACAATACTCTGCCTGGGAAAGATCATGTGACTGGCATATGCATTTGCCAGCACTTTTGTTTGTGTTGCTTGAAGTACCACAAGATTCAACTTTTTTTTCACCCTTGGAACTCTTACACAGTTTAACTGTTAGGGGACCCATGTCTATATTATGAGAATATTTGTCAGAAAGTGTGCTAGCAGAATCTTTGAAAAGCCTATATCAACACATGAGTGAACTTGCAAACCACATTGATACTTCATGTCAGACAGCAGCCAAGAATGTACACAAAAGTAAAGATTGACAAGCACTCTGTACAACTGTAAACATGTAGCATTGAAGGCAGTTTGCAGGTGTTGTTGTTAATTCTGCACCAAAACAAATTAGAAGTATCATGGCAAGAACCCTATGAAGTTGTCGAGAGATTGAGTAAATGCAATTTCCGAATTCAGTCCGGTCACAAAGGCAACCGTTAGCTTATTGTAAGTTAACTGACTGATAAAGAAAGAATGGACTTGAATATTTCTTACATGTTTGCTATTGATCTATGATTCGAATTGGAGAATGTTTATGTAATTGAACCATTATTTTATGTTCATCAATTTGACTACGCTATTATACTTGTGAATTTTAATCGATGCTATATTTCTTATGTTGTGTGGGTGTGTATCGGAGTAACGAAATTGTTGCAGGATTGTTGTAATTGGTCATGGATCATTATATAATAATAATAATAATCGATAAATAAGTTGGCGTCAGCATTAAATGTACCACCTGTCCCCCAAACTTGCTTTTCTTGAAAAATAAGGTTCGTTTCTAAATTTAGATCAAATACCATCATAGCATGACTTTGGCCATAGTGTGTATGGTCTCTTATGCACTGCTTCTGTATCTAGGTAATAATTGGGAAGGTCAAAGGCATAAAAATATGCTTGGAACAGTTGTATGAAAGCAAAATTCAGACAGACAAATTCTTTAAATTATTTTCTATTTTAACTCTTTAAAATGAGTATTAAAATCAAGTTGGTTTCAAAGGTACAAAAGTTATGTGTTTGTCATATAGATAGATAGATAGATAGATAGATAGATAGATAGATAGAGAGAGAGAGAGAGAGAGAGAGAGAGAGAGAGATGGAGGGAGGGAGGGGTGAATTTAAATAAGTAAGGGGGCCTACTCTTATGGAAATATTTACACGTGTCACATATTTTTGTATCAGCACTTCAAAACCTTCCTTCCTTCCTTCTGTATCCTGTTTTGGTGCCTCTTCTGGTCGTATGATGCAGTTTTGGCCAGATGATTCTGCATTGTTTGCCTGACTGCCATGAGAATTTGTTCTCTGGACACGATTTTGACTTGCCATTCCTAAAACTGTACTCTGGTAGGGACTGCTGACCACTGCTGAGAGAAAATTTACTTGATGAGTCTCGAACAGTGCTAGACAAATTGACATTTGACCTATTTGAACTGAGAGCATCATAACTCGAGATTTCAACCTTAAAAATTCATGTGAATAATCCTTTCCAATTTGACCCTCTTTTCAATTTCCATTTCATGTGCACTTGTATAAATCTCTTTGTTACTATATGCGTGTGTCAGTTTGGATTGAACTAGAAAAGCACCGAACCAGCCTTTAGTATTTTCTGAACACAATCTGAACTGTGGAAAACAATCATTTTTTCATGATAGTTTATATGCAATGACACACACAATTGTTGCACTGAACTGCTTAAAAGTTCCTAATTTAATTTAATTAACAAAATTATTGTTTGTGTGTGAACATCATATATTTGTCACACACATTTTGCCTTTGTGACTACATATGTCAGTATTTGTAGTACTAGTAATTGCTTGGTTAGAAAACCTACTTTACATGTTGATCTCAATTCGTTTCTTTTATTACTTAATTTTTTAAATATTTTTTTAACACGTGTTCTTTTCAAGGAAAGTTTGGTATGCAGATTGGTGGGTTGAGCGAATACTGGTTTAATATTAAGTCAGAGAAATGCATACCTTAAGTAAGTGTTCCGTCTAGATAATGAGATGCGTGAAGGCCAAACTTATACAGGCATTCGTGTAGCTTAAAGACGAACGAATTGACATACGGCTTTTGATCTGGTAACACTAAGTGCGGGTGATGTAAGTTTTAATCTATGTAGCACTGAGGCTCGACCAAGATTCATGTTCGAATTTATAAAGTACTTTATGGCCGCGGTTATAAGGATAAATTAGGAGGATTATTGTCATATCAACCCTGCTTATCAGAGGAAAAAATGGAGATGAAGCAACACAGTAAAGATGACTATGGAATACGAGTAGATACTGTTTTCTATTGTCTAATATAGTATTTTTTTTAGTGTGATAGGAATGTTTTACTTAATGGTGTATGCATTTTATACACAGTGTAAGATTTCCATGTTTTCCATTGTTTTATACACAGTGTAAGATTTCCATGCTTTCCATTGTTTTATACACAGTGTAAGATTTCTATGTTTTCCATTGTTTTATACACAGTGTAAGATATCTATGTTTTCCATTGTTTTATACACAGTGTAAGATATCTATGTTTTCCATTGTTTTATACACAGTGTAAGATATCTATGTTTTCCATTGTTTTATACACAGTGTAAGATATCTATGTTTTCCATTGTTTTATACACAGTGTAAGATATCTATGTTTTCCATTGTTTTATACACAGTGTAAGATATCTATGTTTTCCATTGTTTTATACACAGTGTAAGATATCTATGTTTTCCATTGTTTTATATGTGGCTCCGTGCGTGAGATATAATGTTTTCCATATAGTGGAATGCACATCGTCCAAAGTGGGAGAGATCAAAATTACGCTAGGAGAAGTCTACATTAGAACTTGATGACCATAAAGTAAGTCTACCTGATCCAGGCGTAATATTTTCTTTAGAATGGGTTGGAGATGCTGTTAAGGAGTTTTTTTTTTTTTTTAAATCAGCGCACTATCTTTTATGGTATAAAACTTTCACAGTGGTTTGCCTAACACATCAAGAGCAGACGATATATCACGTGGTCTGTGATGTCGCATAGTCACGTGCCTATACAGCTATTTGCGCGTCTTCCACAGAATGGAGCCCGTTTGTCTTCAATAGTGTGAGAAAAAATGTCTTCCACAGAAAGGAGCCCGTTTGTCTTCAATAGTGTGAGAAAAAATGTCTTCCACAGAATGGAGCCCGTTTGTCTTCAATAGTTTGAGAAAAAATGGCTTCCAAAAATATAATAATAATAATAATAATAATAATAATAATAAAATATCTTTATTAGAGTGAGATAAAAATGCTTCCAGTAGTGTGAGATAAGAACGTCTCCCATTCTTGAGATAAGAACGTCTTCCATTGCGTGAGATAAGAATGTCTTTCATTTGTGAGATAAAAATGTGTCTTTCATTTGTGAGATAAAAATGTGTCTTTCATTTGTGAGATAAAAATGCTTCCAGTAGTGTGAGATAAACATGCTTCCAGTAGTGTGAGATAAGAACGTCTCCCATTCTTGAGATAAGAACGTCTTCCATTGCGTGAGATAAGAATGTCTTTCATTTGTGAGATAAAAATGTGTCTTTCATTTGTGAGATAAAAATGCGTCTTTCATTTGTGAGATCATAATATCTTTTATGTATGGGATACGAATGTCTTTCATTTGTGAGATCAGAATATCTTTCATGTGTGGGAAACGAATGTCTTTTATAAAGTGAGATAAGAATATCTTCCATGGCGTAATATATTTTTATAACATTGATTGTGTATAGTTTCCATAGAGTGGATAGGTATGTCATCAGAATAGAATCCATCCATCCATCCATCCGTCTATCTATCTATCTATCTATCTATCTATCTATCTATCTATCTATCTATCTATCTATCTATCTTTCTATCTATCTATCAATCTATCTATCTACCTTTCTGAAATATTGTGGCATAAATATGTCTTCGATAGTGTGAGATATGTATATTTTGCAAAGTGAGTGACACACGCGTACACACACTCATACCCACATCCGCACACCCCCATATAAATATCTTAGTATGTTACGTACACACACTCATACCCACATCCGCACACCCCCATATAAATATCTTAGTATGTTACGTACACACACTCATACCCACATCCGCACACCCCCATATAAATATCTTAGTATGTTACGTACGCGAAAGCATAGTACAGTAAAGTCACTATCGCTTTCTTGTCTGTGAAATTAGTATGCACGTTTAATATCGTGAGTTCTTGTCTGTGAAATTAGTATGCACGTTTAATATCATGGGTTCTTGACCAACCATGGCCAGTGATCTTTCCCATCCACTTCTGAATTCATGGATGATTAGCTTAGTGTTTTAGTTAAAAGTGTTGAAGACTCTATGAAATTTAGTTCAGCTAGATGTGGCCATTGCTATTATTATGTGTGTCTTAGTGCGCATGCGCATTTGCTGCCGATCGTGTGATATGATCGTCTCCACAAACGTTATGCTGATCAGCTTTGCAGTCACTTACATCAAGGTGCATCACTGGCATGCAACACATTGAGACAACAAGTAGCTTCAAGTGAATCCCACTACTTCCAGTTCGACATTTATCCTTTGTGCACAAAGGAGATTTGTGAATACGTTAGCCTCCTACCGAGACGTGCTGAGTGTTTTATGAGACGTTGTAAGCAGAGGAAATGCTAATGCATTGATTAAAAAAATAGTCCCTTTCAATGTGTCAGATGTTTTCAAAATCAAATTGTCGTTTGTGTAATTATCTTTGAGGAAGTAAGTGTAAACTTTTTATCGTCAAATTTTATCGTTTTGTAGTATTGTGTGATCATGTAGGAATGTATATACCAGGGTACATTGGCATGTAAAGCGTGTCCTAATGTACAGTCATGCACTCGTGCAATTAACACGTGCGTGATAATATTCGTTTGTACACACTGTCCGGGTATTTATTAATACTAGTGATGTGTGCCAATATTTGACTGTTTGCAGTGTCTCAATGTATCAGTAAATATTAGAGTGCTAAAAGTGTTTACACTTTACACTGTCCAGGTGCATCAGAATGTATAAGTAGTGTGTGCTAGTATTTGTTTGCACTATCCCAGTGTATTAGTATATTTTAGTGTGGTGATATTTGCTCTGTCATGGTGTATCATTAATGTGTTTTAATATTCAATTATTTGTACTGTTCGGGTGTATCAGTATGTATTAGTTTGTACTAATATTTAACTGTATGCACTGTCCTGATAGAACAGTTATGTATTAGTATTTATTAGTTGTAATACGTCTTGCAGTCGGTAATCTGTAGTTCATTAGCGTGAGTCAGATAACGATGTATATATATATATATACAAGTTTAAATATGAGTATATATGAAATTGGAGGGGAAGGGAACATATTGAAATGCGAGATTATCTAAGGATCATATTGTGTAATTCTATCAGTGCTCTGCACACACGTTAAAATACAAGTGTATTCGAACTCAAACTAACTTCTCGCAATGCTGGATGATAAATATATGTCATTAAGATTTTATAACAATATTTACTGATTGCTATAATTCACTTAAAAATTAGACATTTTCTCTTAAATTTTAAAATTATTTTACTTTATTTCTGGCTAAATTGGCTAATTAAAGCATGCTTAAAAAGTCAAAGAATGTACAGTGCGAATTCTTGACTGATAAGAAATATGTCATGTCAGTGATTGGTCATTAATAGTTACAGCTTGTGCAAACTTGATTTATTTTCTGGTCATTGACTGGTAATTCATATTTACAGTTAGTGCAACATTAACTTATTTTCTTATGGGAAATGTGTTATTGATTGGTCATTAATACAGTTAATGTAACATAGATTTGTTTTATGAAAAGAAATGAGTTATTGACTGGTCATTAATACAGTTGATGTAACATAGACTTGTTTTATGGGAAATGTGTTATTGACTGGTCATTAATACAGTTGATGTAACATAGATTTGTTTTATGAAAAGAAATGAGTTATTGACTGGTCATTAATACAGTTGATGTAACATAGACTTGTTTTATGGGAAATGTGTTATTGACTGGTCATTAATACAGTTGATGTAACATAGACTTGTTTTATGGGAAATGTGTTATTGACTGGTCATTAATACAGTTGATGTAACATAGACTTGTTTTATGGGAAATGTGTTATTGACTGGTCATTAATACAGTTGATGTAACATAGACTTGTTTTATGGGAAATGTGTTATTGACTGGTCATTAATACAGTTGATGTAACATAGACTTGTTTTATGGGAAATGTGTTATTGACTGGTCATTAATACAGTTGATGTAACATAGACTTGTTTTGTGAAAAGAAATGTGTCTGTAATCGATTGTTAATACTTTACGCTTAGTGCAATCATGACTTATATTCTCAAAATAAATGCGTGTAATTGATTGGTCATTAATACTTACAGAAAGTTCGATCTTTACTCGTTTGGTTCGATATAATAAAAAACTGACAATTAATACCTACAATTAATGCCTACAGTTAAGGCTTTTCTTCAGTTTTCCTTTTTAAATGAATGATTTAGAACTAACCTGTAGTCTTTGTTGTCGCGTTTCACTTATGCATCCAGTATTGCTAGAAGTCAATGGTACGCACACGTATTGCTAGAAGTCAATAGTACGCACACGTATTGCTAGAAGTCAATAGTACGCACACGTATTACTAGAAGTCAATAGCACAAACAGTTATTGATAGAAGTCAATAAAACACACAGGTATTACTGGAATTCAAATTTCGCACAAAAGTACAGCAAGAGTCATCAGTATATACGAATATTGATGGCAGTCAGTAGTGCACAATAGTATTGCTTGAAATGAATAGTACACACAGGTATTGCAGAAGTCAAAAGTACATACGAATATTGTTAGAAATCAGTAGTACATAAGAATATTGTTGGAAGTAGATTACACATAAGTGGTATTACTAGAAGTGAATAGTGCACACGAGTTTGCTAGAAGTCAAAGTATACTCGAATATTGCTAGATGTCAATCGTACACTCGTATTGGTAGAAGTGAATAGTGTACATAATATTACTAGAAGTCAGTATTATACACGAGTATTGCTAGAAGTCAGTACTACGCACACAGGGTATTGCTAGAAGTAAATAGAATATACAAATTTGCTAGAAGTCGAGTGTACACTCGAGTTTTGATAGAAGTCAAAAGTACACTCGAGTATTGCTAAAAACCGACACACACAAGTACACCTAGAAGTCAACAGTACACATGAGTTATGCTAAAAGCCAATAGTACGAGTATTTCTAGAAGTCATAGAGTATCGCTAGAAAACAATAGAACACACGGGTACTGTTAGAAGTCAATAGTATTCACGTGTTTTGCTGGAAATTAATAGTACACACAAGTTTTGCTGGAAGTTAACACTACACACGAGTTTTGCTGGAAGTTAATATTACACACGAGTATTGCTATTAGCCAAATATACGCACGTGGTTAAGGGTGAAGACTATTAATTTTTCCTTCGTGTCTCTCGTAACACGTCACCATTTTATGAGCCTGCACTGCATTAGTGCCTGTCCCCACTCTGCTTTATAGATTTACATCTTCTTAGCTTTATAAGGCCACGATCTGTCTCCACTCTGCTTTATAGACTTACATCTTCTTAGCTTCATAAGGCCACGATCTGTCTTCTCTGCTTTATAGATTTACATCTTCTTAGCTTTATACGGCCACGATCTGTCTCCTCTGCGTCTGCATTTTTCTTCAACTACTTGAGTTGTCATTAAGTGGGAAACAGACAGTTACCCCAGAATCGGAGAAAAAAGGAACAAAACACCCAAGTAAAGGATGCAGCAGATGATTCAAAGGGTGGAGGGATTGCTGTCGATGTATTATGCACTGCGACTGTGGAAGATCTGGTAACATTTCAGTAACAGATGGTGTGAAAAATCAACATCATAATATTACTAACTTTTGATTAATCGAACTTTAGTGATATGTAGTGTGTCTAGATTTTATTTTTATACTTGGAGTGACTTTAATTGAAAGGACGCAATGTCAGCATGGATATATGATTTCTGCTCAATCGTGCAAGGAGAAGCACGTGGACAGAAGTACGTCGACTGAGGATAGAATTAATTAGAACGTGTTAGAAGTACGTACAACTGAGGTTAGAATTAATTAGAACGTGTTAGAAGTACGTACAACTGAGGTTAGAATTAGGTACAACGTGCTAGAATTACGTACAGCTGAGGATAGAATCAATTACAAAGTCCTAGAAGTACGTACAACTGTGGATATAATTAAGTACAATGTGCTAGAAGTACGTACAACTGTGGATATAATTAAGTACAATGTGCTAGAAGTACGTACAACTGTGGATATAATTAAGTACAATGTGCTAGAAGTACGTACAACTGTGGATATAATTAAGTACAATGTGCTAGAAGTATACATGTATAGAAAACCTTGGCATTTGTTTACGTTGTCTTGATATTGATGTAAAGGCAATATTGCCAATTAGTTATTGCATTGATCATTGCCGAAAGAAAAAAAAAATGCAGTTCTATTTTATACACAATATTATCAGACGTCAAACGCTTATATATCTGTTATATGTAGATAAAACAATTTACTGAAACTCATATAAATGCCTGGAAGTTACATAACAAAACGCATTACTTATTATTGCACAATTTATACAGGCATAAAACTACATTTCATTTCGTGAGTACCATGATATCTATATCTTTATCTATATCTATATCTATGTATGAACTTATTAAGTGCAGATACATATAGGCTTACTATGTACGGTGGAGTAAATCTGCCTATCCCTTTTTATAAATTCAATAATATATCTTTGTTGCCAAATTTAAAGTGACCCGACCTTTGACACTGTGCATGATGATATTTTTAAGTACCAAAGTTGGAGTAAACAACATAGGTAAGAATATGCTAGTACTTGCAGATTTAATCCATACCAGCTCCAAGCAGATGAATATTTTCTCTGACCAATAGACTTATTGGGGATGGACTGAAATTTATTTAGTTGAAGAAAATGCTAAATTCTAATTGTGACAGAGTACATTTGCCTCTCCCTATTTTTAAATTTATACTGTTATATAAATTGCTAAATTGTCAGAGTATCCCTACCTTGGACACTCCTTATAGGGTTATTTTTGAAAGTGAGTTGAAGTAAACAACTCGAGGAAAAAACATTCTAGATTACTGACGTAATGCAAACTGAGTGAGTAGTTGTTATTTTTATTATCTAATGATTATGATTTATGAGAACGAGACCAGCCAATGGGGTGAGATTAAAAAGTTACGTTTTGTAGAAAATTTTGTTCTCTGATCACTTTGAACTTGATGGAAAAGGATAAAGTATGGCTTTGAAAGGCAGTCATTAGCTTGATGGTGAGTTAAACCTGACTAAGAGAGAATAAACTTAGAAGCATTTCATGCAATTTTACTATTGATATGTTATACTTGCATTTATGTAGAGATGACTATGTATGTTAACTTTTATTTCTATAAATGTTTGAACTAAGGTGCACACGTGTAGTGTGCTAACACTTGACATTGTTTGATATGCTGCATTTATTTTACCACGTGTGTAGAAGGTTAATAAATACTGTGGCAGGAAATTGCAAGCTGAGAATGAGATTTAAGATAGAATGGATTGATATTGTGATAAACAGGAAACTTAGGTTTGCTTCTTAATTATAGTTTACATTGAACAAATAGCCTTTTCAGGTACCCATTCAGGTTTCCAGTTACACTTCATGTGTTCACCAGTTAGGAACTTGAATGACCTGGAAGGCATGGGAACTTCTACTGCTGTGCACAGATGCAAGGAGTATGGTATACAGTTTGGGATGCACATGTACATGCTGGGTACATCAGGAGAATTCTGGTACATTGAGGTTGCCAGAGTTGTTTGAAGGAACTGACATAGTGAGGAGAGTGCTGAAGTTTTCCAAGAATATAACAGTGCATCAGTGGATTTTTTCATGCATGTGGCAGGAGACAGAAAAAGGGACCAATAGGAGTCAGTTGGTGGTACCCATGAGTAATCGAGCAAGCATACTGTATTTATCTCACAATCCACCCACTGCCAGTCATCTCAGACCAAGCAAAACTTTAACACGTGTACTGGTTGAGTTTTATTGGCCAGATATGATGGGAGACATCACTTGCTACTGTCATTCGTATGATATCTGTCAGTGAGTGAACAGGAAAATGGAAAGTCCCATTCCATTAGGGGAAACCCTGACTATCTACATTTCTTTTAGGCATTTAGCCACTGATCTTATTGGAGAAGTCATGTCCTCATGGGGCAGAGTTCATAGATGGATTATCACCATCATTGAATATACTATGCATTACTCTGAAGTGATTGCTCTTAGTTCTATTAGCATCAGTAGCAAATGCACTGTTTACCATTTCCTGGCATGTAGGATTTCCAGAAGAAATCTTGTCCAATAGGGGCCACAATGACAGAGATAATGAAAGAGATTAACCAACTTCTGAGTTTAAAGCAGTTCAGAATCACTCCTTACCATCCTGTGTGTAGTGGTCTAGTAGAGATCTGAATGCCACTTTTACTACTAATAGAGCAGATGTTAACTCGAAAGTTATGTCAAAATCTTGGGGTGTGTGGTGGAATAAATTTGCTTATCCCTATTTCTATACTTAATTAAATATTTGTTTCCAATGTTAATATGATCCGACCTTGAACATTGCTTATGATATTTTTAAGTGCCAGAGTTGGAGTAAACAACTCAGATAAAGAATATGCTAGAACTCCGCAGATGCAATCCAAACCAGTTCCAAGTAGATGAGTAGTTTTTCTGACTAATAGTCTCACACTTGTTCATAAAAACTTCATCCAATGGGATTGGACTGAAATATATTTTGTTGAAGAATGTCCTATATTTTAATCACTTTGATTTTGACGTAACTCAAGTTTGGTCATGAAGGCATTCATTAATTTATGGTAAATTAACTGACTGATAACTATAGAATGAACTTCAAAATATTTCATACATTTGCTATTGATCTATGATTTGATTTGGAGAATGCTTTATGTAATTACACTATTATTTCTAAGGTCACTAATCAGATTACGTTGTACATTATAATTGTGTTATTTGGTCAATGCTATATTTCTTATGTTGCATGTGTATCGGGCTAATGAATATCATTGCAGTATTTGCAAGTTGAAATGTTTATAAGAGAGAAAGGGGTTGAGAGAATAAATATGCCTGAAATTTAGAGCTGCCATAAATTTGACATTTGCAGAGAGAAGCACACATTTTTTGTTTCATAGCATTCAGACTTCAGTGACTACTGTACTCTACCAGATTCACTTTGGTATGTATCCAGCATTATCATCGCATTTATCAGTAAACGTGTTGCTGTAAGTTGATTCCTGTGAATTCCAGTCGAGAACCTATACAGTGAAAATTGAGGTTTGAATTTGGTCTCAAGAATTCATGAAGATTATTTTGAACATTCCTCATAGTGTGCTTGAGTAGTGCACATTAATGTTTTTGAACATTCCTCATAGTGTGCTTGAGTAGTGCACATTAATGTTTTTGAACATTCCTCATAGAGTGCTTTGATAAGGGTATACAAAGTTCTGGATGATTCTCCAGGGTGTGCTTGTGAGCACATCAGAAATCCTGTACAGTTGTGTGATGTGCCTAGAAGGATACATTGGACCACCATTTAATAAGAAAGGCATTGACGTGTTGCAAACTTCGTGATTGTGTACACGTATTAGTGACTACAGCCATCATTGAAAAGTTTATATATATATATATATGTATATATTGACTATAATTATGTCTCTAAAACTCCACTTTCATTTATATGAATGAGTGTCTAATGTAATCAAACATTGTTGTGAAGGGATGTAAATGACAATGCTCCTTTGATTACATTCATATGTTGTATATTTGATTGTTGATTTAATGTATTTATTCTTAAATTTATTAACCTTCTTGCACATATATTAAAGCCTTAAGTTGGAGTAATAGTTAGTGGTTTGGGGGCTCGTTAAATATAAATAAAAGACGAATTTTTATTACTCCTTTGTTAAGAAGTTTCCACCTGTAGAAACATTATGCGACAGTAAAACGTCTATCTTATTATTGTGTAAAAGAGTAGAGGTTTACGACACCGTTATAATTCGCCAAGTGAGAGACATGTTGGTCTTGAGGGAGAAATATTAATAACTGTAAGTAAAGTTTCTCGATCACTTGTAATTAGTTATGCGTCATTAATTAATAAATAATAATCATACGCGTGAATGGTGCTCAGACAGGTGTCACACTATGCATATCTATCTATCTATCTATCTATCTATCTATCTATCTATCTATCTATCTATCTATCTATCTATCTATCTATCTATCTATCTATCTAATCTCTCTCTCTCTCTCTATCTCTCTATCTATCTATCTATCTATCTATCTATCTATCTATCTATCTATCTATCTAATCTCTCTCTCTCTATCTGTCTGTCTATCTATCTATCTATCTATCTATTTATCTATCTATCTATCTATCTATCTATCTATCTATCTATCTATCTATCTATCTATCTATCTATCTATCTATCCGCATGTGTATACATACATATTAATAAAACTTGAAATTGTGATGAAATACCGCACGTTTCGTGCTTGACAAGTGCAACCTCCACTACCGATTAAAGTAGAAAATGACTGATGCCCCAGGAAGCAATAAAGATGGATTGTACCTATAACTTTCAGCATAGTTGCTTTGGAAAGTGAAAGCTAATTGCTGACATTGATCGATTTGTAAGATCATTGTTTGATGTAGTGAAAATGTTCAACGTGCATTTAGGTGTTAAATATTACGATCAAAATATGACAATAAAAAAAAATGTCTTGCCTAAGCATCACTAAACCAACTGGTTCGAAAGTAACGTCTTTTTGAAATTGACTGCTCGGTCGTCTGCAAAGACATTATATAAAATGCACTATGTATGATATAATATACTTATTTCACACTATATCAAATTAACTATTTGTGACATAATGAACTTATTTCACATTATATAAAATGTACTATGTATCATGTAATATATTTATTTCACACTATATCAAATTAACTGTGACATAATGAACTTTTCACACTTGTGAAATTCACTAAATATGATTTTATTTACTTCACTCTATATAAAATGCACTGTATGTGACGTAATTTGCTTATTTTACACTATATAATGTACACCATATATGAAGGAATGTACCGCTTAACTATATGCAAAAGACACTGTCATTGCGCTCTGTTAAAAAATGTGGAGAAAAAGAAGTGAAATGTATGACTGTTGTAGGGTGTAAAGTAAATTGGGTAAACACATCAAATGAATAGCTGTTGTGCACTGTAAAATAAGTGAGAAAAGACATTAAATGAATTACTGTTTTACTGATGTACAGAAGACATTAAATGAATTACTGTTTTACTGTTGTACAGTGTAAAATAAGTGGGAAATATGTTAAATGAATTATTGTTGTACAGTGTAAAATAAGTGGGAAATATGTTAAATGAATTATTGTTGTACAGTGTAAAATAAGTGGGGAAAAGACATTAAATAAATTACTGTTATACAGTGTAAAATAAGTGGGAAAGACATGAATTACTGTTGTATAGTGTAAAATAATGTGAGTAAAGACATTAAATGAATGGCTGTTGTGCACTGTGTAGAGAGAGACATGGCATGAAGGACCATTGTGCACTGTATAAAAAAGTGGAGAAAGACATTGCTGTATTCAATTAAAGGAAACGCTGATTACGTGTATGCCTTCTATCGGCTCTGGACGACTATTGAATGCTACAGTGGCATTTCAGGATTAATTTAGTATAGGTAATCTAATATTTGAATAAATTTTTACGCGTGGTAAAGGGTAAAAGTATGCTTTTATTTCATAATTTATTATATTAAGTGTGATTACAGATGAATTGTCTGCTTTTATTTTATATTATATTGTAGTTACAGACGAATTGTCTACTTTTTATTTCATATTGTAGTTAAAGACGAATTGTCTGCTTTTTATTTCGTAGTGCATTAGTGTGGTTACAGAACAATTGTCTGCTTTTATTTCATATTATATTAAGTGTGATTACATACTAATTATCTGCTTTTATTTAATATTATACCAAGTGTGGTACAGACTAATTGTCTGCTTTTATTTAATATTATATTGTAGTTACAGACGAATTGTCTGCTTTTTATTTCGTAGTGCATTAGTGTGGTTACAGAACAATTGTCTGCTTTTATTTAATATTATATTAAGTTACAGACTAATTGTCTGCTTTAATTGATATTATATTAAGTGTGGTTACAGATGAATTATCTGCTTTTATTTAAGTTTACATTAAGTGTGGTTACAGATAAATAGTCTGTATTTTAAAAATAAATTTCATAGTGCATTAAGTGTGGTTAAAGATAAATAGTCTGCTTTTATTTCCTATTATATTAAATGGCTAAATATTAATTGTATGTTTTTATTCAAAATTAAATTAAGTGTGGATATAGATTGTCTGCTTTTATTTCATATTTTAAATCGAGTCTGGTTATAGATTAATTGTCTACTTTTATTTCCTATTAAATTAAATGTGGGTATGAATTAATTGTCTACTTGTATTTAATTTTAAATTAAATGGGGATACTGATTAATTATTTGCTGGTATTTAATTTTAAATTGTGGTTTGTCGATTAAATGTCTGCTTGTTATATTTTAACGGACACTTCCTGTATAATTAAATAAAAATAAACGAAATTGCTTGCATTCAAAAAATCTATCATTACCTTCATATGCGTACTCCCAAAATACCACATACACCATAATTGAGATTCACATTTGACCTCAGTGTCAGCATATTCCAGCCTACATGATGCACAAACTGTCAACCCAACTTGAGACTCACATTTAACCTCAATGTCAGCGTATTCCAGCCTAAATGATGCACAAACTGTCAACCCAAATTGAGACTCACATTTAACCTCAATGTCAGCGTATTCCAGCCTAAATGATGCACAAACTGTCAACCCAACTTGAGACTCACATTTAACCTCAATGTCAGCGTATTCCAGCCTAAATGATGCACAAACTGTCAACCTCAACTTAGTGACTCTCTGAAACTGGTGCTGCATGGGCGAAAAATTAATGAACTCTTTCTTGGGTTGGAAAGGGTGTAACTTTTTCTTATTTTTATGAACTATTAATAAGCCTGGAAATTGTGGTTTTAAGAATGGAATCCTTTCCAGCTTTTTGGGAACCATTTAAAAACTGTGTACACCAAACTCAGGGAGACATTTTTCACTGTTCCCATTTGGACAGACAATGTCTTCCTTCATTAGGTAAAATAGATTCTAACAGATTAAATTTACTGTATCAATGTGATAAAATCTATTTCACTGTGCAATTCAGGAATTACAAATTATATTTCAAACACATTATTGTTTCATTCTATGTAATTTAAGGTACATGAAACTTTTTCATTCCAGCAACTGTTAGATCGATGTTTATTACTTATTTCATTGTGTGATTAACAAAATCAACCAATTGTGTACAATGTCTAAGATACATAGTCATTATACTACTTAGTTAAATGTACTGTATTTAAACACAATCACCAATGTTATTACTTTGTTAAAGAACATTAATTTATATAACATTGGTGATTGTGTTTAAATACAGTACATTTAACTAAGTAGTATAATGACTGAGAGGAATGTTACATCATGTCATATCAATAACACCTTATTACACTCTTTCACATCACCCCTGCTGAGTAATCTTTTGTATTAACCAATAGTAATCATGTATGTAGTTGTGTCTAGTATCTTAATTATAGTACCAATCATTATCACACTTTTGTCTGACGTTTATTCATTAATAAACAGTTTGCCACTAGAAAAACCCACAGAGCAGCTTGTTTTACTAATATCTTCTGGCTTCTAAATAACCTAGATTTTGGGGTGGCTGGGGAATAGAGCTGCTTCACTGTTGTCAATCTTAAATCCATGATATAATTTAAAGTTACTCTGCACTCCATTCCTGGAACATGGACTCTACCACTAATTTTAATTAATGCAGGGAGGGGGAAGGGTGCTTTCATATTTACTATCATTTATCGTGACCACCCACTCCACCAGACGTCACAGTTGCATTTCGTCTTATTAAGAGTAGTTGCATATTAATTGTCTGGTTGTATTTCTTATTAAATTTAGAATAGTTATCATTTAATTGTCTAGTTTTATTTCATATAAATAAAATTCTGTCAGCTTTTCATGTTCTCTAGCTTGCAGTAAAATTCTGTTAATGAGTAATTGGTTAACCAAACACTGAATTTACAATAGTTTGTTCTCCGTTAAATACAATGGTCGTCTAAATTTGTTAAAATCCTAGAAGCAGTTGACATTAAAGATTTAGTTTTAATATGTTTTTAATATTTATTGTCCAGGTATTGAAATTTGCTATAAAATGTATCACGTTTAATGCTATAAATGATTTTTAAAATATATAAGTGTTTACAGTGAATATATGATAAAAGCAGTATAACAGATCTATAATTTATATCTATAATCCTAACTTCAGCCATTCGTTAATTCCTAACAGACCGAGTGACAAAGATTCCAATAGGCAAATAGTCCATAATTTATTCTTCGGCCAAAGACTCCAATAGGCAAATAGTCCATAATTTATTTTGCGCCCAAAGACTCTAATAGGCAAAAAGTCCATAATTTATTTTGCGCCCAAAGACTCCAATAGGCAAATAGTCCATAATTTATTCTTCGGCCAAAGTCTCCAATAGGCAAATAGTCCATAATTTATTCTGCTGCAGACTCTAAATAGGCAAATAGTCCATAATTTATTCTACGCCTAAAGTCTCCAAAAGGTCGCTAAGTACTACTTCATTCGTTGCTGCAATATGGCTACAGTATGTTTGATAATAAGATATGTAGTCCAGTGGTACAGTATGCCCACTCTACGTTTGATAATAAGATATGTAGTCCAGTGGTACAGTATGCCCACTCTACGTTTGATAATAAGACATGTAGACCAGTGGTACAGTATGCCCATTCTACATTGGATAATAAGCTATGTATTTCAGTGGTGCAATCTGAACATCGCTGAATCCACACCAATGGAAAGGCGCAATTTAATTAAATTGATTGATATATTGAAAGTAGGAAACTTGTCAATGTACATCATTTCTACTCGAGGAAATATGTCTCTTGTGAAACTGCTTTCCATCCGATGATTGAAGTTTGTTTCAGGGTGTAAAATAACAGTCGATTTATAATCTTCAATCATCTTAAGACAGCCTTTCTTGATGAGACTGCAGTATTCATCAGTCACGATCTTTTAAAACCTTACCTTCATAAGCCTATTCAAATAACTTCATCAATGATAAACTATTTTTTTCTTTATAAACCCCTGTTTGTTGGTGTCCATCACAGATCAATGCTCAGTTCACTTCTTTTTAACTTAAACATTAACTATCTTCCACTTTGCATTATATCCGCCAGAGGTCACGTCTGCATTGATACGTCATTTCACAACGTAAGCAATATCACTAAATGACTTACTATTACCGGCAAGAGCTGGAAGCATGATGTAATGTTAAAGGCATGAGTTTTCACTTATGAGAGAGTTTCGTTGCTTCTTGAAAAGGATATAAGACAGGTCGTCCCTTCAAAATGTTTAACATTCTGTAAATATAAAATTATTATGAAAGTTAATCAGTACAAGGCCTTGAGTTCTTATCGATCTAAGCTACTGTTGCTGTCATAGGTCCAACTTGTAACCACGCAATTGTCACAATGTTTCTTATTACAACTATCTAAACTGAAACAACTGTTCACTCAAACAACTGTCACAATGTTTCTTATTACAACTATCTAAACTGAAACAACTGTTCACTCAAACAACTGTCACAATGTTTCTTATTACAACTATCTAAACTGAAACAACTGTTCACTCAAACAACTGTCACAATGTTTCTTATTACAACTATCTAAACTGAAACAACTGTTCACTCAAACAACTGTCACAATGTTTCTTATTACAACTATCTAAACTGAAACAACTGTTCACTCAAACAACTGTCACAATGGTTTTATGGTACTACAATATTTCGTTGAAAAATGCAGGAATATATTGCATTAATCTTATACTCATCTTTAATGAACTATTGTTCGGACTATGCAGGATATAAATATACTATCTAATCTTAGACATTTTATACCGTATTCAAAAACGAACCATAAAATTAATTCACCCAAAGCTAGCTGAACGTCACAAATAAACTCTTTTCTTGCCCTTTCAAAAGTATCAAATTCAACACTCGAGCCGCCATGTACCAAACAGTTCGCAACACAGCATCACACTACTTAAAATCTTTGTGCTCTTAAGGACGACAGATAATCCTCAGGCTACAGACAGATATTTTTAGCACGACTGAATTTTCAAAACTTCTCTATATGGAATTCTATCTCGAATATAGAGCGGGTACTACAATTAAGTCTGTAATTCAAGACCTTGTCATTTCGTAAATGTTTTGCTGTAAATAATCACGTCTGTGTGCATGAAAATTGCAGACGGAGATAAATGTTATGATGCGAATTCATGTAGTATATTTTATTTACTGGATATAAATATTATGATGTGAATTCATGTAGTATTTTTTATTTACTGGATATAAATATTATGATGTGAATTCATGTAGTATTTTTTATTTACTGGATATAAATATTATGATGTGAATTCATGTAGTATTTTTTATTTACTGGAGATAACTGTTATGATGTAAATTCATGGAGTATGTTATATTTACTGGACATAAATATGATATGAATTCGAATATTATGTTTTATTTACCTGAGACAAATGTTATGATGTGAATTCATGTAGTATGTTATAATTATTGGAGACACATGCTAAGATGTGAATTCATGTAGTATGTTTTATTTACAAGCGACAAATGGCATGAACTGTACTCCTGCACCATGATTTATTTACAGGAGACAATTACTCACGATGTGTACTCATGTAGTATTTTTATTTACTGGAGACAATTACTCACGATATGTACTCATGTAGTATTTTTTATTTACTGGAAGTCCTTAAAACTATATCTTCATGTAACTTTCAATGAATACAGTATATTCTCTAAAAGCCTATGGCTGCCATAGTATAGGTCCTGTAACAGTATAATTTCGTGTAACGTATAATCATTATAGGGCAGTATCTTGTACTTTTTTGCAACCACAGCTAATTTTTTGTAGAAGCTTTACAGTACATACATCTTAATAATCATTTCAAAATATTCTTCTGTAGCGTACATCATTACTGTACAAATTGCTATAACGTAAGTCTTGTGTATCATTGCTGTATAGTCTCAGTAATGTCTAATCAGTTCGGGAAAACGTCACATTACATATATACGTCTGCAGACTACTGACTACGTTATGGTGATCCTTAAAAATAATCCTACTATGCAGTCATTAAACTGAAATCACGCATTGTCGTTAAATTACACTCTCATTTATTACAACACAGTTATTACAACATAGTTCCATTTAGCTCATTATTATCACGTCAAGTTTAATATCGTGATTACAATGAAATCTTATAAGTAAGAGATGCAGCTTAATATCAAGTAAATTATAACATCTATCGTTATACTAATATACCTTGTAGTCATTACAATATTTACTTCTGTAATTATAATAATTATAGTCTCAAAGAGAATATTTATTACTTTATAGTTTCTTGCAATATGTACACAGTACAATATAGTATTTTGTAGCTATTAATCTATACAACATTGCTTCTATCGCATATAATAATCAAAGCAGTCTCATTAGGCATTAATATAAAGTCACGAGCAATATTATCATTATAGTTTAAAATACTGAGTCACGAGCAATATTATCATTATAGTTTAATACACTATAACTGAAAGTTATTACAGTACAGTTAGTGTAAATTAAATTCACTACATTGTAGTCTTCTGTAACATATAGTAAATACATTATTGTCTTTGTTGCATAAAATCATTATATTATTGTCTTTGTTGTATAAAATCATTACAGTATTATCTCCATAGCACAATATCTTTACAAAATTATCTCCATAGCACAAAATCTTTACAGTATTATCTCCGTAGCACAAAAACATTACAGTATTAACTCCGTAGCACAAAATCTTTACAGTATTAACTCCGTAGCACAAAATCTTTACAGTATTATCTCCATAGCACAACATCTTTACCGTCTTGATTCCACAGCTTGTGGTCAGCTACTCAAGCAGAATGAGATTCTGAAATACGATTCAAGACACAGAAAGCGTTGAAACAAACTATGGCAATTTGTACTGTGAGTTTGGGATGATTGTAATTTTACTCTATATATTATATACTACAAAATATTGCAATATTACTCTATATATTATCTACTACAAAGTATTACAATATTACTCTATATTATATTATACAACAATATTGTTCACTTCACAAGAGTTTACCCTTTAGTTTTGAACGTGCCAAGATTGTTGACCTAAATTAGTGATACACACGCTTCTGGTCAATATTATATTAGCCCTAATGACGACGACTTTCAACGTGTATGTGGCTAATGATTAGAGAAACACTTGAAGGAACTTGACAAGGAAAACACAGTGATGTATGTAAGAGAAGATTTGTGAGGGGAAAGCACAGCGATCCATGTAGTACACGATAAGAAAAGCATTATACGACAAGATTTGTGAGAAGAAAACAGAGATATATGTAGTATATAAGTAAAACATTATAAGACAGGATTTGTGAGGAGAAAACACAGTGAGGTATGTGATGTACGATAAGTAAAACATTAAGACAAAATTTGTGAGGAGAAAACACAGCGAGGTATGTGGTATACGATAAGTAAAACATTAAGACAAAATTTGTGAGGAGAAAACAGCGAGGTATGTGGTACTAGATAAGTAAAACATTAAGACAAAATTTGTGAGGAGAAAACACAGCGAGGTATGTGGTACTAGATAAGACGTATATGATGAAACAAAATAATTATTTTAGGGAGAAAACATGGAAATCGTACTGGACTTATAAAAATACAACTACAGCATTCAATTACGTGACAGATGCTGAGAGTACTACTCCAATAGAAAACGATTTATGTTATACCACACACACACACACACACACACACACACACACACACACACACACACACACACACACACACACACACACACACACACACACACACACATTATACACACACATATATAAATAAACATAAATACTATACATACAACCACATATATATATATAAATAATTTCTCATTCCTATTATGTATTGTTAAAAAAAAGCCGATGGTTCAGTAAATACAGTTAACGTTAACTGAAATTGCCAGTTATGAACGATATAGCTGTCATTTTAAATCTCATTTATAGTCAAAGGAAGTTCGCAGTGAAATTGTACGGTCAGAAATAGCCAGTAATAAATGGTATCTTTCTTGTATCTAGTTATGCGTCAGTCGGCCGGGATTTATTTATAAAATGGCGTTTAGCTCCCTACACACAGGGCACTCAGAATGCTCATAAGCGACCAAGCACACATTAAGACCTTCTATGATGGTAATCATATCATTGCCTCCACGAGTCGGTTTTTCTATGAAAAAAAAAAAAAGAAAGGAAAAAATAGAAGAAAGGTACACGAGACGTCTGTCATTAAACCATCAAACTCGGCCACATTTTAAAGATCTGCACTTCCCTGTCACATCTAACGGAACGTTGATTTACAGTCAACGGTCAAGTGCGGAGTGCGAAAAAAGATACGTTTACAGTCGGAGAGTGCCTTTAATCAAGTGATTGATTTACAGCCCCGTGCTAGGGCTTGGTGTCGTTCAATAAACAGGATTGCGTTACATCAGTCAGCGCTGTGCGTTCAGCATACAGGGGTTTTTAAAGAAATTCAAAGCAAAGTGTAAGAGCAAAATTGTTAGTGAAACTAAAGGAAAACAATTATAGAACACTGTTGAAATTGGTTATGAATCCACTGGTACAGAAACATATCTTATCTATCTATCTATCTATCTATCTATCTATCTATCTATCTATCTATCTATCTATCTATCTATCTATCTATGCCTTAAATACAAACGACATACACCTGAAATATGCTTCAATAATTGTATGAGAAAAGGTCGAGCTATGTCATGAAATCTAAGAAGTGTGTTTATGTAAAACATTATTTTACAAATTTCTATACATACAGTCGTACATTGCACTTATAACTATGACTCCCCTATTTTATATTTCATTTGCAAAGTATTATTGAACTATTAACATTATTTTATATTTCATTTGCAAAGTATTATTGAACTATTAACATTATTTTATATTTCATTTGCAAAGTATTATTGAACTATTAACATTATTTTATATTTCATTTGCAAAGTTTTGTCTTTTATATTAATAAGCATAAAAATCCCTTACTATACAATGCATTTTTTATTGACGTAATTCTTACAATCTGCTTTCATTTAAAATCCTTATAGAGATTCTAATCATAAAAGCATATTACTTACTTTTTTATTATAGTCTTCCGCAATAAAGTAATATACACTACATCAGACATCCATGCTCTAATCCCGGATCTTCAAGTTCAAGCGTCTGTAACTTAACTTTTCTCGCTATGAATCCAGCTAACTATTGGATAATCAATATTTTAATGTAGAACTAAATGAATGCATTTATCAAATAGCAATATGTTTGGATGTAAGAGTGAAATGAGACACGGTCATGAACAGCATTTTATTCATTTCTAAATCGCAACAGTTATATATGTACGTATGTTTACGGTGCTTGATAACGTGGAGATATTAACATGGTAATCATTCAAAATATTTCTGAAATGTAAATGATTTCTACCTGACAGAAAACAGTGCAGCAAAACAAAAAATGAATACATCAAAGCTACCGTGACTGCAGGAAGTCTTCACAGGATAAAGGAAAATAATAAGTTTTCTTTCAATCAGTCTCAAAAACTGGGACGCTTTCTTTCTCTACAGGACACGCCATATTTTTGTCCTCGCCTTCACTCCAAAAGATAGCAACCTTGCATTGTTTATAGACTCTTTCCAGGAGACTATCTGTGATGCTAGCGAAACCTATTTAATGGCTTTTATTATTATTAATTAATGAATCACACATACCTAACTACAAGTGATGAGAATTTTAATTTATATTAAGTATATTATTATAATTATAAATCTCCAGAATACATCAATCATCTCTCTCACTTGGCGGATATGCAGGAGCTGTAAATATTTTCTCTCTTACTTAATATTAAAAAATTACCATCACACAATATTTCTGTAGATGGAAAACCTCTTACGAAAGGAGAAGATAAATATGTCTTTTAATCTATATTAATGAGTACCATCCTTCTCCGACATACGTTTATCAATATGTGTAAGAAAGTCAATAAATTTAACAATAAATTTATTAAATGAACAATCAAATATACATATAGCAAATACAATGAAAAGATTACTTGACATCAATATTTCCATGAACCATGTTTAAATAATTTCAATATTTATCCTAGCACATAATTCAACATACTGGTGATGATAGTACTGATCAGAGAAGAGAAATAGAGTTATAGAGAATAATTCGATAATAATTTGGTACATAACCTTGTCTGGGCAAAGGCCTACGAGTCTTTGTAACAAAGACACAAGTTTATTGTCACAAGGGAATCTTCAGTTTCACATGTCTCTTGCACATTGTAGAACACTGATGAGCCAATATCCTTTTGATGCTAACCTAGGCGCTTCACCATATTATCTCCATCAAGCAGAACAACAATTGTAACAATTTCCAGTAACTTCCTTTCATCAGAAATTGCACAATGTAATCAGCATACTTTGCTACAATACGTCAACAGAGTGCAGTGTATGCATACACTTAAATACTGCGGACAGAAACTTCTCGAACTCGAATCTACCACGGTCGTAGCAGTTTATAATTCAATAGACCGCTAGATTGAGTTAAAAGCATAAAAGACTGCTTCTTCCTTGTAAAATATAACCAGGAAACAAATGCTAAGTTTCCACTTTATTCATCTATAACTCTATTCTATATTACATTCAAATCTCAACTTAAGTTTCCTGCAACAATACTGATAAAGCCCGATACACGAAACCCTCATGATAAATACAAAGCTATCAGTTTTATGAGCGGGTGCACTAGAAACAATGTTAAGTGTTTACCATACTACATACAAATATCTTAGTTCACAATCTGTAAAAGTAATAGTCTACTCACATAATACATATGTATGTAAAACAATAGTAGAACATATCAATAACAAAAATGCAAGACATATTTCTAAGTCCCTTCTGTCTCAATCAGTCAGTTAACTCATCATTATTCTAATGGCCGCCTTTCATGATCGAACTTATTGCCACATCAAATTCAAAGTGATTAGACAATAGGATTCTTTTCAGCAGGTAAACTTTGATCTCAGCCCATTGGCTGGTTTCGTTCTTGTAAATTTTAACCATTAGGATAATAAAAGTACTCATCCACCTAAAATTGGTTTAGATTATATCAGCATATTTAGCACATTCTTTACCTGAGTTACTTACTTCCAGCTTTGACACTTAAAAATATCAGCACAAGCAATGTCGAAGGTCGGGCCACTTTGAAATTTAACAGTGAAGTTTAGGGAAAGGCAAATTTACCCCGCCATACGAACATTTTGTTTCTTCTCACCTTGACTCCAAAGGCCTAGCGACACTTAGAGAGTCTATTTCTCCAGAAGCTTTAAAACATAGTTAATAGGACCGTTCACTTTAACGGACTTTTACAAATTACACAATAGTAATACATTTTACTTTGTAAAAGTGCAAGAATAAGAGTTAAAGTTAATGTACTTTAGGCATTATACTTTATTTTTTCCGCATTTGATTAATCGGCATGTGTGCGAGAAATTACAAATATTATACAGTATGAAGATCGAATATCAAAGTGTCAATCAATTCCTGACTAAAATCAATAGAGATGGGGATTTATTTTAGCAACAATGGATATAGTGTATTTACCGAACAAAACTTATTAACTAAGGTACACTTGAAGAGAACAATGGATATAGTATATTTACCGAACAAAACTTATTAACTAAGGTACACTTGAAGAGAACAATGGATATAGTATATTTACCGAACAAAACTTATTAACTAAGGTACACTTGCAAGAGAGCACAATGATTTATAAACTATATTGGATATAAAGAGAAGAGTTAATAAACATTTTGAAGTATAATAAAAGTACGTTATCTTTACTTGTAAAATTACTTTGAGATGTAAGATGAGTGATATATGGTGTGTTATTACAAACATGTATTTATGCAATAATAGTGTAAGGGATATCCCAGAAAAACATTTATTTATGCAATAAGAGTGTAAGGGATATACCTTATAAACATTTATTTATGCACCTAGAGTGTAAGGGATATCCCAGAAAAACATTTATTTTTGCAATAAGAGTGTAAGGGATATCCCATATAACCATTTATTTATGCACTTAGAGTGTAAGGGATATCCCAGATAAACAAAATGAGTGTTGGACAAGAGTGTAAGGGATATCCCAGATAAACAAAATGAGTGTTGGACAAGTCTCCTTAGAAACAATATGGGTTGAAAAATAAGATAATAATATATTTTACTCATGCACTTGGAAAACATTACTACTGATGATGTAGAAAGATTTCTATTGAAGCGTAGGTGATATAATGCTTACTTCTAAAACCATACGTACGAAAACAAACTACATATATGGTTTTTGTTGTTATTCAAATTCCTTTGTAGTAATCTAGTCTAGGTATTTATGTTTTTTTTTTCTTCTTTTGATATGTTTGTGTCTTGAATGAAATTCACTTTGATTATTTATAAAGTCATACCCGGTATTCTGTTTTACATTTCATGTGTTTGTGTATATGTATATTATTAAAGTGTTTAACTATAAGTGCATATACATGTAGTTAATTTAGTAAGTAGCAATACCTATTTAAACATTTTATGTTTACATTCTGTGAAATGCTAGGTTTTGTATCGTCAATAATCACAAAGCACAATGAGTTTCACGGTTAAAGATAACTCAGGTTTGAAACGAAAGAACATAGTGAGACATAAAGTCTCTGGAACTCTCTATAGAGATTTGCTCGCCAAAAAGTCGTGTTCATTGGAACATTTAGCGTCGTACACAAATATTTGCGAATTTTTCTAGTCCCAGAACAAGCAGACATGTTTTCTTATAGTTTGAATTTGCCTAGTCCCAGAACAAGCAGACATTTATTCTTATAGTTTGAATTTGCCAAGTCGTAAAGGAGCAGACACGAATATTTACTCATCTTGGTCAAGTACCTCGTCAAATGTGTACCCTTACTGACCAAATAAGGGATAATGGAAATGACAAACGTGAACCCTTACTGACCAAATAAGGAATGATGGAAATGACAAACGTGTACCTTACTGACCAAATAAGGAATGATGGAAATGACAATAAGCAATTTGGAAATGTGAACCTGGGACAAGGCAGATATATTATTTTTCTCTTTTATGTTGTCGTTGAATAAAAACTACTAAACTACTACTGCTGCTAATACTTATACTACTTCTGTTAATATTCCTGCAAATACTATTGCTACTGTACTTCAGTTACTATTGCAACTGCATTAACTACTACTACTACTACTACTACTACTACTACTACTTTTGAATGTTTCAAACGTATTATCTTTATCTTTGATCGATATATACCTTACAGTACACTGTCGAGGTAGTTGTCGGCAAGCAATTGTTTGATTTCTAGATTTAGCATGAACAACACATACACATGACTTAGAGTTAATATCTTTCTTAAATAAATACTTGTCTTAATCACTGTTAACGATATTTTGTTTGAAAGTATGTATCCATTAATTAAACTAAATTCAGAACAAGTCCGCTAGAAAAAGAATATTTTCTTACGAAATTGTACATATCAGGAAGCAATAACCACATTTGGTATTTTATAACAACGTACAATATTCATAGATTAAAGTTAAAATGTTGCATTAACTTTCATAATTAATATAGAAACATTTAGCCTAAGATATAGTAACCATGTTTACTACTTTAGTATTATACAATAACATCAAAACAAAATTCAAAGATTAAAGATAATGTAACCACGCTACTTATTTCTTAAGATGATTAATAAGGAATTCATTAATTAAAGTCAGTAAATCCATTCTAGTTATTTCTTTATAGCAGAGTATATACTACATACTTTAACGTTAGTGTAAGCATACTAGTTATTTATTAACGGCAATAGTACAGAATTAAAAAAATAAAGTTAGAGTAACATAATAGTTAAAATTATTAATACGAAAATCATATACACAGTTATAGTAGCCATTTGATCTGTTTTATACCATCATTAATATATAATTTCCTTGACGTGTTTTATACCACCATTAATATGTATCTGTTTTATACAATCATTGATGCAAAATCAATTGACCTATTTTATATCATCTTTAATACAGAATTCACTTGACATGTTTTATTCCAACATTAATACAAATTCACTTTATCTATTTTAGACCATCATTAATACACAATTCAATTAATCTGTTTTATACCATATTTAATACATAATGTACTTGCCCTGTTTTATATCATCATTAATACATATTTCACTTTATCTGTTTTATAAGATCATTAATACACAATTACTTGATCTGTTTAATACTAATATTAATACACATTTCACTTTATCTGTTTTATACCTACATTAATATAGAATTCACTTTATCTGTCTTACATCATCAATAATACAAAATTATTTTGAACTATTTTATACCATCATTAATACAAATTTACTTGTCCTGTTTGATACCATTATTAATACATAATTCACTTTATGTATTATATCATCATTAATACACAAATCACTTTATTTTATATCAACATTAGTACACAATATATTTGATCTGTTTTAAACCACCTTAATACACAATTTCAAGAATATAGAGTTAACGACAATGGGGTCCAGAAACTCCGAGGAAGATGTCAAACACAGAAGTTTAAAAGTAGATGTACCAAATCTTCAGATCTAATGTTCACCCCATCCCCAAAACACACAACCTTCAACCCTCCACTTACACACACATACACACTTAAGCGTGCTTACTTACACACATATTGACATACACAAATGCACACTCATTCCACCCAAATGATGACAAGTGAACAATAGAATTGCTTTAAAAATAAAATTTTAGTACGAATTCAACAGAACTGATAGCATACTAGATTAATATAATTCTTTGAAATTTGTATAATGTTGATCTGCATTAAGTTATTTCATTGTATACATTCTATAAATTAATATCGCAAGGTATACCAATACCTAATAATCAAATGTGAGTAATTATCGCTAAATATATTAATTAGTTTATTTCTCGGAAGGTTGTTCTATCTTTGTCCATAGTTGAAAGAAAACAGTCTGTTCCCTGAAAAAACCATCATATTTAGTATTAGCTTTTTCCCTGATCATCATATTAATTATTGCTCTATTCCATAATAAAACATAATATTGATTATTGTTCTATTCCATAATAAAAATAATATTTATGATTGTTCTTTTCCATAATTAACATTGTATTTAGTATTAGTCTGTTCCGTAATATTCATCACATTTATTATTGCTCGGTTCCATAATTAAACATCGTATTTAGTATTTATTCCATAATAAAACACTATATTAAGTATTAGTATATTCGAAACATTTTCATTATTGTTGTGTTCCATAATAAAACGTCGTATTTAGTATTAGCTTATTCCATAATAAAACATAATCAGTATTGCTCTGTTACATAATTAAATGCACTTTGGTATCTGTGTTCTTATAAAGCTAGTATTCAATTCTATTTGGGGTCTGTCGGACGCACTTTTGGAAGGATAGTGTTCAATTTTAATTTAAGACATTCAGACGCGTTCTTGCAAGGATAGTGTTCAATTCTGTTGAGTCTGTGAGCCTTAGGCTGTAGGAAATTTTTCTCCTTTCTACTTATGTTAAATCATATCTCAACACACGTCCAAGAGAAAATCCAGAGAATCCCCACGCAGTTAATTCACTGGTTATGACCTGTCAACTCTGTTATGCTGACCTTGGTGTGGCAAAATTTATATATATATATAAAAGTGTTCTTTCTTGCACGGAAGAAAAGACCTTATTACAGCAAACCCATTTATCTCTAGATAGTGCCACATTACACAGCCTGCTGATCAGGATGAGTAAGAATTGATTAATCATATACTATAATTCATTCTTATGTTTTAATCAGTAACTGTTTTATTATGTATAATCAGAACTAATCCGGTACTATTTGTGATGATATAATGAAGTTAAAATTAATTATTTTTAACCCAAAATAACTATAGATAACATTGCTTAGTAATATTAAGTATTAGTTGGGTAGGAGCTTATATGCTTCTTGTTGATTTAACTTTTAAGAAGAATATCACAATCGGTATTATTCTATCTGAAGGTAAGACAGTTAAGCTGCCTGAGTAAAGCGTTTTAGCCTAATATATAAATATATGAGCCGCCTACTATTAGAAATCGGCACTATGACTTCAAGCGCTCTCTGTGACTTCAAGCGCTCACTGTGACTTCAAGCGCTCTCTTTGACTTCAAGCGCTCACTGTGACTTCAAGCGCTCTCTGTGACTTCTAGCGCTCACTGTGACTTCAAGCGCACTTGGGACTTCAAGCGCACTCTGGGACATCTGAAACCCATCGCGACTCTATGATACGTAAGTCCAAGACTCTAAAAATCTTTGAGACACCACCTTACTGCCTGCATTCAAGAGAGTTGAGTTGTAGGGGAGAAAATCATATGTAGTGTCAGCCACTCAACGAGGCACACCTGTCACTAGGCGGTTTCATCATAATGGCCTGATAAGTTAGGTTTAGTCATGCAGCAAATAGTTAATTAACTTATAAAGACCAAATAACTTAGGTATAGTTACGACGAGGATAGTTAATTGCCTCATTATTAGTCGAGTTACTTACTTACCTCATGATAAGTCTAGTTAATTACGTCGTAATTAGTCATATACTCCTTTCTCCAACAGGCTGCTTTTTATTTATTAATGCAGCACATTAAAATCACATCCTTCAAACTTTAATTGACTGTGTCACTCCCTCAGCACTACATGTAGTGTTATATGAACACAGAGTAAGTAGATACAACACTTGTGGGGCTCGTTAATTCTCGTCTTTCCTGTTCTTTTGTTTATCGTCATTGAATCTCATGGGTGATTACCCTTGAAGTGAGAATGAGACTATAAAAAATTATTTCCACATAGTTTGGGCGTAAAAGATCATGACAGATAATATACGAATGACTCACTCACCACATCACGGTCAGATATGTCGATGTTCCATTACTGCAGAGGACACATACAATTGCAAAAATATTCAAATCAATTGTATAAAGTGAAATGACAGAAAATGAGTTTTGGAAAATATAAACTCTTTCCATGAGAACAAGATAGGTAAACGTTAATACTTTTTGCATTTGTCTGAGCCTGAAGATGACAGTACAGACGAAAATATATTTTAGAGAAAAAACATAAATTTAGAATTACAATCTAACTGTAATTTTAAGATTTTGTTAAAAATCGCCAAGTTGTCATCTTAATTAAATTACTCAAGCTATGAATAACTAGGTATTGAAGGAATGAGTTTATGGTGATGCGTGGAAATTTCACTCACTGATCTAATGTGATCATTAATTTCAAGAAAGGAGTCAGTAGTACAAATATAGTCAATGATCTAATGTGATTGTTAGTTTTAAGAAAGGAGTAGTAAAAAGATTAAGGTTTGTTTTGCAGGATTTTAAGACAGGCAGTACTACAAAGATTAGGGTTTGTTTTGCAAGGTTTTAAGACAGGCAGTACTACAAAGAAAGACTAAGCTATTATTTTGCACAAAAAAAATAACTCACTGTACAAACTGTACAGTAAAGACTACATATTCGTTGCAAGATTTTAATTCACACATACAAATAGTTTGTTAATATCTTCAAGCAGACATTATCTTGCAAAAGTTTTATTCACTGTTACAAACAGTGCGGCTTCATATAAAAACAATAAATGTGCAGGTTTCATTTAACTGATACAGTGTAAAACAAGATTCCTTAAAGCCAACTAATGTTCTGCACGATTTTATTTTATTACTACAATCAGTTTACTACAATTAAAGATTTCATATTCTTCACAGCATTGTTCAGCAATGTCTGTGAATTGACAAAACAATTATTAATTTTTCATTATGTTTTATAATCACGGGATACATGACATGCTGTTTACAAAGTGTGTATTTGATGTGCGTTATGTTTACTCATTAGAAGCAAACTCGTCATTTTCATTTTAGTGACTTTCAAGCAGTGAGATACTTTAAGCAGTTTCTATGTATGCAGCCACGTTTCCTAATTATGTATGAGGAATATACTTATAAAATATTTTGCAATAAAGCTAAAATGCATGACCACTCACTAGCTTTATAGCGCTAAGGATGTGTTCTTAATTCTGTATGAGGAATATACTTATAAAATATTTTGCAATAAAGCTAATACTTCATGACCACTCACTATCTTTATAGCGTTTAGGGTGCGTTCTTAATTCATTATGAGGAATATATTTATAAAATATTTTACAATAAAGCTAATACTTCATGACCACTATCTTTATAGCGCTTAGGATACGCAGATAACACGTTAATGTGGTAAACATGTATTGTGTATAAAATTGTCCCCAAATTTTAGGCAAGCGTTTATGTTATTGAAGTAACTGCCTCACTGCCTTTTGTCTTACCCATAGAAACAAATGTATTAATCATTCAAAATAACATTAGTAAGAAGAATTTGTCTTATCCATAGAAACAGATTTATTATTCATTCAAAGTAACATTAGTAAGAAGAATTTGGAGCCGATTTATATAAGCCTAGGATGATGATTGACTTAGATTTGCGATTTAAAGTTAAAATATTTTTTTTGTTATATCAGACATTGTTAAAGACTCCTACGGAGACGAAGAGAGTGCGATACAAATTTGGACTCCACTGAGAAAGATTCAATTATTATTTTACTGTGCGAAACTATAGCTTTATAAGCTATAGTTATACCATATAAAACAACATAAATCAATTTCTGCTTGAATGTTCCAGTGGAATCGACAAGTTTGTTTGTGTGACCAAGTGGCAGTTTGGTCAGTGTGAGTAATCAGATCATATTCACATAAGTATGTAACCTAGAGGACTACGGATTTCAACATGGTTTCTAAGAATTGCACATAGGGGGTAATGTCTGGGTATGTGACTCAGTAAAATTAGCATTGCTTATGAATTTATAAACATGTTCTGGTGACACATTTGAACTCATTTTATTGCTCGTTCAGCCTTTACACATTTACTACTGCTATTCCATGGCTCTTTACTACTGCTATTCCATGGCTCTTTACTACTGCTATTCCATGGCTCTTTACTACTGCTATTCCATGGCTATTTACTACTGCTATTCCATGGCTCTTTACTACTGCTATTCCATGGCTCTTTACTACTGCTATTCCATGGCTCTTTACTACTGCTATTCCATGCTATTTACTACTGCTATTCCATGGCTATTTACTACTGCTATTCCATGGCTATTTACTACTGCTATTCCATGGCTCTTTACTGCTGCTATTCCATGGCTATTTACTACTGCTATTCCATTTGCACTAGCTGTATGGTGTTTCCTCTTAATGGCACAAATCTTTGGTATCGAGTCTAAGAATATTTATTTACAATACAACTCTATTGCACTGATGTCAAATCTCAGTATATTTTATAACTTCTTTTTTGCGGAAACAATTTTTGTTTAATTATTATAAATAGTAGAATTACGTGCACTGTTAATAATTTCACGCGAATCGTTTTTTTTTAAAACTATTATACTTTAATCTGAGCACCCATCACACTCAAATGTGTTTGTGGAAAAAGCAAAGACTGGGTACATGGCAAGGATTGGGGATATCAATTTAGAAGCACTATCAACAAATTCATCTTGTATTGTTTTATTTGAAAATATTATAGTTAACATCAGATGATCAAATTAGGTGTAGAGAAAACCCTGTAGATGAAACTATTATTAGGTGAATGGTGAACCTTGATATAAATGTAACACAATATGCTGTATTTATGATACATTAGTGTAAAATCATTTGCGTGTTAGATGGAATGGTGAACCTTGATATAAATATAACACAATACGCTTTACACATGATACATTAGTGTAAAAAAGATTTGCTTGGTAACTGGAATGGAGACTCGATATAAATGTAATAAGAATACGATTTATACATGATACATTACTGTAAAATCATTTGCGTGTTAACTGGAATGGGATTTTCACGAATGTCGTCCGTGTGTGAGTGCAGACTATTTTGTATTTGGAAGAGTGATGAAGAATCTCACGACAGAGTCCTCAAATGTTGTACAGGAGGACCGGTGTCTTAACGTGTTGACAGGTAGAACTCTCATCGTAATGGTTTTGATGTATAGAATTTATATCAAATATATGACTACAAGAAGTATTTTAAATATTTTTTTGAAACTGAGTTCTATTTACATTATAATATCTATGTATTATTTGAAACAAATGAAATGAAACAAAATGAGATTGTCAAAATTAAAGGTCATCAAACTAAAACGCATACATTATAATTGCGCAGTTAGAGGTCACGTGATGCCATATAAATAGCTATTTCTACGTAAATGGCACACTTTACTAAGAAAATGTATGGTGTATTAACTCATGCTTTGGAATGAGTAAGTACTCTGTTCTAGCTACATTTTGCCTAAAGTATTAAGGGTTAGTTGCTACAACTGCAGTTCAGATTGAGCCATTCACCTTCCTACTTTAGTGTAACAACTGACAGGAAGTACATTATAACGGAAAATGAGCAAAAGTGATACGTTTTAAGACTTATGTGTCAGGAAAGATCACTATGGCATAGCCCCTCCCCCCTCCCGAAATCAGCTAAAATGCCCTGCCTCGCGAAAAAATAATTCAAATCATAAACTGAACAGACAATTCACTAGTTTCAGGGTGTTGTACACATGCTTGACTATTTGTTCTCCGCTTGTCATTAAGATCTGTAATCGGGTTTGTTTGTTGTACAAAATGTCACAAGTACATTCATTTCATCCTTCACCTGTTATTTTCGAGTGTAAGAATGTTTCTAATAGTTTTCCACTTAACTGTTCTTTTTCCGAATGAACTATTTTTCTTTTCGTCTCCGCAACTATTGTTTCACCAAGTTACTAATTTTTCAATGTAACCATTCTTGTGCCATGTACGTACTTCTTATTATTCACCAAATTTTCAATGTAACCATTCTTTCGCCAAGCACATACTTCTTATTCATCCATGTACACTTTTGTCTAATACTTTTTCTGTTCTTCTACGTAAGCATTCTTATAATCTTTTCCCACTCCCACCCCAGTAACTATTTTTCCTCAAAACTATCCTGTTCTATTTAATTGTCATATATATTCTTGTGCAGGTAACTAATTGCTTATTTTCTACTCGCGTAACTATTTCTTTCCTACATTTCTGCCATTTTCCCACATACAAATTCTATTAGTAATATTATTTTCATATTTGAAGGTAAAAATCTATTTTTTTTGTCGTGTAAATCATCTTAAAATCATTTCCCACATAACTAATTCCATACTGTTTTCCCCGTGCAGTTATTTTTAATTGTGGTTGAGTGTGATTGGGTGTGACAAAAATATTAATATTATGATGACATTTTCTATTATAATATTGTAACGAGCCACGCCTTTTTGGTTTCTCCTTGTTATATAGAGGGAGAGTGTGCATCTCTCTCTCTCTTTCTCTCTCTCTCTCTCTCTCTCTCTCTCTCTCTCAGATTGTTTGTTTATTTGCTTGTTTTTCCGTACTGTATTTGCTACTTTATTCTTGTGTGTGTGTGTGTGCGCGCGCGTGCTTAATTGTTTCTTCGTTTGTTTCCTGTTTTCTTTTATCGCTTCTTTATTCCTCTCCTTATCTTGGTTTCTTATTTTGTTTCTTTGTTTCCTTCCTTCCTTCCCCTCCCTCTTTCATTCATTCATTCATTCATTCTTTATATATTTCCTTCCTTCTGTCCTTTCTTTCTTTCTTTTTCTTCTAAATTTCTTCCTTCCTTCCTTCCTTTCTTTCTTTCTAAATTTCATTCTAAATTTCTTTCTTTCTTAATTTCATTCTAAATTTCTTTCTTTTGTTTCTAATTTTATTTCTATTAGTATAACTATATTCGTTAAGATTGGCAATTAAGCTCTCTCTTTTATCATCAGCTTAACTGGGCAAATGCTACTTCTCTTTCAATCTCTAATCTGTTCTCTTTATCTTCACTTTCAATCTGTAATCTTGTTCTATTTATCTTTAATTTCAATCTGTAATCATTTATCACTTTTCTCTCTTTTTATTTCTATTTTTCTTCTCTTTAACATTTATCTTTCATTTCTATTTCTTTCTTTCTTATTTCTAGTTCTTCTCTTTCTTTTGCACACCTTATAACATGCTCTGTAGCTTCACACCCTGAAATCAATAGTTCTTCTTTCTCTGCCTGTATCCATCTCTTTCTATTTCCTTCAACATCTTCCATTTCTCAAGAATTGCAAACACTCTACCATGATGGTGGAAAACCTTAGCATATTGGCAAGCTATCTGACTGATAGTTTTCTAGTTATTTGAGAGTGTATGGAGATACTTATTGTAAACTCTCAAATAACTAGAAAACTTTACATCTAGTTACTAAAAATGTACAATCAACAGAAACAGTATAATCACCACACCAGTTTAATGGAAACTATTGTAATACATGATGAATATAATGTGCAATCAATAATATAAATCAAAATGTAGATCAAAACTTTTTTTAAGTTTTCCAGTTTACTCGTCTCTAACTCCATTCTTTCTTACGTTCAAGTCTCAACTTAACAGTTTCCTGCAACAGTATTTATTAGCTCACTACTTGCATACGGCATAATAAATACAACATCATACTTGTAAATCTTAACAATTTGATCATAAAACTACTCATCAATTTGGAACTTAAAATACCATCTTAAGCAGTGCCCAAGATCGGGTCACGTTGACATTTAAGAATTTATATAACAATTAAGTTTAGAAATAGAATAGGCAAATTTACTCCACCACAATATCGTTGTCATCAAATGACCCCCTCTAATCAAACAATTTTTTAAGCATTCTGCCAAACATGGAATCAAGCAGTAATATACAGGTGTAGGTCTTGAACAACTGCTAAATGCATGTCAACTTGTTATAGAACAATTTAATGTACTTCTTTTTTTTATATGTTCTGTTTTTCTTATTTTAAACTTAAAACAATAAAATAGTTCATGCATTCATTATTGCGTCTATCATTAATCATAATTTGTAAATTGACTCTATATCCAGACGCTATGTTAAATGATATATAAATAAAGCTGCTGATAAAATTGATTGGATATATATAAAAGTGGACATGCTGATAAAATTGATTGGATATATATAAAAATAGACATGCTCTTATTAGGATCCGACTTCGACGTAAACAAGAAACCACTTTTTATAGTAGAGATTTAAAAATGCTGATATAATCTTTCATCAATGATGATTGCTATCACTCTTTTTTTAATTTTCGTCAGTGACGACTGCAGTAACTGTACTGTACTGTTTATTAAGACCCCCCACCCCCACACACGTTCTAAGCTGATTTCAGTGGCTGTATTGTATAATGGATTAAACATGATATAAGTTGGGCATTGACATCTTTCATTATGTAATAGACGTTCTAATATTTGATTTGTTTATTAACATCTGTTTACCGATAATTTCAAAGTGATGTTTATTAAACAGTTTATTCTTCATGTTGCTAATGTTTATAGACGTTTGATTACGAGATAATTTACAAAGTGTATACTGAGAGTTAATTTTCTTGAGTTAGATTGTTTTATAGTGAATACTTATCTGCAGAACTCTGCAGCTCGTTGAAACACACACACACACACACACACACACACACACACACACACACACACACACACACACACACACACACACACACACACACACACACACACACATACAGATACCAGTGCTATCAAATATTATCCAGAGATAGAACATTTGTCAAGAGTACTATATTATAATATTATATGAAATTCAGCTGTTAAAACTCTCTTGTTGAGAAAAATGCAAGACAAGAGAACTATGTACACTAATTTGATGATACTCGAAAGGCAAGAAAGAGAAACATATAAACAGTCCTTTGCTGCATACTCGAAAGACAAGACAAGAAAAGCACATACAGTGGCTTATTACATACTTGAAAGACAAGTGAAACATAATTATAATCAGTCATTTGCTGCATACTGAAAAGTTACACTATACATGCAGCTCACAGACTGGAAGATCACATGCAAAGGGCAGGCGCCTATCCGTTTCCTCACAAGACGATTTTCACATTAAAAGCTCATTTTCTCCATGCAGATCCCACGGATAACCCCGCCAAGTTTCTGGTCTCTTCCCGCCGCTTTTGAGCGCTTCACCCATTGATTTGAAGACAGATGTGAGATGAAGAGGGATCGCTTGAATATGGGGCAATCTTCTATCTCTCACCATCGAGTATGAGATGTGATTTGAAGTGGATCTTTTTCCTATGTGATCATTGGCTGAAAATAATAAACAAATAATGTACATTACATACAAGAAATTTTGTTTAACAAACGTTCACATTGAGCGATATCCTACTAAATAAATCTTCTCCTTCTTGTAAATAATAATATTATATCTGTGGATATAACACTAACAAGCAAACAATACGTATTCCACCTGACAATCGAAATGGCTTAAATTCTCATTCGGGATAAGTGTAAAAATAATTAAATTTGCAATGAATAATTTTTCTGTAGCTTAATTTTTAACAATGCGTAATATATTATATTTGAATTAAGCCTTGTGTAGTTTGTACTAAACAAAATTATAGCAAGACAATACAACTAGAAATAATATTTCATATTTCTAATAACAAAATAATACAAACTTATAACCAATAATATTTCATATTTGTTGCAAATGTCTAGGACATATATATAACTAATAATGTAATACTTAGTTTAGGAGTTAATTATATATAAAAACATAACTAATTAGGTCTTTCTAAGGGAAGTTGAAATTAAATGCAGACTACTGTTCAGTTCCGAGTTTTCACGGCGTGTTGCACGCATAAATGCAACTTACATGGAAACAGATGCATTGTATCATACGACCTAGAATTATTTCATGCAACAAACACATTGTAACATTCGACCTAGAATTATTTTTGCATGCAACAAACACATTATCACATGGCCTATAATTATTGCAACAAACACATTATATCATACAACCTATAATTATTGCATGCAACAAACACATTTTATTATATAATTATTTTATTATACAACCTTTAATTATTGCATCAATCAAATATAATATACCAAACAACCTACATAATTATTGCAGGCAACAAACACTGCATACCATATCACCTACATAATTACTGTATGAATCAACCCTTATGTAAAACATATTCATGTAGATGTAATACTGTCTTATTGAGCTATTAAGTATCTGTATGAAAATATCGATAAGGACAATAACCTATGCTATGTTTATTACAAGTGTAATAAGGACAATAAGCTATGTTATGTTTATTACAAGTGTAATAAGGACAATAAGCTATGCTATGTTTATTACAAGTGTAATAAGGACAATAAGCTATGCTATGTTTATTACAAGTGTAATAAGGACAATAAGCTATGTTATGTTTATTACAAGTGTAATAAGGACAATAAACTATGTTATGTTTATTACAAGTGTAATATTACGACGAAATAATTGTGCATAACGATCCAATGCCACAGAAAGTCTGGTATATGAGCGCTGCAATAAAAATACAAAGATTGATAATTATGATAATTAAAAGTAGAAAATAAAACGATAAAGTCAAATTTCGATATAATACACTGAAGACATTTTATATACTACCATAAGTACTCTGAATTCCCGAAAAAAAATTCCCCCCCTTTTAGCCTACCTTCCCGAAGCGATGTGCTGGCTTTAGAACACTAAACGAAGCAGAACTTTACTGCTCGACATTAATTTTATGTTGGAACGGGGCTCCGAGCGACGTGTATGCTGTATGGAATCGAGTTATGTTCACGGAAACAGAGTGAGCTCTAGGCAAAGGGACATAGCTACTTCTCTTATCAAACGAGGGCAGTTCGAAAGTTTTCATGCATGCTTCAATCATTGACAAGTTCGAAAAGGAAAAAAAGGAAAAGAATGTTGGAGGTTTTGGACAGTGTGGTAGTAAGCTTAGCTGTTGACATAATTCTACTGTGTGTAATTTAAAGTCTGGTGGTACGCACATGGACTGTGACCTTGTAGTGGATGCTATATTCTGGACTTGCTTATGAAAGTGAGATCTCAACAGTTTACGCTTCTTTGTCAACCATGATCAATAGTTGTTTACATTACATATTTTGGCTCGAGCTCCTTGTGGAACAGTGACGGGATTGCTTATATTTTAACTTGAGCTCCTTGTGGAACAGTGACGGGATTGCTTACATTTTAGCTTGAGCTCCTTGTGGAACAGTGACGGGATTGCTTATATTTTAACTTGAGCTCCTTGTGGAACAGTGACGGGATTGCTTATATTTTAGCTTGAGCTCCTTGTGGAACAGTGACGGGATTGCTTACATTTTAGCTTGAGCTCTTTGTGGAACAGTGACGGGATTGCTTTCATTTTAGCTTGAGCTCCTTGTGGAACAGTGACGGGATTGCTTACATTTTAGCTTGAGCTCCTTGTGGAACAGTGACGGGATTGCTTACATTAAGCATATTTAGCTCCAGTTCCCCGTGGACCAGTGACAGGATTACTTACATTAAGCATATTTAGCTCCAGATCCCCGTGGACCAGTGACGGGATTGCTTACATTGTAACTCGAGCTTCCTGTGGAATAGTGACAGATTTGCTTACATCTATTAGATTTAGTTGCTATCAACATTATGACACATATGCGCTAAAATGAAGTACATTTAGGCTAGGCTGCATGTAAAAAAGTGATGTCGAATTGCTAACATCAAGCTGCTTGTAGAATAGTGATCTAGAATTGCTTGAATCAAGCATAATTATGTAAAGCTGCTTGTAGAGTAGTGATCTAGAATTGCTAACATCAAGCACATTTAGGACAAGCTGTTTGAAGAATAGTGACCTACAATTACTAACATCAAGCACATTTAGGACAAGCTGTTTGAAGAATAGTGACCTACAATTACTAACATCAAGCACATTTAGGACAAGATGCTTGTAGAATAGTGATCTAGAATTGCTTGCATCAAGCATAATTAGGTAAAGCTGCTTGAGGAATAGTGATATAACATTATTTACATCAAACACATTTAGGTCAAGCTGCTTGTACAAAAGTGACGTTGAATTGCTAACATCAAGCACATTTAGGTCAAGCTACTTGTAGAAAAGTGATCTAGAATTATTTACATCAAGCACGTTTAGGCCAGGTTGCTTGTAGAACAGTGATCTAGAATTGCTAACACCAAGCACAATTAGGTCAAGCTGCTTGCAGAATTGCTGAATGAAACATATTTAGTTCAACTGCTTGTGTAAGTTTGACTATCAATTTAATGCTAAAAATATTTAGCTTAAATTGCTTATGCATTAGTGACCTAGATTTGGTATGTCATGCATACTTAGATGAAATTGCATGTGTTATAGAGACCAGGATTCGTAGCATTAAACATTTCTAGGCCAGATGGCTTGGTGTATAGTGGACTAGAATTGGTGTATTATGCTTATTTAGCCCAGGTTACTTGTGTTATAATGATCTCTATCGTCATGCATATTTAGTCCAGGTTACTTGTGTAATAATGATCTCTAACGTCATACATATTTAGTCCAGGTTGCATGTGTAACAATGATCTAGATTTGAAGCGTTAAGCATATTTAGCCCAAGTTGTTTGAGTAACGATAATCAATAATATCCACATTCAGAACAAGTGGCTAGTGTGCTAGTGACGTAGAGTAGTTTTATTAAGCTATTTACATTTGTATAGCACATATAACTGAAGAAAATGTTTGGATTTGAAAATGATGTTTAGCATACATAGTCCAAGCTCCTTGTAAAATAGTGATCTAGATTTGGTAAACCAGCTAGAAGCAATTCAAGTTACTTTTGGAATTGTAACATACGACTGTTTGACTATTAAAGTAATATTATGTAACAGAACAGAGATGCTCTCACCTGAAAGTAGGTAATTAAAATATTATGTTTTGTCAAAACAAGGCCCTTCCTCGATGACTGGGCGCACGAAGGAACATTGTGTTCTGAGGTTATCAGTTTTATTTATCATGCACAGCTGATTCCCTCTCAACAACGCTTTGGAAGAAGTATAACTTGAATTTTATTTAGCCATGAACTCAGCAAACATTTATCAATTACTACAATTTTAACTGACTTTCCATTCAGTAGGTCAGACAGCAGTACCGTATCAACACGCTGTATCTATTAATATACTACGCACACGAAAGATGTGACACCAACGCCACCTAGTTAATGATGATTATTATTATTATTATTATTATTATTATCCACATAACTAAATACAAGTGATTAGAATCTTAATTTATGTTATTAATAAATCTCCAGAAGACACCACTCGTCTCTCTCACTTGGTGGATATGCGGGAGCTGTAAACGTGTTCTCTCTTCTACAACATTAAAGACCGTCATTTACCGTCACACAATATTTAAATAGGTGGAAAACGTCTTACTAAAGGAGAAGACAAATTTGTCTTTAATCTTTATTAACGAGACCCTATTCACCTATTGTCTTTGCAAAATATGTTATCAATATGTGTAAGTAGATTGATAAATGTAACAATAAATTTATTAAATCAACAATCAAATATATAACATATGAATATAATCAAAGAGCGTTGTCATTTACTTCACTTCACAACAGTGTTCAATTAATGCTGATTAATTCAGTTTATCCTAGCATAGACATAAGCAGTCAATTAACATAAATACCTAATCAAATTCATGGATATCATCACAGAAATAAGAGTGGAGTTTTAGAGAAATAGTTAATGTCAATACACATAACCTGTTCAAAGATGGCAACTGTTGCCAGTATGTGTTTCACGATCACATGGTTTGCAACAAGTCACTGCCTTTCATATTTAGACAAGGTCCCACTATCCTTTCTAGAGGCATGCTACACAACTGTTCCAGAATCTTCGAAGCACTCTCCAAGCATTCAGTAGAGAATTGTCGTGCATTTTACATGCAGTAACGACAATACTGGATACACACACCAACATATTCAAGTAGAGTACAGTAGTCACTGTAGTGTGAAGTGTCAACCACAAACAAATTCAGAAAGCAGAAAATTGAAATAAGTTCGCTTAAGAAGATTATTGATTACAATGTTTGAATTTATGTGAGGTTTGAATGGTTTGCAGTTGTATGCCATAATGGATAATGATGATTTGGGGATCTAATGCATCTAAGCTGGATAATAAAGACCTCTTGAGAAAACTAAGTTGGATCAATAGAGAGAATGCCAGTCAAATTTAACATCTGTCAGGAAGACAATGCGTCTGAATTGGATAATGACATAAGGAGTAAAGTCTAATTTGGATAAAGACAACAGGGAGAAAATGTCTGTTAGATAATCATGAAGCAAGGGAAAAGGTTGCATAGAAGAGCTGTAATGAATCACACTTGTATAACTACAATAATGCCGACCTCTTTAGAGGAATGTGTTCGGCTGGAAAACACCCAGTCATAAAGAAGTTTGGGATATTGATGAAAGTCATGGAAAACACCCAGTCATAAAGAAGTTTGGGCTATTGATGAAAGTCATGGAAAACACCCAGTCATAAAGAAGTTTGGGCTATTGATGAAAGTCATGGAAAACACCCAGTCATAAAGAAGTTTGGGCTATTGATGAAAATCATGGAAAACACCCAGTCATAAAGAAGTTTGGGTTATTGATGAAACTCATGCAAAAGGAAGACACTATCAGACCAGTTAACTATACCAAATTTGGGAGTCACGTCAGCTTGTGTAATATCACGAGAGACGGAGTATTGTCAAAATAGTAATATCACGAGAGACGGAGTATTGTCAAAATAGTAATATCACGAGAGACGGAGTATTGTCAAAATAGTAATATCACGAAAGACGGAGTATTGTCAAAATAGTAATATCACGAGAGACGGAGTATTGTCAAAATAGTAATATCACGAGAGACGGAGTAAGTATTGTCAAAATAGTAATTTCGAACTATGGAGAAAGCAATGCCTATATGACATACAGTGAGCAAGCGAGGTGGTAAAGATAGAAGTTACCGAACTCAGCAACTAAAAAAAAATAAACAAGAAGGAAAAGTGAGCTAATTAAACAACTCAGTTGTTTAAGAAGACATATGTATAATATCATTAACTCAAGACTAGATATGTCATTGACTCAAGGAATTAATAGCATCTGAGTGAATTAAGACAGAATATACATCTAAGTAAAGATCATAAAACATATATTTTAGTGACTTAAAAATAAAGAAATTATACGAGTCATTCAAGAATATAATATCTCAACGATTCAAGAAAGTAAAATGTTCCGACTGTGAAACCTCGTAGTGTTTCAAAGTGGGAGGGGACATCAGAATTATTTCAGTATTTCAAGGAAGCATGAAATAAAAATGATTTCTGTAATTCCAGTAGAACTAAGAAATGGTTCAAAGGTAGGCAAAAAAATTCTCAACAAATATTTCAGTGTTTCAGGAAGGCAAAACAATTCTCAACGAATATTTCAGTGTTTCAGGAAGGCAAAACAAATCGTCGCCACCCGAAAAGACAAAGATTCATGAAGGCACAAAACCTCCAGAATACATCATTAATCGAGACGGCCTACGAAATATCTCAGAGATTCAAGAAGGCATATAAAAATATACCAGGGACTAAAGAAAACGTAATGAAAATTGTAATGCAACGAATGCACATTGTTCTCTTGACTTCATTAGCATCTGTGACTCGGCTTGGCTGGCACATCCCATGCCAGTGAGAACAAAAGAAGGACAAGCTGATATCAGATGTAGTGTGTATAACGCATTGCATTAGACAGACCACTTTCCAAATAGAACAGACTGTGGATGCCGAACTGAAGGGAACAAAACGGGGAAGTGAAATAAAACTTTATTGTCTCCCCGCGTTAGAAACTTGAATCCCACTACAAAGATTTTAATTGTCACCCGCTTTGAAATGTAGAGAACATTTTAATTTTTTTTTCAAAACACCTTGCTAAGGGCTAAATAGATGATTCAAGATGAACACGCTTACTTTACAACAGGCAAAATGGCGCAAGGTACCAAATGAAATTATATACACCTGCAGAATGCGAAATATTTTGCCCACACAGTGAGCGTTCTCTAAGTGTTCAGTAACGAAATAAACTTATATATAATACTTTGTACAGCAACTTACTTCAGTTTAGTTTCCTTGTTACAGTACATATGAGTAAACCTGAAGAGTGGTAACCAGTGACCCCGTATTTTAGTTTTCGTGCGCTATGCCCTGCGCTTATTTTCACAAAAATCAGTTGTACAGATACAGATAAGTGTTAATCATTACATTTGTGACGTCATAATCTCAATGCACGTATAAAGATGTACAGCCGTTTGGTGTGTGTAGTACTTTGATTCTGAACACAGCAATCGGTCAGTGTGCGCTATAGTATGTATGTTATGATGGTACTTTATTTATTTTGTGTTTTGTCCCCTCAGTATCACAGCACTTCAATATATATCTTCAGCATCCTTCAGCAATACAATCAATACATAATTTTATTCATGTGATGAATGAAGTCCTGAAATGTAAAAGTCTTACAATCTTTCATCACTGCAAGCGCCAATGTTTGACAGTCCTGTCACAGACAGCCGGAATTAATAACAACAAAACTCGGAATTAATAACGACAAATCTCGGAATTAATAAAGACAAAAGCAATCAGTCAGAGTGAACAAAAACAACTGCTGTTCTCGCCACTTCTCTTCGTCGCATATGATATCTTCCTGTTTCGATTCCCAGTTTGGATAATGTCCACAGCACATCTTTCACCAAGCCTCATATGACGTCATTTTGCTTATCCACCTGTAGACACTATGACGACAATGATCTGGTTTCACATGCCATATAGCATATTTTCCAGATGGTAAGTTGTTTTACATTTTCTTTTTTCAAAGTGAAAGTGACTAGCGTTTAGTAAAACATGAAAATATATAAATAATATATCTAGTTTCCTTTCAAATACTAATATATATTCTTAATAATAATAATAAATAATTAAATAAATAAATCATGAGTTCACTACTTTAAGAAGCTGTAATTGAATATATAATCCATGTTTCAGCGGCTCGTTTGAATATAACTTTGTACATGGCTAAGGCAGTTACACTTAAGCTGTCACATGTTACATGATTATGTAAGGCAATTGAATCCATTTTATGTAAGTTGTAATATGTGACATGCTTAAGGCGATCACACGTATTGTGCTTAAACCGTAACATTTTACATGATTAAATAAGGCAATTACACATATTTTACGTGAGCTGTAACATTTTATATGATTACATAAAATAATTAAGTAAGGCAATCACACTTATAGTTTTCATGCTTTAACATTTTACATATCTGCGGAATGAATTGCTTTTTTTAAACCTGGATTCTTATAGACTCTTTGTTTGTTGTCCTTGTGTCTATTAATTGCTTGTCAAATTTCGTTTTTACATTCACATTCAAACTTTGGAAGTTCCTTTTCATCTCATGTCCGTGCTCACGGCACGGGTCACCGACTACATAAAAATCAGCTATTTAACATATTAATGTGGGAACAATTCCATCGTTAAAACCAAAAGTGTACGTTTTACTTCAATATTTTGTGATATGCCATACATTTGGCTTGCCATTACTTGTTGTTGCCAGTGTGATGATCTCTATCGCTCGCGCTTTTCCTCCATTCTTTCTTTTGAAGTTTAATGTTTAGTGAGAATACCGTATTGCTGCTCTAGCTTTAGGGCGTGTTCCGTTGTCTTAATTTTAGTTCATTAGCACAAGTGTTGTCTTAACGGCTGATGTCTATTGTTTTTATTTTTACTTCATGAACGTTGTAATAGTGTTAGTTGAATTCCTTAGCACTAGCATTTGTAGATGTTGCCCACTGTTTCAGTGTTAGTTCATTTGTAGATGTTGCCCACTGTTTCAATGTTAGTTCATTTGTAGATGTTGCCCACTGTTTCAGTGTTAGTTCATTTGTAGATGTTGCCCACTGTTTCAGTGTTAGTTCATTTGTAGATGTTGCCCACTGTTTCAATGTTAGTTCATTTGTAGATGTTGCCCACTGTTTCAATGTTAGTTCATTTGTAGATGTTGCCCACTGTTTCAATGTTAGTTCATTTGTAGATGTTGCCCACTGTTTCAATGTTAGTTCATTTGTAGATGTTGCCCACTGTTTCAATGTTAGTTCATTTGTAGATGTTGCCCACTGTTTCAATGTTAGTTCATTTGTAGATGTTGCCCACTGTTTCAATGTTAGTTCATTTGTAGATGTTGCCCACTGTTTCAATGTTAGTTCATTTGTAGATGTTGCCCACTGTTTCAATGTTAGTTCATTTGTAGATGTTGCCCACTGTTTCAATGTTAGTTCATTTGTAGATGTTGCCCACTGTTTCAATGTTAGTTCATTTGTAGATGTTGCCCACTGTTTCAATGTTAGTTCATTTGTAGATGTTGCCCACTGTTTCAGTGTTAGTTCATTTGTAGATGTTGCCCACTGTTTCAGTGTTAGTTCATTTGTAGATGTTGCCCACTGTTTCAGTGTTAGTTCATTTGTAGATGTTGCCCGCTGTTTCAGTGTTAGTTCATTTGTAGATGTTGCCCACTGTTTCAATGTTAGTTCATTTGTAGATGTTGCCCACTGTTTCAATGTTAGTTCATTTGTAGATGTTGCCCACTGTTTCAATGTTAGTTCATTTGTAGATGTTGCCCACTGTTTCAATGTTAGTTCATTTGTAGATGTTGCCCACTGTTTCAATGTTAGTTCATTTGTAGATGTTGCCCACTGTTTCAATGTTAGTTCATTTGTAGATGTTGCCCACTGTTTCAATGTTAGTTCATTTGTAGATGTTGCCCACTGTTTCAGTGTTAGTTCATTTGTAGATGTTGCCCACTGTTTCAGTGTTAGTTCATTTGTAGATGTTGCCCACTGTTTCAGTGTTAGTTCATTTGTAGATGTTGCCCACTGTTTCAATGTTAGTTCATTTGTAGATGTTGCCCACTGTTTCAATGTTAGTTCATTTGTAGATGTTGCCCACTGTTTCAATGTTAGTTCATTTGTAGATGTTGCCCACTGTTACAGTGTTAGTTCATTTGTAGATGTTGCCCACTGTTTCAATGTTAGTTCATTTGTAGATGTTGCCCACTGTTTCAATGTTAGTTCATTTGTATGACTACTGTCGAAAGCTTTCTCGTCTATTGTTGTGCATTTGCTTCATTTAAATAAATATTGTTCTTTCAGCTCTTGGCTTGCATTTTAATTTACTTCACTTAAGTGGCTACTTTATTGTGAATTGTATAGTATTTTTATTAATTCATTAAAGTGACTACATTTTATTCACAATTTAAAGATAAAAATCTTATGAAAGATAAAGAAATGTACAAATGTGAATACTTCTATTTAAAACAGGATTTGTCTGATATAATTATTTCAAAGTATTCGGATTGCACATTTCTTAATTTTTCCCCTCCAGGTTTGCACACTTTCAGTCACATATATTCGAAGTCTAATAGCAGCACATTTAAGTATGAAAAATTGCAAGTGTGTAACTTACTGTGACTTGGGTTCTGCTACTGCTAAGGGTGGTCATCTAATAAGTGGCTCAATATTAAAGAAGGTCTCTGCACAATGCAACAAACCTGCAAAATATGCAACCCAACAACAGGAAAATAACCAGACAACAACGAAACAACGAGGCAATAATACAACAATCAAAACGAAGCAAATAAACAGACAACAAAACAGACAACAACAAAACAAACAGACAAAAGCGAAATAATGAGAGAGCAACAAAAAAAGCAGACAATAACAAAACAAACTAACTATGACTACAGGCGGATCACCGAGAACAAATGAGAATATCTGGCAACTAATTAAAAAACCACAGGAGTCTTTATAGGAAAATGGAAGCACGATGCGTGTATAATTATGTTCTATAAATAATTTTGCAAATAAATATATATATGAAAGCTAATTAGGAAATAGAAATTGTAGCATTCTTCCTGCAATGGAATGCGATGAGTAATAACAGCACTTCCAACAACAAATTAATCGCGTCCAGCTCAGATTATTGCAGAGAGTGTGACCCCGTCCTGCTGAAGAATTGTAGAGATTAATCAGTTTGGCCTAATATTTATATTTCATATATAAGATAACAATCGCTACATCATCATCATCACCACCACCACCACCACCATCATCATCATTGTTATCCATCAATCATTTTTTTAAATATAAATATAATGCATTATTTTACATGACAATACAAACCATGTTTAACTGTGACTAATTTACCCATTGGTTCATGTGTAATAAATAACTTTATAATAAATCTTAATCAGTGTTTTATTTTGTTTCTGACAAGAGCTCAGTATAATTTCATGGCTGGCGCTAAACAAGCAATTAATTTGTTATTTCCCCTTGTTTTCCATCTGCTTAGTAAATAAGTTCACTTCCTACTTTTCTAAACTTATCGGTAGGTGTCAAATAAGTCAACAGCTTTCGTTCTGTTTGCTATAATCGTAAACAGATTAGCAATCACACTGTCTGGTAGGCAAAAGCCTACATCTTTGTAAGCCGTTTTTGTTCTGTTCTTTAAACACTGAGCATTTGTGTAAACCACATGTGTAAACATATGACCAGCCTTTGTTTCGGTTTCCAACTTGAAGAGTAGTTTTATGAATGCACATCCACATACTTTATTCTATTTTGCTTTCCTAAAATCATAGCAGTCTTTTCTAGTTGTACATCCACATTATTCTCTTTTGCTTTCCTAAAATCATAGCAGTTTTTTCTAGTTGTACATCCACATACTTTATTCTATTTTGCTTTCCTAAAATCATAGCAGTTTTTTCTAGTTGTACATCCACATACTTTATTCTATTTTGCTTTCCTAAAATCATAGCAGTCTTGTAGATGTAAACCCACAACATTTTTAATATTTCCTAAAATCATAGCAGTCTTTTCTAGTTGTACATCCACATACTTTATTCTATTTTGCTTTCCTAAAATCATAGCAGTCTTTTAGATGTAAACCCACAACAGTTTTAATATTTCCTAAAATCATAGCAGTCTTGTAGATGTAAACCCACAACATTTTTAATATTTCCTAAGCTTCAAAGAGCTTTTTAGATTTAAGCCGGCTGCACTTCCTCTGGCTTCTAAAGCAACGGGTAGCTTGTAGACAAGTCTACAACAATTCTCCTGCTTTCCATAGCAAAGGGCTGTTTTTGTAGACAAAAAAAAAATCTACCTTTAGTGTTTACTAATGTAACGAACTACACAATTCTCCTGCTTTCCATAGCAAAGGGCTGTTTTTGTAGATGTTTCGTGTTTTACGAACTACACAATTTTTTTCTTTTTTAAATGTAACAAAAGGCACGATTTCTTTTTTACATTTTTGTGAAAAGTAAGGAACGTCATGATTTCTATTTTACTTCTGTTTTTGTAATGTAACAAACTACACGATTTCTTCTATTTTGTAATGTAACAAACTACACGATTTCTTCTGTATTTTATAATTGTAACAAATTACACGATTTTTGCTATGTTGTCTAAAGTAACAATCTACATGATTTCTTCTGTTTTCTTTGGCAAGAGGCAGTTTTGAAATTATGCGCCTAATGTGGTAATAATATTTTAGAAAGTTCTCAGCAGATTTATAAGCACAAAGCTTGCGGTATTTCTTCCGTTTTCTCAAAGAGATTATCTATGTTGTAGTGAAAGACATAAAAGGTTTTGATGTTTCTTTTAATAAAATTATGTGCAGTATTGCAGCAACAGACCTAACGCTTTTATTCTTTCTTAACTCCTTAGCAGGAGTTTAAATATATGTTCATAACTTTTTGTTTATCTTGTTCTTTTTCTCCTACTTCCTCTTTATGTTTTATTTTATTTATTTGTAATTAATGTTATATTACCATCAGAAGAAATTTTATAGTAACATATTAATAGTCTCTATCTATCTCTCTGAAATTATTTTTTTAGAATGCAATTGAGAAACGTTTTCAATTAAACACTGACATAATCATAAATGCAAATGCACATATTGTAATCAATAAATCCAAATGCATTATATTCTCTGCAGGCCGTGAAGGAAAAGAAATAAAAATAAAGTTTCTAAAAGCAGCAGCAGAGGAAAATGGGAGTGTTGTTATATAATGAATTGATACATTAATAACAGATCCATATATGACTTATTTCAATAACAGTCTTATTACTATTTTATGAGACTATCTTTTATTTAAAGCCACAATGTGGTGATTCTATCTTTTATTTAAAGCCTCAATGTGGTGACTCTTATCTTTTTTCTTAAAACCTCAATGTGCTGACTTTTTTAAAGCCTCAATGTGGTGACTCTCTTTTTTAAAGCCTCCAATGTGGTGAATCTCTTTTTCTTAAAACCTCAATGTGGTGACTCTCTTTTTTGTAAAGCCTCAATGTGGTGACTCTATCTTGAAAATGTTAGTAAAACAATACATTAGTAGTCCACGTATTAAAATTAAATCTAAGCATGATAGATTTCATGAACAGACATTTAGTATGTGTTGAACTCTACTGTGTCGTTTTGTTGAATTCTACTGTGTCGTTTTGTTGAATTCTACTGTGTCGTTTTGTTGAACTCTACTGTGTCGTTTTGTTTAACTCTACTGTGTCGTTTTGTTTAACTCTACTGTGTCGTTTTGTTTAACTCTACTGTGTCGTTTTATTTAACTCTACCGTGTCGTTTTTGTTTAACTCTACTGTGTCGTTTTGTTTAACTCTACTGTGTCGTTTTAATTAACTCTACCGTGTCGTTTTGTTTAACTCTACTGTGTCGTTTTGTTTAACTCTACTGTGTCGTTTTAATTAACTCTACCGTGTCGTTTTGTTTAACTCACTGTTGTCACTATCTCTAGAAGTGGAATGGTAATAACAGCATTGCGTTCTTTCTTCTACTGAAATAAATTCTGATAGTATTTACTTTTATTTTATAATTATTGCGAATAATAATATTCAATCTGTGAGAAACAAGCAATATTTCCTCTATTTATTTTACTGCTGTCATGTCTTCTGCTATAAATTTCATGCTGGAAAGGTGTTCCCATTTTCCGGCCCCAGCTTTCAGGATTTTTTAATTCCCAAGAGAAATTTGTATTATTTTGATTCTAAACTATTGTCTTTACCAATTTACGATGCATTGTACGCAAGACAGAAATAAACACAATAATGTCTATAATATCATTTTCGCGGGTTTGTCTACTTTGGGCAGGTAGTGTTATTTTTTTATTTTTTTATTATACATCGGGAAAATATCAGTAGCATTTAGGAGTTCAAATCTAAGTCCCTTGGTATATTTTATTAATGCATTAATATGAATTTAGATGAGGTTTTGTGCTTTTACTAAAAACGGAAATGCACATCCTGCCTTTAACAAAAAAGTACACACTCCAAAAGGATTGAACATTTTATCAAACGAAAAGAAGTATTTATTAATTTTTATTTCAGTTTATATGTTTGGACTGATTGTCATTAACTCAAATAAAGTATTTATTATTTCCCTTCTATAAATAATTGTAATACTTAATAATTTAATTTACATTTTGAAACATTATACAACACTGTTTTGAAGTTAATATGTTCAATCAACATATAAATAGATTATAATTTTTGTTTGACAGAGAATTGAGAGAGACATATAGCGAGAGAGCGAGAGAGAGAGCGAGAGAGAGAGAGAGAGAGAGAGAGAGAGGGTAGATTTTGTTCATATTGAGAGACAAATTAAAATCAGGACACACACAGTAGAGATACAAGAATTACGTCAGCGCGTGTACACAGCCAGAAAAGTAAGAATAACTACATCATTGAGTATTTATTTAAAATTTTTAATTAGCAAGGAACGTATCATTATAATTACACTTGACTATGCATAAATAACTGTTCTAAACTTAAAAATGGAAGAAAGTATTATTTTCAATATTTTAAAAGTATTATTAAAAACAGGGGTTCTACATTGACAATTTCAACTTTTGTGAACGACTAGATTTTTGTATTAAAAAGAATATGAAAACCCTAACTAAAAAATCTAAAAATGTGTACAGTTTTTATTGCTAATTTTTGTGTCTTCTAAAACGAGGAGTAAATTTGAAGACAAAGCCAATAATCCTGAACATATTTAAGTCCCTAGCTAAACCTGTAACCTTTCTGCAGTCCCAAACTGTTGTTTTGTAATACACATATACTACATATACTCTACTTTTTTCTCTATCATGGAACAGTTTTGCTAACAAACATTATACTGTTTGATGTTTACAAATGATGCGTATATTATAATAATTTTATATTCTGTTTGATACACATAATATCGTAGTGCTGCTAATGCACAATATCTTTGCATGATTGTCAATGCAAATAATATCTTTGTTCTACTAGTGGGCAATATCTTTACATGCTTGTCGATACAAATAATATCTTTGTTCTACTAGTGGGCAATATCTTTACATGCTTGTCGATACAAATAATATCTTTGTTCTACTAGTGGGCAATATCTTTACATGCTTGTCGATACAAATAATATCTTTATTCTACTAGTGGGCAATATCTTTACATGCTTGTCGATACAAATAATATCTTTGTTCTACTAGTGGGCAATATCTTTACATGCTTGTCGATACAAATAATATCTTTGTTCTACTAGTGGGCAATATCTTTACATGCTTGTCGATACAAATAATATCTTTGTTCTACTAGTGGGCAATATCTTTACATGCTTGTCGATACAAATAATATTGTTTTGAAATAATTCATTAAAATGGTTAATATTTATGAGAACGAGACCAGCCAATGCGCTGCGATCAAAGGTTTACCTGCTGTAGATAATTCTATTTTCTAATTACTTTGAATATGGAGTGGCAATGAAATTCCGGTCATGAAAGGCGGCCGTTAGCTTAATGGTGAGTTACTTGACTGATTCAGAGAGAACAGACTTAAAAATATTTTGTGCATTTTGCTATTGATATAATATATTGTGTTTTACATAGAGATGGAGTAGACTATTATTTCTACAAATGTTTGAAGTAAGATGCTAATATATAGCATGCTAAATGCTTGACATTGTTTCTAGAGTGAACCTATTCATAAAAGTGATATGCTGTATGCTTGTATCAGGCTAATAAATACTGTTGCAGGAAACCGTAAGTTCATACTTGAATGTAAGAATGAATAGAGTTTTAAAAATGATAAACTGGAAACTTAGCATTTGTTCCCTGATTATATTTTTACAGGGATAAAGCAGCCTTTCCTCGTATTATCTGAATTTCCTGAATTATTGATTATAAGCCATTATGATTGTGGTAGATGTTGGAACCATCTTCCTCACTACACTCCATTGGTGTATGGTGGCAAGGTATGCTGACTGCATCGAACAATTTCTGGTATAAGGAAATTACTGGAAATTGCTACAATTGTTGCTCTGCTTGAGCGAACTGATACAGTGAATGAGCACCCACGGTAGCTCGAGGGAATAAGAAGCAAAATCAGTTTTCTTTCAGCATAAGGAGGAAACGTGGAATTGACGTGGACAATAAGCTTGTGACTTTGATATGAAAAGTGCACAAAAGTGACATTGCAGTTTCTTCTATACAAGGTTACTGAGAAGCTATTATCACTTATCTCTAATAACTCAATTTCGATTCTCTGATAAGAACTATCCTGTGATTTGTATTGACACTATTGTTGAATTGTATTCAGGATATAAGAGTGTAATAAAATTGTTCGAAAGTGGTTTCCTGGAAATATTGATGTCATGTAATGTCATTGCATTTGTTATATGTATATTTGATTGTTGATTTAATACATTTATTGTGAAATTTATTGACCTTTTTACACATATTGATAACTTTATGTTGGAGAAGAAGGTGGGTGGGTTAGGGCTTGCTAAATATAGATTAAAGATGGATTTGTCTTATCCCTTTAGTAAGACGTTTTCCAAGTACAGAAATATCGTGTGATGGTATATGTTATTAATGTTGTAGAAGAAGGAACACGTTACAGCGCCGAAATATCCGCCAAGCGAGAGAGAACAGAATGGTATTTGCTGGTGGATTATTAATAACATAAATTAAGATTCTAATCACTAGTAATTAGTTATGGATGATTAATTAAGTAAAAATATTATAACCATTAACTAGGTGGCGTTGGCGTCACACTCTGTATTACACAAGAACTTCATAAGCTTGACAATGCAAACAGCACTTTGTGCTATAACTAACATGCAGCTGGTGCTGTGCGACGCGTCAGGCTAGGCATACCATGAGCAAAGTGATAAGCACACATCGGCAGTGTCGTATTACTTTACCTGAAGAGTTCTGTTATTAGCACGCGCATAGCAGTGTCGTATTACTTTACTTGAAGAGTTCTGTTATTAGTACGCGCATAGGAGTGTTGTCTCATTTGCAATTCTGATTTATGCGAACAATACCCATCTAGTAATATTGTCTTGTTAATTATGAGTTATGTGATATAACTCATCTAGTGGTGGTTGTTTCATTTGTAATGTGGTGTTTTCTCATTTCTAATAAGGAGTTACGTGAAAAGTACGCATCTATTAGTGTTGTCTCGTTTCTAATTATGAGTTACGTCAAAATACATATCTATTAGTGCTGTCTCGTTTCTAATTATGAGTTACGTCAAAATACGTATCTATTAGTGTTGTCTCGTTTCTAATTAACCATCCAAAAATAAGAACAAGAGATGACAATCTTAATTTATTTTATTAATGATTTTTCAGCAGACGCCACTCGTCTCTCTCAATACGGTCGCTGTAAATTCTCTCGCTTCCTCAACATTTAAAGACAAACATTTACTGTCACAAAATATTCTGTAAATGAAAAACTTCTTATTAAAGAAGACAAATCCGTTAAAATCTATATTTAGAAAACTCCCATCCATCCAGTTTCTTCTCCAATATAAGATTATCAATAAGTTTAAGAAGGTCAATAAATTTATTAAATCAACAATCAAATATACATATGACAAATAATATGAACTAGATTATTTGACATCAATATTTCTGTGAAACTACGTTCGAATAACTTTATGGTTACACAGTCTATATCTTAAAATACATTTTCACAATAATGTTAATACAAATCACAGGATAGTTTTATCAGAGAGCAGAATTGGAGTTATTAATTATATTATTAGTTAAAGATAAGTGATAATAGTTTCTGCATAACCTTGTTCAACTGCTGTCTCAATAGTTCATCCTAGGGCTTTTGCAATGCACAAGTTTACTGTCGGCCATTATTAAAACAACTCCACCAGCTTCACTCGCATGTTGAAAAAACTTTCAGTTATTCTCTCTAGGTTAACATTGAATGCCTTCAGAGTCCGCTAAAGTTTGTTCCCTCAAGCAGAACAACAATTGTAGCTATTTCTAGTAACTTGACTGTACCAAAAATTGCTCACTAGTTAGCAGTGCTACCATACATCAGAGAAGTGTAGTCTATTTCTTTACATTACACACATTGTGGCAGACAATTTCCTTGGTTCAATTCATATGTTGAAATTAAAATAGACTAGCTAATTGTCTCTGCAAAATATAAGCAGAGAACAAATGCTAAGCTTCTAGTTGATCACTTTATAACTCCATTCTTACTTACATTCCAGTCTCAGTTTCCTGCAATGGTATTTATTATTCCAATACACACACACAGATTAATAAATACAAATATCAAAATAATGTCAAGTTTTCAGCAAACTACATGTGAACAGCTTAGTTCAAACACTTGTAGAAATAAAAGTCAACTTATATACTACATCTCTACATAAAACACGAGCATAACATATGAATAGCGAAAATGCATGAAATATTTCTAAGTCCATTCTCTCTCAACCAGTCAGTTAACTCATCATCAAGTTAAGGAGTGTCTTTTATGATCAGACGTCTTCCACTCCAAATTGAAAGTGATTAGACAGTAGATTTATCTGATTCTAGAATATTCTCCCGATTATCTTGAATTCTGTAATTACACTTGTGAAAGCGTAGCGATTCTAAGGAATTTTAACTTAAAGTTTGACCACCAGAAATAAACCACGTGTCTCAACCCTTAGGATCGTTTCACATTTTAAATTAACAAATCTCACATCTTGAGATCTCATAGATGCTACCACATATTATATGGAACTGTTTTTATTAGTAGTATTACAAATACTAATTTTAAATATTATTATTTGTGATACTATTGCGATTGATTTATTCCATTAATCACTTAATTTTATACTTAATCTCATCAGTGCTTCCCAATAATTGGTTGTGTAAAATACAAAGATTTTTAAATACTTAAATATATGCGAAACATAAAGATTGTATAATAAAACAAATATAGAATAAACAGCAGCTTTTACAAAAAAGAAACATAAATAAAAATTAAATTTACAAATCTACAGTTTAAACTAACAAAGTCACACAAGAAAATGTGCTATTCTATATGATACAATCGCATAACTATAACCAGATACCGAAATGATAGAATTTGCCTGAGTGTAGAGAAAAAACTATAAAGAAAACGTGTTCATTATTTAAATAGAAGGCAGCAGTTGCCTGACATAGTATACATAATATATTTTGTTTAGGGAAAGTATCACAGCCCCAAAGTGTGAGTGAAAAGCTATAACAGTACAGTGAAGACATTCAATACATTCAACAGCTTCAGAGCAATAATACGGCGGATGAAAGAAGCACAAACTCTTTAAAAGATCAGATTCTTAAGGAATATGTGTTTAACAAAGGTATACATTTGTTTGTCACAAAATAAATATATGAGAATATTCCTTTATCCCTGTGTAATTAATCTGAATATAAGTAGGTAATTTCTATTAATTGGAACACTCTGTTTCAATCAATTTTTATTCTCCATCAGTTTATACTATACAATTGCATAGATTAATTTAATAATTGTAAATAATGAACCAATAGCAGAATGGAATTCACAATGGTAATTAGTGGCTATTTTTCAGACAATATAATGTTATTGGAAAAGAGTAACGGAAACAAAATGTCTCTAAACTGGCAATTGGGAGAAATTTTGATCCTGTGCCAAGTGTAGTATTAATAAGAAACATGACATAATACAGAATTAAATATATCATATTATCGTAATATTAATAAGAAACATGAAGTAATATAGAGTTAAATATATCAGACTATCAATTGTAATATTAATAAGATACATCAAGTAATATAGAGTTAAGTCTATCAACTGTGTGGCGGAGTAAATTTGCCTATCTCTATTTTAAAACTTAACTGTTATATACATTGTTTAAATGTCAGAGTAAATTTGCCTATCTCTATTTTAAAACTTAACTGTTATATACATTGTTTAAATGTCAGAGTAAATTTGCCTATCTCTATTTTAAAACTTAACTGTTATATACATTGTTTAAATGTCAGAGTAAATGTGCCTATCCCTATTTTAAAACTTAACTGTTATATACATTGTTTAAATGTCAGAGTAAATGTGCCTATCCCTATTTTAAAACTTAACTGTTATATACATTGTTTAAATGTCAGAGTAAATGTGCCTATCCCTATTTTAAAACTTAACTGTTATATACATTGTTTAAATGTCAGAGTAAATGTGCCTATCCCTATTTTAAAACTTAACTGTTATATACATTGTTTAAATGTCAGAGTAAATGTGCCTATCCCTATTTTAAAACTTAACTGTTATATACATTGTTTAAATGTCAGAGTAAATTTGCCTATCCCTATTTTAAAACTTAACTGTTATATACATTGTTTAAATGTCAGAGTAAATTTGCCTATCCCTATTTTAAAACTTAACTGTTATATACATTGTTTAAATGTCAGAGTAAATTTGCCTATCCCTATTTTAAAACTTAACTGTTATATACATTGTTTAAATGTCAGAGTAAATTTGCCTATCCCTATTTTAAAACTTAACTGTTATATACATTGTTTAAATGTCAGAGTAAATTTGCCTATCCCTATTTTAAAACTTAACTGTTATATACATTGTTTAAATGTCAGAGTAATCCGACCGTGGATACTCGTTATTACGGTATTTTTGTAAGTGTCAGAGTTGGAAGTAAACAACCCGATATGCTAGAAATTGCATACTAGTTCAACTGGGTGAGTAGATTTATTATCCAACAAAGATATATTTCAATTATTTTTTGCTATTGATATGTTATACGTGTGTTTTATGTAGAGACTTATTATGTCAGTAGTCTATTATTTCTACAAATGTTTTAACCAAAATGCTCGTATGTAGTGTGCAAGTACTTGACAGTGTATTGAAATGCTGTATTTGAGGGGTGCACAAACTTTTCAGGCCAGAGGGCCAAATTTCCAATTGGTAGTGCGTGGAGGGCCGCCAGAAGGACGGCTCAGTAGAAAAGTACAACACAAATAATGAAATAATGTGCTTTATATTCGTAATAATAGTAACATCCAAAAATCCTCCGGGGGCCGCATAGAACCCTGTCTCGAGCCGCATGCGGCCCGCGGGCCGCGGTTTGTGCACCCCTAATAAATACAGTGTATTTATTGATCTTTTCATGTATTTGGTTAATAATTACCATTGTATTGATATGCTGAATTTATTGTTCTTTTCATGTATTTGGCTAATAAATACCATTGCAGAAAACTGTAAGTTGAGACTGGAATGTAAGAAAGTATGGTGCTATATAGCAATAAAGTGGAAACTTAGGTTTATTCCCTAATGATATTTTTCATGGTAAAGCAGCCTTTCTCTCCTTTTGTTATTTGAATCTCCTGATTCACTGATTGTAAACTGCCATGACTGACCGTGGTAGAGGGAGGAAGCAGTGTGTAAAGGAATACACTACACTTCTTTCATATATGGTGGCAAATTACATTAGGCCATTTTCTGGTTCAGTGTAGTTATTAGAAATTGCTATAATTGTTGTTCTGCTTGAAGGTACTCAAACAGCGAAAGGGGACACCCATGTAGGCTTCAACAGAATAACAGCGCGCCAGAATTTTAACATGTGCAGAGAGAGAGGGGGAGAGAGAGAGAGAGAGAGAGAGAGAGAGAGAGAGAGAGAGAGAGAGAGAGAGAGAGAGAGAGAGAGAGAGAGAGAGAGAGACGTGTTTGCTTCATTCAAGTTATGTAAAAACTAACTCTACTAACTATCTACTATCTCTACTAACTCAATTTCTGTTCTCTCATAAGACTTATTCTGTGATTTGTATTGACACTATGACACTATAGTTGAATTTTAAGATATAAGAGAGTGCTGTACAGAAATTATGTGAATGTGTTTTAGTGGAAATATTGATGTCAAGTAATGTTTTTCATCGTATTTATCATATGTATATTTGATTGCTTATTTAATAAATGTGTTGACATTTTAACATATTGATAATCTTATGAAAAATGTGGTGATGGGGGGGGGGGGGTCGTTCAAAGCAATATGAGGGATATTACACTCAAAGCAATATGAGGGATATTACACTCAAAGCAATATGAGGGATATTACACTCAAAGCAAAATGATGGATATTACACTCAAAGCAATTTTTTGGTTATTTAGTTAACTAAGGATTGTATTTTCATTTTCATCCAGGTTTCGTGAATTTAAATCGGACTTCTACGCATCCTATGACAAATTGAAGTGTCTGTCACTCATCCTATGACAAATTGAAGTGTCTGTCACTCATCCTATGACAAATTGAAGTGTCTGTCACTCTTCCTATGACAAATTGAAGTGTCTGTCACTCATCCTATGACAAATTGAAGTGACTGTCACTCTTCCTCTATTAATATATATCTGCGAACATTACATCACCTTGAATAATAAACCTCATCTAACTTGTGATAACATCAGCTTAATGGACCTCATATAACATAAGACATCAGCTTGGTTAATAAAACTTATCTAATCTGTGACAATATCAGCCTTGAGTAATGGGCCTCATCACCTTGTCATAATACCAGCTTGAGATATAAACTTCTAAACTTTAATAACACCAGAATGATTAATAGAACTCATCTAAACTTTAATAACACCAGAATGATTAGTAGAACTCATCTAAACTTTAATAACACCAGAATGATTCATAGAACCTATCTAAACTTTAATAACTCTAGCTTGATTAAGAGACCTCATCTTGCCTGTGATAACCCAGCATGATTAATAGGCCTCATCTTATCTGTGATATGGAGCATATCTCACAAGCAAAACATCTTGAAAACAATACTTAGCGTCTCTCCTACATTAAAGTAATCTTTCAGGACTGATGAGTCGTTTATCAGCCTTTCAAAGCACGATGAATCATATATCACCCTATGAAAGCATTAAAAATACCCTTGTAAATATGTTAATGAATTTCTCTCTCGATATACCCGCACTCCTTGTCGCTGTTGACCATGAAGCACGAGTTTGTTAACTCCAGTATGCATTAGACATTTTTGGTACTCCATCTCTGTTCAGTTCTGTTTACAGCAAACACACTGACGAGAAATAGTGAACACTACAGGGTGAACGGGTCTTTGTTATAATGGTGAAAGGGCCCTTTCCATAAACCAGTCCTTTGCAATCTACGCCCCATAACATTACTTAAAACTGACCATTTTGAGAACCACCTACTATACAGTGGTCAGACTCAAATTGCACAAATCTAGTTGTCACCAAATTGTTACTTTCATACAAGAAAGTGTAGAGAAAAATTATTTGGCTCAAAATCTAAATGATAACTAACTGCTATGTGCTTAAAACATTAAAAGCAGCACACGCAGCTTTTAAAGTCTGCAGTGTTACTAACATGTTTTTAATAGGGATTTTCATTGCACTTTTCTCAGTTCTTTCATCATCAGTGGATATTTAATGTCTCTCAGAAAGCAACACACATTAGTGAAGTATGAAGTAAGAGACCCACCTTGCTGACATTAGACCATTTTTACTGACGACAACCAGTAAACTATAAATTAACCTTGCTGACGTTGGACCATTTTTACTGACGACAACCAGTAAACTATAAATTAACCTTGCTGACATTGGACCATTTTTACTGACGACAACCAGTAAACTATAAATTAACCTTGCTGACGTTACAGGAACCTTACTGATGTGATAACTCAACATTGCTGAGAATAGAAAACCCTTAATGATGTTATATCAACCTTGATGACGACAGATAAACCTTTTTGATGACAGATCTATCTTTTTGTGGATGAATCAATTAACGATAGTCCAGCCTTGTTGACGATGGTCTCATTTTTCTGCTGATGTAAGATTTGTTTTCAAGCGTGTACATCTGCGTATGCAAAGTGTTGAAGTCAGTGTAACCACTAATGTGAGTTTAGTATGGCCTTAACCCAACCACCTCTCACAATAAGACAATAACAAAGTAGGTGGTCATAATTATTAATTTGAAATTTTAATTTTGTTAACGCACTTCAATTGTCAGTTACCCACACACCTGCTAATTATTTAACTCAATAATGCTATTAAAGCAGCAATAATACCCATTACTTCTCTGACTATTTTCATTACTACAAATAGTATTACTACTATTTCTAATATTACGTTTGCTACTAATATACTCTTACTATATTTCTACTACTTCTATTACAACTATTATACTGCTATTACAGATGCATTGATAACGACAAATAAAAATGACTGAAATGTCTCTGATGATGACTGTCAAAACGATGACTGTAGATGAGATAGACGTGCAAATCGAAAACGTGCAACAGGAAACGTGACAGCTGCGCGCGCTACACACACACACACACACACACACACACACACACACACACACACACACACACACACACACACACACACACGCACGCACGCACGCACGCACACACACGTTCAGGCAGGCGCACACTCGCTCGCAAAAACACGCACACTCACGCATAAACACTTATCTATATAAATCTGTCTTCCTGCTTGTTTGTCTGTAAAATTTTCTTTTGTATCTATCTGCATCGGCAATTAATACAAAAGTGTAAACAATAGCGAGTAATAAATGCATACAACACATGAATAGTAATCAACTTAGACCCCTACCACGCTTCCGTATACTTTCCGCCTTGTCTTTCCCCGACCCTCCCTTGTCATTCTCTCCTCATTTCCACTCACACCGCTTCCTAAGATCTCGGCCAAGACGAGGCGAGAAGTGGAGTTTGCAGTCATCGGGAGATAAACGTGCATAGCAGACACGTCTTTACCCGTATCGTTAACAACTAAAATTCGAGATGCAACGTTTATGTCAGGCTCAGCACCGTCGACGAGACCACTGGAGAGTAACAGTATGACCTACTTCCTTTGTTTTACGCACAAAACAGTAGGGGATGTCAACATGCCGGGCCGAGTCGGACCCTGTTGCTGGGATACACACAGATAATGAATTCAATTATCCATCACAAACGTCTTCTAGCGACGCGAGGTCTGCACGACTGCTGCTCTACTTGTGCAGTGGTGCTGAATGAAAAAAAAATAACCAGCATCAAACGGAATACATTCAGAGAGAGAGAGAGAGAGAGAGAGAGTAAGAGAGAGAGAGAGAGAGAGTAAGAGAGAGAGAGAGTGTGTATGCTGTTGTATCCTGGTTGCTTTGTCTGCACTTAAATGTATTCACATTTCAATAATCTATTCGACAACATTTTATTTGCTTTGAAGATAAAAAGACAAGATGCTAAATACACCTATGCCTGTCATAAAATTAATTTTCCTTCCCTAATGTAACATGCAAATGGATATTTTATGCACTTATTCCATCGCAGTTACATTTATATAATGGACAAAGTTTAGAATATATTATCAGTACCGAAGACATAGGTAAATGTAATGATATTTTATAATCAGTTTTAATAAAAGGTTTCACATCGCAGTAAGGATTAATAGAGTTACATAGGTTCATTAATAACACACACAACAAAATTACACACACACAATCACGCGCACAAATATTTTTACGTTTCAGTAAATTCAGAATAAACTATAAATTTGAAAGTAGCAGATAAAATATATTTTTGATTTTGTTGAACCTTCGTATTGATTAATTGTGCAAAACGTACAATTTATATTCGTTAATGCGCCTATTCTATAAATAGTTTTTGAGCTCTGCACATGAATTTATATTTGATTGAAAGTTTATAACATTTTATTAAAGATATCTACTCTTGCTTCCATTACACACATTTGATTTAATTTTTTTTTAAATATCGAACGCTGTACATTTGGTCGTTGTGAGTAATTTTAGTTTTATTTCTCACTTTGACCTCTAGATTTGTTCTACTTCTTTATTTATATAGTTTTATTTCACACTTTGACCTCTAGATTTGTTCTACTTCTTTACTTATATAGTTTTATTTCACACTTTAACCACTAGATTTGTTCTACTTCTTTATCTATATAGTTTTATTTCACACTTTTACCACTAGATTTGTTCTACTTCTTCACTTACTGTGGCTAGGTGGTGGTGGCGTTAAGAAAGTTGTTAGAAAAGACTTGATCATTTTTAAACCCGAACGTGGCCACCCACAAATCTTAGTTTCTGTTGTTACCAATATTTGAAGATTAAAGATATTATAAATATTAATAAATAAGAAATAAGAAATAAGAGCTACGAAACCCCAATCCCAACCTGACAGACAACAGTTAAAAAGAAAACGCAAATACTAGTAAACTTAGGAATAGATTAACATTTTAGAGACATAAAGCAATGGTGGCAAAAAGACTGTTACAAAATAACAATGATGGGAACATGTTCTGACAGTTGATACTTGCATAGTTACCACTTTATGACTAGTGTCTGCAGGTTTCTTTAAACTTGCTGGGGAAGGCTGTTAAATTATCTGTGAAGGCATAGCGAGTCTTTGCATGGCGTTGCAGTGCAGGCTTTGGGTTTGCATTTGGGACAGGAATTCAGTCGCGCGCGCAAGTGACATGTACATGGCAAACACGTGACCAACAGTGTCGATTATAGCGTCTAGATCACTCTTTTCCTAAATTTCCATTAGACACTCAAATAATGACTTGCACAACAGATGCATGCCATTCATACATAAATTGGACAGGTGATAATAGAGTGGAAGGAGAAACAGAAAAGAATGAATTAAAATAACAAATATATGCATAAAGGGAAACAAGCATATTTATAACTATACATATGGTTGATAGTAAGTTTAACCTGATTGACCTTTCTCAGAAAAAAAAATTACCATCTGAGGGAATTTATGAACGATGTCTCTGACAACGGAAGGATAGACTCTGATCTTTGAGATTGATTTTGATGCGCACAATATCAGATCGAGCTGGTCACGTGGTCAGTCGGGCGAATTATCTGACGAATTATTACACTTTGACCGACTAGCTCGGCCAGGATTGTATATCACCAGCGATCGATGGATCTAGCAGAGATAACTGGTAAAACACGAGATCTAAAGTCAGGTTCATCTTACGAGTCTAACAATGCCTTAAAGCCCTAAGAATCTAAAGAAGACTGAAATGTCTTGAAGCCCTGAGAATCTAAAGAAAACTGAAATGTCTTGAAGCCCTGAGAATCTAAAGAAGACTGAAATGTCTTGAAGCCCTGAGAATCTAAAGAAGACTGAAATGTCTTGAAGCCCTGAGAATCTAAAGAAGACTGAAATGTCTTGAAGCCCTGAGAATCTAAAGAAGACTGAAATGTCTTGAAGCCCTGAGAATCTAAAGAAAACTGAAATGTCTTGAAGCCCTGAGAATCTAAAGAAGATTGAAATGTCGGGCGGCTACTCCTCGTTCACTTACATACTTTTATATCACACCCCCAGCTCTAAATCTCTTCAATTTCTTCACTTACATACTTTTATATCACACTCCCAGCTCTAAATCTCTTCAATTTCTTCACTTACATATTTTTATATCACACTCCCAGCTCCAGATTTGTTCTATTGCTTCACTTATATAGTTGTATATCACATTTTCAGCTAAAAATGTGTTCTATTTCTTCATTACAAAAGTATTATTACATATTTCTCCTTACACTGAGTGTGCTTTATATCTAAAAGCAAAATGTATCTGAAATATATATTTTTATCATATTTTTTCAAAAGTGGAAATCTTAATATTGATTTTGTTTGGAAGAAATGACTACAATAAAAATGCTGACTACAATGAAAACGCTAAGACTGCAATGAGAACGTTAAGACTACAATGAAAACACTAAGACTACAATGAAAAAGCTAAGACTACAATGAAAACACTAAGACTACAATAAAAACGCTAAGACTGCAATGAGAACGCTAAGACTGCAATGAAAACGCTAAGACTGCAATGAGAACGCTAAGACTGCAATGAGAACGCTAAGACTGCAATGAGAACGCTAAGACTGCAATGAGAACGCTAAGACTGCAATGAGAACGCTAAGACTGCAATGAAAACGCTAAGACTGCAATGAGAACGCTAAGACTGCAATGAGAACACTAAGACTACAATGAGAACGCTAAATTTACAACAAGAACGCTAAGACTACAATGAAAACGCTGACTACAATTCAAAAGATTAGTGTCAATACAAATCACATGAAAGTTCTTATCAGAGAACAGAAATGTAGTTATTAGAGACAAGCGATAATAGTTTGTATATAACTTAGTTTAGGAAAAGTGCAATAGTCTTTTCATGTAGTTTTCTTAAGAGTGTCAGAAGTTTATTGTTCACATTATTATTGTCAATTCTACATGTTTTCTTCTCATGTTGTAGAACACTGACTAGCCACTATTCTCTTGAGACCATCTGTTCTGTCATATTAGCTCCCTCAGGCTGAACAACAATTTTGGCAATTTCCAAAAACTTCCTTGTACCAGAATTTGCTTGATGTAGTCAGCATACTTGCCATCATACATCAACAGAGTGCGGTGTATTCCTTACATACTGTGGTAGATAATTCTTGTGTTTACTAATCATAGCAGTTTATAATCAGGGAACAAACACTATGTTTCCAGTTTATTCATCCTCCATTCTCTCTTACATTCAAGTCACAACTTAACAGTTTCCTGCAACAGTATTTATTAGCCCGATACATGCACACATAATAAAATTACAGCAAACTAATTTTATGAATGCATTTACTTGAAACAATGTCAAGTGTATAGCATTCTATATATGAGAATCTTCAAGAATTTGTAGAAATAATAATCTACTCACATAATACATCTATACATAAAACACAGGTATAATATATCAATAGCAAAGATTGTCAATTGTCTCACAATCAGTCACACCATTAAAATAATGGCTGCCTTTCATGACCAGACTTCTTGCCACTCAAATTCAAAGTGATAAACTTTTTATCTCAGCCCATTGGTCGGTCTTGTTCCTATATATCTTAACCGTTGGATAATAAAAACTACTCAATTGGAACTGGTTTGGACTGCATCAGCAATTTCTAGCATATTCTCAGCTAGAGTTGTTTACTCCAAGTCTGACACTTACAAAAATACCATCATGAGGAGTGCACAATGTCGGGTCACTTCCACAATTTAACATTTCACATACCAATTAAGTTTAGAAATAGAAATAAGCAAATTTACTCTGCCACAAATTAATTTCATAATACTATACATGTTAGCTTTCTACCTGGCTGATTTGTTTTAATAACAGGTGTGAAATTCATTTAAAATGAATCATACTTGTATGCTGTCTACCTGGCTGGTTTGTTTTAATAACAGGTGTGAAATTCATTTAAAATGAATCATACTTGTATGCTGTCTACCTGGCTGATTTGTTTTAATAACAGGTGTGAAATTCATTTAAAATGAATCATACTTGTATGCTGTCTACCTGGCTGATTTGTTTTTAATAACAAGTGCAATTCGTTTCATAATATCATACGTGTAAGCTGTCTATTGTGTTAATTTGTTTTAATAACAGGTGCAATTCATTTCATAATACCATACGTGTATTCTGTCTATTTGGTTGATTTATTTTAATATCAAGTTCAAGCAATTCTTTTAATTTCCTTACTTTAAAATAATGTCACAAATTAATTTTATGATATGACAAATCTATTGTATTCAATCAATGATTTGAATTAATGTTGCCATAAAATGAATTTATGATATAAAATCTGGAGCAAGTACCAGTGATAATAAAATACACTTATTATACACGATATAATGTTTTGACACGCACGATAAAATGCACGTGTCATGCACGAAATAGCACTTTATCAAATACAATTAAAGCACTTTATCAAATACAATTAAAGCACTTGTCATATACAATTAAGTACTTTGTCGTGCACCCAACTATGCTATTAAGAGGCAACATGGATTTGTCGTGCACCCAACAATGTTATTAAGAGGCAATATGAATTTGTGCACCAAACAAGGTTATTAAGAGGCAACAATATTTGTCGTGCACCCAAAATGCTATTAAGAGGCAAAATGAATTTGTCATAGACAAATATAATAACTTAATGTATACGGTAAATGCTATTAAGAGGCAACATGAATTTGTCATAGACAAATATAATAACTTAATGTATACGGTAAATGCTATTGTCAAATACAATAAAAAAATTATTGTCACACAATAGAATAATTTTATCACACATGAAACAATGCTATTGTTACACTCTAAACGAAATTAAAAGTGCTTCTAAAACTACAGACGTGGAAATAAATAGCAACTGGTTTTGCATTTAGTTCATTAGATACGATTTTCCTAATTTATAAAGAGTATAATGTATTTTTACTAAAATTTAACATAATAAAAAAATCAAGCAACAAGGCATCTACATTTATTTATGCACAACAGCAAAGAGGCAATAAATACACAATAAAGAGTCCTTGTATTTTTAAGAGGCAATGCATACACAATAAATAGTGAATGTGTGATGGTAACGACACTTAGTTAACGAAATTCATGATTATTTTTAATTAATCTTTCATAACTAATTACAAGTGATGAGAATCTTAATTCTATTTTTATTAATGATCCTCCAGCAGACATCACTTGTCTCTCTCACTTGGCGGATATGCTGGCATTGTAAATGTTGTCTTTCTTCCAAAACATAAAAGATAAATATTCACGGTAACATAATCTTTCCATAGGTGGAAAACCTATGAAGGAGAAGGCAAATCCGTCTTTAATCTGTATTTATTGAGCTCCCATCCATCCACTTTCTTCTCCAACATAACGTTATCAATATGCATAAGAAGGTCAATAAATTTATTAATTCAATAATCAAATATAATAAGCTTCCAGTGTATTACTTTATAACTCCCTGCTTTCTTAATTTCCAGTCTCAAGTTTCCTGCAACGGTATTCATTAGTCAGATACATGCACATGGCATAATAAATACAGCATAACAAACAATGTCAAGAGTCAACACACTCAATGCAAGCAGCTTAGTTCAAACATTTGTAGAAATAAAGTCAACTCACATAGTATATCTCTACACAAGTATAGCATATCAATAACGAAAATGCTTGCAATATTTCTAAGTCCATTTTCTCTCAAACAGTCAGTTTTTCTCACCACCAAGCGCTAATGGCTACCTTTCAGAACTAGACTCCTTCTTTGCAACTTCAAATTCAAAGTGATCAGAGAATAGAATTTTCTACAGCAAGTAAACTTTATAACCTCCAGCCTACTGCCCGGTTTCGTTTTCGTAAATCATTACCATTGGGTAATAAAAACTACCCACTACATCAGCAAATCTAGAATATTCTTGCCTCGATCATTTACTTCAACTCAGACACTTTCAAAAATACCACCCCAAGGTGTGCTGAGGTCGAGTTACTCTGACCATCTAACAATTTAACTTTAAAAATAAAGAGAGGCAAATTTACTCTGTCACACAATGCATACTTAATTAAAAGGCAGTGATACACGTTCAAGAGTCAGTGTATGTTTAAGAGGCAATGTATACACAATAAAGAGTCAAAGTATGTTTAATTAAGAGGTAATGTGTACACAATAAAGAATCATTGTATTTTTAATTAAGAGGCAATATGTACACAAAAAAGAGTTAAGGTATGTGTGGAAGAGTAAATTTGCCTATCCCTATTTCTAAACTTAATTGTTATATAAACTGTTAAATTTCGGGTAAACAATGTGCTAGAATTACTGATGTAATCTAAAACAGTTTTAGATGGAGGAGTAGTTATTATCCAAAGGTTAAGATTTACAAGAATGAGACCAGTCAGTGGACTGAGATCAAATTTTTACTTATTATAAAGAATTGCATTTTCTAATCATTTTGAATTTGGAGTGGTAGAAGTCTGGTCATGAATGTGGCCATTAACTTAATGGTGAGTTAACTGACTGATTGAGAGAGAGAATGGACTTACAAATATTTCATGCATTTTGCCATTGTTTCTAGTGAATACATTCATAAAATTGTTATGTTTTATTTATTATGCTGTATGCATTATCGGCTAATAAATATTGTTGCAGGAATCTGTAAGTTGAGACTTGAATGTAAGAAAAAATGTAGTTAAAGATGAATAAATTGGAAACTTAGTGTTTCTTCCCTGATTATATTTTACAGGGAATAAACAGCCTTCTCTCGTCCTATTAGATCTCCCGTTTACCAATTTATAGACCACTGCAACCATGGTAAATCCGAAGAATATCTACCTCGAGTGTTTAAGTGTAAGGATACACTGTACTCTGCTGATGTAGAGTGTGAACGTATGCTGACTACATCATGAAATTTCTGGTACAAGGAAGTTAGTGGAAATTACTACATTGTTGTTTTGCTTGAGGGAACTAATACAGTGGAACACCCAGATTAGCCTTTAGAGGGTAGCTGCACATGAATAGTCTACAATATGTAAAAGAATGTGAAGAACTCACAGTCTATTGTGATAATGAAGTTGTGACTTTGTTATGAAAGCAGGGATGTGAAATATTGCAGCAATCATCTGACACGGTTATGTACAAACTATTATCGTACAAACTCTTTAACTCCATTTCTGTTCTCTGATAAGAAATTAACTTGTGATTTATATTGATACTTATCTGTTGAATTATGTGTTAGGATATAAGACTGCATAAACTTTGAAACTATTTAAAAATTATTCTTGGACATATTGATGTCCAGCAATATTTTCATTGTATTTGCTAAATGTATATTTGATAGTTGATTTAATAAATTTAATGATCTTTCACATATTATTAGTACATTATGGAAAAGAAAGTGGGTGGATGTGGGCTCACTAAATATAGATTAAAGACGGATTTACTTCTCCTTCAGTAAGAATTTTCCACCTATGGATATATTGTTGTGGAAGAAATTTTTACAGTGCCCGCATATCCACCAAGTGAGAGAGACTAGTGGTGACTTCTGGAGAATTATTAATAACATAAATTAAGATTCTCATCACTTGTAATTAGTTAAGAATGACTAAGAAATAACCATTAACTAGGATGGCATTAGAATTATAGTATGTTTAATTAAGAGGCAATATGTACACAATAAATTGTATGTTCATTAAGAGGCAATGTATATATCATTATGATGCAATGCAATGCTTTAAGAAAGAGGCAAAGTATACACAATAAAGAGTCATTGTATATTTAATTATGTGGCAACCTAGGTATCATAAAGATGCAATGGATATTTAAGAAAGAGGCAATTACACTTAATAAACAACCAAGTTTGTTAATAAAATAGACATTTCTGAATAATGTACATGGAGATAATGCACACAATGAGTGATTTATAAATAATAAATATACAATTACAGTACTAACAAGTGATGTATGAAGTACAGTGTAAAACAAACTATTTATGAATAATAAATATGCAGCTTATGTATAATAAACAGGCGACAATACAATGTTTCAGGTATCTTAGTGAACGTTTCCCAACCAGCACCAGACTTCAGGCAGCGATATTATAAAGATGAAAAGTGAAAAAACGCTACTAGTCTTAATGTTTATTAATCTCAAACCTTTTTACTCGAGCGCCTTGTTAGGAGTTGTCGATGTAATCATTTGCGTCCTGCAACCTTTCTTTATTGTGCCAAATGTTTTAAGCCTCTTTGAAATACCACCATGTGGAGATGGCGACCCCCCCTCCTCCCGTAATACCCATCTTTAAATGTGGCTCTAAAGCAAAATTGTAAAAGAAATGTTTGGGCTGTATCTTTCAACTACTAAGTATAGCTGTATGTCTTAAAAGGAATTTTGCTAATTCATTGCATTAGTTAAACAGTTTGGTATGCTTTGTTTTCAGCTAGAAGGTAGCATCATGTGACTGCCGCATACATTTGTACAGGAACAATGATTTATCTCACCAGACATTTTAGCATAGTTGTCAAAAGAAAATAATTTCTTCATAGTTGATTACAAAAGTCACATAAAAAAGAATATAATATTTTAAAATAAACCAAACATAGAATACAGATTTTAATTCCTTGAGTATAAGCTGTCGATTATACAGTCCGGCATTCAACAGTCAGTGATAATGGAACTTACTATTTAGTATTCATCCTTCTATGATTTATGGAACTTTTACATTTCAGTATTCACTAGTCAGTGATTATGGAAATTTTACCTTTCAGTACTCACTCCACTCATAGAAAATTTATATTTCAGTATTTATAGTCTATTGTGCAACAGGTATTTTAATCACAGGAATTCGACTAGGAATGATGACCAGTGTCATTTAATTTCCATCGTACTCCGGCAATGTCTAAAATTCGTTTAGGAAGGGTCCTGTTATTTTCCACATTGCAGGTGTACTCACCATGCAGAGTGCATCATCTATTTATACATACTATATGAATGTTGGCGATATGAACAAGTGCTCCACAAATATCACGAAAAAGTATTTCCTAAATATAAATACACTTATAGATAGTAAATATAAAAGAAACGATGACAAATAAAAGGAAGGGTGGAAATATTTGTCACTTACTGATTGTGTGTAATGCCAGTACTGCAACGTGCGTATTTATTTCAAAGACTGCTGTTATTCCCTGGTGTCATAACGAGATGTCAGTGACTGCTGTTATTCCCTGGTGTCATAACGAGATGTCAGTGACTGCTGTTATTCCCTGGTGTCATAACGAGATGTCAGTGATTGCTGTTAGTCCCTGGTGTCATAACGAGATGTCAGTGATTGCTGTTAGTCCCTGGTGTCACAACAAGAAGTCAGTGATTGCTGTTATTCCCTGGTGTCATAACGAGATGTCAGTGATTGCTGTTATTCCCTGGTGTCACAACGAGATGTCAGTGATTTCTGTTATTCCATGTGTCATAACGAGATTTCAGTGATTGCTGTTAGTCCCTGGTGTCACAACGAGATGTCAGTGATTGCTGTTAGTCCCTGGTGTCACAACGAGATGTCAGTGATTGCTGTTAGTCCCTGGTGTCACAACGAGATGTCAGTGATTGCTGTTATTCCTTGGTCTCGAAAAGACATATCAGTGATTGCTGTTATTCCATTGTGTCGAAATGACATGTCAATGATTGTATTTTTCTTGCCTAGTAGACACTTGAGTGACTCTTGTTAATATTTGCTAGTCGACTCAAGAACACAATTTCTGTAATTATGACTCTTGTTAGTATTTGCTAGTCGACTCAAGAACACAATTTCTGTATTTATGACTCTTGTTACTATTTGCTAGTCGACTCAAGAACACAATTTCTGTAATTGCTGTTACTCTTCTCAGGAAGATTAAGTGTTTTCTTTCAAATCTGACATTAATACGCAACATGTATGTTTCGAAAACTCAGATTGTGATTATTTTCTATTGCGTAAATGTTCTTTCAAGGGAGAGAAAACCATTATATTCATATTGATGTGTGTTATTTCGTGTGTGTGTGTGTGCACATGTGTATGAAACCTATCAACAACAATAAAGCTCACTGGACAATGCTCACTGGACAATGTATATTTAATGAGTATATTATATACAATTATGTAATAGTATTTTTACAGTTTTGCGTATTGTTTGTTAATATTACTTTAGTTCTTTAATGATAACAGTTATTGCACGATAATGTTCTAAACAAAATAAATTGCAAATTGGTTTTGTTTTGATTCTATTTGATTTTGCTTTAAATATTAAATACATTGGAGACTAAATATAAACTTTAATAATCACATTTTACAAATATTCCAAATTTGAAGATGAACATCAACAGTAACATTTTACAAAAATTCCAAATTTGAAGATGAACATCAACAGTAACATTTTACAAAAATTCCATATTTGAAGATGAACATCAACAGTAACATTTTACAAAAATGCTAAATTTGGAGATACTACTGAATAGTATTTTTAAAATAAAATAAAATTAACAACAAACGTTTTTTGTTGTCACGGTGTGCATTTGGAACATTTCTTAAATAAGTGAATGTATCAATATCTACATTATGTATTTCAAAGTTTTGAGAGTTATAGCAAAATGGTCGTTAGCAGGCTTCTGGCCCGTTTGTTGGTCTTTAAGAATGGCAATTGGTGCACCATTCTTAAGGGTAGCTTCCTTGGCAGAGCGTACACCTTACGCCTGACGCTCTCGGGTGCATGCTATGCTGGTCATCGCCCCAAGCAAAATGCCTTGCTGCGTAAATGGCACATTATCTGCAGTAGATTGTTGTTAGCATTCAATAAATATTACTTCTATAATATAAAAGTAACAATATATTAAATCCTGCAGTATAAAGAACATATTTCAATCCATAATATAATTTTCTTATTATTGTTTTATTACACCACCGCGTGAGAGAGAGAGAGAGAGAGAGAGAGAGAGAGAGAGAGAGAGAGAGGGGGGGAGAGCACGTGTGCATTTTCTTTATTAATTATACAATTGTTTTTCAGTTTTAATATTTTCATTTAAGTCATTATTACTTTCTTACTCTCCGTTTACCTGTTATTTTTACTATTGTAAACAAGTAGACATCTGCTGCTCAGTTTACCTTTACTTAGCTCTGTGAACAGCCAACAGTCACCACATCCATCCTTCTCTTAGGACAAGACACTACCTCTACCCTACATCTTTACTCTTTGTTTAGGACGTTCATCCTTCTAATTTTCCAGTCTTGCCAATAACCTGCGTCAAATATCTCCATCCCTCCATCTTTACTCTTTGTCTAGAATGATCATCCTTCTAATTTTCCAGTCTTGCCAATAACCTGCGTCAAATATCTCCGTCCCTCCATCTTTACTCTTTGTCTAGAATGATCATCCTTCTAATTTTCCAGTCTTGCCAATAACCTGCGTCAAATATCTCCGTCCCTCCATCTTTACTCTTTGTCTAGAATGATCATCCTTCTAATTTTCCAGTCTTGCCAATAACCTGCGTCAAATATCTCCGTCCCTCCATCTTTACTCTTTGTCTAGAATGATCATCCTTCTAATTTTCCAGTCTTGCCAAAAAATTGCGTCAAATATCTCCGTCCCTCCATCTGTTGCAATTCTTACCAGTGATCGAGCTTCCATGACCTCACAGGACTGACAGTGTCGGAGCAGCTACATAAGCCATTAAACGTCTTGTAGGGCCCACACCCGATGACTCGCTTTATGACAATTACTGGCTGGAATAACATCCCTAGAAGGAGCACCTGCAACACCCCAGTGCTCGCCTGTGTTGAGGAAACACGATGCGCTTGATTCGCAGCGCTGATTTCACTCCCAAGGTTTCACGTTTCCACCGAGCTTAACACTTTGAATTCAAATACGTGGCCTCAGCTGACAATTAGGGGAGATAAAGCGACCGCCGACTTTGGACAGCAAATGGCAGCTTGTTTCGGCTTACTCCTTCAACAAGGTTTTGAAATTTAGTCCGTTTTCAAAACTGACTTAATCAAATATAATTTCGTACAGCATATATAATGATTATGGACATGGTAATTACTGCTTAACACGAATTAATTTTAGCAAATAATAAATCGACAAAAATTAATTCTGTAAAAGAACCTATCTTGTAATGTCGAAGAATACTAAAACATTCATAAAAAATACTTAACAGCGCTGTGTATGAATTAATATGAAAAAATTTCTGGGGTGCAGATGAACAGGTGTTCTTAGGTCAGTTGGTCTCGATAGATCAAGACTATAATAGGAAGCTTGCACCGTAATTTTCACAGTCGTTCAGTATACACTGATAAGGAAACTCATATAGTGGCATAATAAAATACATAAATGTATTTTAAAATTTCCAACGCTACAATCTGATGATAAGAAAACATTTCATATTTCACAACAAAGTTCTTGTTGATTAACACACATACATGCAATTACAAATTTCTTTCTCTAAAAACTTAGTATGAATGTTCGCTATAAATGTGCAAACATGTTAAGACTTTAGTTCGTAATTCTTTGCAATTATAGTTCACACACACAAACACACACACAAACACACACCGAATGATATGGTTAAGTTGTAAAATGCTTAATGAAATTTTGTTATCCTGCTGTTATGTTCGTTCAGTAGATATTATTGTAATAATATTTTTTTTTTACCTGTTACTCGCCTCATGCAGTGTTTGGTGAGTTTTTACGAAGCGATACAGCAGATTGAATAGCAGTCAAGATGAATGATTGATGTACGGGGGTCCCGCACCCATACAATAAGTATGCTGCTTCTAAACAGAAAAAAGAAGATACAGGCGATAAAACTCGGCAACTCTGTTTGACGTGAACAGTAAGAGACGATTAGGTACCAAATGTCGGATATGTTTACAAAAGTATTGAAGGAGTTTGGAAATGGCTGTACAGTTGTGAAATAATGAATAATTCATTTTACAGGCACAAAAATACAGATGTTACCCAGAGAAGGTCTAATCTACATCTAAAATCGACATCGCAACCATTCTTGCATTAAAAATTAGAATAAATTCTTTTCACTTCTCTATTTGCCTATCTGTAAGTCCAATACTGTTCGTCTCATCCTTTCTCCTTCATTCCAGCTTTATATGGTGGGTTTTTTTTTTTTTTTTTTTTTTTTTTGGTGGGGTACTGAATTCTTAATGTAGAAATTTATGTCTATTTAATCTCTACATTATGGTCAGTTTTAAAGTGTACTTTGAATTTGAATTTCGATATATTTATTTATTCCATAATATTTACTGGAACGATCGATGGTCTCTGTTTCGTCTGAAAGATTATTGATAATTTCGTGCAAATCATAGCTAACTAATGAAGCATTAATTATCTATCTATCTATCTATCTATCTTAAGAATGGGAACAGTGGAAGGAGGAGAAATAAAAATAGAATCGACATCAGTGGGAACGGATTAGGAAGAAACTAACACACGTAAACATGACGAAGTTACGTACTATGATATAGAAGTTCTAATTTAACTGTTGTAAACAATGTGTTGTTAAAAACTAACACACGTAAACATGACGAAGTTACGTACTATGATATAGAAGTTTTAATTAACTGTTGTAAATAATGTGTTGTTAAATACGAATTTATGTGTACGTGTGTTAAACACAATAACGTTTCTATAACTATGTCAGTAGGGAAGTAGCGTGGTTGAACAAATAAATTAGGACTGGATTTGACATTGCGTGGAAATTAGTAATTCTAAATAAAATTTTGACAACTGTGACCTTGTAAGACAATTACAGGTTGTGTATAAATTGCTGCCCTAATTATGACACGATAATAAAAATAACCTGCTGGTTAAAGGAATGTAACCTAAACTGTGGTAACCTTTGAAATTAATCTGATTGGTAAAGGAAAGATATTTTTTTTAAATGTATGACAATTAATCTGATTGTTAAAGTTGTTAAAGAAATGTTATCTTAATTATGGCAACCTATGAAAATTAACCTGTATATTTTTTAAAGGAATGCTAACTTAATTGTGGCAGCCTATGAAATTAACCTGTTTTTTTTTTTTAAAGGAATGCGAACTTAATTGTAGCAACCGATGAAAATTAACATGATTGTTAAATGAATGCTGCCTTATGATGGCAACATAACGAAATTATCCTGTTATTAAATGCAAGATGCCTTATTTGTGACATTATGCAATAAATCATGTATATTAATAAAGAAGCTTACCGTAATTGTAATACTGTAATAATAGTATCTGCTGTGAACAATAATTTTTCCATTCTTCTGTAAGGAAACGACGTGAGAATCAAGAGTTTTTCCCTAGTGTTGAATGTGAACAGAAATGGTGCGTTTGAACAAGTTTTGCCCTAGTTGAATGTGAACAGAAATGGTGCGTTTGAACAAGTTTTGCCCTAGTTGAATTTGAACAGAAATGACGCTTTAAAGAAAAGCTTTCCCTAGTGTTGAAATTAAGTTTTTCCCGGGTATTGAAATTAGGCGTTAAATAATTTTCACTCCAGTTTTGAATGTGGACAGAAATATAGGCGCTAAACAAGAGCTTTGCCAATGATAGACTGCTTCCCTCCCCCCTCTCCCTGATCGAAAATGATTGTTTCATATTTCATGCAGAATGTGGGGTTGATGCGCATTCTTGCAGTATTGATGTAATTCCTGGATGCTGGTATACTTCACGTTTTGCCAAGCAATTCTTAGCTACTTTAGTAGGCTCAGAAATATTATTTCAGCGGAATTAAATGCTTATCTCAACTAACTAAAAACAGAGCTTGACTGAGTGAGAAATCTAAGATTGCATTTGAAGTTGCATGATTTGTTTGCATTATATTATGATAACCATTAATGGAATAGGTTTTTTACATTGATCCATTTTACTAGAATATTAAATGTGCAGTCATTCTTTACTTAAGTATTCTATATGAAAGAAGTGTGAACATGACAATCTTTTATGAAATGGTCCTTCAAATGCGAATGATTCTTAATAACAGAAGTCTAAAACAAGACAAACATTTGACTGCATCAAGTGGCCCTTGTTTATTTAAGGATTTGAACCTATTTTACTGTATGAGACTCTTGTAAGATTCGTGATGACAGAAGTCTGGAACATGATATGACTGTGTTTGTACCTCGCGACTGTTCAGCATTCTTGATAACAGACAGTGAGGACATCATCTCATTACTATATCTCTTGACCATTATTAAGTTAGGGATTCTTCATGACAAAAGCAAAGTCTTTGACTGTTATCATTATAGAGATCTGTTAGTTTGAACTAATAACAATGGATATGAGCTTGACGTCTGACTCACACTCATAATTTTTATATTGAACGAATCATTATTTAACTGGAATATCTCAAATCTGCCTCATTGAAAAGAATCATTATTTTACTGGAATATCTCAAATCTGCCTCATTGAAAAGAATCAGTATTTTACTGGAATATCTCAAATCTGCCTCATTGAAAAGAATCAGTATTTTACTGGAATATCTCAAATCTGCCTCATTGAAAAGAATCATTATTTTACTGGAATATCTCAAATCTGCCTCATTGAAAAGAATCATTATTTTACTGGAATATCTCAAATCTGCCTCATTGAAAAGAATCAGTATTTTACTGGAATATCTCAAATCTGCCTCATTGAAAAGAATCATTATTTTACTGGAATATCTCAAATCTGCCTCATTGAAAAGAATCAGTATTTTACTGGAATATCTTAAATCTGCCTCATTGAAAAGAATCAGTATTTTACTGGAATATCTCAAATCTGCCTCATTGAAAAGAAAATAATAACTAAATTTATCAACATTCACGCGCACTTGTTTACATAGTTTGTAAAATGTTGTGGAGTAGCCTTTAATGATCAGTATAATGAAATATTATAAAAAATTTAATTTCGTCTTAATAATTTGAACCCGAAATCATCTGACTGAATAGAGTACACGTGTTCGCTGTTGGGTCCAGATAACACTGACCCTGTCACTGAATCAAACTACACTTTGACAATTATCTGTTATCTTGGCAACCGCTTACAAAATGAAAGTAAATTCATTTAAAAATAAATTACAACTTAAAGATGCAATACAAAGTAAACAGTCATCATCCCAATGAAGAACATCCCTATCATTGTCATTGCAAAAGTTACGATCTTGATCATCATCCAAAAGAAATACTTTTATTAATACTGGCTTAACAACAAGTTAGACGAAATTATTTCAATGTAAGATGTGATGATTATTCAGCTTTTTTTCGTCGCGATGCGCTAACCGGTTGCGCGGGGGGGGGGGGGATAATGCCACAGCCCCAGCCTGGAAGTGTGCTGGCAGGCTGTATGGCGATAATGACCGGAATTCGCTGAGTGAGTGACATTAAGGTGCTCCCTGTCTCGAGTATAGTGAGCTAAGAGATTAGTCAGGCGGATGGGGTTGATAAGTCATGATCTTTATTTCCAGTCTTCTCATGCTTCTCTTTGCGAGTATGTCAGTTAACGATCACATGGCAGTTGGAAATGAAAATCAGAGCAGTCAAGCCGCCAAGGTGCTGTCAGTGTCAGTAAAAATACACGAGAAAAAAATCATTCAGCAGGAATGACTGCCGTCTTATCTATGGGCTGGTAATCTGAAGTAAAAATAGATGAGAGAAAATCCACTCTGTAACAATGACTGCTGTCTTACCACATGGACTTATAATTTGTAGTAAAAGTAAATGAGAAAAATCCACTCAGTAGCAATGCCTGCTGTCTTACCATATGGACTGATAATCTGAAGTAAAAATAAATGAGAAAATTCCAGTAGCAATGTCTGCTATATTATCATATGGACTGATAATGTGAAGTAAAAATAAATGAGAAAAATCTACTCAGTGGCGATGCCTGCTGTCTTACCATATGGACTGATAATGTGAAGTAAAAATAAATGAGAAAAACCCACTCAGTGGCGATGCCTGCTGTCTTATTCTACGGAACGATACGCGGAAGTCGAACCCCGAACATGTTTCTGCAAAGGAACGACACAGTTATTAAAGCTTTTATTCCAATTAAAGAAATTATCTCTTCCCGTCTCACTTTTCATTCTCTATTTCGCACATACAATCTTTAACTTCTGTTTATCGTTCTCTCATTTCTTGCTCTCTCTCTCCCTCTCTCTCTCCCTCTCTCTCTCTAATTCCCTCTTTTACCCTTACAAAATGTCTTTTATTCCAGTTCTTTTCGTACCATGTCGTGTGTGGTCCGGAAGAACTGTCACTTTACCTCTCCTAGAAAATCATGTCCAAACGGCTTTTACTCATGCATCATGTGCATAACATGCAGCATTACACACGAATGAACCACGCCCACAAGGAGAGCGGTCTGGAAAGTCAGGGTGTGCAAAGCGTATTCGATCAATTGAAGAGTGATCTCGTGAGTCTCAGTATGCACATGAATGTACCACGCCCCCTGGGAGAGTAGACATGTGTCTCAATGTATACCACGCCCACTGGATGAGCCGACATGATTGTCAGAGTATACCACACCCACTGGATGAGCGGACTTGATTGTCAGTGTATACCACATCCCTGGATGAGCAGACTTGATTGTCAGAGTATACCACACCCACTGGATGAGCCGACATGATTGTCAGAGTATACCACACCCACTGGATGAGCGGACTTGATTGTGAGTGTATACCATACCCCTGGATGAGCGGACTTGATCGTCAGTGTATACTAAACCCTATGTTTGGGCGGATATGATTGTCAGTGTATATCACACCCACAGGACGAGCGGACTTGATTGTCATTGTATACCACACCCACTGGAAGGTCGGACTTGATTGTCATTGTATACCACACCCACTGGAAGGTCGGACTTGATTGTCATTGTATACCACACCCACTGGAAGGTCGGACTTGATTGTCATTGTATACCACACCTACTGGATGAACGGACATGATTGCTCACTGGCAGAACGGACTTGAGTCTTAGACTGCACACGAGTGTACCACACTCACTGGGAGAGCGAACTTGTGTCTCAGTGTATAGAAAGCCCACCGGAAGAGCTGGCGTTTGAGTCTCAGTTTGAAAGTGCAAGCCATTAGTTTAGAAGCCAGCGAATGTGCAAGTAACAATTGTTTGCGTAACCCACTTGTTTGCTTTTATGGCTTTTTGATAGGATGCTAGAATGCTAGTTATGATTGCTGTAAATCTTATTAGAGCTTGAACTGGTTTTTCTAAATATAAGTCTGCTTTTATATTTATGATTGCAGAGTTCGGTTACAAATGTGTGTTATATTTATATTTGTTACAGTCTATAGAGCTATATGCTAGATCAATAATACACATAAACAAAAGATGTGAATTATTATTATCTATGCGAAATGACAAAAACAAAATAAATCAAATAAAACAAAACAAAACACCTCAATAGATTAAGTTAGACTAGATTTGATCAAAAATTGGGGAAATTTGTTATAATTCTTGTCATTTCATGTATAAATGTTTCGTCTCTTGTGAAAAGTATAATTGTGGACTGTAGAGATACATAAACATACGTCTGGATGTCTTGATAAAGGAGATCATTAAAATATTTTGCTTGTTTAATAAAAAATAATGAAAGGCAATCTCTCTGCATATGTAAATAGTAACTGTGTTTCTGATTTTATATATAGTTACATTTACTGTAATGCCATCTTGTCATTGCAAATTCTTTATCAAATAGAAAATAAGTTAATATATTTCTCTCTTTCTCTCTCTCTCTGTAAACTGTAACAATGCATCAGTGTATATATTATGAAATCACATCAGTGAAATTCGTTATGAAAGAAAGAAAAAATTTATAAATAAGCTAATATAATTATTATATAATGCTGCTATGAAGAAACTGCTATTCACATTTGTGGGTGTTCAAGGCACTGGTCGTGGGCTGTAGTTTCCAGGCATTGGGATGTGGGCTGAATGTTCAAGGTATTGGTTGTGGACTAAAGGTTCAAGGCATTGTTCTTTTGTGGGCTAAAAGTTCAAGGCACTGAAAGTTAGTCAATGTAGATCGACAAATAAGTGAAAGAAAATGCAAAATAAATCACCTAAAGAGAAGACATCAGCAATATAAGATTTTATTGGTAACTACATATGAAGGAAAACGTTCAGAGTCAAGCATTTCTTATATTCATTTAGTGTGCTTATTGGAAGACAAATCTGAAAGATTAATATGAACTATTAATTATATTTGAACAAAACTATTTACATTTTATTAATCTTAACTGAGCATCGAAGAAATCGTAATGAAGAGTGAAACTAACAAGACGGTGAATTTGAAGTGCTGATCAACTTTAATAATTATTAACAGTCCTGAATGGTTTAAATATTGCTTGTAATTGATTTGGATAACAGCGGTGGGCGTCACTGTCATGTCTGGTTGGAAACTCTATACTGACGAAGTCTGGAAATAGCTGTTGCTACAGCTATCTTACAAAGTCAATTTGGGGAGGAACCCAGCTCTAGGATATATCATTGTTACACTTTGTCGCTGCTATACCCTGGGGTGACGTTGTAATAATGAATTATATCAAATAGGTGTAATTAGTTAAGATACAAGACATCTACAAGTGCTGATGCAGAGTATGGGCCAATGGTTATAATAATATATCTGCAGCTGTTACGCTGATATACTGGTAGTCACTACGTTGGCTCTGCCCCCACTCAGGTCTCAGCTGAGAATCAATGTTTATGAATATATGACGATTATAAATAGGCAAATAAAGGACAAGACATAATCATTAGATTATCACTTCACTATGACAAACAAATAGAAATTACTTCACTAACAAATATGCTTTTAAAATAATAACATGAAATTTAATAAAGAAAATTAACAAGATAAAAATTATAGATACAAAGTCATCAACTGGCAATTTTGCTACACTGGAGTCACTTTCTGGATGGGCATTTATCTTATGTGCTGGAATGATGTCACAGTCTTGTAGACTTAGATCTGCCACAGTCAATAGATCAGAACATCCCACTCAAGCCAGGGACATATAATCACATTAAAACAGGGTCCGTAAATAAGCAACCAGCCACCAAGGCAGTCAGCCACAAAAACAGGCAGCTACAGAACAAATCACAGAATGCTCAGCAGTCAAAAACAAAAATAGAAACCCTGCAACACAAGCAATTGCAAAGCCTAACTGTCCAGTCAATTGCTCTATTAATAAATACTAAGTTTGGCTTAAGCCTGTGAAAGAAAGAAATGTTAACATGTTCAAAATAAAACATACATATAACATCCTAATAAAACCTAACCATTCAAACAATACAAAGACGTTTTACTTTATGCAGCCAAGGGTTTTGCTCTCATATAAAACTCATCATTGGAAGGGACTCTCCCAATTTCAGGAATGATTGAAAATAAAAATTCGCTATGGGTCTTTTATCAACCTTGGGATCACACCTGCACCTATTAGACACACTTTCGATCCGACCAATTGCTTAGCGCTAATACCGATTATGTCTTTCTAACGACTTCTAAATGCACATGCTGACCTAGCTAACAACGCTTCCCATTGTATACCAAACCCACACACTTGCCGCAAAAATAATCTCTAGCTAGCTTATTGTCCATTGATCACGCAACTTAAACAACAAACACTCGATCACCTATCTGCCGCAAACATCAAACACCGGTCAATAAATCTACCACCATGCACACTCATTCGTTCAGGACCTCACTTCTAAGTCAACATGATGCAACCCACAGGTCATTCAAATTACAATAACGTTCAATTTAAATGCAACAATGAAAATTTATAAAAAATATATGGGAAAATTCCTTATCATACAACACACTTATCGTTACAAAAGCAAATTGAGGAGAAACCCAGCTCTATGATATATCACTGAAGTTTAAGTTTAATTAGTTGAAAATAAATCTTAATAACCTCATCGTAACAGCTCTAGTTGCATTTGAAGATCTATGAGTTATCTAATTCAACGTATAAACATTTATTTAAATCACGGATACCATGTGGCTACACATTTATCATTCACACAAGTCATAGTTGCTGATTGTTTAAAATATAAAATTTACGTCTACAGATCTATGATTTATGAAAGTCATTATTGCTGATTGTGGACATATCTAACATTTATGACTCTGTGTCCAATTATGTCTACAGATCTATGGAAGTCTTAGTTGCTTATTGTTGACATATGTAAAATTTGACAGTCAAATTATTTCTGCAGATATGTTTATGAAAGTCATAGTTGCTGATTGTTTACATTTCTAAAAGTAGATGTATGATTTATGAAAGTAATAGTTTCAATAGATTTATTATTGATCTAATTTATTTTTATAATTCTTGTTGGATTTGTAGCGCTATAGTTTGTGACATTCATATGTAACCGTATGCTCATATTGCATTGTTCCAAGACGAGCAATCAAGTTGTCTTGATGCAGCCGTAGTGTCTACGTTGAAAGTAAATATTTTACATATTTATAGTGTAAACACTTACGTCATTCATAACTCAAAAGGTGTTCACATACCATAGTCAAAACAGAACATCTTTAATGTTGTTTTGATAATGCGAAAATGTTCATGGTTAAAGTTAGTTGTTTGCTATTTACTATTTAATTTTCATTTTAGCCTAATTAATTGTTTTTAGTTGTTGTCCTTTCTTTCGAAAATAACATTACATATATTTTAATATGAAACGCATTATGATGGTACAAATTATGATGGTGTTATTCTCTACTTACAACGTCAATCTGGACAAAAGAAATCCCTGTAAATGTTACATTGGTAAGTGACAATGTGTAGATGTTACATTGGTAAGTGACACTGTGTAAATGTTACTTTGGTAAGTGGCAATGTGTAAATGTTACATTGGTAAGTGGCAATGTGTAAATGTTACATTGGTAAGTGACACTGTGTAAATGTTAAATTGGTAAGTGACACTGTGTAAATGTCACATTGGTAAGTGGCAATGTGTAAATGTTACATTGATAAGTGACAATGTGTAAATGTTACATTGGTAAGTGATAATGTGTAAATGTTACATTGATAAGTGACAATGTGTAAATGTTACATTGGTAAGTGATAATGTGTAAATGTTACATTGATAAGTAACAATGTGTAAATGTTATATTGGTAAGTGATACTATGTAAGTGTTACATTGGTAAGTGACAATGTGTAAATGTTACATTGGTAAGTGATAATGTGTAAATGTTACATTGATAAGTAACAATGTGTAAATGTTATATTGGTAAGTGATACTATGTAAGTGTTACATTGGTAAGTGACAATGTATAAATGTTACATTGGTAAATGACACTGTGTAAATGTTCCTATAACTGGTTATGATTTGACCACTGCTTCACTGATGAAAGCAGACAACCGACAGACAACAGTCCGGCCAGAAAATACTGCGCAGGACCATAGACTGTGTCGTCTGCTGTTAAGCAGCTCTTGGGCTGCGACGATCGACGGCAAGTGGTCTGACAAATTATAATGATGAAATGCATGTAGACAGCTGACCAGAAATAAGTTCCTCAAGAAGTTCATTTATAAATTCAATCGTTGTTTATAACAGTGTAGCATTCAGAACAATCATTACATATCACAAAGATTTCTTGTTTTAATGACAATAGTGTATAATTTGTTATGTGAAAGACCAGTCAGCATTAATCTTAAAATAGCCAGTCATTAATCTTAAAATAGCCAGTCAGCATTAATCTTAAAATAGCCAGTCATTAATTACCAGTCAAACTCGTTCTTGACAGAAAAGTGCTGAGAGTGTTTTTAGTCAAAATCGTAATTAGCAGGCGTATTTTGACCCATTCGTATCACTAACAAAAGTCTTTGAGGAAATGTTCACTTTCCAGTATTAAGAGGAAATACAGTGCAGGCTTGCATAATAAGTGATGTCCTGATAAAAACTCTCGCTCGTGCTAATGTGAAATATTCTAGAAATGACAAACTGACTTCAAATGCCTACAACTACTAATAACATTATGACGGACCTACTTGTAACTATTCATGTAAGTATGACAACCTGACATCACACTCATTCCATTTCCAATTTAATATTGGCATTATCGATCAAATTAGATGTGCAAATGGCTACTCAGGATCCTGAATCTGAGTTAGTTGAACACTCACTTCTAAACGTTATTACAAAATGTAAAACGTGCATTGAATACCGGCCGTTTATCAGGAAATATCTTTGTTTAATGAAACAACAAATCTGCACTATTGTCTACTGTCTAGTCTTACATAAACGAGTGTGTAGAAAATATTCCGTGTACAGGATGTGGAGGAAACCCTTACTAGTGTTGTAAATCTATTCTGTATACATGATGTGGAAGAAACCCTTACTAGTGTTGTAAATCTATTCTGTATACATGATGTGGAAGAAACCCTTACTAGTGTTGTAAATCTATTCTGTATACATGATGTGGAAGAAACTAGAATTAGTGCTGTGTGTTCGTATGTGGTGTAGGACAGGGAGCATAATCAGTGTTGAGGTATTAATCAATGGTGCCGATTACAAAATGTGTAATAAGCGTAATGTACATTTTTTGTTGGTAGGATGCGAGAAATCATGCATATAATTAATCATTTGTAATTGGACATACGGACGATGGATGCCGCTTGAAAGATAAATATGATACTGCGTCTGTGTGTGTACACACGGGCATGAGCGTGCGTCTGTGTGTGTACACACGGGCATGAGCGTGCGTCTGTGTGTGTACACGCGGGTATGAGCGTGCGTCTGTGCAATGCTGGTGAGGCTATGTTCGTGCGATGCAAAGTGAAATGGGGGACGGGAGACTAATTGGAGGGAGTGGATTATACAGTGGCATCTCTCTATCACAAACGCACTCACAGATGTGATTTCAAAGAAAATTCTATGCACTTAGCTGAAACGAGAGAACAACTCTGAAAACGCATAGCATTACTTGTAATCAGTTAGAAAATATTGAGATAAACAGAAGGATGTAAAAATGGAATCTAGAGCCCGATCACCCTGGAAGTGTTAGTTATAAAGCATTTTCCGTAATACTAACGTCTTTGCCAAGTTCACTTACAAGCGCAATCGCAGAGAAATTCATTGATATTGCTTACTTATATAATTATTTTGTATTCACACGATTAGACTTCATTCATATTTACTTATATAATTATTTTGTATTCACACGATTAGACTTCATTCATATTTACTTATATAATTATTTTGTATTCACACGATTAGACTTCATTCATATTTACTTATATAATTATTTTGTATTCACACGATTAGACTTCATTCATATTTACTTATATAATTATTTTGTATTCACACGATTAGACTTCATTCATATTTACGCACATCATTACGCATGACATTATACTGACGCTCACAATTATTCATCGATATTTACGTCATATGTATAGATTACAGTATACTTGCAATCTTGCATACACACATCATTTTATACACGCTGACAAGTTCATTCAAACTTTCATACATGAACCTGCGCACTAGTCAGCACTGTCTTGAGATAAAATAATTTGGCTGGTGTGTACAGTTGATCTTTTTGATGTGCAAAGTTGACCCGGCTGGTGATTTAAAGAATGTCAACAGGAATCCACAGCATGCATATACTAGTATAAAGTCGAGATATTTCACAACTACGTGGAAAGATGAAAAGTTTCCACGCAATTCCTGTGGGGAAAAGAAGTGAACGTAAAGAATAAGAACAACTACAATATTCTCAATGCTTTGATAGTAGTAATAGCCCAAATAAAAGCGTTTATAAATGTTATTACGACAAGTAAACATCACGGTCCTCATGGGTGCACAAAATCGCAGTTGATATACAGCGTCTAAATGTTCTGGCCTATAAGCTTGTCAAGACCTGAGTTTATTTTATTTTATTTATTTTGTACTATTTCCTTCACATGCAAGAACACGAGACTTTAGTGCAGAGCATGTGTTTTTGCTTAATATCAGACTGCCCGAGAGCTTGTGCCAATCTTTTGTTCATTGGTAAGACGAAAATCTCGCACAAACAGTCTTTTGTTCATTGGTAAGACGAAAATCTCGCACAAACAGTCTTTTGTTCATTGGTAAGACGAAAATCTCGCACAAACAGTCTTTTGTTCATTGGTAAGACGAAAATCTCGCACAAACAGTCTTTTGTTCATTGGTAAGACGAAAATCTCGCACAAACAGTCTTTTGTTCATTGGTAAGACGAAAATCTCGCACAAACAGTCTTTTGTTCATTGGTAAGACGAAAATCTCGCACAAACAGTCTTTTGTTCATTGGTAAGACGAAAATCTCGCACAAACAGTCTTTTGTTCATTGGTAAGACGAAAATCTCGCACAAACAGTCTTTTGTTTATTGGTAAGACGAAAATCTCGCACAAACAGTCTTCTCAATTACAATATCAACTGGGATTTAGAACGTTGTCCTTTGTAATGAAAACACTAAATATTATTGATTTAGGATTTTTTATACAACACTCTTGTCAATAATGTGTATTATATATCCGTGGGGACTTTGAATCTTGTTACATATAATCGCAACATTTATCAATATTGATTTATATAATCAAAAGTTAGAGTTTTCGTCACTTAGCCTTAAAGTAAATGGACTATTATGTCAGATAAATGTGAGAAATGTATAAAGTAAACTTGGCATTTATGTAAAATTAATGTGAACAATGTGTAAAGTGAATAGACTGTTATGAAAGATCAAAGTGAAAAATGTGAAAGGTAAATATATTATGTAACATAACAGTAACATGTAAAGTAAATATGGCTATTATGTAAGATAACTGTAACGCGTAAAGTAAATATGGCTATTAAGTAAGATAACTGTAACGCGTAAAGTAAATATGGCTATTATGTAAGATAAATGTAATCTGTAATGTGAGCAGTGTGTAAAATAAATACAGCTATTATATAAGATAAATGTACCTATGCAAAGTAAATATGTCTATTATGTAAGATAAATGTAATCTGTAATGTGAGCAGTGTGTAAAATAAATACAGCTATTATATAAGATAAATGTCACTAACGTGTAAAATAAATGAAAATGTGTACAGTAAATATGGGGACACTTTAATCACCCTATATTAGGAAATGTGTAAAGTAAATATGGGACACTTTAATCACCCTATATTAGGAAATGTGTAAAGTAAATATGAGGACACTTCAATCACCCCATAGTAGACATGATCGAGTTAATACAAGCCCACCTCCCATTTAAAGACCAAACGGTGGAAATTCGGAGACAGTATCACCAACATCAAAACAACAGTAAAGAAATAAAGGAGACGACGAAAACACTCACACAAGTAAGCCATGGATATCCGGATTACCTACACTCCTACAGCCTTTACCTACTAGTCAAACCAAAAGAGGTCGTGCAACGGGGAAAAAAACCGGCAAACTACTTCATCATCACTCTGTCAAGTACACTATCTACTATTATCTATTTCACTCTGTCCATCCTGTCAAGTACCCTATCTAAAATTCTCTATTTCACTCTGTCCATCCTGTCAAGTACACTATCTATAATTCTCTATTTCACTCTGTCCATCCTGTGAAGTACACTATCTATAACTCTGTCTCCAGACGGCGAAATTGGCGGACACTGAAAAATATATCATCATAAACAAATCAAATCAAATGACTGCCTGATGAGCAACGTACATATAGAAAGTGTATACAGTGCATTTGGTTGATGTGTAAACTAAATCGATGTACTGACTTAAGTCACTCTGCCTGATGAGTAATGTAAATTTGACCGATGGATGATTTATATAACTGATAAGTAGAGCAAATCTGGCTGGTGTGCAAAATAAATCTAGCTGATGATATATGTAAATTTGGTGTTGCTTGATGATATGGCTTTAATATGCAGCTTACAGGTCGAAGTACAGTTTTTAATGACGACTAAAGTATTTAATGATATGATAATCCAGAACTATTTAATTAAAATAAATACCAAGTTAGCGTAGTTGACATATTTCACTTCACAGCACATTATTTTGTCAGTCCACCTTCCAAAGCATGATCTGTTATGAAGAACAACGTAAGGTTATATATAAAATGATAAATGCAAAACAAAAAGTGTAAAAAATATTAATGGATCGAATATAAAATGAGGAAAAACAAGCAATATTGAAAGAAAGAAAGAAAGAAAGAAAGAAAGAAAGAAAGAAAGAAAGAAAGAAAGAAAGAAAGAAAGAAAGAAAGAAGACGAAAACATACTGAGAAAAAATTTTAACCGTAAAAAAGAAAAAAATAGAAGAAAACAGGAATAAGAAAGAAATAATGTGGTGAGAGAGAGAGAGAGAGAGAGAGAGAGAGAGAGAGAGAGAGAGAGAGAGAGAGAGAGAGAGAGAGAGAGAGAGAGAGAGAGAGAGAGAGAGAGAGAGAGAGAGAGAGAGAGAGAGATATGAAGTGTATTTGTTTCGTGGCAACTCAACGATCTGAGGCAGCGTCAACCAAGGTCTCTCAAGCTTTACTCGTGGTCAGAACCCGCGCTGTGATCAAAGGAAGGAAAGGGACAGCACTTGAGGACGCTTCAGCAAGTGATCTCCCTTTTATGGCATCTATAAAGCTGGTGGAATAATAATGCTTGGGATTTTATATCTCTCCAAAATGCTGCGAATGCTTTCTAGATGTGCCGGAGATACAGACTCGTCTCGTCTTAAACCAGAGCTCGTCCTTGATATCATTTGGTAGAGCTGAGATTTTACTAGTGGCTTGTTCCAGACTTAACCTACAGTTCCTGATGTATTTACTCAAGACATTGTATTCTCTAGAGTTCCGGTTGTATATTAGCATTGATTACTCAAAACGTTGTGTCTTCTAGAATTCCGGTTGTAGATCAGTTTTGTTTACTTAAGACGGTGTGCCTTCTAGAATTTCGGATGTTGATCAGCTTTGTCTGTTTCAAAGCGTTTTGCCTTCTAGAATTCCAGTTGTAGATCAGCTATTTTAACTCATGGCTTTCTACCTTACAGGATTCCGGTTGTAGCTCAGTTAAATTTACTCAAAGCGTTGCTACTTGCAATTTCGTTTCTGTTTTCACTCCGAGTTTAACATTTTGTGCTAATCGCTATGTTCCATCCTAAATTAATTTACCTGATTTTGACATGTTTCGTTACTTTTAGCGTCAATAATTTGTTGATATTATTGGTATTTTAAGTACAGACATATAACAATATAACTGTATTTGATCAGCCTTGGATTTTTCACCACTTCTTTAGCAAGATCCTTCTTGAATCTATTGGTTTCTGAGAGAGAGAGAGAGAGAGAGAGAGAGAGAGAGAGAGAGAGAGAGAGAGAGAGAGAGAGAGAGAGAGAGAGAGAGAACTGACCTACAAACACATTGACTCCAGAATGCACTGGTCGAATCCTCATCTTTCCATGACTATGCTAGTGATAGATTTTCATAGACATAAAAAATAGTAATACTATAATTAAGAAATTAAATATATCGATATGGTATATCGAATATTTTCACACAGATATTACCATCATCTAAAAATAGAGCACATACACATTTGTACTAGTTCTTTGCTTCCAACTAGTAATTCATTAGAACACACTTCTACTCCCGCCATTCGGGCACAGTTGCCAACTGGCAAAAGTCAGGAAGGGAGATAAGGCAGAGCACATTAAAAACAATTTATTAACAGAGCTATCAGAACAAATTTTACACCAGCTTACCACCCAGTCGGCGCCTGAATTTTACGATCCAAGTCACTTCAGGAAAACCTCCAACAGAACACACATAGAGTTATTTCCCCCTACTTTAAAAGTATCCTTCCGTCTGTTTTTTCTCCTTACATTGCAACTATTCTTAAGTTTCCATCGTCGTTAAGTAGGTTACATATTTCTCCCTACATTGCAACTATTCTTAAGTTTCCATCGTCGTTAAGTAGGTTACATATTTCTCCCTACATTGCAACTATTCTTAAGTTTCCATCGTCGTTAAGTAGGTTACATATTTCGTCAATATACTCAGATTAAATTTTCTTCTCTACATTTGTTTGGAAGCAAATATACAGAAAAAAAATCTGACTAAATATTATATTTGTTTCAATTGTGTTTATATATTGTGTGCATTTGTGTGTGTGTACGTGTGTTTGTTTAATATAGAAAATTAGAACAACGAAAAGAGAAATGAAAGAGTGAGTAAGAGAGAAAATACGTGCACCTAAGGATACTTTTATATTAAAAAAAGAACTTATACACAAACAAGAAAGAAATATTGTTTTCGATTTTGCTTTATTTTAAATTCGTCTTAAGTCTAAAACCTTGTGAATATATGTTCACAGCTGCCTGCCTGATCTGTGAGTTGCATGGTAGAATTTTAGATTCTATTTTTATTTAGGACAGTAATCGATTTGACCATTGCGACCTTCAACACAAATATTCCTAAGGTTACGCTCTTTGACTTTGTAGGTAACTATACTGAAGCTGTCTCTTCATTCTTCGCTAAACGTACTTAAATTCATCGAGTTTTATCGAGTTTAAATTACATTCAGAGATGTACACTTGACTTACGAGATTACTCATCATTAGACCTCATCTGTATAAGGTAATTAAGAAAATGTATGACCATATCAACACACACACACACACACACACACACACACACACACACACACACACACACACACACACACTCACACACACACACACACACACACACACACACACACACACACACACACACAAATACATATATATTAACATTGCACACTTATGTGTGTGACAGTGTGTGATTATGTTTATGCGTTATGTGTAATGTTCTTAAGCGTAATATGAGAAACTTTGATTTGATGTGTTTGTCTATTAATGGGTTTTAGACAAGGCTTAGCTAAACCTATTTTCTCCTTTTCTTTGGAATGTAAACTGCTCTCATCTTCTCCGAATATAAAGAATGTAGTGTCTTGATGAGAGTGTAATTTAACGGATTACCTGAAAAGGTTTTTTATTTTGTCATGAAAGTATAATTTTAACTGTCTACATGAAAAGGGTTTTTTGTCATGAGAGTGTAATTTAACTGTATACACGAAATTTTTTTTTTTTTTTTTTTTTTTTTGTCATGAGAGTGTAATTTAATGGATTACCTGAAAAAAGGTTTTTTATTTTGTCATGAGAGTATAATTTAACTGTCTCCATGAAAAGGTTTTTTTTTGTCATGAGTGTAATTTAACGGTCTACATGAAAAGGGTGTTTTGTCTTGAGAGTGTAGTTTAACGGTCTACAACTCTACATGTAAAGGGTTTTTTGTCGAGAGTGTAGTTTAATGGTCTACATGAAAAGGGTTTTTTGTCATGAGAGTGTAGTTTAATGGTCTAGATGAAATTTTATTTTGTCATGAGAGTGTAATTTAACTGTCTACATGAAAAGGGTTTTCTCTCATGAAAGTGTAATTTAACGGTCTACATGAAAAGGGTTTTTGTCGTGAGAGTGTAATTTAACGAACTACATGAAAAGGTTTTTTTGTATTGAGAGTGTAATTTAACTTTCTAAATGAAACGGTCTAAATGAAAAGGGTTTTCTGTCATGAGAGTGTAATTTAACGGTCTATATGAAAAGGTGTTTTTTTGTCATGAGAGTGTAATTTAAAGGTCTCAATGAATAGGTTCTTTTAGTTATGAGAGTGTAATTTAACGGTCTACATGAAAAGGTTGTTTTTTTGCATATTTTTGTGTCATGGGCGTTTTATTTAAATGTCTACATGAAAAGGGTTTTTTTTGTCACGAGAATGTAATTTAAATGTATACATGAAAATGTTTTTTCCTTCAAAAGAATGCAATTTAAATGTCTACATGATTTTTTTCCTTCAAAAGAATGCAATTTAAATGTCTAGTTCTCATTTTAGTGGGTAGATCTACTAAGAAAATTATTGAAAAATACTTTTGGAAACATTTAACGGATGAAACTACTTAATGTTTCCGTCAAGTGAAAGAAATACTTCAAAGATATAGTCGTGTACTAAATGACAAGAAGACTAAAACAGTTATGACTAAAACTTAGGTCAAGTTTTAAGATAAATAATCTAATTTAAACACGATGCAGATAAGGTTGAACATTCTTTTTTTTTATTTTTTGAATTCTGTTCAGATAAATCAATAACTAATCTATTATTTAGTCACAAAATTTTGAATGGTTTTGGATTAATCTCTACCCCGCTCCCTCTCTCTCTCTCTCTCTCTCTCTCACTCTCTCTCTCTCTCTCTCTCTCTCTCTCTCTCTCTCTCTCTCTCTCTCTCTCTCTCTCTCTCTCTCTCTCTCTATGTAGACATGTAAAAGTATTTACTACACATTCAAAACTTCAGCACTCGTAGTGAATCAGGATTAAACTGTATGCGCACACACACACACACACACACACACACACACACACACACACACACACACACACACACACACACACACACACACACACACACACACAACAAGCGCACATATACACACAAAACACGCGCGCACACACCTGTATATATGTGTAAACGTACATGCTACTAGATATGTTTCAAATTGGAATAGACATACAAATAATTATCCAATAATTATCCTTGTCATTTCGTCTGCTCTGAGTCTTGTGCAGATGGTACTAGAAATTTCATGAGCTGATTTCGCGAGGAAATGCTGATTATGAAGCGGTGGGTTTGAACATAGACACTGAAGATCGGAAACAACACAATAAAGCTTACTTGAAATATGCAATCATGAAAACATTAGTTCTGTCTAAAAACTCCTAGCAACAGTGAGGTTTAAAAACGTAATACACTCACACACACAAACACACACACATCCATACTATACACCTACATATATATACACAAACTCCACTTTGAAAGGCTGGTGTTTAAAGGTCGGTAAAACAATTTAAAGGAATACCTTTACGCGTGTCACTGTCTTCAAAGAACATCGAGCGCGTGGGACGGGGCTCATCGAGTGCTAATGGGGCTGTCTAGTTGATTGCATCTTTTTAATTACCTTTGATCTTGCCGGTGTTTGACTGACGTTGGTGGCAGTTGGGAGAGATAGAAAGAGACGTAAAATAAGGAAATAAATAAACCGAGCCGAGACGGTCGAGAGGCTTGCAATGATAGATTACTGAATTGACATATAACTGAATTGGTGAATGGACAGATGAATGTAACATAAGGATAGTCTATTATACTGTATATAGAGTATAGACAGAGGAAAAGTCGGAAAGATGAAAATAACTGACTGAACTTAATATAAATATCATTAAAAGGAAATAAACAACTAAAATCCATCGAAACAAATGCTTATACAGGCAGCTCTAGATATGTTACCACAGACAATAAAAATGATTGCAAAATTGTATTGCTTGAATGACTTAAAATAAAAGAATAATTATGCACAGTATTATTACCAGTATGCATATTGTAGTGCACATAGTATATAATTTGGCTGTTTGTTTTCCATATTAATTTGTCTTCATTCTCTATTTCCTTTTTATTTGTACTCTAACTAATATGTCTTCATTCTCTATTTCCTTTGTATTTGTACTCTAACTAATATGTCTTCATTCTCTATTTCCTTTGTATTTGTACTCTAACTAATATGTCTTCATTCTCTATTTCCTTTTTATTTGTACTCTAACTAATATGTCTTCATTCTCTATTTCCTTTGTATTTGTACTCTAACTAATATGTCTTCATTCTCTATTTCCTTTGTATTTGTACTCTAACTAATATGTCTTCATTCTCTATTTCCTTTGTATTTGTACTCTAACTAATATGTCTTCATTCTCTATTTCCTTTTTATTTGTACTCTAACTAATATGTTCTGACCGCGCAGAGCAGTCCCACTCTCTTCAAAGCGGAATGTGACACACTACAAGTAGTATAGAGGCATAAATTTGCTTGACTTTCGACTTCTGGCGATGGTCACTGTAAGCGTTGATTCTTTTATCAGGCTGAGTGATTTCCCCTGATCGACACCAATTCTGCTCTGCCGATTCAAACGATAAGAAGTGATGATAATGAAAACGAAGTTAAGAAACGCGCATTTACTGCACGTGACATGATTTGTGCATTAAAGACGCGGCGTGCTGGATTGAAAGCGGCAAAGAGGACAACACTGCCTTGGAAGAAATGTTAATAATCAACGTACTTCCTTTGCCCGTTATACAAAACAGCCAACAATCGTAAACTGACGGGCTAATGATGGATGTGATTTGCTCGGGCCATTTTACCGTTTCTTCGCTTTAAAAAAAAAAAATCATTGAATGTTTCTGATCGAATTGCTCGATTTCAAAAGTTTTATTAAGAATATTGTACGATTTGCGGTTTTAGAAAGTACATTTACAACCCAACTATCAAGTCAAAAGACTGTAAAGGCACTATTTGTATCAATTTTCTAAAAAAGTGGCGAATGTACGTATGTTCTGAGTGTAAATATTAAACTATCAAATACTTTGACAGAGTTTATTTATAAAGTATTTTCTTATAGAAGATCACATTTATTTTTAATGCGAAAGACACATTATTATTTGGTTCACATTTTATGTTTGGTTGGTCTTCAAGACAAGTTTTTGTTCATCGGCAAAAGTTAAACGATTCAGAAACAAACCAATCGTTTACCCAAATAACAGTTTTACACATACATACACACTTGTACTCATGCACAGACACACACACGAGACAGACAGACAAAGAGAGAGAGAGAGAGAGAGAGAGAGAGAGAGAGAGAGAGAGAGAGAGAGAGAGTAAAATGAAATGTGTGCACGTATTGTTTCTTTTGTTTTTCACGAGCAAATCTTCTGAGGTCTTCAGATCATTCTTGAGTTTATACTTACATTTTATTTGAGTTAAACCACTTCCAGATATACACAGAATGTTAAACAAAATATGTTCATTAAACTTATTTTGCGTTGGAAACAGTTTATAATTAAAAAACAATAACTGAGGGTCTTTGAATAAATTAATCGTATAGCTAATATTGTATTAATGAACCTTATTCTGGAAAAGAAAGTTCGTAACAATTAACCACCCCATTCAGACAGAACGAAATATAGAATGGTTCGACTAGAAAGCGCGTTTACCTCTTGTCAGTATAACTTAAAGTAAATGTCTTGTCAACCATGACTGACTGGAAACAAATTCATTTGTCGTACTAAATTAACAACGATGACTGACTTTGTCGTACTAAATTAACAACCATGCTTTTCACGGACGAAGAATCGCAATAAGTGTAAGAACTGGTGTTGGATTAATTTATTAAAAAATCGCTTAGCACGCTAGATTACAGTATGTCTCCATAGCACAAAAAGCAAAAGTAAAACTCTATCGAAACAATTAATAGATAGATGATCTGCACGAAGTTTATAGTGACAAACAACTGTATCGGAGACGGATCCTTTCTTCTCCTCCCATCTCCATGTCCTTTGTGTTGTATTCCTTCTTCTCCTCCCATCTCCATGTCCTTTGTGTTGTATTCCTTCTTCTCCTCCCATCTCCATGTCCTTTGTGTTGTATTCCTTCTTCTCCTCCCATCTCCATGTCCTTTGTGTTGTATTCCTTCTTCTCCTCCCATCTCCATGTCCTTTGTGTTGTATTCCTTCTTCTCCTCCCATCTCCATGTCCTTTGTGTTGTATTCCTTCTTCTCCTCCCATCTCCATGTCCTTTGTGTTGTATTCCTTCTTCTCCTCCCATCTCCATGTCCTTTGTGTTGTATTCCTTCTTCTTCTCCCATCTCCATGTCCTTTGTGTTGTATTCCTTCTTCTCCTCCCATCTCCATGTCCTTTGTGTTGTATTCCTTCTTCTCCTCCCATCTCCATGTCCTTTGTGTTGTATTCCTTCTTCTCCTCCCATCTCCATGTCCTTTGTGTTGTATTCCTTCTTCTCCTCCCATCTCCATGTCCTTTGTGTTGTATTCCTTCTTCTCCTCCCATCTCCATGTCCTTTGTGTTGTATTCCTTCTTCTCCTCCCATCTCCATGTCCTTTGTGTTGTATTCCTTCTTCTCCTCCCATCTCCATGTCCTTTGTGTTGCATTCCTTCTTCTCCTCCCATCTCCATGTCCTTTGTGTTGTATTCCTTCTTCTCCTCCCATCTCCATGTCCTTTGTGTTGTATTCCTTCTTCTCCTCGCATCTCCATGTCCTTTGTGTTGTATTCCTTCTTTCTCTTTTTTATTCCTCCCATCTCCATGTCCTTTGTGTTGTATTCTTTCTTTCTCTTTTTTATTCCCCGTAGAGAACAAAACCCACAATTGCGATGTGGAGTGAAATGAATGAACAAGGTGCATCACATGGGAAATGAGTTTCCATAGAAACTAGTTAGGGGATAGTGATAAAAATTGTGTAACGTTTGCTAAGGATAGAAACAAATTAAGTTCAAATATATACAATTACATGTATTTTCAAGCTTAACAAGCAAAACACCTGTTACAATTTCACAATATTTCAAGTTCGCATAATGTTTCTTGAATTTGTATTATATCTTAGTCAGTATTATAGGACTATGATTTACTTAAGGTAAAGGATCGGTTCATTATATGCAAAGTAAGAAAATAACTTATTACAGTATAGTTGTGCAGTGTGATTATGCTTTTGTTTTTTTGTTTTAGAAATATGAATATTTACAAAGCATGAATTATTTTTACTGAGTCAGCCCCAACTAGCAGGTAATTAATGTGGCTAAATGAGAGATACAAAGGGCGCTCTTTTATTTAGGACAACTAAAACACTAAAAATGTCTTGCCGATTTGATAGAATATACTACTTTAGTAAACTTATTAAACATGAGATAAAAAGGATGCACACATTCACACACACAAAGACATGGCCGGTCCCAAGCCCGGGTGAGAATGGAAGAGGGTTGGGCGTGGAGCCAGCAAAAAACCCCCCGTAAAATCCCACACGCTACAGAAACCAAAGCAACAGAAGAATCCAACCAGTGCTTGAATCTAGGAGATACATATATACATATATTTCCTATACCTATGCGCGCACACACACACACACACTCACACATGTATCTCTCCCGCCCCTCCTTTCGTTTCTCCCTTCTTCCCTCCCCCTCCCTCCCTCCATTAGTAAATTTGCGTATTTGTATTTCTAATCTTAATTGTTATATTAATTGTTAAAATGTCGAAGTAACCCAAGCTTGGGCACTCCTTAAGATTGTATTTTAGTAAGTGTCAGAGTTGGAATAATCACTTGAGTTGAGAATATGCTAGAAATTGCAATTTCCGAATTCAGATCAGTTCGAAAGTGAAAATTTTTCCTGCTAATCTGATGAAAGTGTATACAAAACGCCCACATAACATGGTCGCTACTATTGTAATAGAGGACGATACTATTTCTGTACCAGATGCTGAATCCGTAACACACCCAGGTTTAATGGATGTCGAAACAATTGCTGACGTTATTTTAAATCTTGAACTCTCAGACTCTGCTCAACAATTGTGGAGCATGATAAAAGAAACTCACGATGTTTTTTACAGATAAATCCTGAAAAACGAGTTTGTGCGAATTTTTGCCCGCACTATGGGATCCTAATCCTATCCACATGAAACTGTATGTTTTACCGTATTTATGCTAAATGGAATGCTGTAAAACAGTAAATTGACTCTTTTAGCCTTAGATATGATTGAGAAGGGGGTGTCCTCGTTAGCTCTCCTATTGTCCTAGTTAAAAAGAAGGATGGCACACATCGATTTTGTGTGGACTACAGACAACTGAACAAGTTGATTGTTTTTTTTTTTCAGCTGAACAAATGCCTCAACCAGAGCACATTTTTGCTCAGCTCAGTGGAGCAAAATATTTTTCTAAACTAGATTTGACATAAGGTTTTTGGCAAATGTATGTCTGTGAGGCAGACAGACTGAAATTGGCATTCAACACACTTGACGGCCAATATCAATGGCAGGTAATGCCATTCAGTATCCTCATAGCATCACCTGTTTAACTTCAGTTTTGTGGGGGGTGTTAATAAATGTGCTGTTAAAGTGATGTGTGGCCAACATCTCCTATTGTGATTTACATGCAGATGATGTTGGTTTCGTGTGCTACATTCAATTTCATGATCACAAGCAGTTTAGGCATTAATACAGCCACAAAGCGATGTGTTGAGTCAGTTACCATAAAGACTGATAGTTATGTGTAGGCTCGCCCCCAAGTTGCACTAAATCAGATTTAGACAACTATGATCAAAAATACCCCTGAAGAATTGGATTAACAGCTGGTGACCTTAAACTTGTAACAGTAGTGTGGATTGAATCAACTGATTGCTTAAATATATTATAAACAAAGCTTTCTTGGGCACAATTAGCATTTACACTCTAGGTAAATAATGCTATAACTATGATTATGACATAAAGGGTTAACTTTATTAAGTGAACAGAAGCTGAAAACAGTAATGTTTACATACTACAGATATCACTTGCAGTGTTTATTTCTTGTGGCAGTGACTATTCTGCAGCATTCGATCTCCTCTGTGTTAAAAAAAATTAAATCCACCGTAATTAAAATACAGAGGATGCCTTCCAAATTATGTGATAGCCAGATGGTGATAAAGCATCTATCTATATATCTATCTATCTATCTATCTATCTATCTATCTATCTATCTATCTATCTATCTATCTATCTATCCCTTATTCTTGTCGACCGTTGGGGCACCACTGATGACCTGACAACCAGTTTTCTCCATTCCATTCCGTTCTCTGCTAATCTTACTGTATTGCTCAGTTTCAGTCCTGTCCATCTGAGATGTTATCCTCTCATCTTTTCATCTGTCTTTCTCTCTTTTGCCCTCCTTGCACAGTACCTTGCATGATTGTCTTGACTAACCCTGTTGATCGTGTGACATGCCCATACCATTTCCTTTTACATTTCATCACAATGACTTATAGCTCTTCATAGGGCCCAATGGCTTGCCTAATTATGTTTCCCATTTTCTCATTCGTGACATGATCTCTATACGAAATGCCAAGCAACCTTCAAAAGCATCTCATTTCAATAGCTTGTATCCTCATTTCGAGATCCACTGTGAGGGTCCATGACTCACAGGCATATAAAAACACAGATACAACCAAGGAGCACATCAGCCTGATCTTTGATCTGACTGAGATGTTTCTATCTTTCAAAACTGTCTCCAGTCTTGCCATTGCTGTTATTGTCATCACAATCCTGGACAATATTTCATGTTTTGATCCCTCGTCTGTTACGATGGCTCCTAAGTACTTGAATGTATTAACTATTTCCAATTTCTGATCGCCAATCATGATGTCATTGCTAATGTCACTGTTGTTGGTGGTGATCAATTTGGTTTTCTCTGCAGTGATTTCAATACCAAAAGCAGTAGCTGTCCTGTCCAGTTTTTCCACCATCATGCTGAATCATTAACATGATGTCACACACATCACATGATGAAATTATAAAATGATAGAAAATTAACAAAGAGGTACCATAAGGAATATAACAATTATCTATGTAATAGCAAATTTAAAAATGGTGTTGTCATTAATTATTCAGAATACATCCAGTCAACTATAGTAATGTGATACTAGTCCTAATCTATTTATAAATTATGCAGTGAATAAAGCTCTCACTTCTGTTAATCACAGTATCTCACAAAAATCACTCAAGGATCAATGTTCTCTACATTTAGATTCTAAATCTTGGATTTCTGGAAATCATGACTCTAGAGTCTGACTAATAGTATACTTAACTCATATAACCAAAGATATGTTGTAATATTTAGACTGAAATACATCATGAATGGAGTTCTTCAGTGCTTTACTAAACTGATGTGCTCTTTTATAGCAATGTTGCATTGAATTTTCTCTGTCATCAGGACACATACACTCAACTCTTTCACTGAAATATTTACTGATTCTTGACAGACATAATGGACACATACACTCAACTCCTTCAATGTAATGTTTCATTGAATCTTGACAGTCATCAGGACACATACCCTCAAATCTATCACTATAATGTTTTATTGGATGTTGACTGTCATCAGAACACATTCACTAAACTCTCACTACTATGTTTTAATGGCTGCTGACTGTCATAAGAACACATTAAATTCTGTCACTACAAAGATTTTGTCATTAGAACACATACACTCAACTCTAACACTACACTGTTATATTGGGTGTTGGCTGTCATCAAGATACATACACTCAACTCTCTCACTGCAATGTTTTATTGGCTTTTGACTGTCATCAGGTCACATACACTCAGTTCTTTCACTAAATGTTTTATTGGCCCTTGACTATCTTCAAGACACAAGCACTCAACTCTATCACTACAGTGTTGTATTTGCTCTTGTCTGTCATCAGACACATACACTCAATTCTGTCAGTAACTGTTGCATTGGCTGTTGGCTGTCATCAGGTCACATACACTAAACTCTAACACTAAAATGTTTCGTTGACCTTTGAATATCATTAGGACACATACACTCAACTTTTTCACTAAATGTTGCATTGTCGTTTTACTGTCATCAGGACACATACTCTCAAACTCTATCACTACAATGTGTTATTGGCTTTTGACTGTTATCAGTACACATATACTCAACTTTGTCACTAAATGTTGCATTGGCTTTTGACTGTCATCAGGACACAAACACTCAACTCTACCACTACAATGCTGTATTAGCTTTTGATTGTCACCAGGACACAGACATTCAACTCTATCACTACAATGCTGTATTGGCTCTTGTCTTTCATCAAGATACATATACTCAATTCTGTCACGAAATGTTACAGTGTATTTTGATTGTCCTCAGGACACATACACTCAACTCTATCACTAATTGCCTTTTGACTGTTATCAAAGACGCAGTCACTAAACTCTGTCACTTTATTAATTTATTGGCCTTTGACTATCATCAGGACACATTCACTCAACTTCAATTGGATTTCTCAGTTAACTCGCAAAATCAAATTTGAACTTGATTTTTACTGGACCCACCACTTGGCCTAAAAGTTGGCCTGAAAGCTGGACTCAAGTCTATCCATATCCCTCTCCATACCCATGCAAATAACCATTTAGAGCTTTTAAGGCATTTCATCATACTGACAACTGATTATGAACCTTTGGGACTAGACCGCAAATTGACACAATCCACCACACTTATCTGCAATAAAACAGTATATTAAATGCATATTATAAATAGCAATATCTTTTATATGCTTCATTTATCTGCAATAAAACAGTATATTAAATGCATATATTATAAATAGCAATATATTTCATATGCTTAGAAAATTAATCACGTTACCTTATTCCCATGTTTTTTCACAGTCTTAATTAAGATCATGAGAATTCCATTACTAGCTCTTTCTCAATTTATATCCACACACTTCTAACTACCTTGTAAAGCTAATTTCTAAACATTTCCTAAAGCAACGTTCCAACAAGTTGTATACAGCATTACGCTGATTTCCAAATATTTCCTAAAACAACGTTCCAACAAGTTATCTACAGCATTACGCTGATTCAAAATGTGAACTTTCGAACGCTACATCAGCCCTTTCCCTATTGATTCTATAAGTGAACATTATTTTCCTTCATTCAAATTTGCAGACATTGTAATCAATACGTGAACATTATTTTCTTTCATTCAAATTTGCAGACATTGTTTCTATGTGTGAACATTGTTTTTCCTTCATTCAAATTTGCATATATTGTTTCTATAAGTGAACATTGTTTTCCCTTCATTCAAATTTGCAGACACTGTTTCTATATGTGAACATTGTTTTTCCTTCATTCAAATTTGCAGACATTGTTTCTATATGTGAACATTGTTTTTCCTTCATTCAAATTTGCAGACATTGTTTCTATATGTGAACATTGTTTTTCCTTCATTCAAATTTGCAGACATGCCTACATAGTAGCCTGATGCTCATTCACAGATATAAATGTCATGATTAACTTCTCAACTCACATATTGCCCTTGTACTTTTGAAATCACTAATTATTCACAGTCTGAAGCAACCACATTCTGTTATTGAAATGAACAGAATGGTATAAAAATATGTGCTTTCGAGTCTATTTATCAACCGCCCTTTCAAAATGGTAGCATGGTCAGTCTATTTAACAAGCGACACGGCTTATGGGTGAAAAAACGGAAATAACTTTTAAAATTATGATTACATTAGTCATTTCACCTTACGTCTTTATTTGACAGGTATGGAATACAAAGGTTATCACAAGCTGAAAGAATCAAACTATCATCATCAACTGAATGATTTTAAACGGGCAAAAGGAAAATCTGATGGATTTGATTTTAAATTATTTTCATCTAATGGAACACCATCGAAAACAGAAAAAGCTTTAAATTCAAGAATTATATCCATATATTTCAATTTTTCTTCGTCCAGTTAGTGGCAATAGTCCACGAATACAATTGCACAACTGTTGAAGAAAAACATGATGTAAGACATCTGAACATGTAGCATGTGTTAGATAATGTTATTTTCAGCCACCGTGTTCTATAGGAATAGAACAGAATGATGACAGGTGAAACCATCATAAAACATGATGCAATAGAGCGAGTGAGTGTTTTCTTTAACTATTTATGTAATTATAATGACAATTCAAGCAATTAGTGTTTTTGTAAAAAACTATTTGTGTAATTATAATGACAATCCAAGCAATTAGTGTTTGTTGTTTTTTTTTTTTTAACTATTTGTGAAATTATAATGACAATTCAAGCAATTAGTGGTTTTTTTTTTTAACTATTTGTGAAATTATAATGACAATTCATGCAATTAGTGTTGTTTTTTTTATAACTATTTGTGAAATTATAATGACAATTCAAGCAATTAGTGTTTTTTGAACTATTTGTAAAATTATAATGACAATTCAAGCAATTAGTGTATTTTGAACTATTTGTGTAATTACAATGACAATCCAAGGACAAAGCTAATTTAAGCCCTGGATGTTTATGAAATGTCAGGGTAATATCAATGACAATTCAAGGACAAAGCTAATTTAAGCCCTGAATGTCAGTGTAATTACAATGACAATTCAAGGATAAAGCTAATATGAAGCCATGAGTGGTTTTGAAATGTCTGAGTAATTAGCCTGATAATTCAAGGACAAAATTAATTCATGCCATGAGAAATGTTTGTACATTTAGCCCGACAATTGAAATATCTTTATACGTACCTCAAACTCTTCACCTTCTACATATTAAGTTAACGCTGAATAACATCTTTTTAGTAGGGACTCCAGTAATGACATGAGAAGCGAAATTTATTTAAAAACTAAAATCAAATATTAAGAGAATGTGTAACACGACATTATTCACAGCCTCTATTATACCAAGCAAGTCCAAAGTCTTCAGAATCAAACAGCATGGATCGAACAAGTCCAAAGTCTTCAGAACCAAACAGCATGGATCGAACAAGTCCAAAGTCTTCAGAATCAAACAGCATGGATCGAACAAGTCCAAAGTCTTCAGAATCAAACAGCATGGATCGAACAAGTCCAAAGTCTTCAGAATCAAACAGCATGGATCGAACAAGTCCAAAGTCTTCAGAATCAAACAGCATGGATCGAACAAGTCCAAAGTCTTCAGAATCAAACAGCATGGATCGAACAAGTCCAAAGTCTTCAGAATCAAACAGCATGGATCGAACAAGTCCAAAGTCTTCAGAATCAAACAGCATGGATCGAACAAGTCCAAAGTCTTCAGAATCAAACAGCATGGATCGAACAAGTCCAAAGTCTTCAGAATCAAACAGTATGGATCGAAAAACGGAAAGTTAACCAGGTACTTCCGTCAGTGACGTCATTTATTTAAGGTTTTATAGCGCATATTAACTAAAACTGCACTATATAAATAGTTTAGATATAAATTATAAAATACATATTCAGTCTCAATTCGAGTAAGGAAAACTGTATCAGAAACGAAATATCCATTTATGACAGTTACCACATACAAATTTCATTCCAGTATCCGAGCGGCTTAATCAAAACAAATGTTCCTTTTAAATTGCCCTACGCTACGTGATAGTTTTATATTTAATTATGAAATTATTATTAATTAGAATATAAAACTTAAATTTACATTTCTACTACACATACACATACATACTCATAAATGTGTGTGCCTATGTGTATTTATGCGTGTATGCATGAATATGCATCTAAGTAGGGGTATTAGTCAAACAGATAGACAGTCACATTAATCAAACGTTAGAATTTCTACATTTACGATACTTTTCTTTCGATGACAAGTTATTTTCTTTATTTCCTGGTATGTTTTTTTTCGCTTCTTATTAACAGTGGAGTCTTGGTTTCAACACAGCCAAGCCATATAAATTAAATTTCAACATTGCATTTGTGTCAGCTAATTAGCGTGGCTTCTTAACATTTTGAAATATCTGGTCGACGATCTGACAACTAACAAACGTTAAACTGCCAACTATGACACGTAATCAGACAGAATGACACGCATGCAAACACGCTGACAGTTATTTTTCTGTTGACTAGAGAATAGGAGTAATTTATCCAACAGTACTGAGAAGAGATAAAAATGCCAGCAAAAAGATGAGTTTATTTACACAAAATGTCACTTGGGCCGCTTGGTCTAAGGGAGGCAAACACGACACTCTTCTCAGCTGTTGTGAAAACTTGCAAAATTGTCGCGTTGCACGTGTCTATTGTATTTAAAGTGTACGTGTCTTTGTTCTGGGTATTTATGTATGTGTTTAGAATATGTATGTCTTTGTGAAGGTATTTATGTACGTGTTTAGAATATAGATGTCATTGTGAGGGCATTCATGTTTATATTTGATACATCGTGGTCACAGCCAAAATATGTATATATTTTAATATGGAAGAGGTGTATGTATGCATGCGTATATATATATATATGTTTACATTCTTTATTTTACTAAAGTATGTATATAGAGATTCGATGTCTCTGTTTATGCATAAATATACATATTTCATAAATATGTATACCTGTATATATGTAACATACTTAATAAAATAAATATGTATTTCTTTGTGTATATATAACGTTAAATAATTGTGTATTTATGTGTGTATATGTAACATATTTAATAAATATGTATACCTGTGTGCATGTGCAAATTATTTAATATATAAATGTTTATATGTAATATTTAATAAATATGTGTATATGTGTGTATATGTAACAGTTAATAAATATGTATATGTGTGCATATGTAACTTTTAATAAATATGTATATATGTGTGTATATGTAACAGTTAATAAATATGTATATATGTGTGCATATGTAACTTTTAATAAATATGTATGTATTCACATACAATCCTATGTGTACGTGAATGTGGATGTGCATTTGTCTTATACAGAACTTATATATTCTCTTGATATTTGTTGCAAGATTTCTAGTGCTATATAAAATAAGAGAAAAGAAATACTTAATATTAATTACATATTGATTTCCTTTTCCACATATACTTTGTTCCATTTTTAACATAATTTATAAACAACCCCTATAATCTTATGAAAAAATAAATCTGATCAACATGATGAATTTGATAATTTCATCATTTAATCTATAATTTACAAATTTCTTCCAAGGTCAGTCAGAAAATACACTAAAAGCAATCTAACGGTTATTGTTTGTTATTGTTTTCCTTATGTTTATGTCAGACGTCGGCAGTGATAAATGAATGACAAACCGATAAATACTTTTGTAATATAAACGTTTGAAAAAGAGTTTGTATTCTACTTCTTTAAAGAAAAATTAAAATAATTTAAAATGGACTGCAAAGTTGGATAGTAAGTTTATTTCACTTCGGGCAACAAGAGCAAACGTTATATACAAAGGGGATGAAACAATACAACTTGTATCAATAACACAATGGGATCTAGTATTCACTTTCAAATGAGAAAAAATATAACTAAACAAATTAAAATACGAAATGAATGTGAAATTATTGAAAAATTAAGTTTTAACTGAAAATTATCCAATTTGTAGTGAATATATACAAATACCCCTTTTATATATTAATTACAGTTTACTTATCACAATCTATTTTTCTTATTTTATAATAATATATCTCAGTTTTCTTACTCCACCCACTTATTCTCTCTCTCTCTCTCTCTCTCTTGTCTGCCTGTCTGGCTAGCTGTCTATCTGGCTGCCTGCCTGTCTCTCTATCTATATCTGCCGGTAGGCAAATAAAAATACCGTCACCCAGATAGGGCCTCAGACCTGTCAAGGCGTGGCTGAGAGACGGTTGTTTATGACAGATTGAAAAGACGTGTAAGTTCCTCCCGTGTCCTACTATTCCATCAGTTGGGCTACTCCCCGCCTGAGGAAACACACACACACACACACACACACACACACACACACACACACACACACACACACACACACACACACACACACACACATACACACACAAGCAAATGAAATTATGTCCAACGCTTTACAAGATTTAATGTAAGAAGAGCTGCTTCTACTCAAATCCAAAGTTATTTTTGTTTGTTTCTCGCAATTTATATTTATTTCATCACGAACTTAAATTGATAGACTAAAAACTATAGTGTTAACTTCGCTATATCTTATCAGCTCTTAGTAGCTAGAACACAATTAGCCGACCTTAACCGAGCTAGCCTGAGGATGACTTTGTAGCTTGAAATATCCGTGGAGTCGTAAACGAACACTACAATTAGGCTTTCTCTGCGCAAAAAAACGATTTAGTAAAGCTCTCTTACCGAAGCTATGAAGCACAGTTTTATGCCGCAGCACTGGCTGTAACTGTGGACCGCACACAGTGCCGTCACACATCAAAAGACTAAATTTGAAAGCCCTCGCTACTGCATAGTTCATAACTAAGGAATGGTCTGCATGTGTAGATACGTACAACACTCCATTGAGTGTACATTTCCATGTGAGTAAGAACTATTCCTAAACTGACAACACAGGTTGCTTTTTCCTCTTTTTTCGCGGCTGTCTGCATGAGAGAAAAATATATTTTATAAGAATGTAATGTTAGTAAACATTATTTATTCAACAGATATATTGTGCAGGTACACAAGACATTATGACTTCTAATTTATGAATATCATTTCTTGTAATAAGTGTATGTAACAAGAAATGCTTGATACGTGCCAGTCCTACCAACTTGATTACTTGGGATTCCGGTTGCATTTCAATTTAACTGATAACATTTTCGGACAATATACGGTAATACAATTCATTCATCTAATAATTTATTGAAACAACAAAGATACATTCTAATACACGAATATATATCTGACCTAATGTATTATAAGAAGTTATTAACCTTTAACAAAACTTCCACCGGGATTTTTCCTTCCTTCCTTCCTTCCTTCTTTCTTTCTTTCTTTCTTTCTTTCTTTCTTTCTTTCTTTCTTTCTTTCTTTCTTTCTTTCTTTCTTTCTTTCTTTCTTTCTATTTTTAAAATTTCTTTTTTTAAAAAGAATTATTTTTTCGTTGATGTTTTAATCCGAAAAAAAGTAAAACCTGAAAAATTTGAATTCATTTCGTAAATGTTTTAGTGAATAATTTTTTCATTAGTCACAGGTGCATGTTTGTTCATTTTTCGCTTGAAATAATTATGAAAAGAGTTTTCAAATATTCAAACTTCCAACGTTGTAGTTATTCAGTGATATTTTATTTTACATTTTATCTATTAAGATTTTTACAAAATATATTCAGCTTTGATACATTCACTTAGCTCCATTATTAGTTCTATTGTTTCCGGGTAAAATAGTTATTTAAAAAGTAATATTTCATAGTTCAGCATAGTTTTGCTGAAAATTCTTAATAAACTTTTTATGAAATAGTTAGGTATTTATCTTGCTGAAGTAATTAGTGCTTTTTAAAATAACGAAAGATAATAATAATAATAATAATAATAATAAATGTCCGGACAAATGAAGAAAATGTAAAAAATAAAATATGTTGAAAGCCTTCAATCTATATGAAGTTAATAAAAATGAAATGCGGAAGTGTGCATTCTTTGGAAAATTGTAAACTTCTTGAGAAAATACTTCAATAAAAACTGTGAAGACTGTGGACATTTAAACGCGGACGATATCAAAGATAACGTTAAGATTTACAAGAGATCATACTCTGATGAAACGCTTAACTTACCATATTTATGACCGTTTCTACTGTAAAATGCGGCAATAAAAGTCTGATACATCACTTCAATGATGCGTGTACGAATGGAATCTATGACACTACACTGAAAGATAACGTCACTTAAGACACCAAGTTAATGTATGACCGAAATATTTCAACGATAATAGTTATGAAAACAGCAGATAAATAGCAGTCAAGCTACATTTAATAAACGGAACAAATAAATCCAGACCAACATATAGTACGCAAAGAGTAATAATTAAAATTTAAAATATAAAAAATTACGAAGAATATATATATAAATAAATGTGGAGATAATCTGATTGAATATCACAAATTCGCACTTCTTACATAATATTAGTACTGAACTTATCAAAAATACTACAAACAATTACATTTTGCTACAAATACTACAAACAATTACATTTTGCTACAAATACTACAAACAATTACATTTTGCTACAAATACTACAAACATTTACACTTTGCTCCGTGGCTAAATTATTCTAGATATAAATTATGGCTAAATTATTCTAGATATAAATTATGCACTACTAATAATATGAAATAATGAGTTAAGGTAAAGATCGAAATGAATTGGAGAATATATTAATTTGAAAGTACAAATATATGTTATGCAGAGTCAGCGAATATTAAACGAATTATTTGCTTGACTTTTAGTTATTGTCTCTCTTTCAAGACACACACACGTATGCACGCATGTACAACAACCCACACGCTCACTTTCTCCATCTGACCTTGAAAACAATTAAACGAACGGACAATTTTCATTTTTACTGTTGTCGACAGTATTGCAAGTATGCAAGTAACAATCTCTCTTTTTTTTTAAATACAAGAGACAAAGACAAACGGAATTGTACTTTTATTAAAATATAAAGATTGAAAGACATTTGAGTCTGCGCGCGCACACACACACACATACACTTCTTTACAAAATATAATGGTAGGACTGGAATGAAAAAGAATAAAACAACTTGGCTATAAAAGTGTGCTTTGTTGCGTGGGATGCAAATGCCTTCCTTGTCGTTTCCTTAGAAACTGGTTTCTGTTCTGGATTTTAAAAAATTAAAGAACTTCATGACTATTCATGGAAAGGATACTTGACGGCACCGTGCTACTGGCTGTGTACTCTGGCTATGTATGTATTTTTTTTATTTAGTTTTGCACGACTCAGCATTCTTAATGTGTGTGAGTGTGTGTGCTTACCTGTGTTTACCTCCTTAACAGAAATTATTAAAACGAAGGTAGTGCTCTTACACACACACCATTCCAAACTTTGAAATGACATTGACAACAATGATTACTAATATGGCAAATATAATTTATAAGTATTTATATTTATATGAGTGCGATAAGTGTGTCTCTATCAAATATTTTAATTCATATCAGTTGAAGTGTTTTTCCTTGATTCCAATTTGCCATATTAGTTTTCAAGGACTAATTATGCTAAATGTTTGAAATTACATACATATATTACACGTGCGTGTACCCTCACGCGTACGTTATGTGTGATAGTGTGCTCACGGGTGGTTAAACGGCATTAAAACTGTTGGCAAACTTAAGCACCAAATCAGAAGATAGTCCTTATCACAATCATCTGCACATATCTCCCCTGGAACGCCCCTTCATCACGTACTTTACCTCTTCATTTCCTCCACTCCGCTCCTTTATCCCCACCCACAGAGAACCCTCTACTGTATTTGAGCAGTCGGTTTCTTGTTGCCTCCACCTCACCACCTCACCCCACACTAGTATAACTGGTACACATTCGGACAGATCAGGTCCCCGTTAAAGTGTCCGCGTCTCTCTCTTGACAGTAATAATCAAGCAGATCTCGATTTCTATCACTGCCATCTTATCTGGCCAGACAGCTCCGGGCAGCCATCTTGCGCGCCTCCAGGCTGTGATAAGTAATAAATGTAAATAGTGAAGCAAGTCTACCTCACACGTTGTGACGTGTACGTGCAGGTATATGTTGCTTCTTGTGTGTATGAGTGTATGTTCGATTTTATTTGGTTCTCTCACTAATATCTATTCCGTTCAGTTAGAACACAAGAATGAATATTTAGCTGAAGCCACATAAGGAGATATATAGCACTCATACACTTTTCAATCAAGACTAAATTCGTAGGATAATTTGCGTTTGTGAGCGTGAACGTGAGCTTAAACTTATTTTTTCCAGTGTCTTCCGATCAATACATTTTATTTTGTTATGTCTGGAAATGTGTGATTATTTTCTCTGACCATGTAATGTGGTTTATGACAAGTACACACTTATTACCGACATCCACTGTTCGGTCATTCCCGCGTACGCTTGCTCTCCAGGAACTCTCAGATCTCGCAAATCTCCATGTCGGAACTTTTCCAGAAAGTCTGCTTAATATTGACTATGCGCATTTAGCTCATATGGCTTGCCCTTTGTATTTTCTTTTTTCTTTCTTTCCCTTGTACAAGTAGGTAAACTTGTAATGAGAAAAAGAGTAAAAGATTCTTTATTTATAATCGAAACGATGCAAAAATACACAGATCAACACGCACATATTATATCAATAAATTTTAAAATATTAATAACATGAAAATAAAATTATTTTTAAAGAATCGTGGCATTTCTAAATGAGCATTCAACGAAGTGTATATATATTCGTAATAAAAATTGCAATAGTCTTTTTAAAAAATGAAATTACGATCGACTGAAGTGAACTTATGAAATGGAAATAAATATTGTGTAACATATTTCTTGTTTGTTGAAAATATGGTCGACTGAAGTAAACTTATGAAATGGAAATAGATATTGTGTAACATATTTCTTGTTTGTTGAAAATATGATCGACTGAAGTAAACTTATGAAATGGAAATAAATAGTGTGTAGCATATTTCTTGTTTGATGCGCACATCTTGGGACACGTTCGACAAAAAATCAAAACTGTTTTATTGGAAATTGACAGTCTTGTATAATAGCAAAATAAGTAAAATTAACACTTCATGTAATTTATCAAATATTTGTTTTAAATGTATTATGCCTTATACACATTATTTAAGAAGTCTTGATAAACCACTGAATGAAATATATGAGTACAAATAACATAAAATAATATATCAACACTGAATGAAATATATAATTCAGTACAAATACATAAAATTATATATCAATACTGAATGATAAGAGTCAGTAAAATTATATTATGAAGTAAATAATTGATTATTTTACAACAATTTGATGAGAAATGCACACCTTAAAATAATTACGGTGTCCTGCATAAAAGTGATCGGTATTCGGAGTGAGGCACAAAATTGTTGCCTTGGAAACGGTTTCCTGTGAAGAACACAACTATTGATTCTAATCAATAATTATGAGTACAATTCAGGGCATAGTATTCACTAAATGATTATGATTAAAATAGGTCGGGGAGAAGTTCAAAGCTATAGGTGACGTGATTCGAAATATATGACTACTGATTACATAATTCGGAGTATAGAACACAACTGTTGATGACGTAATTTGGAGTAAAGAACGTAAGTAATGAAGGGAGTGCGTGGCAGCAAGGTCTAGGCGCTGGATGCAGATTATTGGGCTTCGAGCTGCACCCTATACTCGTGGTAGAAGGATGCAGATTATTGGGGTTCGAGCTGCACCCATTCATTTATAGTACCTGGAGAGATTTCATCCCACAGTTCCCACCTCTCCATGGCTCTGGGTTGTCGAGTTTTTATTGTAAAGTAAGAAGAGTCTTGCATAAATACGAAGAGCTGATAATAACCTCCAAAGTTATTTTATTTTTAAAAAAATACATTTTTGACGAATTTAGTAATACATTTAAAACAATTTGGAAGACAGCACTCAATCAAAAGGACATTATTTAAAACAATTCGGAGGGAAATACGCCACTACAGGTTGAGTCATTTGAAACAAAACGCATAATTAGTCACGTGTTTGTTTTGCGTTCGAATAGCACACCATTCAGCGCTGAAAAGAACTCGCTTTTGACAGGAATATTTTAGTAACATTTGAAAATATTCTTTCCAGCCAAAAAACCCTCCATACAAACACAAACACACACACACACACACACACACACACACACACACACACACACACACACACACACACACACACACACAATTTTCGATTGGAACTAGACACACTTTCGAGAAATAGACTTCGCGTAAAGAAAGCTCTACTAGCGATTAATAATTTATTCCAGACTAATTCGTCTGACAACCGAGCTTAGAAAGGAGTGAAACCTCGACTTTCCAAAGGTGCCAATTGGTATTAAAGGTTTATTGTTTGAAAACATAGCTTAAGTTTACAAGTACGAAAATGAGGTGTCTGTTATTCATACATTTCAATCAGCAGCGATTACATGACAATCAAAACGATAGATTTAAAAAAACATGAAATTATGATCAACGGAAATGAAATTACTCATATAATATATATATAAAGAAATATTGAGGATGTACATTTTTAAGCTCGCGTCTTATAGCAAGTTCAATAATTTTTAAAAAAAAGCTTAGTTGAAAATTGGCAGATTTGCTTCAATAGCAAAATAAAGCAGTAACCCTACATTTTTTTCATCAAATATATTTACTTAAGAAAGTGTAAAGGTGTTTTCCTGTTACTTATAATTAAATTAAACATATAAAATTAATAAATAATCATGTGTTTACAAAAACCAGAAACAATACTTAAATAGTTATTCATTAAATATTAATTATGTAGACTTAACGCGTACAATATTTAATTTAATGTATTATATTAAAATAATACTGATAAAACTAAATCGATTGAATTAGTTTAAGAAACGTTTCACATAACTTCGATTGTTTATACTTAGTTAATGTTAACTTAATTTAATTTGATTCAATTTAATTTAAATTCTTTGATTTGTTAGTTGGTTTTGCTTAATTTATTTTAGACCTTCTTAACTATAACAGCTTTAACTTAACCAACATATTATTTTAGAAAAAAGTTAAAAGAATTGGATTCAGTTTACTTGTTGTGACGTACTTTAAAGCCTCAAAATTATTTTTAAAAAAAATTACAATATATAACATTTTTCTGACATAATTTTTATTTTCTTACAATTTTATGGAAGGATAGTAATAATTCTCAAACAGATATACTTAGCTAAGTGGTATCCATTTATTACAGATATACTTATCTACTGGAATCAATTTATTATAATTTGCAGTTGAAAGAAAGGAAGTGGGAGAGGAGGGAAATGGAATTGGAGGGAGGGATATATGATGAAGAGGAATGGAATGATGGAATGAAAAAGGTAGAGAAATAAAGAGAGAGTAAGAGGAAGCGGGAGAAAGATAGAGGCGCAGTAATGATGGTAATCCTCTAATTCATCAGTTTTAAAACGGTAAATAATATACTGTAGGAAATTGTATGTTGGTGTCATGATACGTTTGTTTCCAGAAAAGAGTGAGAACGTGTTAATAATTACTGACGTCATGATAAGTTTGTTTATACAACAATTTGTACGTGTTAATAATTACTGACGTCATGATAAGTTTGTTTATAGAACAATTTGTACGTGTTAATTACTGACGTCATGATAAGTTTGTTTATACAACAATTTGTACGTGTTAATAATTACTGACGTCATGATAAGTTTGTTTATAGAACAATTTGTACTTGTTAATAATTACTGACGTCATGATAGGTTTGTTTATACAACAATTTGTACGTGTTAATAATTACTGACGTCATGATAAGTCTGTTTATAGAACAATTTGTACTGTTAATAATTACTGACGTCATGATAAGTTTGTTTATAGAAGAAAACAAATAATAAGAACGTTCTAATAATTACTGGCGTCATGATCAGCTTGTTTATAGAGCAAAATAAATTATGAGAACATGTTGATAATCACCGACATCATGGTAAGTTTGTTTCAAGAACAAAATAAATAAAAAGAACGCTCTAATAATTACTAACCTCATGATAAACTTCTTTATAGAGCAAAATAAATTATGAGAACATGCTAATAATTACTGTTGTTCTGAAACATTTATCTAAATAACAAAATAAATAATGAGAAAAGGCTAATATTTACTGATGTACTGAAACATTTATCCAAATAACAAAATAAATAATGAGAAAAGGCTAATAATTACTGATGTACTAAAACATTTATCTAAATAACAAAATAAATAATGAGAAAAGGCTAATATTTACTGATGTACTGAAACATTTATCCAAATAACAAAATAAATAATGAGAAAAGGCTAATAATTACTGATGTACTAAAACATTTATCTAAATAACATAATACATAATGAGAAAAGGCTAATAATTACTGATGTACTAAAACATTTATCTAAATAACAAAATAAATAATGAGAAAAGGCTGATATCTAATGTTCTGAAGCGTGACGATTTATTTAACTTTGTTTAGTAAAAATTAAAAAAAAGAAATGTTAGCGGGCTATCTATCACACAGGAATAATCTCTGTACTTAATTCTGAATTTATGCAGTTCTGACGGGAATGAGTTATGTACTTAACTCTGACATTAAGCAGTTCGTATAAAACTAAAATATGTCTGCTGATAATTCGGACATGAATCTATTCTCATAGGACTAAATTATGTCTGTTGTAATTCTGACATCGGAATTCACAAAGGATTCAACTATGCCTGTACTTAAGTAAGACATTAAGCAGTTCCCACGGGACTACAATATGTCTGTTGTTAATTTTGACACGAAATCTCTGGCATAGGACTATATTAAGTCTGTATTAATTCTGGCATTAATCAGTTCGCTCGGGACTTAGATATGCCGTTAATTAAATCTAAAATTAAACTGGGCTAAAATATACCTGTTGTTAAATCTGGCATGGATATATTTATATAGGATTAAATTATGAATATTGTTTAATTCTGACATATATATATATATTTATATAGAATTAAATTATGAATATTGTTTTAATTCTGACTGGAAACTATACTGTACAAAGCAATTTGAACAAACTAAAGCAGCCATCCTGGCCATACTCTCTGCTAAGTTTTGAAAACAATCGATTGACTGATATAATACGAAAGTGCGAAAGCAGTTCAATAAAAATTGCTGTATGTTTAATTTTGACGTCAATCAGTAAACCTTTTAGGAAAATAGCAATCGATGTTTTCTTTATATCAATTAGTAAGTTACTTACTGATTTTTTTTTAATAATTAGGTACTGTAAATCTGAAACAGTTGAAGATTAGAATTAAAATATCAAAGCGTAATTTAATATGTATATAAAAATGATTCTATCAGTTCTATATGTCATTAGATCTCTTCTCTTTCTTATTTATCACTACGTCCATTAATTTATATTTTAAAATTAATGATAATAATTTTTTGTCTAAATAAAATTAAAATTAAAGACTAATTTAATTAAATATATTAATTATTTTTCTAATACAAATAGTAGCTTTTGATGTGAAAAGTTATTTGAACATGTTAAACTTCTTCTTTAAGAAAATCTTTGAGTAATTTCTCATCAATATCAAGTAATTACACAAGTGACCTATAAGAAATCAACAAGCATCAAGTAATTACACAAGTGACCTATAAGAAATCAACAAGCATCAAGTAATTACACAAGTGACCTATAAGAAATCAACAAGCATCAAGTAATTACACAAGTGACCTATAAGAAATCAACAAGCATCAAGTGATTACACAAGTGACCTATAAGAAATCAGTTAAACGAAAACAAAACTACTTTTATTATCATGCACTTGTTAAAGCGACAGATCACTGCAAAACTGTTGTCAACGATAAAGCGACATATCACTACAAAACTGTTGTCTAAATTTATATGTGTTCCTATATTTGAAAGAAATCGTCATAATAATATGTCTACTACTTACAATAATAGTGATGATGATTATGATTATAATATGGTAATATTCAGTTCTTTTCATAATTATATTATTTGAAATTAAATTACCGCTAATTAAATATTCAGTAATATCACCACTTATTTACTATATGATAATTGCTACCAAATAACAAGTGATATATACAGTTCTGTATTATTGCACTTTACTTATTCATTGCTTGCAGTCGTTTATACAAATCAGTCATTTTTACGCATAACTCCTTGTCTGTTGTATAAAGATTTTACTACTCTCCCGTCGGTATATACTTATTTCTCATGATATATTAGTGAAATTACCATCTGTCTCTGCTACTGTATGAAAGTGTGCTATCACTGTACTGCTAATAATTAGCTAGCAACTCGTATTTTACTACTACTACTACTACTACTACTACTACTACTACTACTATTACCACTACTACTACTACCACCACTACTACTAGTACTACTACTACCACTACCACTACTACTACTACTACCACTACCACTACTACTACTACTACCACCACTACTACTACTACTACCACTACTACTACTAGTACTACTACTACCACTACTACTACTACCACCACTATTACCACTACTACTACCACTACTACTACCACTACTACTACTATTACCACTACTACTACCACCACCACTATTACTAGTACTACTACTACCACTACTACTACTATTACTACTACTACCACTAGTACTACCAAGTACTACTACTACTATTAATACTGCTAGTAGTAGTGAACAACTTAATTTGGACGGCATTAAGCTTTTACCAGCCTTCAACAAAACTGTACTAAAATGGACTAAATTCCATTCGCACAAAATCTATATTATTGTCTACATTTTCATACAAAAATATTGTACTACTGGTTTGTATCTAGATTTGCGCAAAAAATATACTAAGCCGTGTTTATAACTTCATTTACACAAAAATCTACATTACTAGTTGTTACGTTATTTGCACAAAAACTAAACAAGTCTAGTGATTGTCTACAAATTCATTTGCACAAAAACTAAACAAGTCTAGTGATTGTCTACAAATTCATTTGCATAAAAACTAAACAAGTCTAGTGATTGTCTACAAATTCATTTGCATAAAAACTAAACAAGTCTAGTGATTGTCTACAAATTCATTTGCATAAAAACAGTTATAAACTAGGAAAATTGTGAAGTGTGTGTCAGAACTATACGTCATGATTGTAGTTAACTCTAGCTCTCATTACAAAGGTAGTAAAAAATGTTTTATAACTGGTCAATCTGGAGTTCTAATGATAGTGGAACTTACATTATTAAATCTACGTAGGATTTTTTTCTGTGTTCTTTACTAGTTTATTGTTTATCTTTCATAGGAAATTACACATTGCTCACACCCTAATTACGTGATTTGACCTACTGGTCACCTAACGTATGTAAGCAATAATCTATAATCAGTGATCAACCGGTCGTGCTTCATATTTAGCGCGATGAAATTGTCAGGCAACGCCCCGAGATCATACATGACAGCTGTCCTTGACATGCCATTCACACATTTTATCTGTTTGAAGAACATGATTTATAATTGTAATGCTTTTAACTGCTTTTGCTTTGGTACAGCATGCCAAAATCCAGCGTCTATTCTTGCAGAACGAGAGCAAAGCTAAATGGTGTTCAATGAACAACTTAAATGCTTATCAAAATAGTAGAGCAGAACAATTTCAAAAGAACAAAGTTAAAACCTATATATATCGACAAATAAGGTAAAAGTTAATCATAGTATTTGCAAACGTATATACTATTAATTGCGTAATTAATACTAGATTGATTAATAAAAAATAATGGCCATTTTCTTAGGTGGATTGATTTCATCAGAACATCATGTTTCTGTCAGTATGAAATCTTTAATTACAATATAGAGCGTCATGAAATGAATACCAATTACTGATTAGACATGACTTACACAACGTTTATTGATTTCTAAAGACAAATATTAATAATTATTATAATGCTGAGCACTAAAGTGGCGGGACTGCCCATTAGATTATATGGGCATGATGCTAACCGGAATACGAAGCGTTGTTTATGTGCAGTGCTGTTTTTGTTAATTAGCAGATTTCAGAGCCAGCCACGGCTGTTAAGGATTATTGCTATACAAGTCAGTGAACGAGAAGGTTGTTTTGTCTCGCCTCCTTCACGCTTGGGGTCAAGCAATCAATAACCTCGGCTCAAGCAATATATTTTTACATAGGTATTACAGCGACGTGTTGCTTTAATTGACGTCTACGTGTCACTTGGTATAACGACCCACTACAAAGACATGCTCACGCGACACCCCTCCCCCTCTTTTCGACCCACTACAAAGACATGCTCACGCGACACCCCTCCCCCTCTTTTCGACCCACTACAAAGACATGCTCACGCGACACCCCTCCCCCTCTTTTCGACCCACTACAAAGACATGCTTACGCGCCACCCCTCCCCATCTGTGCGCACTCAGTAATATAGATGTCGCAGGGATCTTTTATTTTTCCAAATTTCACTGAAATGTTTGTAAAGCATACAGTTTAAATTACATTTTAAAAAATCATTGATAAGGAAGCAAACGTTTGTTAAGCTTCTGTTATACACTTTCATATGGTCACTTCTACAATACATTTTACTGCTAATGACGTCATTGCGTACACTAACAAAAAAAAAAGATTTTGTGGACATGTCATCTGTTAAATTAATAGTTGTGCGAATGTTAGATTGGGCTTAAAAGAAAGAAACAAAATCTTCTCTCTCTCTCTCTACACATACACGAGTGCACGTAAACACGAAACCTATATCAAACATACAGGCAAACAGATGGGTGGAAAGATGGAAGGATGGATGGATGAGCGGATAGATAGATAGATAGATAGATAGATATGGATGCTTTGATGTATAAATTCAAAAAAGGTAGTTTCAATTATCATGTGCAAACCTGAACAATGGTTTCTGTTGTAGTACAAAACATAATGTGGAAATAAATGAAGAAGAAAAACAAGATAATTACATAGTATTCATAATACTCGTCTCGTCAGATATAAATTAATTTGGACTATGTTTGAACAGATCAATCAAACTAGTTTTAGTTTTAAATGAAAACGTTTATCAATGATTTAATACGTTGTGATTATTTTCTAAAGTAGAAAAATTAAATCCTCGAAGAGAAATATTGTTATTAATAAATAATTCATGCAATATTATAATGATAATAATTAATTTGATGAGGAAACAACTACAACGACTATTACTACTATTAATAAAATAGATGACATAGTAGCTCTCACTTTTGCTGTACAAGAACTACATGTCAAACTTCTATCACTCTACTTTTCTAATTTTCTTTTCTTTCTTCCTAACACATGTTGTCAGCCAGAAGGTGTGTTTGGGGGATTAGCCTAATGTTACAGGTGGCCTGAGGTGGTGGAGAATTAACATGTTGCCAGCCATAAGGTGTGTTTTGGGGATTGGCCTAATGTTACGGGTGGCCTGAGGTGGTGGAGAATTAACAGGTTGCCCATCTCCCAGCAAATCATCAAATACTTGTGAATCTCATCTCGGGATTGAACTTGTTTTATACAAATTACACACTAGGTACTTTATTCAATATTTTTTCAAGAACTCATACATAACTTGTCACTAGAGCATTAGAAATACAAATTACACACTAGGTACTTTATTCAATATTTTTTCAAGAACTCATAGATAATTTGCCAACAGAGCATTAGAAATACAAATTACACACTAGGTACTTTATTCAATATTTAATAAAGAACTCATAGATAATTTGCCACTAGTGCATTAGAAATACAAATTACACACTAGGTACTTTATTCAATATTTTTTCAAGAACTCATACATAACTTGTCACTAGAGCATTAGAAATACAAATTACGCACTAGGTATATTCAATATTTTTTCAAGAACTCATAGATAATTTGCCACTAGAGCATTAGAAATACAAATTACACACTAGGTACTTTATTCAATATTTTTTCAAGAACTCATAGATAATTTGCCACTAGAACATTAGAAATACAAAAAGACAGTACAAATATTTGAGTGAAGCATTTGGTTGTATTGATTTTTCATATTTAATTTTTATTAATGTTAACCAATTATTCATGTCATTACTTATAAGCATACCATGCTGAGTGAAAGTGCTACATTACACGTAGTAGTTGTATGTACTATTGTGATTTGCCTTGACTAGTAATAATTGTAAAGGCCAAACAACAATCACAACAGTATAGCCTAGAGTTACTGATAGTAATTATTTTTAATAACCCTGAAGTTAAGGTGTTACCGTTAACGTGAAAATAATTTATGCTATTTATGCTAATTATACTAAGTGGAATTGCACGTGGTGGCTTGGATATCCCAGCTAAAGACATTAAGGAAGAATTAGTCTTTTAATATAGATTAAAAGTCATATTTGTCTTCTCCTATAGCAAGAAGTTTTCCACTCAAAGAAACATTATTATGACTGTAAATGTTGTTTTATAGTGTGGAATAGAGAAAACGTTTACAGCACCAAATATCTGCCATGTGAGACGAGTAGTGTCTGTTGGAGGATCATTCATAAATAAATTAAAATTCTCATCACTTGTAATTAGTTAATAAAGATTAATTAATAATAATAATCATTTTCATAAACAAAGTGGCGTGCCCATCATAGGTTACTATCAAATCAGGGTACATAAAGATGATCAAGAGAAACTAGCCTTTGTCACAACAGGTGGCCACTATCCACAGAAGGTTATGCAGTTTGGCATACAAACCTCACCCACTACCTTCACATGTATGATAAGGAAACTTATCAATCCTGTGAAGAGTAACTAGCTATCTAACTTTATAGATGACCTTTTGATAACTTCCCCTACCTGGATTGAGCATATCAAATTGATCAATGCTGTTTGAAGGTTATGCAAAACAGGTTTGACAGCACATTCTTCCACGTGTCAAATAGGAAGTAAGGCTCTCAGTTACCTAGGCTACAAGCAAACCTAACTATAGAACATTGACCCTTATACTAGGGCTAGAGTAATACCTGAGTTTTTACTCACTTTAACAGACCATCTGAGCATAGCTCAACAATGTGCAATGAATTTACCAGAAACTCACCAAATAAGCATCAGGCAAATGCAGCTGACCACTGAAGCAACACAATATTGGTTTCTGGCATTAGTACATTATAATCAAACTACTATTATTGCCAGTTACCAACACAACAGGAAACCATCCTCTTTATATATTACTGCCAAAGGTATGTTGTTTCGCTTCTATAACTAAATATTATATCGGTATTGATGTCCATGTAAGTAAGAGTGTCCTATCAGAGAGCACATGTGGACAAATTCTTAGCCCACTGTGTTTTACTGGCAGATCGGCACTTTATCTTGGATTTTGAATTTGATGAGAGCTGAGCCGTGAATCAATGCCAGAGTGGGATAACACAGGTCACAGACTGGTTCAATGGACGACATGCACATCCACTACTTCATATCACTGAGACCCTAGACGACATGTCAGAGGCATCCTAAAGTTAAGTGACTATAAAATCAACAACTGTACAGCTTCAACTGAATTCATTTGAACTCACTCAATCTTGAATCAAACTTCAATCAAGATACTCTCAGAATTCTCTTAGTTCATTCATATGAACGAGTCAAATAACTACCATAGTGCCATAGGGCATATCCAAACTTTCTCTTACAACATTACATGATTGTGGTTATGAACAATATTCATTTATAAACTCTAATTGTAATCATTGAATCATTCGCTATTAGTAACAATATCCTGTCATATTTTATTTCTAGTTAAATACATTTATTGTTGATACTCAGACCACTCATGTTGTCATTACTCACTTCCATCTTATGTGTTGTAGTCTCTCACCAGTATTTAATTACTATACTTGGCTGTATGTATTAGGGAGCTCGGAGCTATCTTCTAGAACTATCAGTTTTCTATATTATCTATCTTCCATCTTTGTAAAACGTGTGGCCAGACAGAAAGTGTGTTTGGGGGATTAACCTAAGGTTACAGGACCTTACTATCCCTACTAGGCAGTACAAATTCATACTCATACCTATATATACATACAATGATACTTACAGTTTTACAGGCAATCCAACATTTGCTGATTACAACAGCATGGTCTTTAACTATAAACTCTCATGACAAAATCTGATGGTGCTGTGCAATGTCCTCATAGTATATATGTATTGCATGTCACTGTTTCATGCACAAGCCGCTTCGTATCATTTCCTCTTCTTTCATGGGTATTAACTGAATAAATAGTAAAGGATTTGAAGTATTTAACTGCGGAGAATCTTGCCACATTTAACATTAGAAAGTGATGAGGTGAGAAATAGCCGCCAGCAGTCAGCCTCTGGTGTCAGCAAAACGCTTACTGATTGGAAATAGGCCATAGTAATATATGACATGTTATAGGACATAGTAAAATATGACATATTATAGGACAGGTTTTCTCATACTTAGGAACTAAGTCGCATTACGGATGTTGAAGGATGTTTTTTTTAAAAAAAAAGAAAATCGTTAGTCTCAGTGGAGGCTGTTTTATTGGCCAGGTATGATGGAGGATATCACTCAATACTGTCAGTCATGTGATATCTGTCAGAGAGTGAATGGAAAGATGGAAAGCTTGGTTCCACTAGATGAAACTTCAACAAATGATATTCCAATGTGCCTGTAGCTGTCGATCTCATTGGAAAATTTGTACCCTCATTGGTTCAAGGCCACAGATGGAATCTCATGGTCATTGATTATGCTGTGTGATATCTTGAGGCAATTGCTCTTAAATCTATTAGTACCATGTTGGTGTCAAATACACTGTTCACCATTTTCTTGCATGTATGATTTCCAGAAGAAATCTTGTCTGAAATGGGGACTCATTTCTTGAGTCAGTTAATGAAAGAGATTAATAAACTATTGAGAGTAAAGCTGTTTAAAACTACTCCTTACCACGCTATATGTAATGGTTTAGATGAAAATCTGAATTCTATTCTTACTAAGTCATTGAGAAAACTTTGCATGGAAAGACCACATGACTGGGAATGTGTATTTGTAAGCACTTTTGTTTTCATTGCATGTACACTAAAGTAAAGCTAGACTAGCATGTCTGTAGAATCACAAAATGAAAAAGTGAAACGTTGAAGTCGTCATGTGGGTGATGTTGTTGTTGTTACCTCTGCACAGAAACAAATTATTTATATCGTGGCAAAGACCCTATGAAATTGTTGAAAAATTGGGTGGGTGCAATTTCCAAATTCAGATTAGATTGAAAGCAAAAATAGTTCATGCTAATCTGAGGAAAGTGTATAAAGAACACCCGGGAAACATGGTCATTACTATTGTAATATAGGACGATGCTGCCTGTGCACTCAATACCAAATCCATACCACACCCAAGACTAACTGATGTTGAAACTGTTGATGACGTTATTTTAAATCCAGAACTCTCTGACTCTTAAACACTCAACAGTTATGGATTGTAATAAAAGAACCTTTTGACGTTTTTACCAATAAACCTGGGAAAACGAGTCTTTGGAAAGTTATGGTTGCACTAAGGGGATCATAATCAGATTAGCACGATACCATGTTTTACCTTACACTTAATGGGATGCTGTAAAACAGGAAATCGACTCTGTTAGCTTTAGGTATGATTGAAAAGGTGGAGTCCCCATATAGCTCTCTCATAGTCCTAGATAAAAAAAATATGGACTACAGACATCTGAACAAGTTGCTTGGTTTTTTCATCTGAACTGATGCCTGAATCAGAGCACCGTTTTGCTTGGCTCAGTGGAGCAACAAATCTTTCTAAATTAGATTTGACACAAGGTTTTGACAAATTCCAGTACGTGAGGCAGACAGGTTGAAATTAGCATTCATTACACCAGACGACCAATAGTAAGAGCATCCTCACAGCACTAGTTATTTTCACAAATATGATGAGAATACTGTTGCAGGAAACTGTGAGTTTAGACTTCAGTGTAAGAGAGAGTGGAGTTAAAGATGAATAGAATGGAAAGTTATAGTTTGTTTTCTGATTATATTTTACAGTAAGAAGCAGACATTTCTTGTTTTACTTGGATCTTCTTGTTTACTGATTTATAAACTGCTACGACAATGGTAGATGCAAGAAGTATCTACTACAAGTATCTAAATGTAAGGTATACACTGCACTCTGTTGATGTATGGTGACAAAGTATGATGAATACATCGTGGAATTTCTGGTACAAGGAGGTTATTAAAACCTCACTTTTTATTTACACCTTTACACATATAAACACATCTAAGTCTTTCACGGGCATATACCTGTTTATACACATATATACATGTACAGTCCTTCACGGGCATATCATTGTTTGCACTCAAATAGACATCCACAGTCCTGAACAGGCATATAATTGATTGCACACATATATACATCTACAATTCTTTACAATCGTACGGCTGTTCATACTCAGGTACATATAATCACATATCTTGATCAGTCCTTTATCAGATTAACTGACTAATCAGTGCGATTAGTTAGTTATCCACATACAGACACTCATAATGTTGGTGCATTATATGAATGAATTCAAACATGCACACGCACAGACACGTACGCATTTGTGCCTAAACGGAATACTGAAATCACTATATTATTAAAAACAATCAATGTTCACTGTACGATGTCAGCACGAATTGAGCAATGTACGATAATGAACTCATTTAGATTCGTGTCAGGTAATCAAAACATATATAGGGGTTGCAGCAGGAACCATGACCTGCATACAGCCGAGCAAATTCCTGCGAAAGACTACATCCTAAAAGAATAGATTCATGATTGAAGTCGCTACTACCATTGCCACCCAACATCTCCAAAGAGCCACACACCTAGGTGTTCCTGTTCCCATTGACGGCTCTGACCCGTCATTCAAGGCGCGATTAGCAACACAAATGACTAATGACCACATCCTGTTCACGGACATTTCACTGCCCTGCTCACACTTCCCGTGAGGCAATTAAGGCTACGAGAGAAAAATCCCTCTGGATATAATTTTGATGGAGTCGCAATTCACATCTCACTGTTGAAAATACATTAAACCTGCACTCGAGTACTATGACAGGAAAGACTACAGTGGTATAACGAATGCATTATTTGTTCACACCAACAAATGGGCGCTAAGTGACCAGTTTTAGGAATCGTCTCTAAACAGCTCATTATTCCGGTCTAGACGCAGAGATGAACGTTTCCGACAGGTATCACAGTAGCTGTCTCTGATTACAGAAAACTTTGCATCGTCTTTGTCAGAGCATGGGCAGGGACGATTTCCAGAGCAGACACGTTGTCTCCCTTTTTGTTGTTTATGTCCTTTGCTTTCAAATAGAAGCATGGAAGTATTATGTTTTAGTAGCATCTATCTATCTATCTATCTATCTATCTATCTATCTATCTATCTATCTATCTATCTATCTATCTATCTATCTATCTATCTATCTATCTATCTATCTATCTATCTATCTATCTATCTATCTATCTATCTATCTATCTATCTATCTATCTCTCCGTCCATCCATCCATAAATCCATCCATCTATCTATCTATCTATCTATCTATCTATCTATCTATCTATCTATCTATCTATCTATCTATCTATCTATCTATCTGTCTGTCTGTCTGTCTATCTATCTGACTATCTATCTATCTATTCATCATTTTGAAGAGGATTAAACTGCTTGAATATTTTGTGATTTTGGTCGTACAATAATTTGAAGGTTAGTTTATTTTAGTTTTATGCAGAAACTTTGATTAATATATATTAACTTTTACCTCAAAATTTATTTCTAAGCCTAAGAACAACTAATATGAATGATCTTGCGTATGATTGTTATAATGAAGAAATATTAGAGTTATGTGTTTGGAAGAGCAATTATAATCAACAGTGACATCGTATATTTGCAAAAATAAAGTAATAACATGTTTACATGAATTATATATTATTTGTTTCATATGCTATGGTTGTATTCTTAACTTGTTTGCTGTATATTGAGATAAGACTTTACTATGTTACACTGATATTCAATGTTTGCATCATAGAGAGCTAATGTTGACAGTCATTGTTATCCTCAAAACTGGGTAATAGTGGCACTCATTGAACCTTCACAGTGATGAAAAGATGGACATCTTCGGTAGCATGATAAAAGATGATATTGCACTCTGTGACACAAACGCCAACATAGTTAATGGTTATGATGATTAATTATTATCAATAATCATCCATAACTAATTACAAGTGATGAGAATCTTAATTTATGTTAATAATTCTCCAGAAGACTCCATTCGTCTGTCTCACTTGGCGGATATGTGTGTTATGTAAACGCTTTTTTCTCTTCCACAACATTAAAGACAAACATTAACTGTCACATATATAGGTGAAAAAATTCTTACAGAAGGAGAAGATAAACCCGTCTTTATTCTATATTTAGCATGTCCCCATCCACCCACTATCTCCAAATTATGGTTATCAAATACATGTAAGAAGGTCAACAAATTTCATAATAAATTTATTATATCATCAGCCAAATATACATATAACAAATACACTGAAATGATTACTTGACATAAATATATCAACAAACCATGTTCAAATAATTTCAGTCTTATATCCTAATTCAACAAATAAGTGTCAATATAAACCACAGGATATTTCTTTATCATAGAACATAAATTATTTATAGGGATTATAGTTATAATAGTTTGTACATAACCTTGCCTTGAGGGTCCCGCAATAGTCTTTGCCACTTTCGTAACAAAGTCACAAGTTTATTGTCACAGTAGAATTGTCAGTTTCATTTGTTCCCCTAGCATGTTCTGTGAGCTACTGTTTTCTTGAGACTAATCTGGGTGCTCTTTCTCCATATTAGTTCTCTCTAGCAGAACCATAATCCGTGAAGCTGCAATAGTCTTTCGATAGCATTCATGCTCTTTCATAACAAAGTCACAAACTTATTGTCTCATGGGAATTGTCAGTCTCACGTTTTCCTTGCACATTGTAGAACACTGATGAGTTGTTATTTTCTTGAGACTAACTTGGGTTCTCTGTCATATTAGCTCACTCAAGCAGAACAACACTTGCAGCAATTTCCTGTAACTTTCTTGTACCAGAAATTCCACGATGTAGTCGAGCATATTTTGCCTCCATACAGTAACAGAGTGCAGTGAAACCTTACACTTACACACATGGGGGTAGAGACGTTGCAAATCTACCATGGTCTTAGTGATTTATAAAATAAAAAGTGAAAATATGATAAAAACAAAATGCTACTTCTTTCCTGTAAAATATAATCAGGAAACAAATGCTACGTTTTGTAGTTTATTCATTCCTAACTCCATTCTTTCATACATAAGTCTCTACTTACAGTTTCCTGCAACAGTATTTATTAGCCCTATACACGCAAACAGAATAATAAATACAATATATTAGTTTTATGAGCGGGTTCATTAGAAACAATGTCAAGTATTTAGCATACTACATACAAACATAATAGTTCATAATTTGTAAAAATAATATTTATATATTTATAATTATTTACTCGCACAAAACATCTCTACGATAATGCAGGTATGACATACCAATTGCAAAATGCATGAAATATTTCTAAGTCCATTCTCTCAATCAGTCATTTAACTCACTATTAAGCCTATGGCTGCATGACCGGACTTCTGCTACTCCAGATTCAAAGCGATTAGAAAATACAATTCTTTTCAATAAATAAACTTTGATCTCTACCTATTGGCGGGTCTGGTTCTTAGAAATCTTAACCATTTGATAATAAAAAAACTATTCATCCACCTAAAACCGGTTTAGATTGCATCAACAAGTCTAGCACATTCTCCATCTCAGTTGCTTACGCCAACTCTTGGCACTTACAAAATTATCATCACAAGTAGTGTCTAAGGTGGAGTCACTTTGACATTTAACAATGTATATAACAATTAAGTTTAGAAATAGGGATAGATACAATTACTCCGCCACACTCTCATTGTTGGCTTAATTTGACATTTAACAATGCATATAACAATTAAGTTTAGAAATAGGGATAGATACAATTACTCCGCCACACTCTCATTGCTGGCTTCATAATATGGCATTTTAAGATCTTGAAAGATTACTTCATAATATGGCATTTTAAGATCTTGAAAGATTACTTCATAATATGGCATTTTAAGATCATGAACGATTACTTCATAACGAGCCAATGTTGGAAGTAGTTTTATTTCGCTGTGTTGTACCTGTGTGTTTTGTGTTCTTTGTTTACGATCTGTAATTTTATTGCACATTCATGTATTTACCTTTTATACGGGCTTTATTTCGTAATGATGGAAAAGTTGTTTATTGTTTCTCATTTAATTTGACTTCTCGCCTGCTTGATCTCTGGCTTCACAACAACGTCAAGAAGCAATTCTCTAACCAACCATTACACTAATGTGTGTTTTGTTTTATAATGTTTGAACTTAACATTTCATTTTTCTTTCATTCAAAAATATTAGAATTGTGATAATGTAATATCCTGTATCCACAGAGATAGAAAATGCGTGGCTGAGTTTATATTGCCAATCATTTAGAATTCAATTTGCATGGCGGCTGTGTTGTATTCGAGTAATCGAAGCTGATATTATGTTCAGTGTCAAATGTACGTTTGCACCGTGTTTTGCTACAGTGAAATCATTTGAGATTGTGCCATACACAGGCACGTCACTTCGATTGTACTAAATATGGTGATTGTGAACAAGTGCCATACACAGGCACGTCACTTTGATTGTACTAAATATGGTGGTTGTGAACTAGTGCTATACACAGACACGTCACTTTGATTGTACTAAATATGGTGGTTGTGAACTAGTACCATACACAGGCACGTCACTTTGATTGTACTAAATATGGTGGTTGTGAACTAGTGCTATACACAGACACGTCACTTTGATTGTACTAAAGATTGTGGTTGTGAACTAGTGCTATACACAGACACGTCACTTTAATTGTACTCTATATATAGTGGTTGTGAATTAGTGCTGGTTATTATGCCTCCAGTGGGGGAAAGATTTTGTGTTACCAAAGAGCTAAATGTGGCAGGATGTATGTGCTTTATTCACGTTTAAGTGAAGGGAAACATTCTATTATGTCACTATAGACAGATGAATATGCCCATATAAATGTGTATTATCAGTTTTTTTTCAAGTTAAGCAGGATTTTGTGCTGTATTATTGTGTACACATGTATTTAGTTGAGTAAATGCTCATTATCTATTTTGTATGTAGGCCGGAATATTGCTATATCATTATGTTCATTAGAGATTTTTTTCAGTTATATATACGTTATTCATTTGTATGTAGGCCGGAATATTGCTATATCATTATGTTCATTGGAGATTTTTTTCACTTATATACGTTATTCATTTGTATGTGGATCGGATTATTGTTATATCATTATGTTTATATATGTTTTACCAGGTGTATATAAGTTATTCATTTGTATGTAGGCAGAATTACTCCTATATTTGTATGTTCGTATAGATTTTTGCCAGGTTATACGTTATTCATTTGTATGTAGGTATAATTTGATCTTGTATGGCTATATAAATGTGATCGATTATGTAAGCTCTATCCAGTTTACAATGCAGGAAGACATTTTCGTCTCTTATAATTTTACACATAGGTGGACCGAATCTAATTTGCATTATTCAGATTATATGATTATTGTGTATAAGTATTCATGTGTCAGAAATATACGATCGATGTGTGTTACGTCATTCAATTTTTAGTCTGAGTATTGCGTTTTAACATCGTTGTTACTATAAATACATTAGATCATCATTTACATACCACTGCTCATTGAGGTTGTGTGTTTTACACACATACACACACACACAAACACGTACCCACACAAAACTCCATACTCAGATACACACACACACACATTATACCATAGTGCAATTAATTTACGTCATTCATCGTCATTATGATAAATTAAAATAATAATTATTTAATATAAATAAATATAAAACATATTCCAATTTCTTTAGAATTAGCTTTTTGACACGTCAAAAATCTAAACAAATTCAAACTCTCAGTACATAAGACTGTGTATTATATACCTGCATTATACAAGATATACATTTCATGTTGTTTTATGTTGTTTTATATATGTATATAATCACCGCAGTATTCTTTAGCTGTTTAGATTTTCTTGCTAAGCGTGCAGCTCTTTTCAAAATAAACTTTGCGCCTCATCTGAGTTATGTCCCTTGTATCGTGTGCGATGCAGTTTGTTAAAAAGAAAATTCGAAACAATCTCGTTCCATATACTATCCGCGAAATCAAAGACTGTTGGAAGTGGAACCTAGAACAAATCAATCAATCACCCATACTTGTGTGTGTGTGTGTGCGTGTGTGTGTGTGTGTGTGTGTGTGTGTGTGTGTGTGAGAGAGAGAGAGAGAGAGAGAGAGAGCTCATATTATTTAGTATAATAAATTATAGACAAGTGTGTGTACTATTAATATAATAAAAAATAAGATAACATTGTTCACACTATGATGTAAAAAAAGAAATATGCTCTAATTCACAACAAGAAAGATACGTTATACTTTATTCTCACTATGATGAAAACAAAAACAAATATGATTTAATCCAATAACAAAGGTAAACAAGTTATTCTTTACGCTCACTAAGATGAAAAAATGAATATGTGCCCTAATCTAATAACAAAGGTAAACAAGTTTTTCTTTACGCTCACATAGACGAAAAAGAAAGATATGTGCTCTAATCTAGTAACAAGAAAAAATAATATCCATTCGTAGTTGATTAAAATAATAGGAATGTTTTATAGTGTGAGTAATGTAAAGTCAATATAAATGTAAATACTTCTACTGAAGATAAATGTAAATAAATGTTATCAACTTCCACTGACGATAAATGTAAATAAATGTTATCAACTTCCACTGAAGATAATTGTAAATAAATGTTATCAACTTCTACTGAAGATAAATGTAAATAAATGTTATCAACTTCTACTGAAGATAAATGTAAATAAATGTTATCAACTTCTACTGAAGATAAATGTAAATAAATGTTATCAACTTCTACTGAAGATAAATGTAAATAAATGTTATCAACTTCTACTGAAGATAAATGTAAATAAATGATATCAACTTCTACTGAAGATAAATGTAAATAAATGATATCAACTTCCACTGAAGATAAATGTAATAAATGCGCTAGAGGTTTATGACACGAAAACAGTAGATATAAACATGATCAAAAGTATGATATACATAAAATAAATGGTCTTCATTCTAATTAAGAAAAATGTATTTTATTCTATACACAAATAAGTCAAAAGAATGTATCTCATTCAACTTGTAGTCAGGTTGTATGAACATATTCACATTAATTGCAGTCAATTCATAAGACCTTATGTCCACTCTAACTGAAGTCATGTCATATAAGCCACTCTAATAGCAATCAAGTCATAAGAACTTATAAACACTCAAATGGTAGTCACGTTAAAAAGAAATCTCCAAACGAATTGCAGTAAAGTCAAAAGAACTTAGCTCCACTATCCTGGCAGTCAATTTATAAGAATTGAACACCACTCTAATTGCAGTAAGCGTATCTCCACTCTAATAGCAGTCAAGACAAACGGTTTTATCACAACTCTTATTGCAGTCAAGTAGTAAGAACTTATTTCCACTCTAATTGCAGTCAGGTCTTAACAACGTATCTCCACTGTAATTACCTTCAAGTCATAAGAACATACTTACTTCCACTGTAATTGCAGTCACGTCATATCAACTTATCTCAATTCTAAAAGCAGTCAATCATTATGAACAGTCAGGTCAAAAGAAAGTATCTCCAACCTAATTGAAGTCAAGTCAAAAGAACTTAATTCCAAACTAATTGCAGTCAGGTCTTGAGAACTTATTTCCACACTAAATGCAGTCACAGTGTTAAAAACATATTTCCACACTAACTGCAGTCAAGTGTTAAGAATTTATTTCCATTCTAATAATTGCAGACAAGTTTTAAGAACTTATTTCCACTTTAATTGCAGTCCTGTAATAAGAATTTATCTCTACTGTAATTGCAATCAAGTCATAAGAACAACTCTCCACTCTACTTTGCAGTCACGTAATGAGACTTTATCTCCATTCTAATTGCGGTCAAGTCATAAGAACATATCTCCTCTCTAATTGCAGTGAAGTAATATATATATAATCCAGTCTGATTGCACTAAATTCAAAAGAACTTATCTCCACCCTAATTTATCAAATTCAAAGGAGCTTATTTCCACTCTCATTGCAGTCAATTAAAAGAACTTATCATCATCACAATCATCATCATCATCATCATCATTAATAATAATAATGAATCTGTACTATGTGCTATATAAAGCTTAGTAACGTAATGTATAATCACAAACTGTTTACAACAAACATTACAATAATTCATGACTCCATCAGTCCTACTACAATTCATAATGACTAATGCTAACAAATTTTAAATGCATTCTGAATGCCACAAACATGTTAATCATTCATGATTTTCATAGGTAATCATTCATGATTTTCATTCAGTCATTCATAGCTGTTGCATGTATGTAGAGCTCATCACTGACATACAAGACAAGAGCTGTCTTTAAAGATTTTTGTATTGTTAAATGAATAGTATATATGTTTGTAAAGGAAGCAAAGAGATGTGCAATTAAGTTTTAAAAGGTGGAATCAATGAATTTCAACAGATATATTTTGTTTACCCACTTTTATTTAGTAATAAATAATACAACAGTTTGGGATGTAAAAGTCATAGTCTAACACTTTTGCTCTAATACAATATTTCCAATTTACTTATTTTTTTGATGTATGGATTTTTGTTCTCTGATCGGTAGCTAAACGTTATAAGCACTTATAGGCAACATCTGTTCATCAAAATCATCAAAATTAAAATTACTGTTTGAGGCTACAGTGTGATTTAGAAAACGAATTAGGGCAGTATACCAAGTAGGGTATTGTTAGGAAAGAGACGGAGAAATGGAGAGAGAGAGAGAGAGAGAGAGGAGAGAGAGAGAGAGAGAGAGAGAGAGAGAGAGAGAGAGAGAGAGAGAGAGAGAGAGAGATGTAGCGACTAGTAGTAGTAGAGGCAGACGGACAGAAAGGAAGCGAGAGATATACAGTGACGTGTAATGAGTAGATAGAGAGACAGTAGGACAGCCAGCCACACCAAGAGATGTAGCGAAAAGTATGGAGAGACAGCCAGCCACACCGAGTGGGATGTAGCGAGTAACAAGGAGAGGCATATAAACGGATTGATATGTAGCGAGTAATATAGAGAGAGACAGACAGAATGAAAGGTGTTTCGGAAGAAAAGAGACAATAATAATAATGATGTAGAAGGTTATCTCCATCCCGAATCAATGAAGAGAGTTAGTTAATTATAACTCAAGCATCAACCTTCATTTATCTCTTAATTCCCGAGGCAAATGAACGAGCACCTAACTAGGCTACTGTTGCAAGAGGCCTACTTAGCATATCACCATGCGATTATTTCAGCCAATCGCAGTCGATCTAGACTTACCAAGCTGTCAGCCACGTCGCTTCTCTCCCTCTCTTTCTCTCTCTTACTCATTGTAAGAAATGATTCAGGTCACTTGTTAGACGATGCACATGTTTTATTTATCTACGAGTTGTGACAGTGAGATAAAAATAGATCGGACAATTTTCACAACTGGCTAAGTGAGCGAAACGAGGCCATTTTGTACTGTCTATCTTACATATTGCAATCTTAAGAGTTACGTAAATGTATCAGAGAGGTAGGTGTTTGTCTTAGACACAGCAATGATAAAAAATAAAATATCTGTCAACGAGGCCATTTTGTACTGTCTATCTTACATAGTGCAATCTTAAGAGTTACGTAAATGAATCAGAGATGTAGGTGTTTGTCTTAGACACAGCAATGATCAATATAAAATATATATCAACGAGGGCAATGATATTCTAATGTCTGTCATCGTAATCTGTAAATGGATTAATCCATCAGTAAGTGTATTAGCTCTTATTAATGCAACGAGTGCGGACCTATCTATCTATCTATCTATCTATCTATCTATCTATCTATCTATCTATCTATCTATCTATCTATCTATCTATCTATCTTTTTACCTACCAACCTATCTATCAGTCTGTATGTCTATCTATTTATCTATCTATCTATCTATCTATCTATCTATCTATCTATCTATCTATCTATCTATCTATCTATCTTTTTACCTACTACCTATCTATCTATCAGTCTGTATGTCTATCTATCTATCTATCTATCTATCTATCTATCTATCTATCTATCTATCTATCTATCTATCTTTTTACCTACTACCTATCTATCTATCAGTCTGTATGTATGTATATCTATCTATCTATCTATCTATCTATCTATCTATCTATAAATATAAGTGAAAATAAATAAAGAAAACGATAATAAATGAATAAAGACAAGGAAAGCTTTTCAAATAATATACCTGCGTGCGTGCGCGCGCGCGCATCTATTCAAAGCTCCCTTGTTTCCCTTTATCATTTAAAAGATAAAACAAATTTGTACAATATTGCGAATGTCATTAATCCTAAAAATATATATGTTTTGCGAATGTCATTAATCCTAAAAATATATATGTTTTGCGAATGTATAAATAATCGTGATTAACACAAAGAGTACACTGTTACGAATGTATCAACAAATATAATTAATACAGAAAGTAAAAAACTTCAAATGATCAATAAATGAATACAGAAAGTGCAACGTTACGAATATGTCAATAAATGTGATGAATACAGAACATGAAGAAGAGAGAAAAACAGAGCATGTCAATAAATGTGACGAATACAGAACAAGAAGAGAGAAAACAGAGCATATTATTAATCTTACGTCGCATGTTTCCTGTATCTCTCGAGCTTTCAAGAGCCTGACATTCTTCTCATTTTCATTATTCTTCATTTTCACGTGACTATATCTCTCTCACTCTCACATGTATTTCTCCCATATTTCCCGTGTCTTGAATTTCCCTAACTTTTATGTATCTTGTATTTCTCAAAATTTCACGTATCGTGCATTTTCTCATGTTCTATAGTAGCCTCTGTACAGACATTTCAAACAGTCAATCCTAGTACACTGTCTACAAGCAACATGTCTATTAGTCAATCCTAGTAGCCTCTCATCAGACATGCCAACCAATCAATCATAAGAGAAATAGCAGACTTTCATCAGACATATCGAACAGTCAATCCTAGTAAACTGTCATCAAACATGTCGAACAGTCAATCCTAGTAAACCCTCATCAGACAGGCCCGGAGTCAATCCTAGTAGTTTCTCTACAGACAACAAATCGGTCCCTTCAGCCTTTCTGCTACATAGCTAACTAAATCAGCAGCTAAATAAAGCTTCAGCCCATAATGGACAACATTTGCATGTATTATTATTGCTGATAAAGTTTCGTGGTACTGTTTGCGAAAGGAACATCCTCCTCCCAAAATATAGGAATACAAATAAAAGATACAAAACAGAAACCAAACATACAGACAATAGTCAAGTAATACAAATAAAAAGAAAACAGAAATCAAAATCAAAATTACAGACAACAAACAAGCAATCAAGCGAGGTCCCAACAGACAAAGAAACAAACTGCAGAATAACGCAAAGAATCAATAGATTTTAGTGAAATAATTCTGTACAGGATGAGTGGGTTACATAACACAATCAAAAGTTATTTATGATGTAATACTATGTAGAGATGACTGGGTTACACAACATAATCAAAAGTTATTTATGGTGTAATAATATCCAGAGATGGAGTTGGTGTTACATAACACAGTCAAAAGAAATTTATGGACTAATTCTGTACACAGTGTACAGCGATGAGTGTGTTACATATCACAATCAAAAGCTATTTATGGAGTAATTATATACAGAGATTGCTTGTTATACAATACAATCAAAGCTACTTTGGGAGTACTAATGTAGAGAGACGACTTGTTACATAACAAAATAAAAAGCGATTTATGGAGTACTACTGTACAGAGGTGACTTGTAACATAACACAATCAAAAGCTATTTATGGAGAGATGACTGTGCCAAATATCGATGCAATGCAGCAATTTGATCGATAATTTCTTCTACCCGGACTTATCACGAAGTGAATAAAAACAGTTTTACTTTTTCATCCAACGTTTGATACCTACATTAGCCAGCAAATAGTTGAAGTAGAGTTTACACCATAGAAAGCAATGAGTCACTGGCTATAAAATGTTAATTGTTTCATTAAATGCAATACAGTTGAAGTAGAGTTTACACCATAGAAAACGATCACTGGCTATGAGTGTTGCCAAGAACACTTCGAGAATAAAACAAAATGATACCATATTATCTTTAGTTTTTAGTGTAAGATAAATTCGATCGGAATCAAGCAAAATGTTTAAAGGCGACAATATTTTCTGGATCTCTATTAAAAACCCATCTGTATGCTGTTAATAGCAAGATATTACAATATAATTCATTTCTCAAAATGAAACAGTAAGTTTGTGTGGATTCGTATAACACTCACTAACTTTCTGAAAGTACGCCTCAGTTATAGAACAGCAACAGCACACACACACACACACACACACACACACACACACACACACACACACACACACACACACACACAAATGAAAATAATATGCATTTACTCCTGTGCCGGTGATGCAGTGGTTGAATACACAATTGGACTGCAGTCAAAACATCTTGATAGCTAGTTTGTGTGCATGCAGATATTCAACACTTTGATTCTGTGACACACACACAAACATACATAAGTATTGTGTGAAGATTTCTTTTGCAATAAATTAAAAATATACTGAAAGGTATTGAGCATTGTAACTGTTTGCTCTAGGGTGGATGTGCAACATGTTTTCAGTAGGCTGAAAGTATTATCAGCAATAATCTACAATATATTGTTTGTAGTCAGTTTTTCAGTAGGCTAAAGTATATTCAGTACTAAGCTACAATATATAGTTTGAAGTCAGTTTTTCAGTAGGCTAAAGTATATTCAGCACTAAGCTAATATTGTTTGAAGTCAGTTTTTCAGTAGGCTGAATGTATATTCAGCAAGAAGCTACAATATATTGTTTGAAGTCAGTTTTTCAGTAGGCTGAAAGTATATTCAGCACTAAGCTATAATATATTGTTTGAAGTCAGTTTTTCAGTAGGCTGAAAGTATATTCAGCACTAAGCTACAATATATTGTTTGAAGTCAGTTTTTCAGTAGGCTGAATGTATATTTAGCACTAAGCTACAATATATTGTTTGAAGTCAGTTTTTCAGTAGGCTGAAAGTGCGTGACCCGTAATGAATTTCAGTGGATTGTTTGTAGTCTTTTCATACTGGGCTGACATCACTTGAGAGTGAGGCTGGAAGTGTGACCCATACTAATGTACACTTTCAACAGATTGTTTATAGTTTTGTATTAGGCCTGAAGCATGATGTCAGTTTTGCAGAGAACTGGGTGTGTGACGTAATAAACTACAATAAAAAGCAAAGAACCAGTCATGTTAGTCTAAGAATTATTCACAGTTCTCCAAATAAAACAATCAACCGTGCCTAGTGGGCATGCATGCGCAACTGACATTTATATTTCGCCATCTGGCGGCAGCGCACGCTTTCTGTGTCCTGTGACGGGGCATAACTCTCCGTTATTGTCTCGGGTCCCATCATGACACCTTTCCGTTAACAACAATTACCGCCTTTCTTCTAATGTTCTTGGACTGCTTGTTTCAGAGTGTTATATTTCATCCTGTCTATGTCTTGTGGGAGTGACGTGAACAGCCAATCTGCTAGGCATTCCCATCCTGTCTACGTCTGGTGGGAGTGACGTGAACAGCCAATCTGCTAGGCATTCCAAGCATGTGATGGACGGTGGTGGGTTACTAATAAAAAGTAAACTATTCCCTTCACTATATTAACTAATGTTCACTAACTGATTGGCCAGTGCCTGATCAACACAAAAATTTAAATGAACCACTTTATATTTCTAGATAAAACCTCTGTTAACCAGTATCAGTTTATCGCTGGTAGCCAAATTAACCTATGTGTATCACTAATATCTCTGTTAGCCAGTGTCTGTTTATCACTGATAAATAAATAGCCAATGACTATTATTAAATCTGTATAATTCAATGACTGTTTATCTTTAATTACTAAATTAACTACTGCTTATAACTAATTTATCTGTTAAGCAGTGTCTACTTATCACTGATAAGTAGATCGCTAATTAATCAATGTCTGTCACTAATATCCCTATCCGTATCATTAATAACTAAATAAATCAATGTACATCGTCAATATATATATCTATTAACCAGTGTCTGCTTTTCACCGATTAATAACTTATTCATTGTCTATCGCTGATATCTCTATTAACCAGTGTCTGCTTTTCACTGATAACTAACTTAATCACCGTATACCGCTAATATCTCAATTAATCAATGTATGTCGTTAATATATCTATAAACCACTTGTCTTTAATATATCTATAAACCAGTGCCTGCTTATCACTGAAAACTAAATGAATCACAGACTACCGCTAATGTCTCTATTATCCAGTCGTCAGCACAAGGAGACAGCCGTAAGTCAATCTAAAGGAAGTTAAATATGTTACACAAAAAGTATATTACCATCAAATGCAACAAATGCACTTTACAATGACAGATTTTAAAAAAATCACACTTAATGTAAATAAGCAGTCACTAATCTTCAAGTCCTCCTTACCATGGAAACAATGCAATCATTTTCTTTAACAGTCATCTTCACGATCAATATTTACATACGTATTATATTGCATTTATAATATCTTTTGACAGATATATGGCTTCAGAACTAATGATAGATTGAAAGTATTATATCATCTGATCAGTTACAAGAGTATATTATAGTGTTTTAGTAAAACAAAAATTCATATTTCATATCTCCCTCCAAAATAATTTTCAGATTTGACCACTGTCTGCTGTTGGAGCCAATGCAAATCCTACTCGTATGCACTATTGTACACATGGACACACACATTTACACACGAAGAGGCATGAACAAAATGAACAGTCATTGAAATGAATTTGTTCTCTTAAAACCTTTCTATCATAAAAAATTTCTTTAATATATACACGTGGAGTTTGGTTATTCTGACTTAATACAAGTTCTCAGGTGAAGAAATTATTTTACGTTTAACATATTTACTTATTAGGACAATTTTATGTTTACCAATCCATACGTGTGGGACCATTTTTACATGCTATTTAGACATCACGTCAATGCAAAATCCACTTTATGGCTCTGTTCGACAGAAACCATTAATATCAACAATGGGGACATCAATTAATTCGTGATATTAATGCTAATTTGGCAGTATACTAAGATAGTCATCAACAATCTCTATGTCAACATTCATCGTAAAACAGGGTCCTGCATCTCTGATTAAATCCAATGTGCACCTCTGTCCCATTGTATCAGATTGCATACCTATGTTCCATTGTATACCACTGCATACATATGACCTATTGTATTCCATCGCACACCTATGTTCCATTCTGTCCCATTGATAACCTTAACCTATGTTCCATTGTATCACAGTGAATACCGATGCCCCATTGTGTTCCAAAGCATACCTATGTCCCGTTGTATCCGATTGCATACCTATGTCCCATTGTATCCGATTGCATACCTATGTCCCATTGTATCCGATTGCATACCTATGTCCCGTTGTATCCGATTGCATACCTATGTCCCATTGTATCCGATTGCATACCTATGTCCCGTTGTATCCGATTGCATACCTATGTCCCGTTGTATCCGATTGCATACCTATGTCCCATTGTATCCGATTACATACCTATGTCCCATTGTATCCGATTGCATACCTATGTCCCATTGTATCCGATTGCATACCTATGTCCCATTGTATCCGATTGCATACCTATGTCCCATTGTATCCGATTACATACCTATGTCCCGTTGTATCCGATTGCATGCCTATGTCCCATTGTATCCGATTACATACCTATGTCCCGTTGTATCCGATTGCATACCTATGTCCCGTTGTATCCGATTGCATACCTATGTCCCGTTGTATCCGATTGCATACCTATGCCCCATTCTATCCCAATTTTTACCTATATTCTATTGTATCATTGTATGCATTCCTATGACCAATTCTATCCCAGTGCATACCTATGTTCTATTGTATCCCATTGGCAGATATATGGCCGCTGTTTTCTCTCTTCCACAACTTAAAACAATATTTACGGCAACACACTATCTCTGCGAGTAGTAAACGTCTTACTAAAGGCGAAGACAAATCCATCTTTAATCTATATTTAGCGAGCCCCCATCCACCCACTTTCTTCTCCAACAACAAGATATCAATATGCATTAGAAAGTCAAAAAAGTTAACAATATATTTATTAAATCAACAATCAAATATACGTATGACCAATACAATGAAATAGATTACTTGACATCGATAGTTCTACGAACCCACGTTCAGATAATTTTATTTTTACACAAAAATTATCCAAAAAATACAATTCATCAATATGTCAATACAAATCATATGATACCTTTATCAGAGAACAGAAATGGAGTTATTAGAGATAAACAGAATAATTTTACATAAACTTGTTTAACTGTTGTCTCAACAGTCCTTTTCGCAACAAAGACACAAATTATTGTCAGTAGTTATTACGTCAGCTCCATGTGCCTCACTTGCAGATTGAAAAACTATCTTCTGCTACTTAGAGTTAATTTGGGTGTTTCTTTTTGCCATGTCAACTCTTTTGTTCTAACAATAAATATAGTGATGCCCAACAACTTCTCTACATTATAAATTGTTCAGGTAGTAAGAATATCTTGCCACCACACACCAGTAGTGTGTTCTTACACTTTCATGCCACTTCCCGCCTTTGCCATGGTCAGTCATAGAGTTTACAAACAGTGAACCAGGAGGTTCAAATCAAATGTTGAAATAAAAACAGAAAAGGCTACCTGTCTCTGCAAAATACAATCAGAGAACAAATGCTAAGCTTTCAGTTTATTGCTTTATAACTCCATTATTTCTTAAATTCTAATATCAGTTAACAGTTTCCTGCAATGGTATTTATTAGCCCAATTTACGCACATTGCAAAGTAAATACAGCATATGAAATCAATGTCAACTGATTAATGCACACTATATGAACAACTTAGTTCAAACATTTGTAGAAATAATAGTCTACTCACACAACACATCTTATTAAAACACAAGTATATCATATCAATAGCAAAACTACATGAAATATTTCTTAAGTCCATTCTCTCTCAACCAGTCAGTTTAACTCACCATCAAGTTAATGGCTGCCTTTCAAAACTGGACTTCTTGCCACTCCACATTGAAAGTGATTACACATTAGATTTCTCTACAGCAGGTAAACTTTTGAATCTCAGGCCATTAGCTGTTCTCATTTACATAAATTATAACCATTTGATAATAAAACTACTCACTGGTTTGCATTATATCAGCAATTTCTAGAACATTCTCGACTCGAGTTGTTTACTTCCAACTCAGTTTCAAAATACCGTCAGAAGGAGTGCCCATACTGCAACAAGCACAAAATCTTCTCATTCTGTTTTGTTCCACCGACCGACTCCGGACCAAAGCCCCATCCACCACCAAAACCCGGTAATACGTCATATTCTCGATATCTGCACATTTCTTCTGACACCTGTATCCGATGTTTGCCCATCATGAACACGAACACATAGGGTCAACATTCCTCCTCATATCAGAAATGTGTGGAACGAACATCCTTTAGAACTCAGACATAGTCACACCATAAACTTCTAAAAAAAGCCTTTCAAAATTCATCACAGAGTTACCGACCCGAGTGATTACGTTCTTAGTCACCATTACCAGCGTTTACGTTCTTGGATACCAATTCCAATGTTTAAGTTCTATGATACCATCACCCGTTTTTAAGTGCTTAGTTACAGTCATCAATGTTTGCTTTCTTAGTTAACATCACCAGCATTTAGGTTCTTAGTTATTATCACCAGCGTTTACGTTCTTAGTTATCATCAACGTTTACGTTCTTAGTTACCATCACCAGCGTTTACGTTCTTAGTTATCATCATCAACGTTTACGTTCTTAGTTACCATCACCAGCGTTTACGTTCTTAGTTATCATCACCAACGTTTACGTTCTTAGTTATCATCACCAGCGTTTACGTTCTTAGTTATCATCACCAGCGTTTACGTTCTTAGTTATCATCACCAGCGTTTACGTTCTTAATTATCATCATCAGCGTTTACGTTCTTAGTTATCATCATCAGCGTTTACGTTCTTAGTTATCATCACCAGCGTTTACGTTCTTAGTTATCATCACCAGCGTTTACGTTCCTAAACTTATCTGGTATGTCACATGATTGGTTTTGTATTATTTTCTTAGTGTATAGAGTTAAAATATGTGCTCCTTGGCACGCTACATGTTTATTTTATATCGAGAGTTTAGTGCATTTGTTATATATAAAGCACGTTGTCCTTTCAAAAGGAGTAATCGCTTTTATTGCTCGCTATTATTATTTTTATTATTTCACTATATTTTACTTTCCGGTTTACTGTATTGGTTTCTGTTTATTGCTATTTTAGATTAAAAACACATGCCATTTTTATGTCATTTATTTTCCCGATCATGTACTAGTTACTAAAGAATTTCACAGAGATCTTTTGCATTTTCTTCTAACAAAGAAATCAGCGAAACTTTGAAGCTTTCAAATTACAACCATCACCTTTCCCTTCTCTTTGACCCAATACATCCTCAGTTTTTACCCCATATTGTTTTCGAACGAGGCGTCTGTATTTCTAAGTGATGTTTGATTATGAAGAAGGGTGACGCTAGCTGGCGGCATTATGATTAAGTCGGCTGTGTAATAACTGAGCTCCAACGTTTTTTCCTCAACCCTTTCGCCCAACTTCGGCAAAGCATTAAATGAAATGGTCACAGACTTTGGTGGAAGCGAATATAAATTGCGACGAGCCTCCGCTTAAATCTTCTAAGAAGTGGCGACTTCAAAGGCAAAGAAATCAATCAATCGAATTTTAGTGCATTGATCTAAGGAAGCGATGAGAACGAAAGCCGTACAACTTAGCAAAGAAGCTTTGCAGACAGGGGAAATAACTCAGAGATATGAGTTTTTGTCTCGGAACGATGACAGCTTATTTGAAATAGCAAACGGTTTTAACCCAAAGAGGAAAGTGAAGTGAAAATAAAGAACATAATAATAAAAAATATATTATATATAAATTGATTGTCTGTCTATCTATCTATCTATCTATCTATCTATCTATCTATCTATCTATCTATCTATCTATCTATCTATCTGTGTGTGTGTGTGTGTGTGTGTGTGTGTGTGTGTGTGTGTGTGTGTGTGTGTGTGTGTGTGTGTGTGTTAGTAATAAAATTATATTGCAAGAAATAATAGTAGCAAAAGAAGAACCAAACATTAAATAAGCAGTACCGTTATAAGCATAGTTTTACGTGGGTTAGAAACTTAAGAAAAAGAGAATATCTATGCAAACAGTTAGTAGATCTTTGCGAGTTGACTTAACTTTTGCTCAGTGTTTCTGTCAGAAGTTCGGAATTATCAGTATCTGTGAGGAACGGCCAGATTTGTGCGGAATGCAGCCCAAGGGTTCCCGTATGTCACACAGTGGAGAAGGGCTTGCAGAGGACTGCACACTTTCACTTTATGCACGAATCTTGGTTAGCTGCTCCGCTCTGTAGGCCATTCCCACAGACCTCCCATGCTGCATACAGCTTTCTTTCTTAGGCTGTAGCAGTTCTCTATCAGCCTTTGTACTCTTTTGTACTAGTGTTTGTGTGTGTGCGCGCGCACTTGATTTTTAATGTATTTTGTGTGACGCCTGTAAATATAAAACTATGCGAAACGCACATAGACGTATCACGCACACATGCACACAGACACGCACATTAGCACACGTATATGAATATACAACTATGCGAAAGGCAAACGTGCACACAGATACGCATACAGACATGCACGAAATACGCACACTCGCACACAGTCATGCACGCATATATACACGCATGCACAAAGGTACGAACGCATACACATATACATGCACACCGATACGCACGCATACATTTAGACATGCACACATATATGCACACAGACTTGCATACAGACAAACGCACATAGAACAGAGACGCATGCATGCTCACATAAATGCACAGAGACATGCACACAGATATATACACAGAGCAAATAAGCCATATTTACTATTCTTACCATTTAGTTCACTTGCTACAGTCTCTGTGTCTGTCTGCATGTCTCCTCTCTTTCTCTCTGTATGTCTGTCTGTCTTCTGTTTGTCTATCTGCCTCCTCTCTCTCTCTGTCTCTCTCTCATGAACATCCATGCACTCAAAGAGAAACGCTGCAGTAATCAGTCTTCATTCCTTTATTTAATTTTCTTGCGTGACAATTTGAATAATATAATGTATTATTTCATAATTTATGTGGCATGTATGTTTACAAACAAAATATTTTAATCAAACATAAAACACTCATCACTCTCTCATCTCTCTCTCTCTCTCTCTCTCTCTCTCTCTCTCTCACACACACACACACACACAAACTTGACAAATACACGCATGCACACAAAATTGCACTGTTTCCTCTCTCATGTTAAATATACATGTTAGGCATTATAAATTATGAAAGTCAAAGATCTGAATGCAGCGACACTTTTAGCAAGGAAATGTGTGCAATATTAATTCAATTGTTACTTAACCTAATTACACAGTAGCATTTGTGCAATATTAGCTTAATTAATTTTTACCTAAGTACACAGTAGACATTTGTCTATATTAGCTCAATTGTTGTTTGACCTAAGTATACAGTACACATTTGTGCAATATTAGCTAAGTGTTGTTTAACTTAAGTACACAGTAACATTTGTGCTGTATTTGCTTATCTGTTGTTTAACCTAAGTAACCTCATTAGCTCGGGATAATGTACTCAGTTGCTATTTAGCCTAATAAACCTCAATAACTTGGAATGATTCAGCTCAGTTGTTGTTTAAACTTAATATCGTCATAGACTTGAAATAATATAGCTCAATTGCTATTTAACCTAAGTAAACTCATTAGCTCGGGATAATGTACTCAGTTGTTGTTTAAACTTTAACGTCATAGACTTGAAATAATATAGCTCAATTGCTATTTAACCTAAGTAAACTCATTACCTTGGAATCATCAGCTCAGTTAAATCTAATATTCTCATTCATTTGGCAAAATGTAACTCAATTGCTATTTAATCTAAGTAATCTAATTAGCTTGGGAAAAGTGTAGCTCACTTGTTACCTAAGTAGCATCATTAATTTGAAATAATTTAGTTGAATTAAAGATACAGAGTATGAGATTAGTTGAAAATACAAAATTACAGAAATATTATCTTAATTTTATTTCACTTAGCCATAAAGGTATGCAATATTTTTATTTTGATAACATATATCGTTGTAAAGTTGGATCACACACTAATTACAAACTTGCATTCGATTACATCCAAGATATTTGCTGTCATATTTGATTAAATGATAAGTACACGTGGTCATTCCTGATTTATACTTGCTGTCATATTTGATTACATGATAATTACACGTGGTCATTCCTGATTTATACTTTCTGTCATATTTGATTACATGATAATTACACGTGGTCATTCCTGATTTATACTTGCTGTCATATTTGATTACATGATAATTACACGTGGTCATTCCTGATTTATACTTGCTGTCATATTTGATTACATGATAATTACACGTGGTCACTCCTGATTTATACTTGCTGTCATATTTGATTACATGATAAGTACACGTGGTCATTCCTGATTTATACTTTCTGTCATATTTGATTACATGATAATTACACGTGGTCATTCCTGATTTATACTTTCTGTCATATTTGATTAAATGATAATTACACGTGGTCATTCCTGATTTATACTTGCTGTCATATTTGATTACAAGATAATTACACGTGGTCATCCCTGATTTATACTTGCTGTCATATTTGATTACAAGATAATTACACGTGGTCATCCCTGATTTATACTTGCTGTCATATTTAATTACATGATAAGTACACGTGGTCATTCCTGATTTATACTTTCTGTCATATTTGATTACATGATAATTACACGTGGTCATTCCTGATTTATACTTTCTGTCATATTTGATTACATGATAATTACACGTGGTCATTCCTGATTTATACTTTCTGTCATATTTAATTACATGATAATTACACGTGGTCACTCCTGATTTATACTTTCATCATAAGTTTATGTGTTCCCATAAAAATTATAATTTTACATTTTTTCGAATATTTAATATCTGATATCGCGTTGATTAATGTACGTATGTACACTTTGTTAGATTTAGTACTCGCAAATATTAGTGTCATGATAAATATCTTTGAAGTATTGATTTTACGCAGAATGAATTTCTTTTATATTTATATTTATATACACACATTTATAAAATGCTAATGCTAGATTACACACAATACATTTAATTTGTTATTTTTTATTCATATTGAACAAAGATCAAACATCTTAAACAGAAGACGTAACATAAACGCAATATGGAACAAAGTTTGATTGAACCAGGTAAATAAATAATTAACCTAATAAGTAACTAAGTATATGCGCAAAAATATAACAATTTAAGTTAAAAAATATATAGCTAAGTAAATATTAATTATATCAGTTTAATTGCATTATGAAAAAAGAATTCGTCTGTGTAAATCTTAAAAATATATGTGTAGTGTTTAGCAATATTTTTATACACGAATGTATTTAATGCGTTTCAAATAGGATTGGTACAAATCTACTATCTGGGGGAAAAGTAATACACTAATATTATTTATTTTAATACACAGTTCTGGCATTGATTGTCTTTTCAAAAGTAGCGTTCGAAAAGTGCTTTAAAGTGAGGGTAATTGTAAACAATCATTTGAAATGTATGGGATTATGAAACGCTGATTCATGAATCTGTCGTCATTTTGAAATGTGTGAATTATAACTTAAGATTTGCCTCTGGCCGGCGAATATATACAATAAAAACGTAAGAAATGCAGCCAAAGATTGCCTCAGGAGGAGAAAGTAGAGATAACAATATAGAAGAGAAAAACGTATCATTATCCAGATTATCCACATTTGCCTCAAGACGAAGAAAATTTTAAATAATAATAATAAGTGCAAGGTTCTCATTTTAGCAGAGAAATGCGTATAATACTGCTACTGCTATGAAGAATACATGATTCATCATTATTAATAAAAATCCTAAACAAATCCTGGGTAGGATTTAATGAAGACAATAAAGCAATACTAGGCACGATTTAATGAAGAAGATAAAGTACTGAAGTCAATAAAGCAGTAATATATAGGATTTAATGAAGACAATAAATCAGCAATAGATGGGATTTAATGAAGAGAGTAAATCAGTGAAAATAGGATTGAATGGGGACAGTAAATCAGCAATATATGGGATTTAATGAAGACAGTAAAGCAGGAATATGTAGGGTTAAATGAAGGCAGTAAAAGAGATAAAAGGTAGGGTTGAATGAAGATACTGAAGAGGTAATAAATAGGATTTAATGAAGACAGTAAAGAGGTAATAGACAGGATTTAGTGATGACAGTAATGAGGTAATACTTAGGATTTAATGAAAATATTAAAGAGGTAATAGATAGGATTTAATTAAGATATTAAAGAGGTAATAGGATTTAATGAAGGCAGTAAAGAGGTAATACTTAGGATTTAATGAAGATATTAAAGAGGTAATAGGATTTAATGAAGGCAGTAAAGAGGTAATACTTAGGATTTAATGAAGATATTAAAGAGGTAATAGGATTTAATGAAGGCAGTAAAGAGGTAATACTTAGGATTTAATGAAGATATTAAAGAGGTAATAGATCGGGATTAATAAAGACAATAAATGTTAGTTGGTAGGATTTAGTATTTAATGAAAAGATTAATACATCATTGGGAAGAATTTAATGAAGAAAGCAATGTAGCAATGTAGCAGTAGGTAGGAATGAATAAAATTACACTGGACAAAAAAAGAATGAAGACTGAAATAATGCTTTGATAAAAATAATGAATGAAAACTACCAAGCAATGCTTGACCAGAGCTAAAGAAAAATGTGAAATAGTACTTGACCAAAACTAATGAGAAACGTGAAGTAATATAGAACTAATGAGGAATGCGAAGTAGTACTTCATTAAAAAAATAATGAAAACTGTGAAGTAATATAGAACTAATGAGGAATGCGAAGTAGTACTTCATTAAAAAAAATGATGAAAACTGTGAAGTAATAGTTGATAAGCATTACTAAAGACTGTAATGGAGCACAAGAAAGCACATGAGTAAATTTAGTCTTTGTTGAAAATAATGAAGACTGTAAAGCAGTTATGTATACGTATTACTGAAGGTGAAGGAAAATAAATATAAATAAATTTCATGAATATTTTGAACTAAAGCTGTGTTTGAATAATAAAGGTAGTGAAGCAATACTGGGTAAGAAATTATTAATAATGTGAAGTTATACTGGGTAAGAAATTATTAATAATGTGAAGTTATACTGGGTAAGAAATTATTAATAATGTGAAGTTATACTGGGTAAGAAATTATTAATAATGTGAAGTTATACTGGGTAAGAAATTATTAATAATGTGAAGTTATGCTGGGTAAAAATTATTGATATTGTGAAGTTATACTAGGTAAGAAATTATTAATATTGTGAAGTTATGCTGGGTAAGAAATTATTAATATTGTGTAGTTATGCTAGGAATTAATTACATTTCTTACGCAACATGATTACGAATTTTGGAGAAAGTATTAAAATACAATATAAAATCCTCTATTCTGTCATCTCAGATTAGCACTATAACATTTACATTAAACAATATATATATTCTAAGATTAACAATATAACGCTGACATTGAAAGAATATAATACGCAATCATAATCATGTTGTTTTTTTTGGTGACCCGTCAAATGCGCGATAGGGTTATGGTTAGGATTAGGTTAGGGTTAGGTTATGGTTATGGTTATGGTTATGGTTAGGATTAGGGTTATGGTTAGGGGTTAGGGTTAGGGTTAGGGTTAGAGTTAGGGTTAGTGTTAGGGTTAGAGTTAGGGTTAGGGTTAGGGTTAGGGTTAGAGTTAGGGTTAGAGTTAGAGTTAGGGTTAGAGTTAGGGAAAGAACACGTCATCGCGCTTTTGTCGGCGCGCATTTGTCGGTGAACCGTTTTTTTCGATGTGTTCCCTTTCTTCAAGCCCACCCACCCACTACGCCACCTCCTGCCTTAGTACACCCGAATCTGAAATGTGTTCATTTGATCGGTATCCCGTATATATGTGAATGAACAGCAGCCAACCAGTAACTATATTTTTTGTCATAAAATATTGATAGAATTATCAAATGAAACATAAGTATTTTGAAATCATCTGTTTGTTTTGTTGACGAAATAGGTGACATGCCTGACGAGACTAAAATAATTAAAGTAATTATATAACTGTCAGCACCCGCCATCGTCATGTTTACAGTTGGAAATGTTCCCTTAAGTGTGAGGCAGTCATATTAAAAGGAGTGGGTTGGGGGTGGGGGGTAATAATTCTTATTTTCATTTTCAAAGCAAAAAGTATCGACAAACTGTTATTAGGTAAAGTAATTTAAAGAAATGCACATAGACATTAATAGTTTGCATTTTAATATGTCTTACAGATCAACATTTGTATTAAAGGCGGACCGTTTAACACGCAAGTTCTATGAAATACATCCCCATTTCCCCCAATTATAAAATAAAGCTAGTATATAAATAAATAAAATATAAATGGATGAATAAATAACTTTTGCTGGTATAATTTTGATAAAGCCCAAGACAAAACATTTTACACTGTATTTATTTTTTAAAGTGTGGTACTTTGGATATAGATGACTTGTTCTTTTGTACTGTACTTATTTTTTTAAGTGTGGTACTTTGATATAGATGACACGCATTTTTTTACTGTACTTATTTTTCAAAGTGCGATAGTTCGGATACAAACGACACGTACGTACATCAATCAGCGAGCAATCACTGAAAACTTGTCAAACAGTTTATATTCACGCAAGCATACGTATATACATAATTATTTGCTGGTATTTCCAGTAGTTATTTGTAAAAACATTTTTCATACCCACAAACATTTCATAACTACTTGCCATCTATGTGTTAAAGGATTTGCTAAACGCTTATACACCACCCACATCTACAACTACGTACACACAAACATACGCATATGCATAAAGTTAATTTCGGGCAGACAGATAATGTACCAGACTATTGATAGACTTACAAACACTGCATTTATCTACACAAAACCACGTGCATATTTGCCATCAGACAGATTAATGTATCAGACAGTTTACAAGTTTACGAACACATACATAATTATTTTGCGATTTATATAGATTGTGGCATACAGTTTAGATACACCAGACACAATAGCGATCAATCATAATCAGTTTGGTAAATAGTATTTTTATGAAGAAACAATTTTAATGAAGTAATCACAAACTCTCTTTCAAACACATTCTCTCTTATATGCAGAGTGAGAAGAAGGCAGACATAGAAAGACTGACAGAGAAAACAGACAGAAAGACAGACGTATATATGTGAGCTGGAAGATAATTTTGACAATGTCAACGAACTGATATAAATAGTTCTGAACACTCACAGAGATAACTGGAATAATGCTACACGACCACTTGTAAATAATCTTTAAAAACTAACCCAATTGTAAGGGATAAATGACTCATATGATTGTATCAATCTGCATTTAAATTGTAAAGAATAATTTAGTTTTAAATCGAAAGTAAGTCATCATCATTGTATACTATACAGGGAACGGCGAATGTCTGAAATAACAGCAGTATATTTAATTATTTTATTTGTAGATTGGTGCTCTTATGAATAATATTTCTTGATATTCAATATAATCCATTTTGTGTTAGTTGTAAATGTTGTTTCGTCACTTGACACGGTAGATAGTGTTATTTTACCATGATGTTGTAGATTAGATTATCGTAACATAATGTGGTAGATCGGATTGCTGATGAATTATGTAAATGTTACTCAATAAGATAGCGCAGTAGATTTTTGCTGCAGCAACGATTAGTGGGTTTTCATATTAAAGTCACAAGCGATTGAAGCAAGAAAGGGAATTGAGCTAATGTATTCTAATAACTAAATAAGTGAATAATGAATAATCTTTGAAAAACTCCACAGTGATTGTCACAATGCCTATAAAAAAATAAGTTCACTTATACTAGAATTTAATCCAATTGCACGTACATGTACAAAAGGCAAACGGTAAGCCCGGCAAAGTCAACAAAGCCGGTGTTTAATTTGCAAGCTGGTTTTTATTGTGAAGTTTGATGTGCTGTTGTCAAAGACGGAAGGCATTACAGAGATTTCATTTTCAACAAGCACGGCAGTCAGGACAATGTATGTCCGTTTCTCACTTTAAATCACTGTCAACCGCAAGAAACTAAACACCCAGTCTTGGCCGTATGAAATAATACAGGTAATTCAAACTAAAGTAAGGTTAATGTTTAAAAGCGTTTTGTGGATCTGAACAAAAAAAAAAAAAAAAAGCAAACAAAGCAAACAAACAGAACTTCCTTTGCAGACAGAAAGTTTGAGTGAAGTCAATAGATAGGAAGATAATGTTATAGGACAAATTATTTTGTCTTTTTTTGTCTAATTTTAGCTACTATTTTGATGCATTCATAGTTTCAGATGTGCTGCTTATAACTTGCTATTATAGAGTTGATTCGACCAATATTTTCTTAGAAGAAAACATGATTATATAAGTGAAGAGAAATAAGTGTGAAAAGAATTTTTGTTTTTATGAATATTTTGCATTAAAAGAAATTACAAAATGTTTTGAATTGATAACTAACTCACTCTGCTTGGTCTGTGCTTGTAACAAGCTGAGCTACTTGGGCGGATTCGTGTCAACGGGAGTTAGTGTTTGTCTACTTTATAACTCAACCGTGACAGTAAGCGGTCAACAAAATTGCATTCGTCAACAAGTGAGTGAATTCCAGGCAAGTACACTACAAGTATGAAGTGCACACGTGTTCAAACATGAGCAATATACACATCGCGTGTTTCCACACAAGAACAAAGAAAGTACGCACATGCCAGTTTTGCAACTTCCATATCCTTCATGGCAAGCCGTACACTTGTCCCCATACGAGTAAACTAGAAACTCACAAGGGAACTGATGGATTAACTATCGCTAAAAGAAATACTAAATGTCCACTCAGATTATTGCTCTTGTTTCAGCTTGACTAACTTATACTTGCTTAGTTTGTCACAGTCTCTGCACTCCAGCATGCTCGACATTTGAATTCGACTAACTCTGACCAGAACATTTGCAAATGGCTGAATCGGTTAACCACGAAGAGAGCTACTATGCCATAACAAAAAGGAAAGAGAGGGGAAAGAGGGGGCAGAAAAAAGCAAGCAAAATAGAAACCTATCAGAGCCTCTTAGGGGCGTGGCAGACGTTTAGGTTCCAAACTGCCTCCAGCGCGAGGGCGGTTTTGTGCTCCTCTTCTCGCCACAAACGAAGTCAGGCATGCGCAGTGCTCAACTTCCTCAAGCGTCTAGACAGTTTAACAAATTCATACGTTGAGTGTGAAGGCCGCCCATGCGGTGCGCGTGTATTCCTCCTATACGTGCGCGCGTGATCGTCATACGTTGTATACGTTTGTGTGTGTGTGGTTGTGGCCAAGACGAAGCAATGGACAGTACGATAGGGAGAGAGAAACAAACGCAATGGGTATCATAACCAGACCCACCAAATCAGGCTGAAAGAAAAGTGAGAAGTTTGGGTTTTCTTGACAGGCAGTAATGGACAGTCAGTACTTTGTTCCAGCGCCATCGCAAACATGGGATCAGTGGTATACCACAACTTGCATCTATCGTTGTTCTGATGCCTTTGAGTGTACAACTGACCTGCCACTGTCTTGGCTCCTCATCCTACTACTTATCTGATTTGGTGGACTTACCCTGTAAAATGGAGAAGTCATCCCTTTGTGCGGTATTTCTCGTTTCACAGGGTATATTCACCGTTCAGACCAAACTACTTTATCAAGGTGACCGATATCCGATTACTGTAGTTTTGCTCTCATAGTCTCAGGGTTTGTGAGATGTGGTAACCCATACAGGGCCTCGGACTCAATGGCTTGTGAAGTGACGTCATCAATATGGGAGGTGCAAGTGTCAAAAGCTCGAAGGAAAACGTTGTGACACTTACTTCTTATAGAGACAGCTGTTGAATAACTGGTTTCAGAATTTTAGAAAGTGATAGATAGTCTAGAGTGAGTGAGAGAGACACAGTGTGAAAGAGACAGAGAGGCGCTGAAATTTAAGTGCATAACTGTTTCCTTATGACTAATTGTTGAAAGTACTTATTTGAATAAGCTCATTACAAAATGAGAAAAAGGAACTGTGCCTGTGAATGAATAAGTGTACATTGAAGGAACTCTGAATATATTAGAAAAATAATAATTTGAAGAGATACTAATATAATTCCGTAATTACAATACATTTATTTCACATCAATATTAAATTATCTATCTATCTATCTATCTATCTATCTATCTATCTATCTATCTATCTATCTATCTATCTATCTATCTGCTTTCGGTATTATTTACCGTTGTCTAATGAAAATAAATGCGAGTCTTGTGCCTTAGTAAATGTTCACAAAGTGACATTATCATCTATGTTCGTTGCCGTTATTTCGAGATACTGCAACAGCAGCAACATTCTCGTCGTTTAAATGATTTGAACGTGGCCATATTAATCACAGTCAATCAATGTCGATAACATTTTACTTGCTTTCATTCCTATGCTGAATGCGGAGGTGGGTGGTGGGATAGGGTGGGTGGGTGGGTGTTGTTTCATGTTTATTAAACTATTCAAATGATTTTCAAGGACTTAAGAATTATTGTGCAAATATCACCTGTGTTAAGTACTGTACAAATATCACCTGTGTTAATTACTGTGCAGACATCACCTGTGGTAATTACTGTGGTACAGATAAATGTACGTTTGCACCCTTTTGACCCAAAAAATGATGGAAAGCTAATCATAGTCTATTTACCAAATAACCTGTTGATGGAGGAAGATAATACTTTAAAAAGAAGCAAAATGAAATTTTGTAAAACAATTGATAGTTAAAAATGTCTGATATGCGCGCGTGGGCGCATTACATAAATAAACATAATCATTGTTATATTAGCAATTCATTTACACTGTCGATTATGTATTCTTGGTAATATAACGCCAACAATTGAAGTACTGGGTAGTATAATGCCATCATTTTATGTACTCTGTAATGTAACGCTATTTGATTGATGGCCTCTGTAATATAACTCCCTCAATTGATGTACTCGATCATGTAACTCCATTAAGGGATGTATTCGGTAATATAACGCCTAAATTGTTGTACTCGGTATGGTAACTCATCAATTGATATACTCCCTAACGTAACTCCATCATTTGAAATAATCTATAATGCAATGCAATAAATTGATGCATTCGGTAATGTACGTCCATCAACTAATATACTCGCTAATGTAAAGCAATTGATATACAAGATAATATGCCTCCATTGTGTGATGTATTCGATAATGTAACGAGAATAATAGATGTACTCGGTAATATAATGCCATCAATGGATGTTCTCGGTAATGTAACGCCATCAATTGATGTACATGATAAATATATGACTCCATTAATTAATATACTCGGAAACATTACGCCAACAATTCATATAATAAATAATAGAAAGTAAACAATGGATGTACTCTGTAATATAACGCTATCAATTAATTTACTTAGTAATTTAACTCCATCAATTTATGGACTCGTTAATGTAAGTCCTTCAATTGATGTATTCGATAATATAATGCAATGAATTGATATACTCGGTAACATAATGTTGTTATTTGAATATAGCGCCATCAATTGACGTATTTTATAATGTAACGCCGTCATTGATATACTCGGTAATATAATACCATCAATTGATGTACTCGATAAAATAATTCTTCAATTGATGTACTATGTAACGTGACGCAATCATGTGAAGAAATCGGTAATGTAACTCAATCAATTGATGTCCTCAGTATTGTAACGCCATCAATTGACGTACTCGGTAGAATAGCGCCATCCCTTGATATACTTTGTAATATAACTCCATCAATTGATATACTTTGTAATATAACTCCATCCCTTGATATACTTTGTAATATAACTCCATCCCTTGATATACTTTGTAATATAACTCCATCAATTGACGTACTCGGTAATATAACGCCATCAATTGATGTACTCGACAATATAACGCTATCATTTGAATAATCTGTAATGAAACGCCAGCAAGTGAAGTATTCGGTAATGCAACTCCATCAATTGATGTACTCGGTAATATAAAGTCATCAATTCATGTGCTCGAAAATGTAACGGCATCAATTGATGTACTTAATATAGCTCCATAAATTGATATACTCTATAATGTAATGCCATCAATTGATATACTCGGTAAATTAACTCAATCAATTCATGCTCTCCTTAATGTAACTCCATCAAGTGATGATATGCTCAACAATGTAATGCAATCAATTGAGTTACTCGGTAAAATAACTCCATCAATTGATGCACTTGGTATTGTAACGCCATCACTTGATGTACTCGGTAATGTAACGCCGTCAATTGATGTACTCGGTAATGTAACGCCATCAATTGATGTACTCAGTAATGCAAATCCTAAAATATGTCGTAAAACTAAATTAAAAATTATAAATGAAAAAAAAAATATATGAAGAATTATTTTTTGCTTCAATTAGATGTGAGAAATATGCCTACAGTGATGTAAATAAAATCAGCATAAGAAATGTGTGTTAGGTCAAAATAGCCACTCTCCTCCCATGACTAGAAAGCTCAGGGCGGTCATGTAAAACTGCCCATCACTCTAGTGGTCACAAAGGGCGGCATTTAACACCTTTCTTTTCTTCTTTAGATCGGCTGGAGATGGTCACGCGTCCAAGATCAAAGTCACACAAAGAAGGGGTGCTCTTCACCTGGAGGCCAAGTAGACCACACACACATCTACCTTCAGTCCACAGAAAGCTGGACGGAGAAAGTGCCATTGGATAGCGAGTGCTGAAGACAGACGGGAAAAGGGCGATTGGGTTAATTAGACCACACACATCTATCATCAGTCCACAGAAAGCTGGGAGAAGAAAGGATTATTGGATGGACACTGCGTAAGACAGATGGGGCAGAGTCATTGGATACAGACTGCCAATGGCAGACAAGAAGAGCCAATGGGTAGAGGCAATACGGGCGGGAATGGAATAATCGGACAACACAAGACCAACCTATTACATCTATTACCGCAGTTAGACTTAATCTAAGTGCATATAAAGAATAGGTATGCTATAAATTCATACGACATCTAAACTTGGTCTGAGCGCAAACTACTACATAGTTTGGTCTAATTACATACTTAACTTGGTCTAAGTATATACTTCAAGTAGGTTTGGTCTAAATAATTATATTTTCATTAATAGATTTGGTCTAAGTATATACTTCAACTAAGTTTGGTTTTAGAACAGTCTTCAACTCAGCTTTTCCTAAGTATTTATTGAAGTTAGTCTTGGTGTAAGCATATAATGTAACTAGTCTTGCTCTAAGTATTTACTGTAACTAGGTTTGGTCTTAGTATATACTGCAACTAGGCTTGGTCTAAGTATATAATGCAACTAGTCTTGCTCTAAGTATTTATACCGTAACTAGGCGTGGTCTTAGTATATACTGCACCTAAGCTTGCTCTAAGTATTTACCGTAACTAGGCTTGGTCTTAGTATATACTGCACCTAAGCTTGCTCTATTTACTGTAACTAGGCTTGGTCTTAGTATATACTGCACCTAAGCTTGCTCTATTTACCGTAACTAGGCTTGGTCTTAGTATATACTGCAACTAGGCTTGGTCTTAGAACAAACTACAATTGATATATACAGACTCACTTACTACAACTAGTGCTTGTCTTAACAAAATTAAAAGTAGCCTTTCGGTAACTGAGCTTGGTCTTATGTTACATTTAGATAGTTTTATATAAATATATGCTGCAAGTAAGTTGAACTTAGAACAAATTACAGGTAGATTTAGACTTAAAACAGGTCATCATCTTATTGCAATTAGGCGTGGATGATGTAAATACTACAGATAATCTTTGTCTTTGAATATTCGCCAACTAGTCTTTGTTCAATAAATATTATAACTATTTGATTTCAAGAGCATACTACTTTTTCGCATGGCCTTCAAAAGTACTACGATTAGGTTTGAATTTTATACATAATATGCAAGTCACTTTTTTCTTAGAAAATGTTGTAGTTTTATCATAGAAAGTAGGATTGTATAAATAATAGTTAGTCTTTTGTCTTAAGACTTTTAATATATCTCATTTAGGCTTGGTCTTAGAACAAACAGTAGCCAGGTTTGAACTGTGTATATATATATATATAATTCTGATTGTCTTCTCTAAGAGCAAATTAAGGTAGGCGTGGTCAAAGTAAGCGCTGAGAGAGTAACTGTGCCACTACACCTTGGCCATTTCAAGAAAAAAATATGTCAAAAAAGTAATGTCAACACTATGTTCCTCATGATTGAAATATACATTCTCGGAAACATACATAAGCAATTACTTAAATGAAGAAGAGAATATAACAAAAACTATTATTCAACAAAGAAAACATAGTTAACTATAACAACTGTTTACTGATTGAGGACAACCAACAACAGCATCATTATATAATAGGGAAAAACAAAACAATCGATTTCTTCTTGATGTCTTCATTAAAAGTGAAATATAAATAGTTTTAACGTTTTAGTGTCATTTTTTAAATAAAAGATAATGGTTCATAACCCTTTAGTGTCTTTTTAAGTAAAAGATATAACATTTCATAACGTTTTAGTGTCATTTTTTAAATAAAAGATAATGGTTCATAACCTTTAAGTGTCTTTTTAAGTAAAAGACATAACATTTCATAACGATTTAATGTCCTTTTAAAGTAGAAGATAACAGTTCATAATGTTTTAGTGTCCTTTTTAAGTGAAAGATAAATAGTTCATAACGTGTTAATGTCTTTTTTAAGTGAAAGCTAAATAGTTCATAACGTTTTAGTGTCTTTTTTTAAGTGAAAGCTAAATAGTTCTAACGTGTTAATGTCTTTTTTAAGTGAAAGATAAATAGTTCATAACGTTTTAGTGTCTTTTTTAAGTGAAAGCTAAATAGTTCATAATGGTTTAGTCTCCTTTTTATGTGAAAGATTGAATGATGTTTTGGTGTACTTTTAAGTAAAAGATGGAATGATGTTTTAGTGTAATTATTAAGTAAAAAATGGAATGATGTTTTAGTGTACTTTTTAAGTAAAATATGGAATGATGTTTTAGTGTACTTTTTAAGTAAAAGATGGAATGATGTTTTAGTGTACTTTTTAAGTGAAGATAAATAGTTCATAATGTTTCAGTGTCCTTATTAAGTGAAAGAATGATTGATGTTTTAGTGTGCATTATTATGTGAAATACTGAATGGTTCATAATATATTAATGTCCTTTCCTAAGTGAAATATTGCACGGTTCATAATGCATATAGTGCTTTTTTTTTCTAACATCAGCTGATTTCACTAGAACAAGTGCTCTGTTTCGTATGACTCAACAGATTCTTTAATATTCTAATACATGTCTGATTATATTACAACAACTTACCACTTCTTTCTACCTTCTTATATAACTTGAGTCCTCTGCAATATTCTGTATTTACCTCCAGAATGAGTAAGTATTTAATCAATCGTTATCAAACATTTATCATCTGAGTCGATAACTGCTCTGGAACATGCTTTTCAACGTTGAATTGTAAAGTCATTGGGGGAGGGGAGGGTGATCACAGTTTTAAATAATCATCCTTAAAATTTCTTCTAGAAATTTTAGGACTGTTGGAGAAACGTTAATGCTTATTAATTGATTATTATTTCCAACTTCTGTTAACAGCAATACTCTGGATAAGTGTCAGTATTATAAATCCTACTGCCAGACATAACAGATCCAATGTAATGACAAATGCATTTCTGATGTCAAGGCATAAATGAAATGTAACAAGCACCAGAGCAATGAAAAGACTGAAGTCATATTGATCACTTTAGAATAAATATTATCTCACACTTAAATTAAGCTTACAGTCTACTCACTCTCTCATCCGACTGCCTGTTAATTATACAATGAAACGTTTAGTCTCACTCTCTACACTGAATGCCTGTTAATTATGCAATGAAACGTATAGTCTCACTCTCTACACTGAGTGCCTGTTAATTATAGGCTGAATCTCAAGGCTCCCTCACTCTCCGCATAACAAGTGCAATGTCACTTCAACCGGTTGTTTCACTGACTGACCCAACGTGCCTGTCTGACGTCACCAATGTACTAACTCGACATATGCAATCAACTTCTGACTCCAACCCAACGTGCCTGTCTGACGTCACCACTGTACTAACTCGACATATGCAATCAACTTCGGACTTAGTGAAATTATGAAAAATATATTTCTTTGTCATTGTTCTTGTAAATTCAAGATTTTTAGAGCTCTTACCTGATCTTTTTCCAAATCTCGTATAGATATTTTTACACTTACAACAACATTCTTTACTTTTATGATCTTCATTTTTTTCTTTATTACATATCTGCTTGATCTCTCTAGATATTTGTGTATATCTGATTGATCTCTCTAGATATTAGTGTATATCTACTTGATCTCTCTAGATATTATTATATATCTGCTTGATCTCTCTTGATATTATTGTATATCGGCTTTGATCTTTATAGATATTAGTGTATATCTGCTTGAGCTCTCTAGATATTAATGTATATCTACTTGAGCTCTCTAGATATTAGTGTATATCTACTTGATCTCTCTAGATATTAGTGTATATATACTTGATCTCTCTAGATATTAGTGTATATCTGCTTGATCTCTCTAAGTATTAGTGTATATCTGCTTGAGCTCTCTAGATCTTAGTGTATATCTGCTTGATCTCTCTAGATATTAGTGTATATCTGCTTGATCTCTCTAAGTATTATTGTATATCGGCTTGATCTCTCTAAGTATTATTGTTGGCAAAATATTGCGTAGCACTTGCACTAATGTCTTGCATTTCCATACAAAATTAACGGCTCCAGATTAGTGAAAGAAGAATAGAAGAAACAAAGTACCTACATACATCTACTTCATAAACTTCATTTAATTTTAATCTTAAAATATATTTACCTTAGTAATGTTTATTGATCTAATATTAGCAAATATCATGCTATTTTAAATTAATTATGTACTCTAAATCAAATGCATCTAAATTTGTGAATTGAACATTAATAGAGATGTAAAGCCAGGAACATTTACATTTGAATTTAACTTTCCAAATTAAAAATATTTAAGATTATATCATACAAGTCCTTATTGAATGTCCACACATTTCTGAAGCACCATATAATTTTATAGATCAATATTGATTTTCAACGCGAGTACTGACAGTAATCTATATACTATACGTGTTGTATCATACGTACACTTTAGACTATCTGTGTATTTTGCACACACACACAACATTAATCTACATACTATACGTCTTGTATCAAACGTACGCTTTAGACTATCTGTGTATTATGCACACACACAAAACATTAATCTACATACTATACGTGTTGTATCAAACGTACACTTTAGACTATCTGCGTCTTATGCACACACACAAATCTTGTTGATGTATATTGAGTACCAGTTTGCCACATATTAATTCCATTTTAATCTGATACGTGTTTTATTTGTTTCTGATTTATTTGTTCTGCGTATTCTGCCATCCAATGTCCACTACTCTTTTGCACTAATTAGACCTTGAAAATAAAATCTCAGTGCATTGCCCCACTGTCAAACTTCATGAATAGTTATGAGTAAAATTTCTTTGCTGGGACCATATAGCAAACAAAGTTTAAGAATAATCTGCAATAATAAAAAAAATCTATTCAGCCACTTTCTGTACTCCTGAGGTGCTCGACGACGTTTCAGCTAAGACAACCCACTAAATACTAGACAGATCTCATAGCTAAGACAACCCACTAAATACTAGACAGATCTCACAGCTAAGACAACCCACTAAATACTAGACAGATCTCACAGCTAAGACAACCCACTAAATACTAGACAGATCTCATAGCTAAGACAACCCACTAAATACTAGACAGATCTCACAGCTAAGACAACCCACTAAATACTAGACAGATCTCATAGCTAAGACAACCCACTAAATACTAGACAGATCTCATAGCTAAGACAACCCACTAAATACTAGACAGATCTCACAGCTAAGACAACCCACTAAATACTAGACAGATCTCATAGCTAAGACAACCCACTAAATACTAGACAGATCTCACAGCTAAGACAACCCACTAAATACTAGACAGATCTCATAGCTAAGACAACCCACTAAATACTAGACAGATCTCACAGCTAAGACAACCCACTAAATACTAGACAGATCTCACAGCTAAGACAACCCACTAAATACTAGACAGATCTCATAGCTAAGACAACCCACTAAATACTAGACAGATCTCACAGCTAAGACAACCCACTAAATACTAGACAGATCTCACAGCTAAGACAACCCACTAAATACTAGACAGATCTCATAGCTAAGCTGACTAGTGGGGTGTTAACATATCTGTCAGCTAAGACAACCCAATAAATACTAGACAGATCTCATAGCTAAGCTGACTAGTGGGGTGTTAACATATGTCAGCTAAGACAACCCACTAAATACTAGACAGATCTCATAGCTAAGCTGACTAGTGGGGTGTTAACATATGTCAGCTAAGACAACCCACTAAATACTAGACAGATCTCATAGCTGAGCTGACTAGTGGGGTGTTAACATATGTCAGCTAAGACGACCCACTAAATACTAGACAGATCTCATAGCTAAGCTTACTAGTGTGGTGTTAACATATGTCCGCTAAGCGCTTTAATTAACGGGATGTTAGCAGATACAACAGCTGAGAAACAATATAGACTTAGCTATTGTCCACAGCAAACTATCAAGATGTGCCGCAGGGTTTTCAACTGTAAAATCAGTCTACATATTGCAATCAAGGATGAGGAATTTATTTAACTTTTTCTTGTTTATGTAACTGTTTCATTGTAATAGTGATGACAAACTATTGATAGTTCTTACTGTGTACTAAGATACTGTTGTGTGTGTTTATATGTATGCATGTACCAAATCAAGCGTGTCATTCCATTTAACTGTTTTAGTATGCCTGAATAGAATCTCACATGTTCTTGAATCAATCTCTTATAAACCTACCTGGGCAAAGGGGAAAGAAGTCCCACTCTAAGAGACTGAATGATTCACAGTTGAGCATAAGCATTTTAGCAAGTGACTGAATATTCTACAATTTAACATAAGTATTATACTGATTTCTAATTAAAAACAAGCATTGAATGTTCCACGAATAATCCACAATTACTTAATTATATTCGGACGTGATTATGACACTGGGAGTCATATTTCCATTGCTGTCAGTTTATTGTCCACTTTTGCACTGTTTACATCGTGATATTTTCTCATTCATTTCTAGCAAAATTTCCATTATGTGTGATATTTTCCCATATATTTGTAGCAAACTTTCCATTATTTGCAATTGGAGGTCTAATTGCTTACTCATCGTTATTTCAGGAGACTGTCTCATTCCTTGACTAACACTCATCGTTATTTCAGGAGACTGTCTCGTTCCTTGACTAACACTCATCGTTATTTTAGGAGATTGTCTCGTTCCTTGACTAACACTCATCGTTATTTCAGGAGACTGTCTCGTTCCTTGACTAACACTCATCGTTATTTCAGGAGACTGTCTCGTTCCTTGACTAACACTCATCGTTATTTTAGGAGACTGTGTCTCGTTCCTTGACTAACACTCATCGTTATTTCAGGAGACTGTGTCTCGTTCCTTGACTAATACTCATTGTTTTAAAGAGATTGCCAAGTTACTTGTATGCAGGAATTCAGCAGGCAAACATCACTCAATAACATAATTTAAAGTAACCTCTGGCACGCAGAACATTTTCTAAACCACTTGCTTTCAAAATAATATGTACAAGCCTAGTTTTATATTCATGTCCAAAGGTCGGTATTAATTCAGTGACAGTATGGACAGAAACTATGTAAATGTGTGCTGTATGTGTATGCACGTCATGAGCGCATGTATATATTAATGTGCAATGTAAGTTTGTACTCTTATCCTATGTTATGATCAGAAAGTCAAATATTACTGTATACAAAACTAAACAATCGATTACTTTGATTTAATGTAAAACAGCTGTCTCAATGTAATTCCCAAAAATATACTCTCCATGTAATTGCTTTGCCTGTGACAACATTCTATGTATATGATACTGTGACTGAAAAGTTGTAGCAATAGCCAACAATCTAAACAATAGAATAGAATATGATATAACTTGTTGTATTCTATTCTATTTGTTCTAGCAAATAACAAAAGTATTGTACTATTAAACTCTTGTTTCATTAAGAGGTAGCTATACACATAACAGGACCGACACGGCTTCTAAACAGCCCTTCCTTCATTATGGCCGACACAGGCCCTATACAGCCTTGTATGTTTGTAAATGTTTCAGCAAATAAACATTTCTGGTGCTCGATATATCTTCTTCTTCTGCAACCTCGCCGTTGTTTTGAGAATGGCATGCCAGCTCGGAGACCACCAAAGACGGGTTACAGGAATGAGACTTGCAGGCTAGTAGAACAATAAGAAAAAAAAATGATGAGCATTGTTTTTCAGGCATGCTCAGTTTTTATATTTTATGTATTTGTATTGCACAGTTAATTGTGTGTGTTTGGAATAGGATTCATGCTAAACAATGATTTCATTTTAGCCTATATTTCTTAGTTGCTACATTCTCCTTCCTGCCGTCTACAGTCTGACTTCGTGCTTCTGTCTCCAGTCTGACTTCGTGCATCTGTCTCCAGTCTGTCTTCGTGCATCTGTCTCCAGTCTGACTTCTTGCATCTGTCTGTCTCCAGTCTGACTTCGTGTATCTGTCTGTCTTAGACTTCTTGCATCTGTCTCCAGTCTGACTTCCTACATCTGTCTGTCTCCAGTCTGACTTCTTGCATCTGTCTCCAGTCTGTCTTCGTGCATCTGACTTCTTGCATCTGTCTGTCTCCAATCTGATTTCTTGCATCTGTCTGTCTCCAGTCTGACTTCGTGCATCTGTCTCCAGTCTGACTTCGTGCATCTGTCTGTCTCCAATCTGATTTCGTGTCTGTCTGTCTCCAGTCGAACTCTCTTCAGTTTAGACAATCTCTAATTCCTCACTGTCTACAACTAAGTCAATTCTCTATTTGACCCTGTTACCAGTCTGCCTATCTCCAGGCTGACATACTATCTCTCTCTCTCCCCATTCTGACACTCTGTAATCATACTCTCTCCATTCTGACACTCTGTAATCATACTCTTCCCATTCAGACACTCTGTAATCATACTCTCTCCATTCTGACACTCTGTAATCATACTCTCTCCATTCTGACACTCTGTAATCATACTCTCTCCATTCTGACAATATGTAATCATACTCTCTCCATTCTGACACTCTGTAATCATACTCTCTCCATTCTGACACTCTGTAATCATACTCTCTCCATTCTGACACTCTGTAATCATACTCTCTCCATTTAAACTTTGGATTAATTTTGACCCTGTCCCCAGACTATCAGCAAGTTGTTCCTGTTCCAGTGTGGCTGGTGTCTCCATTTTGATTTTGTCTCCATCCGACTATATGAAACTGTTCATTTATTATTGAGCTAGTTCAGTGGTCATGTGTAAAGAATTATATGTATATTTAAATCCTTCTATGCATTCAGTAGATACGACCATAACCTAGAGTATTCATTAGAAATCTACTATACTCTCTCTATATGTTTTTCTCTTCATCTCACTCCTCACGTCTCTTTGAAATAATACAGAATTCAAATATAATTGTATTTAACTACGCGTGCCTTTTCATCTTCAACAATAGCAGTTCTCGTATTAAGATATGAGGTTTTGCTCCACACACCCTCACAAAAGAAAAGAAAAAAGAAAAGAAAAGGAAAAAATGGGAAGAAAGAAAACAGAATATATAATGTAATAATGTAAATGTAAACACACCTTAAGTTAGGACCGTGCAAATGAAAGCATCGAACTTTTCAAGCATTCTTTGACTGACCCCCCCCCCCCCCAACCCAATCGTTCCTCACTGGGAGAAGCACGCGACATCACGTCATCAATAATTAACATTTCTCCCCAAATAAATTTGAGTCGGTCAGAATTTGACTCTCCGATAGTACTAGTGGTGGCTGCCCGACTGTTTTATTAAACGCGGGTGATTTAATGCACGACCAATTTTCAATTTTGTTGACTAAACGTCTGTTGTGAGAATGTGAGGCTGTAACGAATGGGGCTATTTACATTTCCAACAAACAATGCTGAAGATACCTAACTGATTTATGACAGTTTATTATTCAAGTGTGAGAAATATTAAATAGATTATGTTTATTTGTAACTTAGAGCTTTCAAATTAAACATAAGTTAATACTGTTAAACGTTTAAAAGACTAGATCATTAAGAAACAGTAAATTACGTATGTAAATATTCTTGCTGTTACTTGACAGAAAATGTCATCAGTGCTTCGTAGACATTGAAGTGCAAAATTAAATTTAAAGGATGTTTTAGTTAATTTAATTAATAAAACAAGAAAGTAAAAGAATTTAGTCATGTCAGTGACCATTCTCTTATGAACAACTCTTTATCACTAGCATTAATATTAACTTTGACCATGATAAGAAATATCACTAAACACAAATACCAATATTTATCGCCTTGTATATCAATATCTTTGCTCCATCACAATGGGGCCGTTATCGTTTCCGTTCTTATTAACATAAACCCACAATCAAACATACACGCACACACACACGCACACTCTTACATATATGCACATACAGATACACCCACGTGTACATAAAACATACAGATGCTTTATTTTTCATAGACAAGACATAACATTTCTTAAGAGGAAATTAAAATTGCATTATTTTTTGTTGTTCAGAATGTGCACTGCAATTTAAGGACATTTTCAATTTTTAAATATTTAACATGACTTATTAATTTCAAATACTTCAGCAAAACATGTCTCTGCTCTGTTTACTAGAGCAATGACGACTATACAATTGTCTTTGTAACATTTACCGATATTTCTTCCCCAGAATGTGCCGAGACTGATAATCCAATCATAATATGCTTATACAAAGCACAAAGTCCTGTCATCATTAATTTTATAATAAGAGGAATTTGTTACTTATGATAATCATCATCATTAGCAACAGTGTCATTCTTACACTCATGCTTTCGGTTGCACTAATTTTAATTTTTGTCATAAATAATTATTTCATATACGTATTATCTATTTTTAAATAATTATTTTTTTACCTTTTTTTGTAGACACTTAATTTTTGTTATTATAAAGTTTTACCCTTCCTTTTCTCCTAATCCAGATGAAAAGTCACTGGTATGAGTACACGTGAGTCACTGGTATGAGTACACATGAGTCACTGGTATGAGTACACGTGAGTCACTGGTATGAGTACACACGAGTCACTGGTATGAGTACACGTGAGTCACTGGTATGAGTACACGTGAGTCACTGGTATGAGTACACATGAGTCACTGGTATGAGTACACGTGAGTCACTGGTATGAGTACACGTGAGTCACTGGTATGAGTACACATGAGTCACTGGTATGAGTACACATGAGCCACATATGGCTGTAGTGACAGGATGAACAACGAGGCAGTAAATGGCATTACACAAATGCTGACTTTCAGCTCTCCACTGACCTACCATATATGGCTACAGTGACAAATAGTTGAGACTCTTACAAGCAACACGCAACTGCTGACACTCAGCTCTCCACAAACCTCCTGATACAGAAATCAGGATGGCAGGCACTCTATACACAATGGTTGTGCACAGAAAACCCTTATGGTTCAGAATCTAAGTGCACAAAACCCCAAGACTGCAAAGCTACAATTACAAGCAACACACAACTGCTGTCTCAACACTTTACAAACTACCTTCTGATACAGAAATCAAAATTGAACACAGTACCTTACAAGTGGCTCCTCTCAGATTCTCCACAGCTGAACACTCTAGTCTGAAACAATGAAGACAAAGTCTGGACCACAATTACCTGAAACAAGAAACCACAATCATCCGATAACAAAGAGATAAGAATTTTCACTTTCACCCAACTCTCAAGATCAAACTATACTGCTATCCAAAATGAGAAGCAGGACTCTTTAGGCCATTCAACCATAACACAGACCACGGGTTTGCTGGCTGCTGGGGTATATATGCCCTGAATTTCCAAAAACCACTCAATTTCAGCCCTAATTAAAACACTAGTTAATTAATGACTCGCTGGCTGACTGTGGATCCTACCCATTCACTTTCAAATGCATTTTTATACCTCATCTTCATGCATCCTAACAATGGCCACACAGGCAGTACAGAAAAGTCAGTTTAAAACTAGATTTGTCACATGCTGCCATCTTAATTATGGTAGTTGATTTCAAGGCACGGATTACTTTGTGAAAATCTTATCATTTAGCAAGCGAGTTATCCCACGTTCTTGTACAAATAGATATGGTTGGCCAGTTTGAGAAGATTCACTGCACTATATTTACTTTAGAATGTTCCCCACATTGGATTGAGAGCACATGACTTCTAAAACACAGGCTTGCAGCCAGTTAGTCAAAGTGCTGCTATACCTGGAGGTCAGCAAGAGATCAACACAAAACCATAGTGGTTCGAATCAGGTGTGTGGGGGGGGGGAGAGTCAATCACTATAATTTTCTCTTTCTAAAGTAATTGTGGAGCTAATACATCACGTTAACAACCCATTCTTAACTTGGTTGTTTTCTGTTGGTTTTTTTTTTTTTTTTTTTTTTTTTTTTTTTTAAAGATTTTTGCTCAGAAGGTCTGAATATGACATAGTACTGACCTAAGAGGATTCTGCAAGAGGAAAGGGAGATAACACACCTACTCTTACCAACATAATTATTAAAGAATTAATAATATATGTAAAGAATAACAAGAATTATATATTATATGTACAAAATGTTTTACAAAACTGGAAGTCCTTTTTGACTGTTGTCGAGATGAGTCCTGGCCAGAGTTTGGTTTAAGGACTGTTGCTTGTGCTCTAAGAGTTAAATTGGGTGTGGTCAGATGATCTACATAAATGTCCTCTATTTTGCGCTATATAATGAATTAGGCAAACAGTTCCAACGTTATTAGACATTTTGATATATTTAATCTGGAAGGAATGATTGAAGAGTGAGAGGCCGTCACATTACGCAGGAATTAGTGATAGTTGCATAATTCAATCATGCAAGTGATTTGTGGTCTATCTCTGGAACAAATTTATGATCAGAGAGATATGTTTATTTTTTTGTCAACATCCCACAATAGGGCTAGGCCCTCTAGATCTGAAATAACATAAGTGCACTCAACATCAGCAATTTGGTAGATGGCATAGGCAATAGGAAAAGTCCACCATTAGGGTCAGTCACATATTGGAGCAGTACTGGACCAACAACTACCAATGATGCATCTGTACACAAGGTGAAAGTTTTGCCAAGGTCAGGAAGGTGGAGAATGGGATGGGATTATATAATGTTTCAGTCGCAGGAAAGCAGCTTCACACTCTGATGTCGCTTCCTGTTTAGGCTGCAGAAAATAGTAGTCTAGATAATGAATGTAAATCTAAATTAAAGATAGCTAAACCTTCATTATTAAAACTTAAATTTTGACTACTTTTTATTTGCGAACTTATTATTTGGGATTGCTATTTGATGTTACATGAAAAAGAACAGAAATATTTAAATAAAAAAATAATGAAATATGCACTAAGTACTCATTTGAACTGCGTTAAAGCAATTCATTCTCGGCCTAACAATCAGAACAGACGATGACTTTATTATCGGCCTAACAAACAGAACAAACGATAACTTCATTATCGGCCTAACAAACAGAACAAACGATAACTTCATTATCGGCCTAACAAACAGAACAAACGATAACTTTATTATCGGCCTAACAAACAGAACAAACGATAACTTTATTATCGGCCTAACAATCAGAACAAACGATAACTTTATTATCGGCCTAACAATCAGAACAAACGATAACTTTATTATCGGCCTAACAATCAGAACAAACGATGACTTACAGTAATAGCTATACTCTTGTCAGTTAGTTATTGTTTGTTTCTGTTCATCTTTCTAATAACATGTTACATGAGTATAATATGTATGTTTTAGTAGTTAATAACAGAAGCACACAATTCCTGTATATGAAGATAGTCATTAGTGTGTATATTATATAATACTATGAATCTTAGAAATGACTATACTATGACTCATTAGAACTTTTTATAATTATTGCTTGGGACTAATGTCATGATTACTCCTTAATGCAAACGTTATGATTTTTGCTTGAAACAATTGTTATGAGTGCTGTCTGGGGCTAACTTTACAATCATTTTTAGAAAATGTTATTAATACTGTTTGGAACAACTAAACTTATTATGATTATTTTGCGGACATATGTGATAGTTAGTGCTTGGGACAACTGTTAATATTAATTTTTGTGATGTGTTCTGATTCATGTTTGGGCAATTGCAATAATTGCTGCTTGAAACAGGTGTCACGATTACTGCTTGATGTAAATGATTTGTTTACTTCTGGGACAATTGTTGCTATTACTTCTTAGGATAGATCTTCCTATTATTTCAGGGAGTACTGCAATGTTCACCGCGTGGGACCTAATATGATTACTGTTTGGGATAACAGTTGTGATTACTTCATGAGACAGATGTTATGATTGCTTCATGGGACAGATGTTATGATTGCTTCATGGGACAGATGTTATGATTGCTTCATGGGACAGATGTTATGATTACTTCATGGGACAGATGATATAATTGCTGCTTGGCAGAACGGATATGATTATTGCTTGCTAAAAGCGTCTAGTTTGCATACGTGATACAGCTGAAATGTTTACTATTTATGACAGTCAGTATGATTACATCAAAGTACAACAGATGTGATTATTACTTAATACAACCGCTATGCTTACTTACTGGTACAGATGTAGTGATTAATGTTTGAAAGAAATATTTTTATTACTAATTCTCTAATTGTTACGTTTTCTACTTAGTATAAAAAAAATCATTATGATTACTACTTGTAACATTTATCGTGATCACTGCTTTGGACAGCGCTGTGATTACTGATGGGAAAATGCTATAATTATTCATTTGGACATCTACTATATTATTACTACTGCTTGGAATAAATATTACTAATTTTGGGGACAATTGCTGTGATTACTGCCTAAAACCTCTATGATTACTGTTTGGGACATATTGCTGTGATAACTCCTAAAACCGCTATGATTACTGTTTGGCACATATTGTGATTACTGCCTAAAAACGTCTATGATTACTGTTTGGGACATATTGTTGCTTTGGACGTCTGTTGTGATTACTGCTAGGGACAAATGCTATTAATACTGTATGGAATAACTGTTATGATTAGTTTATGGAGCATGTGTAATGTTTACTGCTTGTGACAACTGTCAGCTGTTATGATTACTTTTGGGACAAATGAATATGTTTACTGCTTGTGACAACTGTCAGCTGTTACGATTACTTTTGAGACAAATGAATATGTTTACTGCTTGTGACAACTGTCAGCTGTTACGATTACTTTTGGGACAAATGGATTATGATAATTGCTTAGAACGACTGTTATGAATATTTCCTGAAACATATATTATGGCAGATATTTGTAAAAAAAACAAAAACACAACTATTATGATTGCTTTGTAAGATAAGTGTAGTGATTATAGTTTTGAAACAAATATTATTATTACTGATAGGCTGACTAACATGATTAACCATAATGTTCCGCCATTGTGGTTATTAATATTGAGATAGCTGTTATGAATAGTGTTTGGGAAGACTACTTTGATTACTCTTTGTGACATCAATTATAATTTCTTCTTGCGATAACTGTTGTGAGTAATTTTTGGAAGAAATGTAGTTAGTGCTTGGGACAAGTAATATGTTAATTGTTATGATTAATACTTGGGACAACGGCCATGCTTACTTCTCAGAAGAGATATTATGATTTCAAACTGTTATGATTATTACTAAGTTCAACTTGTTATGATTACTTCTTGGAACAACCATTATCGTTACTTCTTCGGACAACTATTATTACTAATTTGAACATTTATTATTATTTCTGCTTGGGACAACTGTTATGATTTCTGGAATGGATAATTGTTATGTTTGTGGCATCTGTTATGAATACTGTTTGCGACAATGTCTTAATTATTACTCCTTGGAGCAACTGTCATTGCTGCTGCATAAGATAACTGTCATTTTACTGATTATGACAACTGTCATAGTTATTGTTTTGAAAAACTGTCGTTGTTGCTTTTAACAACTGTAATCGTCACTGCTTAAGACAAACTTCATTATTATTGCATAGGACAACTGTCATTTTTACTGTTTGGAACAACTGTTATTGTTTTATTGCATATGACAACTGTCATTTTTACTATTTGGAACAACTGTTATTGTTTTATTGCATAGGACAACTGTCATTGTTACCACTTGGCATAACTAAATAATTACCTTTATTACTGCTTAGGACAAATGTCATTGTTGCTGCTTGGTACAACTAGACAACTGTCATTATTACTGCTTAGAACTACTGTACATATTATTGATGAAGCACCCGATTGCTGCTTAGCATAACTATAATGAGTGTTGCTCTACACAAATATAATAATCTATGTTTCCTAAAGTCCCTCTGACATATATTTAATGCTTGCTTTTAACACAATGTTATTGATAACTTTGGTACAGGCTGATAACTTTATACTTAACACAATGTAATGATTACATATTGACACAATTTTAATTATTATTTTGAAATAGTTTTCCGCGATTTTGTTTTGAACAGTTGTAATGATTGTTATCTGACACAGATGTAATGAGCCCTGTTGAGCCGTGTGCTGGTTAATGCCGAGTCCCAACGATCTGCCGGTCTACTGATAGTCTCTCCATCCCCCTTCGCTCTCCAGTCCTGTCGCAAAAACAGTATCATATTGCCTGCTATCATGATGCATTTTAATTGGATCAGTTTCACTTTCAAAGCGTGTAAAACCAACGGAAATTGTTAAGCGTATTTAATAGATTAGAATTCAATCGGGATTTGCTCTCTCTCTCTTCCTTCTGCACACATATGTTCCCACATTCACGCACAGTTGCTAATGGTTACCCCGTTGAGTGACAATTAATCAGTTTTAACAAAATTAAGAAGCAAATCTATCAAATCAGGGTTCGCTATGCATCTAATGTCAGCGGCACCGATGTGTTTATTTAATTACTCTCCGACCTTCCGATAATCCGACTGGCTGATAGGAAGAGAAAGGGAAACAACTGTCGCTTGTTTTACTTTCTATTTGTTTGAAATGTAACGAGCTTTCGTTAACAAATCATTGTTTAGAAAGATTTAGCCTACTTGCATGCAAATTTTAATTCTTCATACATCTCTGAGGCACATTCATTCATTCATTCATTCGTGTGTGTGTGTGTGTGTGCGTGTGCGTGCGTGCGTGCGTGCGTGCGTGTTAATATTTGTCCTATTATTTACTTCATATTCAGTATTAAATAAAAACCTCTGCATAAACATGAAAGGATAAACTACAGCAATTGGCAAATTTTATTATTAAATTTATAATTGCAAATTAAATTAATCATAGTAATATTTTCCATTAATCTTTACCGTAAATCTTGATGTAGATTTGTAACCTTAATAAATGACTGTACTTGAACATTATAATAAAGGCGTCGTAATAGACATTAGTAGTATCATCGCGACTTGCTAAAGATAGGAATCGGATTAGTAAAATGTTAGTGTTATGGCAAGTTCTAATGTTACAGCTCAATTTAGAGATACAATTTGAATTATTGAACTGTTAGTGTTATGGCAAGTTCTAATGTTACAGCTCAATTTAGAGATACAATTTGAATTATTGAACTGTTAGTGTTATGGCAAGTTCTAATGTTACAGCTCAATTTAGAGATATAATTTGAATTATTGAACTGTTAGTGTTATGGCAAGTTCTAATATTACAGCTCAATTTAGAGATACAATTTGAATTATTGAACTGTTAGTGTTATGGCAAGTTCTAATATTACAGCTCAATTTAGAGATACAATTTGAATTATTGAACTGTTAGTGTTATGGCAAGTTCTAATATTACAGCTCAATTCAGAGATACAATTTGAATTATTGAACTGTTAGTGTTATGGCAAGTTCTAATATTACAGCTCAATTTAGAGATACAATTTGAATTATTGAACTGTTAGTGTTATGGCAAGTTCTAATATTACAGCTCAATTCAGAGATACAATTTGAATTATTGAACTGTTAGTGTTATGGCAAGTTCTAATATTACAGCTCAATTTAGAGATATAATTCGAATTACTGAACTTTAAGAGTCACGACAATCTGCTAGTAGAATGGTGTCCTGCTTTAGAGATGAGTGGAAGGACCATAACATGGGTAGGTATATACTAACAACAAATATCTATAAGCAAACTCAATCAAAAGCAAAAGCAAATAATAAAATGTATAATCAATGTCAAGTAAGAGGACAAAGAGTGAAAGAGGAAAATGGATGAATGTAACAAAATGATATCGAGAACGTAAGCTATAGTCAGGGAAATAGGGATGACTGTAAGCAATGAAATCAATAATATAACTGCGAAACAGAATGATAACAACAAAGGTATGGTTGCATGCAAATGAAATTAAAATTTTAAATGTTTATAAAAGTACACTGATTGGAGAAAAATGAAAGCCAAGACAATTGTTCTCCTAGAAAACCTAGCAAAGTAATAACCTAACGCTGGACAAGTCTAGCATTACATAAATCATATTCCCAGAATATTAATGCAAACAAAATAAAAATTATACGTCAGAATATATAGTAAACACATATTCAATATTTGAAAAAATAAAATAACAAAACGTTATTATATGTATTATTCAAGAACATACAAATCTCTTAACTAATAATCATGTATAAGGCAAAGTAAAATATAATTACAAATAATATTATCGAATACATTGTACTAGTCATAATGTGTTATATTACAGAAATTAAATAATAAAATTGTAATCACTAAATATGTATTAAAGAAGTCAAAACAAAATGAAATAAGGTAAAAGATCAAGTAAACGTGATTAGGAGGACACAAAGAACAATAGATAGTGAACAAGTAAACGTGATTAGGAGGACAGCAAAGAACTATAGATAGTGAACAAGTAAACGTGATTAGGAGGACAGCAAAGAACTATAGATAGTGAACAAGTAAACGTGATTAGGAGGACAGCAAAGAACTATAGATAGTGAACAAGTAAACGTGATTAGGAGGACAACAAAGAACAATAGATAAACTCATAAAGGTGATTTTTATATTTTAAAATACAGACAAATTATGTCTTATAATACCGTAAAATAAAAATGCACATATTTGCATTGTATAACATGATACTGTTTGAATGGACATACAAAGCTATTCTTATTAAAGTGCATATGAATATTTGAATATGTAATCATATAAATGGAAGTATAAAATTATATACAAAACAAAATGCACTCACAAATGTTAATAGCTTTCCATTGTGAATATAAAACTATGAAACAAATGGCCACTATAAATATAAATTATATGCATTTCAACTTTATAAATAAAAATATTATTTCAAATGAAAATAATAAAAGTGCATTTGAAAGTGTATATATATATAACTATTCAATTAAAATGACAACATAAACAATAACATTCATAAGTACATAATTAAAATTGCACTAAGGTTTACATTTAATAAAGTGTACAGATTTAATCTTCTTACATGAACAGATTATATAAATGTATAGATCACATATACGATATATACATTTTTAAAGGGCGCTAAACATAATATAAATTATAAAAGGGCGCTAAACATAATATAAATTATAAAAGGGTGCTAGCATAATATAAATTATAAAAGGGCGCTAAATATAATATAAATTATGTACACAATTATATAGAATGACAAAAAGAAATGTGCAGATAAAATGTAGAAAGTAAAAATAACGAAAATAGCGACAAGTGTGCAGAGAATTGAAAAAATACTACTTAAGTACAATGTAATACAAGAAACATGCACGTATTTAAGTATGTGTTAACCAACATTATCACCCCCAGATACAGAAAATGAACTTAAAGTGCACACGGTAAAGAAATTACTGAAAACAAATTAACGCTTGTAAAGAAACAAAGTTAACAGCACACATATAAAATTAAATATTTTAAAGCTAACATTTGTAAACAAAATTTAAAGCACACAAATTATACAAAGACAACACGCATTTATAAATCAAATATTTAAAATCATCACCTAAAATTATTTAAGGAAAGAAACTAATATTAGACTAAAGCAGCCAATACATATATAATTATTAAAAAATCATAAAATCATTCTATTCACCGAGTGATGTTATACGTAAATAAGATCATAGTATAAAGGTTGTTATATTTGTCCAAATATTACCTCAGGTGACGAACGTTGCTAAAAGAAATGATCAAAGGAGAAACGAAAATTTATATAATATAAAGCAGTCCTCGAAATAGCCTGTAACCTATCGAAAATATAAGTTCATGGCAGATAAAAATATGCAAATGCAAATGTAAATATGACGCCAAAATGTGTAGGGTTTCCGCACTTCGAAGATGCAATCTTAACAAGCTCTCAACACACCCAGCCTCTGTTTGTCCTAGTTGTTTAGTTTGGAACTTGTCCGTTTGAGGGCGCCACAATCAGGCTGCCAAGATGGCGGCCTTTGAAGCTTGGCCTCCTTAGAACTCTCGAGGGATAGGACAAGTCTTATCGGTGGAATTTTATACTTCCAATCCCTACCACCGATCCGAGTAGAGCGGTAATAAAACGACAGAGAAAACCTCTGGCCGAGTGGGGATATTTTGATTTACAAGTTCTCAGCTCAAAGCCGAGGGACTCGCAAAGCGCTTGGAGTGGAACTAGAAACGCTGCCTTGCGCAGGGCGGTGATACATAAAATTTGATTTGAAGCTCACTCGCGGGAGCTTGTGTACACTTCACATTCCAAGCCAGTGCCCCATCCTACTCCAAGTACGGTTTAGTGGTTTTTTCTTTCTGTGTGTATCTATCTCTCCAGTCTGGTACTTCGTATTTGTATTCCGACACTACACATTGTAATTAAGTTACTGCACTGCAAAAAGGCTTTCGCTCTAATAACAGATGTGTAAAGGTACAATGCTAAATAATTACACTTATATATCTAGTGTAAGATACATGTATGTTTAAGTATGTTTAAAGTGAGTACACAATACTTATAAATAGACATACTAAGGCAAATACACGCACACGTACACAACACACATATGTGTGTAAATGCACAAATATGTCAATGCTGAAGAGAGACATAAGCAATGTGGACAAATAGGATTGAAAAAGCGAGAGAATACCCTGTGGACGTTGAAGACAGGTATACCCTTGTGGGTGATGAAGATAGAGGTACCTTACACCTTTGTGGTCGATGGAGATAGAACTGCCCAATGTATGATGGAGAGACATATGCTGATTGTAGAGTGAAAAAGATTTCTGAGGATTGTCGAGAACTCCACACACACACACACACACACACACACACACACACACACACACACACACACACACACACACACACACACACACACACACACACACACACATACACACACACACACACATTTAATACTTTATATTGTTAATACGTAGTCATTGTAAGGAAATCTTAGGCAAATTATGCAGAGTTATGAAAATATTATTTTCATTTTGTTAATCGTCCTATTTAATTTATGATAAGAAACTTCCGCTAAGGAACTTGCATTCGATGGTGCAATAACCTGTTTACGAGTTGAGAGTATGTAGGTCACACTAGAGATGAGGGAAAGTCCGTTAACTGGATACGAGACGCCACATTTGGTCACTTGCGTTCCTTATCGTGACGTAGCGTTAATCCGCCAGCTGACCTCGAGTCATTCATATATACACATGAATGAATTGAAATTCTTTAGACGCTCATTATTCATCCACAGTGCCCATGTCCAAGGGTAGATAATTGCATCCACCATTAGACCGTTGCATGACTTTACACAGTGGTAAATATAGTTGACTTCTCCAACTTGTATTTCTCATTTGTAAAATATGGTATAAAATATTTATATGATTGATAAATGAATGTTAAATGATTGATGTATTTTCCTCACAGAAGCTAAGTGGCGTTAGCGATTGATACATTTGTAGAATGATCAAGATAGAATAACTACGTGTGTATTGCTATTCTCCCGCTGTTAAAATTGTTATAACGGGAAAGCGCTAATGGTGAATAGACGATCATTAACAAGCATCATGTGAACCACAGACTAAATTATATTGTATTGAGAAACTATACATTTGTAAAGCTAAATCATTTGTTTATTTAGATATTTTTACTGATTTGGAATTGTGAATTAGCTGTAGCTAATTAGTGGAGATTGTAAAGAGTAATCTATCGCCTTCACCACAAAGCCCATATAATCACTTATTATAACATGCTACTGTAGAATGATGTTATTCATTTACAACCGGTCTGGGAGTCTTAGAGATGAGACCCAAATCTTAGAGTCTAGAAGTTGGATCCAGAGGTTAGACTTGGAGTCGAACCTGGAATCTTCGAAATCTGTGGCCAACTGTTTGAGGACTACGCCAAGTGCAGTATCCGACGTTGGAGGGACCAGACAGAAGATAACTGCTGCGTGACTGTCAGAACCGCATGGTCAAATAGACAACAGCAACAGTTCAACTACTTCATGAACTATTAAGCTAAGTGGGATATGTCCCAGTGATAGACAGAACAGACAGTAGTATCGTGTATGTAGCCATTCAGAATTCTGGCTAAACAGGATAGATTAAATTCTAATAATCTGTGTTTCATTAATGTTCGTTTTTCTATAATTATTATGAGTTGTTATTAAATCTGTTGTTATCTTATCCATTGTAACATAATTGTTTGTAGCATGACTAAATTAGCTAGCAGGGGGGGGGGGCAAACCGTAATAAAGGATCATAAATCATACTTTATAAATAAGGGGAAGATAACGTTGCTTGCTAGGGCAAGTCAATTGATTTATGTAGCAATGTATCAGTGAGTAATAGCCTGAATCATCTGGCATTTCGTAGTTAATAAGTCAGGCTGTCGCTATTGTTAGAGATTACTCAATAACCAATATTGATAACTGGAAATCCAAAATAGGATAGAGTCATTAAACCTAGACCAGACACGTGACTCATTTATTTAATATGGTTTAATATTTGCAAATGCATACTGTGCTTTTCTATCTATATAACTTTACAATTACAGGATATATTGAACATATTCAATTATGAGGTAATTCTTACACTCATTTTACTGTTGAAAAATCTTAATGCCACTAGAATGTCAGCACACATTTACAACGAATCCTTTCCTGTTCATAAATCTTAAAACCACTGGAATTTCAGCACACATTTACTATGAATCCTTTCACTGTTCAGACAGGAGAAACTAGACAACCTTCTGTGGTCCTGTGGTTTGTCTGTGTCTTTGGAAGTCGTGCCATTAAGCATTTGTCGCCAAATTCTGCATCAACGGGTAAGATTGTAACATCCTATTAAAATATTGCATAACTCACATAATGCTTGTATGTAATCCCTTTAGTATCATAACTCACATAATGCTTGTTTGTAATCCCTTTAGTATCATAATTCACATAATGCTTGTTTGTAATCCTGTTTCTTTAGTATCATAACTCACATAATGCTTGTTTGTAATCCTGTTTCTTTAGTATCATAATTCACATAATGCTTGTTTGTAATCCCGTTTCTTTAGTATCAATTGCGACTCGAATCATTGCAACCTCTGTCTCTTTATTAATGAAAATGAAGGCGTAAAGTATTTGCAGTTTGATTTATTTATTTTTTTTATTTTTTTGCTTTCTTCTTGTTGTTTACGAAATAATTATTGGAAAAACTGACATTTTGGGGGTTGACTGATTACTATAGAAAATTCTTTCCCATGTTCGGTGCCATCGCCAAACCAGGCACTGATTTGACAAGGAAGAGGAAACCTGAGATAGTGATTTGGAGCGAGAATAGTTAATCCAGCTTTGCTAGTTTGAAAGACTCTGTCACAAGCTCTTGTACTCCATTTGCCTGATTTCAATGAGGAATTCATATTCAGAACAGATGCTAGCAATGCAATGCTTGGTGCTGTACTGATGCAAAAGCATGTTGATGTTCTGTATCCAATAGGTTAATTCAGTCATACATTAAATGTGGCTGAACATACTTATTCATCTTCAGAGAAAGAATATATCTGAATTGTCTGAGAGTCCATAAATTCCAAGCCTACCTATATGGCAAGTATTTTGTCATTCAGAGAGATTGCCAAACCTCTCACCTACTTAGCTCATTCAACTAAAGCAAACAGGTGTTTGACCAGGTTGTCATTACTACTACAACAGTATGGATATATTGTTGAAGTCATCAATGGCACAAACAGGTGTTTGACCAGGTGGTCATTACTACTACAACAGTATGGATATATTGTTGAAGTCATCAATGGCACAAACAATGTATGGGCCAATTATTTATCTAGAGCAGTAGAAATTGAAGTGTATATCCTGTGAAAACATTATATTAATAGTTTGTATCTTCTCCACTTTATAGTGGAAGGAATAATTTTACCCAGAGTTCATTTATATCATGTTAACATGATTATATATCACATGTAGAAAAGAAATAATGATAATGATTTTTGTATGTGATTTGCGTTTGTATTTCCTTAAGTGTCGAGACATTTTAATACTCAGTGATTGTTGATGCGTACAAATTATAATATCTTTGTTTCTAAAACATGTTGAATTAATTATGCATATGTCTCAACACTGGCATAAACATTTTGACTCATGGATATTTATGTATATGCCTTAAAACTGACAACATCGAATTTTGTTATTGTGTATAGTTATTCATTTTGTATTCTTTGGAAAGTTCACCAATAATGTTGAAATTTATTTCTAATAGAGCAGATGTTAACATGATGGTTAATATCTCAAAAGGAGGGCGGTATGTGACAGAGTAAATTTGCATCCTCTTATTTCTAGTCTTAATTGTTATATAAATTGTTAAGTAATAGTGAATGGTTGTATCCTGAGTTATGTTTGTATTGAAATAAGTTTGCATCCGTTTTTTATTTGTGTTATGCTTGCTTGTTTTCTTTTGATATTTCAATATTTTTAGTTCATTTTATTCATGTTTCGTGTTCTTCCTTTGCATTCATGATGAAGATTAAGTTTATGCTGGTTTGGTTGTTTGTTATTTAAGTGTTTCGAATTCTGTGTAGCCATATTTATTAATCTGTATGTAGATATATTTATTAATCTGTATGTAGATATATTTATTAATCTGTATGTAGATATATTTATTAATCTGTTTGTAGATATATTTATTAATCTGTTTGTAGATATATTTATTAATCTGTTTGTAGCCATGTTTACGTATGTTTTATGACTGCAGTTCTTTTTTATTTCTTTCTAGTCCCTTGTAACTATGGTTTTAGGAATGTTTTTGCATGTCATTTTGCTTCTTTTTTTATTTATTACTAACTCATTAACTTTGATTATGTCTCCTTGGTTGTAAACATACTTTTGCAGATGTTCTTTTTTCTTTTTCTTTTTTAAAAGATGCTTTATGATTGTAATTAATTAAATGTTCACGATGTTATAAGTGTAAATTCAGTAGCTTGAATTTTTGTAGTGTTATCAGTGTAAAGTCTTAAAATTGCTTCTTTTTTTGTTGTTGTCAAAACGTTACATTGCTGGGTTGATTTTTTTTAGTGTAAAGTGTTAAGCTTGTTTTTTTTTGAAATAAAAAAATGTTTATTTTAGTGTAAATCCTTAATCTTCATTTTTGTCAAAACGTTAAGATTTTAGTGTAAAATCTTAAACTTGATTTGTATCTGAACCTTATGTTTGCAGTGTTATCAGTGTAAAAATGTCTTGTTTGATTTTTGTCAAAACGTTTTGTTTGTAGTGCTATTAGTTAAAGTCTTAAGCTGATGATTTTTTAAAATGTTATGTTTGTAGCGTTATCAGTGTAATGTCGTAAGCTTGATGTTTGTCAAAACGTTATATCAGCAGTGTTATTAGTGTAAAGTGATAAGCTTGAATTTTGTCAAACCTTTATTTTATTGCAGTGCTGCAAGTGTAAAGTCTTTCGCTTGATGCTTGTCAAAATGTTATTCTTTTATATTTACTTGTTTTACCATGATTATGCATATCTTGTTAATTGTCATGTAATTTGCTATTATTAAAAGTATATCTTGTTAATTGTCATGTAATTTGGTATTATTAAAAGTATATCTTAAAAAGCATATACCTTGTCTCCACATGTTTACTTGTTTTTTTCTGTAATGTGTGAATTCTGATAGAGTTTGATTCAATCTTTTCTCGAATTCTGATTGTGGATGTTTCTATTCCCTCCAATCCTAATTATGTCTATTTCTATAAGTTTGAATCATGGCTATGAGTCTGTGCTTTAAATTCTGACTATGTCTCTATACAATCTTGGTTGTGTTTATTTCTGTTTGAAAGAATGTTGATTATGTTTGTTGTCTGAATACTGGTTTGTTTGTTTCTATTTGCTTGATTTAAGTTCATGCATGTTTTTATTGGCTTGGATCCGGGTTATATATTGGTTTTATTTGTTTGAATTCTATTTGTCTGATTCTGTTTCAGTCCTGATATTGTAGTTTCTGTATGCTTGAATCAAGTTAAATCTGTCCGAAAACTGGTTGTTTCTTTTTTTCCAGAATCCTGGTAATTTCGCGGTATTTTTGAATCCTGACACAGCCTATGTATTCTATGAAAACTAATTATTTTCTATTGATACGGTTTGAAAATTGACTACGTCTGTGGTAACTTTTAAAATCCTGGTTATGTCCCGATTTTCTGTGTTTAAATCCTGGTATTGTCCTGATTTTCTGTTTAAATCCTGGTATTGTCCTGATTTTCTGTGTTTAAATCCTGGTATTGTCCTGATTTTCTTTGTTTAAATCCTGGTTATGTCCCGATTTTCTGTTTAAATTCTGGTATTGTCCTGATTTTCTGTTTAAATCCTGGTATTGTCCTGATTTTTTGTGTTTAAATCCTTGTTATATCTTTGTTTTTCATGTAACTATGATTATTTGTGCTTCGTTTTATTAATATTTAAATTTCTATTTCTATTGATGTTTTTATTATTTTCATCTATGTGTGTTTGTACGTCTGTATTCCTTTCTTGCATTTTTGTCTTTAAACTTCTGTTTGCTTGTGTTAATATGTCTGTTATCGTTCCTTGCATTTGTGTCTTGAAATCTCTGTTTGCTTGTGTGAGTATGATTGTTATCGTTTCTGCATTTGTGTCTTGAAATCTCTGTTTCCTTGTGTGAGTATGTCTGTTATCGTTTCTGCATTTGTGTCTTGAAATCTCTGTTCACTAGTGTCTTTTCTTAGTCATGGCCATGATTGCATTTCTATTACTTTTCATCCTTGTTTGTATTTGTTCTTCTGCTTGACCGCTAGTAATTAGTTTTATTTCTTTCTTCATCTTTTTTCTTCTTTTATTTTCTTTGGTGTAGGGTCGAAGTTCGATGATTGCAGATGATATTATTTGAGTCTGTCTGTTTTGCATAAGAAATGGGTGTTAGGTTCTTTTAATATTAGTATTTTTTATTAAAATTGAATAAAAAATTAACTGTACGTAAAGTAACAATCTCTCTCTTTTTACACTCTTTCATTCGCCTCCAAAAATAAAGATTATCTGCACACACATTTATGGAGATCTCACAAAAATGCACGCACACAATCAAACGTAATCGTCGAATATGATTTTATTCCTCTGTATTCAGTATATCACAATAATAAGACGTAAGCTGTATTGAACACAGCCTAATATTATATTTATCTTTATTAAAACAACAAGTGTCACCAAAGCATTCATATTAACGCCACGATAATTTTAGTTTTCATGTGTTATAAAAGCCCCACAGAATACTAAAATATTCATAAAGAATTCGGCACAATTATATAGCTTTATTATTAAAATAGTACATGGCTCACATAAACGCCTAAATGATAATATTCCTCTTGTGTTAAAATTTTACACGACTCAAAAAGGCTCCTTCCTTATAATTTCCCGCTTGTATAGTGCATGTAAGAAAGACGCCTAATTGATAATATTCCTTTTGTATTAAAATAACACTTGATACCCAAGACGATATCATCATTATATTCTTCTATTATTAAAACTGGACGCAACATAAACCTATATCTGATAATAAATACCGGAAATGAGCGCAATTTTTAAAATGATGCAAATATTTTCTTAATATTAAAATTAACCTAGTGTTACTGTATATTTACTTCTAGCTCCTAATTCTTTCATTTATTTGGAACTTATCAGTGACCTGCAGCATGAATTAGCAAAGTCTGATTATTATGTTTGGCATGGAACTTTTGTTGAAGTAAGGTGATTTGACTCATCCCAAAAACAAACCCTCTTTTTCTCCAACGCTAGTACTGTGGTCTTCAGCCTCAGGTCTGACGACCTATAATTACAAAGTCCAGTAATCATAATCAACGTTTTCTCACGTATTGGATTTCCATTTACTCCACAAGTCAAGTTATTCGGAGTCAGCTGTCGCTCATGACTGCTGATAGATAGATAGATAGATAGATAGATAGATAGATAGATAGATATATAGATAGATAGATAGATAGATAGATAGATAGATAGATAGATAGATAGATAGATAGATAGATAGATAGATAGATAGATAGATAGATAGATATCATTTCGCCTTATACCCATAGCATTTACCATGAGTCTGACCGTCAAGTGCATTTGTTTAAAACGGCCACTACTTGTAATTGACATTCTCACGTGTGTTGGGCGGCATTGAAAGTCTAATCTTAACTTTCAGTCTGACCACAATGTAGTCGCTTTGATGGGTGGAACATCAATTTTCCAAACAATTCATGTATCCTCACTCTTTCAATGAATCCTATTATATTCATTCGTTTAACCTGTTTCGACCATGCAGTTAACTCTTTAACTTTAATGGACTTCAATCCTCCCATCACAATTCATTTACGTCTCTCATCCCTTCATAGTTATCATTTTCACTCATTTGTATCCATTCACGCGAATCTGTCAGCAACTATCATTATTTATTCGCTTCTCAATAGTTACCAACTTCAGTAAATTCGTTAACAATCACCCCGTTAAGTCAACCAGATAACAGTCCAATACTTCTTCCATCCCTCAGCTATGCTGTCAACCCGTCAATAATTATAAATTTTGGCGTAACCAAACAATAGTCAATTCATTCAATCAACATGTCATCCCTGTCTTTCTTTCCGTCAAAAGATCCCATTAAATAAACCCGTCATTACTGTATCTTTCAGTCAATCTGTCATTACGTATCTCCTTCCGTCAACCCGTCAGTATCCTTGTACATCAGTCAATCCGTCAAGAGTCTATAACTTCAATCAACATGTCAATGGGCTCCATGTCATTAAACCCATCAACAATCATCCACACTGGCTAACACATCAAATTTCTTTACTTTACTCAACTTATAATAATCGTATTTTACAGTCAACTTGCTATATCATCCACGTCCGTCAACTCATCAATAATTAGCACATTAGTCAAATAACATTTTCACATTTATCTACTTGCTGATTCATGCGCTGAATTATTATATGTATATCTGTCTTCCGTGCAATTATTCTTCTGACGTTTTCCTTTTGAGCGGTTATCTTTTCAACAACAAAAAATAATGCTCTCTTTGCAATGTGTGTGTATTTTCAACAACAAAAAATAATGCTCTCTTTGTAATGTGTGTGTATTTTCAACAACAAAAAATAACGCTCTCTTTGCAATGTGTATGTATTTGACAATCTCCATTAATTGTTTTCTTCTTGCATGGTTGTCTTTTCAACAACAAAAAATAACGCTCTCTTTGCAATGTGTATGTATTTGACAATCTCCATTAATTGTTTTCTTCTTGCATGGTTGTCTTTTCAACAACAAAAAATAATGCTCTCTTTGCAATGTGTATGTATTTGACAATCTCCATTAATTGTTTTCTTCTTGCATGGTTGTCTTTTCAACAACAAAAAATAATGCTATCTTTGCAATGTGTGTGTATTTGACAATCTCCATTAATTGTTTTCTTGGTTGAATATATTTTTAATGTTAGATTTTATTTATTTAAGAAATTAGCATAAAAATAATTTTGAGATCATTGGAATAAAAATATATTTCATTATATAAATACTTTAAAATTGTTTGTTGTTTATTAAGTTGTATGTATAAAATAAATTTTTCTCCATGTATATTATTGCACGATGTCTCTATTTGGGGTGGAAGTGAGGTGTTTAAATTAAATGTAATCTGACGTAAACATATTTCATAAGTAAAAATATATTTCGCACTAATTAATTTAATTTTTTTGTGCTTTCCTTTACATTAAAATTTTATATTCAATACATGACTTTGAAGGCTAACAACTTTGAATGTCTCTAACTTTTCAGATTATGCAAAGCGGCAAAGCAAAACTGCAACAGTACAACTGTAATCAAGTGACTCCGAACTCAGAGCCTTATCCATATAACAACTTTCAACTCCTCAAATCCATCTCAGTAACAACAATCTACACTGTATCTTATTAACAACAATCATAGTCATATCTTAATTAGCAACAGCCACAAGTATGGTATATTCGAAATGACTGCACACAGTTTATTTCTAGGTAACTTTAAACAGCTATATCTCAATAAAGCCAAAACCCACTTATATTTAAATAATCACAGTAGACAATTATATCATGTTTTCCGAGTACAACAAATCACTGCTTCATCACAGTAACAGAAGCTTTTGTCAGTCATAGGTCTATCAGATAATGGCAAATTCTGATAACTATAACCCATGATAGTCCACAGTTATATTCAGATAATAAGACAACTAAATGCAAATAATGACAAACCACGGCACATTTCACTAATAACAAATGACAGCTTTAACTAAGTAAACCGAAAAACCATATATTGCAAACCACAACTATGTCCAAGAAATAGCAGTCACCCATATGTCTAATCAATGATACTTAACAAGCAACTAATAATGATAATTCCCAATTTTATTTAACTTAATTTTACGTAACCGCCCTTATGCTGGAGCATGAAATGATAAATTCAATTACATCAAGTAATGACAACCTACATGTTTAGGACATCAAAACTATAACCAAATAACGACAACCCACCATGAGAGAAACATCACCAAACTTCATATGGAAGATATTTACATCACTTGCAAGAAGAGTTTACTGTGTGCTGTCCCAAGGGAAATAACCATGGACTGCTGCGCTAACTAAGCCCCTTAGCAATGCTACGCCGATCTGAAAAGAAACAACCGAAAATATTTGTTTATCTGTAGGTAAATGAAATGTGCTTGCCCAAAACTATTGTATTATTGTTATTATTTATGATCTAAAACTACACTCTTATTATTCAATTAATTATCACTGCACTTTAAAGTGACACAAACATACATTATATTGTAAAACGACTGCTCCGTCGTACATTTGCAGAGATTGTTTCTTCCCTTCATGTTTATCAACTTAATATTCTTAATCTCATCATTTCAACACCTATCACAATCAAAACCACTGCCATCATCATCACATAATTTAGAACTGTAGTTAGCATACTTGTAATAATGTGATTATGTTATTTTGGAGAATAGACAATTATCAACAGCTAATAAATATGGATCTGCTTTGAAATCTGAGAGCCCTCTTCCAAAACGTCTCTAAATTAAATTTTAATTAATGAACATTTTACTAACGAAAGTATTATGAAAGAATAACACTCAACTTAATCAAAGTTTTACTATTCCAGTGGTTTTAATAGTTATACTTTAGATCATTTATAGAATACTCGTTAATATTCCACTGGTTTTAATAGTTATACTTTAGATCATTTATAAAATACTTGTTAATATTCCACTGGTTTTAATAGTTATACTTTAGATCATTTATAAAATACTTGTTAATATGAATATGAATAAGAAATGAGGATTTCCTAGAATGAAGATTTCCAATTTATAACGAATATTTTAATGGACAGCAAGAAGAAAGCAAGAACTTCCATTAATGAAGATGTAAAACAAAACGTTCCTATCCCATTTGTTCATGGACTGAGGAACGTTTACTGGTGAATGATACGTGATTGATTGGTTTGCTGTTTATTTTCTTTGTTTAAATACAAATGTATTTGTTTTAATGATGCAAAAATATATAATTTTTATTTCCTTTGTTTAAATACAGATTTATTTGTTTTAATGATGCATAAATATATAATTTTTCATTTTTGTTTCTTCTTACACGTTACTTGTATGTCTTAATAATATGAGGCCGATTTTAATATAAAACAACAAACAATTCTTTCTTATATATTTAATTTTTAAAAAATTAAAAATAAGTAAAATATGCAGTTGCCCCATTTGTTAAAATTCCAGTAAACGTAATACTAATGTCTTGATTTTAATTATCATTAGGATCAACACCATTGTCATCATCATCAATAATTATATAATTTATTATTATGATTGATTATTTTATTATATAAACAAACATTATTTTAAAAAAGCAATCACTCAAGTATCTTTAACTCATACAATATATATGTAAAGGAGAAACATTAAGATAAAGAAAATATAATTTAAAAGAAAAATTATCTTGTATTATTTAAGATTGTAGGTTATGTATGCAATGAATTGTTTAAGCGAATACCTTAAAAGAAAAAAAAACCAAAACATTAATGCATACTTAAATCAGGCAGGTTATGTGTAGTAGAAACCATTTGAGCGATTAATACACAACTAAACATTTAAACAATCATGCATACATAATATGTTTAGGTCATGACTATGCTTATATTCATTTGTGTCGATTTGTCTCATCCACCACTTCAGGACGAAGAAAGTTAAGTAAACTACTTCAGCAAGGAATAAGCTGAGGTAAATCTGTTCAGCGTGGCAAAGGTTGAGGTAAACCTTTTCAGCACGGCCAAAGGTGGGGTTCAGGTAAACCTTTTCAGCACGGCCAAAGGTGGGGTTCAGGCAAACCTTTTCAGCACGGTCAAAGTGGGGTTCAGGCAAACCTTTTCAGCACGGTCAAAGTGGGGTTCAGGTAAACCTTTACAGCATGGCCAAAGGTGGGGTTCAGGTAAACCTTTTCAGCAGGGAAAATGTTGAGGTAAACGTCTTCAGGTAGTAATAAGCTTTAGGTAAATATCTTTAGACAGGAAAAGTTTCAGGTAAATATCCACAGCGAGGTGCAAGTTAAGTTCAACATTTTTAAGTAGAAAAGAACTGAGGTAAATATTTTTGGCTAGGAAAATGTACAGGTACATATATTATGTGATATGCTGATTGTGAATGTATGCAGATATATTTTGTTTTTAGTTTGAAGTGCATATTCACCTCAGGTACTGACCTTTGAAACTGAAAACACTTAGCTTAGAGAGTCGCTCAAATTGTTTATTGTTTGTCAAATAGTAGGAAGCTATTCCCATTTTCACGATTCGTATTTTTTACTTGGTATCTTAAAAATCTTGGCGTTCCGAATGGAAATCAGAAACTATTAGATTATGAAGATAAAAACAGTTGTGCATACATTAATTATTGTAGGGACATATTTAAAACAGGAACTGTATAAATTAAAACATTATTCAGAGATGGTATAGAAACTGATAAAATGGATGTAAAGGAAAAAACAAGCAAATATTGGCAGCTAACAATAATACACTAAATAATGCACAATTTTACAGTAATTGAGAATAGGTTTATTGTAAAGAGAATGAACTGGTTCAGAAATATGATACAGAGACATCAAAGGGCAACATCGTAGGCGATGATATACACACATAAAGGAACAAATATCCAAGACATGGAACAGTATATTGGTAAGAGAGAAATATCATAATACATTACAGAAACTGGTATCCAAAACATGGCACTATAACTGATAAGAAAAATATGGTACCGCACATAAGAGAACACGTGTCTGAGATACTGCACTATATATTGATAACAGGGATATGGTGCATGCATTCTAGAAACACTAAAGAGTATTACACAGACACTCGTGCGCATTAAGGAAATTTTTCGATTCTATGTACATTGTAGCACATGATAATGTTGCAACCTTTGTCGGAGACAAGCATTATAAACCCGAAGGAACTACTGCCACACTGAAACTACTGCCACACTCTGAAACTGTCCACCACCGCTCAAGTGTAGTGACGCCTTTTAAAATACACGTATAGTTGAGAAGTAGTGTGCATGCAGTTTCAGTCTTGCACATATTTCCTTGTGTGCGTAATGTATACGACAAATTGTTTGATTTGATGACTTTATAAAATAATTCGCCACTAACAGATTCCTAGGTGGTGTTCATTTGATGTCCATCGTCCGTGGATTTAGCAAGCGATACTAGTTGCTGTTATGGTCTCACGGGTATAGAGAATGTAATGCCACCTGCTGAACATTTAATGTATCCTGCATTGTTTGCGTGTTTTCAGAGTTTAAATAAGCTATTTCATGTGTTATCCTGCACTATACCGAGTTTTCGGAATGTGTACGCTAAGAAGAGGGCTCAGCTTAGTTGGAAGTAAGATCAGTGCAGCAAATATGAGTTAACCGGCATTATGTCGTATTAGAATGTTAATTCAAAGAACACGAGTTAACCGGCATTATGTCGTATTGGAGAGTTAATTCAAAGAACACGAGTTAACCGGCATTATTTCGTATTAGAAAGTTAATTCAAAGAACACGAGTTAACCGGCATTATGTCGTATTAGAAAGTTAATTCAAAGAACACGAGTTAACCGGCATTATGTCGTATTAGAAATTTAATTCAAAGAACACGAGTTAACCGACATTATGTCGTATTAGAAATTTAATTCAAAGAACACGAGTTAACCGGCATTATGTCGTATTAGAAATTTAATTCAAAGAACACGAGTTAACCGGCATTATGTCGTATTAGAAAGTTAATTCAAAGAACACGAGTTAACCGGCATTATGTCGTATTAGAAAGTTAATTCAAAGAACACGAGTTAACCGGCATTATGTCGTATTAGAAAGTTAATTCAAAGAACACGAGTTAACCGGCATTATGTCGTATTAGAAAGTTAATTCAAAGAACACGAGTTAACCGGCATTATGTCGTATTAGAAAGTTAATTCAAAGACCACGAGTTAACCGGCATTATGTCGTATTAGAAATTTAATTCAAAGAACACGAGTTAACCGGCATTATGTCGTATTAGAATGTTAATTCAAAGAACACGAGTTAGGATAAATGGAAGAAATTTGTAGCGTACTGCTGAGTGAGTGCATACATACACGGTGCTTTGCGTGTCACGTCACCAACAATAGCAGTAAGTTTTAGCTTCTCTTTAAACTGTTAAATGAGAAAACGTGTGGACTATATAACAGTATATTTTAGCCTCTATTTAAACTGTTAAATGAGAAAACTTGTGGACTGAAAGACAGATGAACGATTGGGCAAAACCTGCCACATAGCAAACACTCGATTTAAATAAACTGCAAGTACCAGTGATGCATGATGAAAGAAACAGTCCTAAATGTAATGGATTATGGAAGATACTAATAGTTAGTACTGAAGAGTGAAAGCGGTATCTTTATATTTTAATTCTTGTGCTGGTTACATATCTGTGACATCAGTGGAAAAAAAAATTATCTTTGTTTGCCCTTGGGATATTTAATCTTCTAATCTAATCTGGGTGACTTCCTGTCAGTTGATACATTGTACATGGATAGAGAGGGAGAGAGAGCGAGAGACAGATAGCAGACTTAAGGACACAGTACAATATTCTTAGCAACCTACTTCAGTGTATGCTGTAATAGATTTATATGCATATTACAACACACTATCTTGCTTTCGTCTCAATGAAATGCTTCAATGCTTAAAAACACATATTTTCAGACGTACAAAAGTATCTCTGAAATACTATTTGTCACTAAATCAGTACAAATCACAATCCTTTAAATAACTGAATGTTCCAAGTTACACGGTAATTAAAGCTAAGAAATAGCATCTATAATTTAGAACAAATCTTGATAATATAAACGTATCTTATAATCAACAATATTACCTGAAAAACAATTGTATATTTCACTAGCAATCATTAGAAATTAATAATTAAAAACAAACACAATTTGCTGAGTGAAAACAACTTCAGTACATTCCTTACATCTGTATTAACATATTAAATAAAGTTAAAGGTACATAGAGTAATATAATATTAACGTAATAAATACATTTACAGCTACATAAAATATTTTAATATTAACATATTCAAGAACGTTAAAGGTACATAACGTAATATAATATTGACATTAAATAAAGTAAAAGGTGCTAATGTAATATGATATACATATATTAAATAAAGTTAAAGGTATATAAAGTAATAAAATAAACACATATTAAATAAAATTAAAGGTATATAAAGTAAAATAAAATGTGTACCCTTTCATTATATTACATGAAATGGAGACTTCTATAGATATATTTGCAATCAATGAAGCGCAGATGTGCGTGTGTATTGGCTTAGTAATGAATAACAAGGGATTGGAATATGTACACATTGCCATCTTTTTAATCGTACAGTGACATAATCATATACTGTAGATATATATTTATCAAGTCTCAGACCTCGTTGTAGAATAACAATGGGAAGAGAAGAAAACAAGTGATGGAACATAACTAATTTTAGCTTTGTGTAAAGTGTAGATCGGCAGATGAAAGGGAATTGCTCACCTGTGCAATCTTAGAAAGTTAAAAATAAACATACACATTTCAGGCAAAAAATTTTACAGCACAAAATAATGAACATACACGACATATTGTAAATAAATACCAAATTGAGTATGTATCCACATAATTGCTATTATTTTAATTTTGTTCTACATTGACTATTTAAGAACCTTAATGGCTAATGTCCATTGTATGTATATTTAATGCATAAATACTTATATATCATATACCCCTCCCTTTCCCCCACAACCCCCTCACCCAGCGCGAAAGCGGTGGAAGCCGGAAGCGTCCCCTACATTCAATCAATATACAATATGCAAAACCTTTCTAAGTCGTCAGGCACACAACTTATTTTGTATAAAGAAAATCCTTTTACAGATATCAACACAGGTGAAGGTCACGAGAAAGCTAAATGAAAAGAAGAGGAAAAAATATCCAATAATAAACATAGATCTATGGGTCACACATCTAAAATTTAATAAGAACTATCTTTCGATAATGTAAGTGTTCAGTTATGCAATCCATAATCAACACCGGTAAAGTGACAACTAATCATTCCTTTCTAAAATCCCTCTGAAAACGCTTCACTAAAAATCAATGCCACTCATTAAACTGAAGATTCACAACTTCTGGTCTAGTAATAGGCCTACTTTTAGATCTCTCCTGAGGGATTTGTCATCATGCTCTTCACGAAGAATTTATTTCGTATGATAAGAGATAACACATGCACGGAACAACTGTTATTATAACATGTTATGTAAAATTGTCTGATAGGGTAAACAGGAAGACACTTTTATATAAATTATACAAAATTACAAGTGTAATCATCTGTGCACTTGTTAGGAGAGATAGCTTATACCTCTATAATATCTCTAAAACAAATTTGTTTTCCTTTCGTGCCTTTTGTTTCAATAGGCCGTGCATCTTGTTTTAACAGACCTCACCATGCTGTATCTCGCAGTAGTAGTAAGTTAAACCAAAACTATGACTTCACTGTACGTCACTGAAATAGATTATAGACATGAACAAATATAAGGATAATATGAACAGACTGTAGTAATGAACAAATATAAGGACAATATGAACAGATTCTGAAAATATAAGGATAAGATAAATAGACTATAGACATGAACAAATATCAAGACAATACAAACAAACTATGAAAATGAACAAATATAAAGACAACACAAACAAACTATGAAAATGAACAAATATAAAGACAACATAAATAGACAATGCAACAACAAATACAAGTAGATAGAACCGCTTCAAAACATACCTACGCAAAGAATGCTGAAGGGTTCTGATATCAATCATTAACTTCATTTTAAAATGGTAAAATCAATTTTACTGAAAACATTAAATAAAAATATAACGGTTAATACAATTGGAATACAAGTAACTAGAAAGCGCACATGACCTTCAGAATGTTACTGTTTAGAGAGATCCATTTCAAAACACTCAAAGAATAATAAATATATGTTCCTATCATTAAAATAATAAATATAGGACTATTTTGTATTGCATTCTGCAGTGTTAATGGAATATATGATTGAATTTCTTCGGCAAGGTTGTTTTATCATTAAACATTTACAGTTTTAAACAGAGCATTTATCCATTAATGCATTATCTCCCTTTTACGACCTAGGTCAGCACCCTAAGTGTTTAGGATATGATACATTCTTTTAAATGAAGCTTACATTCATTTCACAAGCCAAACATATGCTGGTTGCATTTGAAAAAATAGCGCATTTCGCTTTTTAGATCAAAGAACCTATAATCTGAATAAACACATTAAAGGTGCAGAGGGTGAATGTCTGCCAATGACACCGAATATTTTCTCTACACTGAGGGGGAGAGAGAGAGAGAGAGAGGGAGAGAGAGAGAGAGAGAGAGAGAGAGAGAGAGAGAGAGAGAGAGAGAGAGAGAGAGAGAGAGAGAGGAGTGATATTCATGCTCTTTATCTCATTAAATCGAAATTTACAGAAACTTAACTGTTTACATTTTTTTTCACTAATCACTTTTATTTTTCAAGCTGAGTCCAGGATCAATGATTTCAGAGATGGCTTGTCATGATGTTACAAGCCAGACAATGATGATACTACTTCTAAGAAAAGAATAATTAGAGGAAGACTGTGAGAAGAAATAACAGCTTTGGAGCTGTTGGAGTTTACTGGCAGATAAGTTCTCTTTATGTTTTGATGGAATGTGAATAGTGACATGCTTCCAGAGAAGAGCACTCGCAGGTCAGGAAAGCGAAGGACATGTACTTGATGCATTTTATTGGTTAGAAAAATCCCGTACTACTGATTTGAGAGATCTGCTTCGAACATAAAAGCCTGATCTCCAGAAACAGAACTCGCCATTTTGACTACTTCTAAGGTTTGGAATAGCTGCCGCATTTATGTGGAAGTTATGCCTCTATAGCCCTTGCTAGCATGGTGGCTGAGAGGAAAGCCGCGATCTCAGAAATGTTGCCGTTTGCTCAAAGGACTTTTGCCTTAGTACCGGGTTTATTGTAAAGTTATCTCCCTTGCCTGTCCGGCTTTCCGGCATACGACATCTGGCTTGTGACCTCAGTATCCTTCTGTGGTCCCTTGATGTGCAAGTCGATGAGGCGTGACTGATCCGTCTGGTTATAAATGTGTCCCCCTTTCGTTTGTTCTTCAAGCTTGAGAATCCTTCTTAGCGATACTCGACTTGTTCCTCCAAAGTAATCTATATTAGTTTGGTTAAGAGGAATGTAACTAGGTTGGTTAGCTGCTAGGGTCGTATGTGCAGACGACACTGGATGGTAGAAAACTCTAAGGCTAAGCACTTCTGAATTTTTTAGACGACTTGCAATAGTGGTAAATGGGGCTAGAAATAGGTGGACATTTTAACATTAAATTTTCTCGAGTGATCTTGTCATTCGGACTTTAAAAGAATAAAGGAAAAATAATGATGGCAATATGCTGCACAACTATAATACAAATCAAACGTTACAGTACATTGCATGACTGCAATTGTGGAAATAACACAGAACAAACAATACCTTTAGAACATTACATCTGATTTATAGCATCTTTGATTTAAAATGAAATATAACTTTGTCATTTAAAGGGCAAGAGGTATCACCACGTCTTTTGAAAAGCACAGTCTATATAAGGAAAAGAAGTCTATTGAGCATTAGTGTATGTCCATGCACGAATTTCCAGACTTTGAAATATCCCGCTATAAGACATGGCAAAGTGGCTTCAAAAGTACACCTCAGTTTTAAGTGGCTAACAGTACACCTCAGTTTTAATTGGCTAACAGTACACCTCAGTTTTAAGTGGCTAATAGTGCACCTCAGTTTTAAGTGGCTAACAGTAAACCTCAGTTTTAAGTGGCTAAACGGTGATTAGATGAAAATACCAATAACTGCATTACACAGAAATGCACAGATAAATAATGTATGACACAGACAAATAATGTACGACACAGTCAAATGTACACAAATAATGTAAGAAACAGACAAATAATGACACAGACAAATAATTAATGTATGACAGATAAATAATTAATGTATGACAGATAAATAATTAATGTATGACAGATAAATAATTAATGTATGACAGATAAATAATTAATGTATGACACAGACAAATATAGACAAATAATTTATGACACAGACAAATAATTAATGTATGACACTGACAAATGCAGACAAATAATCTATGACACACAAATAATGTATGATACAGACAAATGTGGACAAATAATGTACGACACAGACAAATGTAGACAAATAACACTGCGTCAAAATTAAATGTAAGTTGTCTAAGATTTTCCAACTGATTTAGAATAATTTTGCACTGCTAAATTTGAAAATGACATCCGTTTTTTTAATTAGGTGACGTTTTTGATCTAATTTGATTTTTTACAAAATCTGATCTTATAGAAAATCGATTGCATTTTTGTAACATTATTAAGCAATTTATGTTAATATTTCTCTTCCAAAATTGGTTTTTAAATTAAAAAGAAATCGTTTTCTAACAATTCATTTATTAAATGTTACAAACGTTGATTAGTGTACATTGAATAATAGACATTGATAACAGTAAGTACATATAAATTCAATATTAGGTCATCATTGTTCAAAATTCAGGGCATGGACTTCCGTCTCTTCGAAATATAGAATGCGCAGCAGTAGGAATGTCCAACAGTAATCAGCCATCATGACTGCATCCCAGCGTCCCTGATACCTGGTTTTCATTCCTTTCATATCCTGATGAAATCTCTCCCCTTGCTTGTCGCTCATTGATCCCAGATTTTCAGGAAACCAATCCATATGTAAGAATAAATAATGCATTTTGATGCTCATGTTGCATCCAAGGTTTTTGAAAGCAATCAGCATATTGGCAACAAGCTTTGCATAGTTCCTGGCCTTATTGTTGCCAAAAAGGATTTTCACGACCAGAACAAAAGCCTTCCACGCTTCCAGTTCCACTTCATTCATTGAGTTTTCAAACTCTGGATCTCTGAGTACTTACGGAGTTGTGGACCATAAAAAATGCCAGCTTTCAACTTCTCAATGGTCAACCCTGGAAAAGCATGGCACGAGTAAGCGAAACAGCCGCCATCCTTGTCCAGAGCTTTGGTGAACTGTTTGATTAAGCCAGGTCCAGTGGTGGGAAAAGTGTCTTGTCTCTGTCCACCAGAGGGTTGTTTATGAGGTTCTTTGCTTTGCAAGGTACCAATTCCTCCTGTACAGGCCAATCCTGGTTCGTGTAATGCTGTGCTTTGTCCCTAATATCCCACATGCACAGAAAGCATGGGTACTTGGTGAATCCAGACTGTTGTCCCAACAAAAAGTTTACCATCTTCAGATCAACACAAAGTAACCATCCATGCTGATCAAAACGAATTTTATCCAGCACATACTTCACCGTTTCGTACTTCTCCTTAAGTGTAGTCGAGTGAGCTAGAGGTACAGAGGCAAACTGGTTACCATTGTGTAGTCGAGTGAGGTAGAGGTACAGAGGCAAACTGGTTACCATTGTGTAGTCGAGTGATCTAGAGGTACAGAGACAAAACAGGTAGCAGAACACATTTCAATGATCGCTTGCTGCTGTCAATGAACAATCTCCAATCTTCAGGTTTATGCTGTGGCACTCCAAGCTTGTGCAGAAGCTGCGCAATATCAGTACAATATACCAAGTCCTTCTCTGTAGAGAAAAAAACTGAGGTACTCTTGGATGTCTGTTGCGGTAGAAGGTGATGCGAACACTGTCAGAAAGGACGTTTTATTCCCTCAATCTGGATGCCAACAGATCAGCAGATGACTCTGACAAGCTGAGATCACGAACTAGATCATTTAGCTCCTTTTGCAAAAAAGGATTTGGAACATCATCACCAAGAACCACTAATTCTTCTTCTTCATATTCTTCAACACTAGAGAAATCTTCTTCACTAATGTGTAAGTTCTCTAGGGGAAGGTACTGGAATTTCATTACAATGAGCTACTGGACTACGTGCTGATTCAAGATCAGGATACTTAAGGCTGCACCGTTTTTTTCTGTTAATGCGTATCATCAATAGCGCAGAAGTAGCAGTCGGTTCCCTCCAAACCATAGGAATTCCAAACTTCAGATAACTCTATTTACCTTGGTCCAACGACGCAGATTCTCGGTGCATGTCTTCCATACCATGTGTGGCGCCCAAACTATATCCTGATCACCAAGATTTATACCAAAATAAGCATGATAAGCACACTTTATAAAACCTGTTGCTGTATTCCTGTTAAGAACAATGGTGTATTGCCACAGATGTAGCAAAATACGTCGGGTTTATTTTTGCAATGTCTTCTATCCGATTCCATTTAATTACCTAAAGAAGAAAAATATCATTTGTATCAATTATTAAAAAATATCTTATGTAACCTCTTCATAATTATGTAAAACACATTATAATTTGTTTATTTAAAGAAATAAGAAATAATTTTACATCATATAAATAGAAAGTATTATTCTTATATGTAAAACACACAAACAAACAAAATAATGTAGACAAATAATGTATGACACAGACAAATGTAGAGAAACAATGTATGACACAGACAAATGTAGACAAATGATGTATGACACAGACAAATGTAGACAAATAATGTTTGATAGACAAATGTAGACAAATAATGTATGACACAGACAATTGTAGACAAATAATGTATGACACAGACAAATGTAGACAAATAATGTATGACACAGACAATTGTAGACACATAATGTATGACAGACAAATGTAGACAAATAATGTATGACACAGAGAAATGTAGACAAATAATGACTGAAACAGACAAATAATGCATGAAACAGACAAACAAAGTATGCCACAGACAAATAATTAATGTATGACATAGCAAATAATGTATGACAGACAAATAATGTATGACACAGAGGTGTTAATATGCACATACAGCAGTGAAAATTACAAACGGAGGGATGCTAATATCGTACACTGAGTTCCAAACATATCACTCTGATATATAATTATTTGCAAATAGAGCCACTGAAAGTTATGAATATATCATAAACAGTAACAAAGGAGTGCATGTCACACAGCTGTTAGTAACATTTTTATTGTCTGATATTTCACTAATATGTGATGTTCTACAATTGTCTAGACAGTTACAAAGGAGTGCATGTCACACAGTTGTTAGTATCATTTTTATTCACTAATATGTGATGTTGTACAATTGTCTAGAGAGTGTTTGAAATTATTAGCTGGACATGGATTAATAACAATTGATAACTGACAGTATTTTACATGTTCAATTATAGCCTATTAGTTTGTTTCACTTAAGCTTCCAACATATATTTAATTTCAGGGGAATGCTAGGGGGCGCAAATGGGGGGTTGGGGAAGACTGCCTGGGGTGACAGCCAAGCATAATTTATTTTTGTTTGTAATGTTTAAAATATAAACTTCTTTATGAGGTTGGAAGAATGCCAAGGGAAGGATCCATGCAGTTGCCAAACAGTTCGCTCCAGGTATTAAATGCTTTAGATTGCCCACTGTTGGACAAGTGACTGTATCTGAAGTCTTTGTTGACTGCATATTTTCAAGTCGGAAGTTTCTGAGTTTTATGTTTTTAATGATTACACATTATATATAAAATGAATTAATTGAATAATTGCATTCTATTTTAAATTTAAAGTATTCCACCAGCCTCATAATTGCAAATGTTTATTAATGTATTAAACATTTTGAAGAAAGAAGTTATGAGCAATTATGGATAATTTACATTTTTAATTTATTAGTTAATGGTTAATATTTTATGATTCTTTTTAATTATACATAACTAATACAAGTGATGAGAATCTTAATTTATGTTATTAATAATTCTCCAGAAGACACCACTCGTCTCTCACTTGATGGTTATGTGGATGCTGTAAGTGTCTTATCTCTTCCACAACATTAAACAAACATTCACTGTCACACAATATTTCCTTAGGTGGAAAACCTTGAAGAAGAAGATAAATCTGTCTTTAATCTAGATTTATTGAGCCCCCATCCACCCACTATCTCTCTAAATATGGTTATCAATATGTGTAAGAAGGTCAGTAAATTTAACAATACATTTATTAAATCAACAATCAAATATACATCAAACAAATACAATAAAAAGATTACTTGACATCAATATTTTGAAACGACGTTCGAATAATTTCAATGCCTAAAAAGTCTTATATCCTAACAGACAATTCAGCAGATTATGCCAATATAAATAAAAGGGTAATTTCTTATCAGAGAGCAGAAATTGAGTTATAGAGATTATAGGGATAATAGTTTGTAAATAACCTTGGCAAGGAGATGCCGCAAAGTCTGTCGTGCTATTTCATAACAAAGTCACAATAGAATTGCCAGTTCTTCACGGGTTTCTCTAGCTTTCTGTAGAACGCTGATGAGCCACTATTCTCTTGAGACTAATCTGGGCGCTCCTTCGCCGTATTAGTTCCGTCAAGCAGAACAACAATGGATTAATTTTTAGTAACTTCCTTGTACCAGAAATTCCACGAGAGTCAAACATACTTTGCCACAATACGTCAAAAGAGTGCAGTGTATCCTTACACTTACGAAGTGGGGGTAGGGATTTCTCGAATCTACCACAGTCATAACGGTTTACAAATCAGTAAACCATGAAATTCTGGTTAAAAAAACAGAACACTGTTTCTTCCTATAAAGCTAATGGATGCCTTTCATGGCTGGAATTCTGCCACTCCAAATTCAAAATGATTAGAGAATACAATTCTTTTCAATAGGTAAACTTTGATTTCAGACCAGTGACTGGTATTGTTCTTGTAAATGTTAACCATTGGATAATAATTAAAAAAACTATCATCCACCTAAAACTGTTTAAGATTACATCAGCAAGTCTAGAACATTCTCCACCTGAGTCGTTTACTCCAACTCTTGGCACTTACAAAAGTATCATCCCAAGGTGGGGTCACTTTGACATTTAACACTTTTTTAACAATTGAGTTTAGACATAGAGATAGGCAAATTTACTCAGCCACATTCGCTATGCTAGATTCTTAGTATGAATAACATTTATTATTGTATATATACACTTTAATACACTATAATAGATCAGCTTTATTACTTGAACGGTTCACACCTGTCTACATGAGCAGTATATATGTCTACTGATTTGTCAGTGTGAGATCAATAAAATAAATTAGTCTCAGTTCATATGTAACCTATATATGTCTACTGATTTGTCAGTGTGAGATCAATAAAACAAATTAGTCTCAGTTCATATGTAACCTATATATGTCTACTGATTTGTCAGTGTGAGATCAATAAAATAAATTAGTCTCAGTTCATATGTAACCTATATATGTCTACTGATTTGTCAGTGTGAGATCAATAAAATAAATTAATCTAAGTTCATATGTAACCTATATATGTCTACTGATTTGTCAGTGTGAGACCAATAAAATAAAATAGTCTCAGTTCATATATAACATATGGTTCTGAAAGTAGTTAGAGTAGCAAGGAAAACAGCAAACTAGTGGACTAGATTTTTATTGTATAGTCAGGCTGATTGCTATGAACACAGAAGCACATGTGAGTACGTGTATTGATACAATAAACATTCACATGCACAATTATGCAAGCATAAATGCACACTTGCCAATATTATGTACATATACATATATACAGGTAGGTAGGTAGATAGATAGATAGATAGATAGATAGATAGATAGATAGATAGATAGATAGATAGACAGATAGATAGATAGATAGACAGATAGACAGATAGATTGTCCAGAGGTAAGAACTTGAAAATAATATACATTAAAAAAAATATTAAGACGCTTTTACATTGATTGCTACTTGATAGGAAGAAAGTTCAATTGTCGGAAACTTTACAATTCGTAACATACACATACTTGAACGCACGCATGCATACACACATACACACACACACACACACACACACACACACGCACGCACACACACACACACACACACACAAACACACACACAAACACACACACACACACACACATTCACTCACATTTAGTAACACACTTGTATGCACAGAAAAATAAATAAGCAAAAAATATATTAACCTTCTAGGCTTTGAACACATCAAGATATAAAAGATTTAATTAATCTAAATTGCTTCCACAATGGATACTATAGTTCTTTTTTGTAGTATCACTGTTTATTAAAGTATAGGATGAATACTTAAAGCATTTAGAATTTCTTCTGTTTAAAGTATAGGATGAATACTTAAAGCATTTAGAATTTCTTCTGTTTAAAGTATAATATGAATACTTAAAGCATTTAGAACTTCTTCTGTTTAAGGTTTGGGATGAATACTTAAAGCAGTTAGAACTTCTTCTGTTTAAGGTTTGGGATGAATACTTAAAGCATTTAGAACTTCTTATGTTTAAAATAAATTTGATCCTACATCTAGCACACTAATTCAGTTTACTGCAGCACCACCCAACCTCACTCTCCTCCAACCTTTTTTCTTCTTCCTCCTCCCAACTTATATTTTGCACGGTTTATTTTATTTTAAACATCCTGTTCTTTCACTCTACTTACACCGTCTGCCGTCCGGTCTCGATCCCCAGGGTGAATAGGTTTGTGATCACTAGGTCAGGTTGTAGACACTGTGAAGGAAACAATAAAACAAAGTAAAATAAAACATCAAATGACGGGCTTAGTGTTTGTTCTACTAAATTTGCTACAGTTGAAAAATTGTGTAAATTACATTGTTTCCGAGAGGAGTGTGCGCACTTGAAGGTGTTGTGAAGCTCATTATAAAGCCTCTTTGATCGCTTGGTGGCACAAAGGCGGTTCCGTTCAAAGCTTTATCAGTGACTTGAAGAACGAGCGATGAAAGGCAATGAAAATGGCAATGAAAACAGCAAAGAAAGTGGTGATCAGAGATCAAAAACTGAGCAGAAATAAAATCGCGCGTTTTATGATAGACGTGGCCGTGAGCTAATCAGTCGCATCATAGAAGGCGGTCGAAAAGCTCCAAGGAAAAAATGACCCTCTTAGGACATAAAATCAACACCTGAAAATTCTGTTAAAGACATATTTCCCCTGTGACCTAATGTGATGAAGTTCAGCTTGCACGTACAATATCTAAGTGACGAATGGTGACAGTGCCGGCGTTATGCAATATATTGTAGTGATAGCAATATTTAATAAAAAACTTTACTTGGTCTTTAACCTATACAGGATGTGATAAGGAGATATTTTCTTATATTTGTAATACATTTTCTACATGTTGCCCAAGTTAATATGATGACATTGTGAATGATATAATTATTCATACTTTCTACTGAGAGTTTGATTAAATGTTTTAGTTCTCTTGGATTACCTTCCTTTAAAGTTTCGTGAGAAATATACACTATATAAACTTTAACTTTCTCTTCCACCCTCTTTCTCACTCACTCACCAACCCACCCACTCACTCACTCACCAACCCAACCATTCACTCTCTCTCTCTCTCTCTCTCTCTCTCTCTCTCTCTCTCATATATTTAAATAGACTGTAGATTGTTTTCAATATAGACTTTCATTTTTGTGCACATAAAATAATGAAAATGAAATAAATATTGTATTTAAAATGTTGTCATTCAAACAGACAATTATTATGTGGATAATCCATATGCTTCTTTATATATTTAGTTTTTAAATGTTTACAAATTAATCAAATCTATTGTAAGAATTAAAAATATGATGCACCTAAATAAACTGATCAAATGAAACATACTTCTAAAAGAAAAATGGAAAATTTTGAATGATGCATATCAAGTTGAAATATATCTCAATTTTGATATAAAGTGGCGAACATAGATATAGAAATAAATGGCTGCACACTTCAAATAAGTAAATACATTTTTTTAAAAATAGCATTATACATGTCAAGAGTACATTGCTGCGCTAAATCCTGCTCAGCACGTTTTGTCACAACACTACAATCGCACTGTTGTAGGGACCATTAAAATTTAATTAATTTAAACATTTTAAGGAAGAAAGGAACCTCGAACCTTTTTTCTTCAAATATAATAAGAAAATAAAACAAGACGGTTCTAGATTTAAATTGTTTCGTTATCTTCTAAATTCGGAATGGGGTCAAACTTAGCTGACAACTGTCTGAAAAGGAGTTGAATAAATTAGCATAATGAATTACAAAATAAACACACCACTTTATCTCACTAAGAGCAGTGTTTACAGGAAACAAGCGCTAATTTCTTTCGCATCACTTTCAATTTCATTTTGCTGGAAACAATTAGTGTGCAGCAAGTAATTGCTAATTAGGACAGTACTAGGCCTGCGATTTTATTCAAACCAGTCAAATATTCGATTCACAAGCATACATTATGACACATTAATGCTCATTTGACGTTGCTGAAAAAATATGTTTCCTATTCGACAGATTCTTTCTTTCTTTCTTTCTTTCTTTCTTTCTTTCTTTCTTTCCTTCTTTCTTTTTTTCTTTCCTTCTTTCTTTCTTTCTTTCTTTCTTTCTTTCTTTCTTTCTTTCTTTCTTTCTTTCTTTCTTTCTTTCTTTCTTTCTTTCTTTTCTTCGGCATTTCTCGAATCAAATGCTTTGCACTTTTGTTTTATTATTTCTTTTATTACTCGGTGTTTGCTTCATTTCTCTTTAATTTGTCTTAATACAGTTAGCCTAGAAACAAACAAACAAAACCTTGATTCGTGTTTTCCCTCATACAGAATTATTTTTCGTATTTAATATTTTATTTGCATTTCTCTCTCCTGGCGGATTGATTTATTTTGACATTTTTATTGTTTTAATTAAACTCTTTTCATCCTTTATGTCGTGTGTTTTCATCTGGCGAATCACTGATACAGTTCGCACCAACAAATATTTCTCTTGAAATTAAAAAAAAAAATCCATCCGCACCAAAACGTAAAAGACGGTCATGTCTTTCCTTTTGTGAGTCAGAGAACGCAATTTTCAATAATAATTTATTTCATTAAATGTGCTTTAACCTTATCATTGTACACAAATGCATATGTAGTTATTCACACAACTATGCTAAATCAGTAAAAAGTACAGCATTTTACATATCAAAGAGAACGGCAGAAAAATTACGAAATCAACAGAGGAAATTAAATATAGAAAACTGTCCTTGGTCGTCATTGTTAAATATATTAATAAATATATTTGATTGAAATTACATTCATTAAATTCATTCCTAACCTGAATCCCTTTATATATTTTTCAGCTTTCTCTTTCACTCACGCAAATGTACATTCTCATGTAATATATGTGAAATAAATATGTGACCCGAAAAGTAACGACACATTTTTTTTCCCTTCAGTCTTTAAGTGTCAGCTGTTTACGTCCTTCGAATAAGGGACGCCACTCCATAAAGCAATAGCGCTCAGGCTCCAGAAGGGCAGTGAACTTAAATCAAGTTTGGCGATAACTCTTTCGCAATGGCGTGCTTGGACGTAGGGGACGATGCAACCTTCAGCACGTTTTAAAATGACATTCAATCTCCCTGGCTGACAATTCGAAACATAATTATCCAAAGGTTTAGGGGCCGGATGTGGCAGTTCATTTGAAGAAGCGGACGCTAACTAACTTGTCGCTAACATATTGCTGTCAGGTTGCTCGATTCTGGGTCTCAAGGAAACGAAGGGTTCAAGGAGTTTAGAGTGTGGGTAGGGCAAGAAAACTGTGGCTTATGGAGGGGGTTTCTTGGGGTGGTGGGGGCGGTGGTAAATGTAAGAGAGTAAAAAGGCATCATAAAGAAGGAGTTTTTTTTTTAATTTTCTTTAAATTTATAATACATTCACAAAATGAACAGGGTGTTTAAAGATGGCTAGCAAGATACATAGAAGAAAGTGAGTTGGGTCAAAAGTACAGGAAAAGCACACAGAAATCAAAGGGAGACAAATAGAAGTAGAAAGAACATAGGATAAAGTAAGAATGAGAACTGAAATATAAAGAGAATAGTTAAGAATTCAGAAGGTGTACATTAATTTTGAAATAATAATAAATCTAGTTTTATTTTATTTAAAAAAAACAAAAACAAAAAAACCAAACATTCGAGGGTAAGGACAGAAAATATGCAAATTTGACCACAAGTGTACACATTATACTCACACACATGTACACATCCGTCTATCTATCTATCTATCTATCTATCTATCTATCTATCTATCTATCTATCTATCTATCTATCTATCTATCTATCTATCTCTCTCTCTCACTCTCTCTCTCTCTCTATCTAACTATCTATGTATCTATCTATCTATGTATCTATCTATCTATGTATCTATCTATCTACCTATCTAGTAGTAGTAATAGTTTATATATATATGTGTGTGTGTGTGTGTGTGTGTGTGTTTGTGTGTGTGTTTGTGTGTGTGTGTGTGTGTGTGTGTGTGTGTGTGTGTGTGTGTGTGTGTGTGTGTGTTGTGTGTGAATTATTACCTCATGGTTTCTTTGTAGTACTTAGAATTGATAGCATAAATCACTTATGCAATTAAGTAAGTATTTGTGTGTAGTTTGTTAGATTTTAGGAATCTCAAAATAACAGGAAATTTTACAACCAAATGCCATAACACATCGAATAAAGGTTTCTCTACATTTTTATAAAACATCAATTATTATTATTATTATTATTATTATTCTCTTGATTATCTTTACACTATTACTACTACTATTACTCAGATAGATAGACAGACAGACAGACATATAGACAGATAGATAGATAGATAGATAGATAGATAGATAGATAGATAGATAGATAGATAGATAGATAGATAGATAGATAGATAGATGTGTTTGAATGTGCGTGACTTTAACAATAATGTTTTAAGCAATGAATGTCAATTTTCAAGAACACTCATGATTTATTTCACGCGACACAGCAGGGGGAGATACAAGTTATTGAAGAAACCGTACGCAAGAAACATAACCCAATTTACCACCCCCATCCCATGAAAATAAGCCTTTATTATGTGATGTATTGACTTTGTTTTTAATTCTATTTTTTAATTTAAAGATATATTTTTTAAGTGTTTCATTTAACTATCTTCTTATACTTTACCGTTACAGACTATCAGACAATGCGCACAGTGTAATAAAGAGGAGAAAACACTTCATTTCATAGTGGAAATAGTTGTCATTACTCCATGTGGATTATCTCCTCCTTTCCGAAAACCGATCTGACATATACCACTTTTGCAACCCGTCCTGGGGCGAGCCGGGCATGCGACTGCACAGACAGAAAGTTTTATGTGCAAGAGGGCAGTCTGTCACTGTTTGACAGCGACGCATTTCGGCCGCTTGGCCAGGGTTAGTGTTCTCTATAGAGGATTACCTCCCGTGAAGTAGCTAGAGGCATACGACGTACCCAGTGGGAAACACCATGAGATAGGTCTGAAAAAGGGATAAAACGGCCAGAAAGGCAGGAGAGATAAATGCGTAGATTAGTAGATTAGCATTCCTTCAACCTTGTAGAGCAGTCAAACATATACTGACTAGGTTGTAGTATGGTGTATGTAATAAAACTAGTCACCCAGCACAGAAGCCACACAGTTGGACTTGTGACATCTAACATCGTATAATACCAAATGAATTTGTGACGATGAAAATCCACAATTATTAGCAAATGGTTAAAATAAATGTTCAATACATCAAAATGGTACTAGAGCTATAAGAGTACGGACAAACTGTAAATGCAAACATATATCTTTGTTTTACATATTCAGACTATCAGTAGCAAATCATAAATAAAGTGATAAAACAAACAGCAAGAGATCTTTTTCTAATAAATAAACAATAATTTTATATATGTTATTAGTAGTAGTTCTAAGTAAGTTAAGTAGTATTTAAACTGAATCAATATTAAATATTAATAATAGATACAACTCTTTGACTCTTGTATAAATTGAAATTAAAATTGTTTTTAACAATTTACTACTAATAATGAAAAGTCAGCTAGTACATCCAATATATTTCAAATGCACTATCACTGATTTATGCAACAAAAATTAAAATGGCTCCATCCCGAATGGAAAGTTTGAGGAAAATTATTTTTAATAGTAGAAGTCAATAGTCATTTAACTCTGTCTAGTGGGACATTTTTACTTCTATTTGCACTTTTAAAAAAGCTAATTGTACTAAAATATAATCTCTACTGTTATTGATTTTGCATATTAATTTTATTATTTCTTATTTGCACTCTTAAACAGCTAATTGTACTAAAATATAAACTACTGTTATTGATTTTGCATATTAATTTTATTATTTCTTATTTGCACTCTTAAACAGCTAATTGTACTAAAATATAAACTACTGTTATTGATTTTGCATATTAATTTTATTATTTCTTATTTGCACTCTTAAACAGCTAATTGTACTAAAATATAAACTACTGTTATTGATTTTGCATATTATTTTTATTATTTCTTATTTGCACTCTTAAACAGCTAATTGTACTAATTAACTAAAATATAAACGCTATAGTTATTGATTTTGCATATTAATTTTATTATTTCTATTAAACTTTAAAACTAAACAAAAGTCAAATAAAAGTTTTATTATTTTAAACTATTAAAACAACAAACTTAAGCATGACTTGCAATTGCTGACAGTATATTAAGACTGAAACCAATCAATTTTTTCCTAAATGATTGAAAAAGAAGATAGGTTTCTGTGTATCATCCTTAATTACTATACATATTTAATTATATTGCAATACTTCTTGTAACGTAAAGGTGTGCATAATATATAACTAATTTATTAATTTTATACTGTTGTAAATTTTAATATTTTCAGAATTATTTACTTTAAAACTATATTTGTGTGTTAGTTGCGTTATTTATTTATTTAATTAAGTTGTAATTTATTATTAATAATATTTATTCTTACCTCACCACAAAATTTCAATGTATTCCTGATTTTAAAGTGATAATGAAAGCATGTCATATGAATATAAGCAAACTAAAATCCGAACATTGTTTTAAAACGTACTAGTTTTATGGCGAAAGTTATCAGTTATTCCTTATGCTAGACTACTCTATGTATATTCTAAGTATTAAATCTATTTGCTAAACATTCAACATTTGAGTTTAATCAGAATGGTTGCAGTAATTGTTGTCTATCTATCTGTCTATCACTAGTAAATCTATCGCTGCTTCCATTAAAATTGACTTAACAACTATGTGGTCAATGTGTCCGAATCGCTTTCATTTTCTGTGCCATTTGATAAAGAGATTATCTTTTCTGTAAATAATAGATTCAAGACAACCCCGGCGATTGGTTATCGCTTTCATTTTCTGTGCCATTTGATAAAGAGCTAGTCATGTATGGAAATAATAGATTCAAGGTGATTGGTTATCGGCTACATTTCAGTCTTAAACATGTTGCTCGTCACGACTTTGTTTTCACCCACTTGACGTCGCGAGCTTATGCATTTCCGAAAACGCTTAAAACCTTGAGTTCAGCAAAGTCCATTAAGGAAAATATATTTTCATTCACAAAGTGCATTAAGGAAAATATACTTTCATTCACAAAGTGCATTAAGGAAAATATATTTTCATTCACAAAGTGCATTAAGGAAAATATACTTTCATTCACAAAGTGCATTAAGGAAAATATACTTTCATTCACAAAGTGCATTAAGGAAAATATACTTTAATTCACAAAGTGCATTAAGGAAAATATACTTTCATTCACAAAGTGCATTAAGGAAAATATACTTTAATTCACAATGTCCATTAAGGAAAATATATTTTAATTCACAAAGTCCATTAAGGAAAATATACTTTCATTCACAAAGTCCATTAAGGAAAATATACTTTCATTCAGAAAGTCCATTAAGTCCATTATTTTAATTCACAAAATCCACTCATCGTTCAATCACAATAGAACGACAAGGTTTTATTGAAATAATGATTATTGTTTAAACATTTGAAGAAAAAATTATTGGAAGCAATAGTAATTCTTTAAATGTTTGTCTTTCACCTCTACTGTCTTTTCTGAAATTAAAATGGTAAAAATATACTTAAAGTTACAATTACAAAATACTATCTGATTAATTTATGCTTTGCGCTTGAACAAGAGAGCCAAAAGAAGTGTCCGGACAAATCAAGTTATCTCATTCCAAGCAAAATGTGAGTCCATAATTGTCTCGTGTACAATGCATTTAACAAATAAAGCCTGTTTGACATTTAAGTAATGTTATAATCGTGTCCGCTATTTGTATGTTTGTTTGTTTGTTTCATTTTTTGTTCTATTGATAACAACTACTTGAGTAAATTTGAAATGTTTTTATTTCCCGTCCTTGAATCACATTTAGTTTGATTTCGCTCATTAAGTTCTTGGCTATAATCACTGTTCGCTCATTAAGTTCTTGGCTATAATCACTGTTCGCTCATTAAGTTCTTGGCTATAATCACTGTTCGCTCATTAAGTTCTTGGCTATAATCACTGTTCGCTCATTAAGTTCTTGGCTATAATCACTGTTCGCTCATTAAGTTCTTGGCTATAATCACTGTTCGCTCATTAAGTTCTTGGCTATAATCACTGTTCGCTCATTAAGTTCTTGGCTATAATCACTGTTCACGGGAGCCTTTACTCATTGCCCAAAGTTTGCAGATAACAAAAGAGCACGCAACTTTTCTGTCATTTGTTGAAATGTTCACGCACTGATCCATACTCAAGTCTAAATTGATTGCAGGTCTTTCGAAGAGAAGTAGTTATATCCGACACTGATATTTGAAAGCGTCTTCCGAATGCTTAAAATTATAATCCGGGATAGGTGTGGCATACAGCGTGATACGAATTTGTGCGCGCATTTGGGTTTGTGCAAGTTTGTATTTATATGCATGTGTATGTGTATACATTTGAAACTCAGCGTGTATACATTTGAAGCTCAGCGAACAGCCACCTGTGCTGTAGACTGCAATAGGCCTTTGATAACTGATCAGATTTTATAGCCCATAAATAACTGACATCGATAACTAATCAGATTAAATAGACTATATCGACAGCCTATCAGATTTAATCGACCATAGATAATTGATCTGATTTAATAGGCCATTAATTACTGACCATTTAATAGACCATCAATAATTGATCAGATGTGATAGATCATCAATAACTGACCCTTTAATAGGCCATCAATAACTGACCAGATTTAATAGGTCATCAATAACTGGTCAGATTTAATAGGCCATCTATAACTAATCAGATGTAATAGGTCATCATTAACTGACCATGTAATAGGCCATAAATAATTGATCAGATTTAATAGGCCATCAATTAACTCATCAGCTTTATAAGGCCATTTATAATTGATTAGTTTTAACAGGCATATAAATAGTCCGTTATACTATACAATAAACTGAAGGACTGGACTGCATTTCATAACTTGTGCTAACCAAAAGTTTTCAGATAATATGATTTAAAACAGAAATTGTATACACAGGTGCGCAATGTGTTAAAAGTAAATGTTATCACACATTCAAAACAATGGGATCACAAAAGGTTTTATGAAATAAAATTACGTAACCTTAAAATCATTTTTAAATAATCAAAATGTTTACCACTCCACTTGAAATATCAGGCACAACAGTCCTTTGCGTGCTTTCAAAAGAATGTCACAAGTTTCTTGTTCATAATAGAAAAGTCAATCTTCCATGTAGTCTGCTAAACATGTTGTAGAATGTTCCAAAACATCACTTCACATTAATCCAGGCACACGTTCGCCATATTAACTTCTAAAATAGACAATCACAGTAACGAACTTCTAGCCCTCCCTTGGGTAGAAAGTTTTCAGACTACCTCCTTTGTCAAGTCTGTCTTTGCGCTTGTCTATTACAAATTTACAAAACTGAAATTCAAATTGTTTGAATTTATATTAATAAAATGCTCTTAGTGTGGCTCCATTTGGAAAGAACATCAACAATTTCGACAGACTGAAAACAAAACGCACAACATTAACTAATCAAAGCAAAACGCAACAAAGTAGAACAAAACGAAATGTAACAATCAAATGTTTAGGTATGAAAATATTTAAAATATATTATGTACAACGGTACAAAATAAGCAAAAAATTCTAAAATAAAATAAAACAAAGCGGGGGAAGCAATGAATTCTAGCGATATAAAATAGCAAAATATTTTAAATAATCAAGTCTTTAAAATTCCAAACAAAATCAGTGCACCAAAGCGAATAAATTAGACTCCATTCAAATCCATCGAAAGGAGAATATTAAAGTCTAAACAACACCAAGAGAAATTAAAATCAGTTGAAAGGAAAGCAAACCATATTTAAATCAAATGAATATCTAAATCTGAAAATTGTCTGTAATTTGTGATCGATTATAAATCTGATTAAAAATAAAAATTAAGCACCCTTTTAAATGTCATTTAGTATGAATAAAGTGTAAATAGAAAAACAAGTTTACATTTCATTATTACTCTAACCAATTTTGAATGATGGATTCCAAGCTTAATATGTAAACAATACTAAATACTACTACTACTACTACTACTACTACTACTACTACTACTACTACTACTACTACTACTGCTGCTGCTATTATTACTATTACTACTATTACTACTAGTAAAAAAAAAAGAAGACTAAATAACGGAGCGGTTAGTCTCTCGGAAGCTCTGCGCGTTTGACAATATCAACACAAACAAGCATAGTAAAATATGAACAAAAGCAATCAAGCAAATCTGAAAACACAAATGTTTGATAAAGCTCCTAATAACAACAAAAAATAACGTGGCGCATGAGTGTTCTTGTTCTTTGAAAATATGTGCCAAAACTATTATTGTTTGGTAAAATATTTGACATAACTACTCCTGTTAGAAAATATTTGACAGAACTATTTTTGTTAGAAAAGATATAATAGAGCTACTTTTGATGTCGTTGTTGGAAAGGAAATGACAGAGCTAATGTTGTTGTTGGAAAGGAAATGACAGAGCTAATGTTGTTGTTGGAAAGGAAATGACAGAGCTAACGTTGTTGTTGGAAAGGAAATGACAGAGCTAATGTTGTTGAAAAAGATGTGACATAGTTATTCTTGTAGATAGAAAATATTGAAAGAACTAATCGTTTTGATAAAAATCATGTGACAAATCTTGGGTTGTTGGAAACACTGTGAGAAAGCTTTTTTTTTTATTGTTGGAAAAGATTTGACAGAGCTGTTTTGGTTGTTTGAAAATATTAGACAGAGTTGTTTTTGTTCTTGGGAAAGATTTAACAGAGCTGTTATTGTTGCTGGAAAATATTTGACAGAGCTGTTCTTGTTGCTGGAAAAGATTTGAAAGAGCTGTTCTTGTTGTTGGAAAATGTTAGACAGCCATTCAAGTTCTCGAAGCTGTGTCATGAGAATACATTCGAAATACAGATTGTTTCTTTACGTCTGAATTTGTGCAGCAATCCATTGCTGGCAGTGACAAATTCGATAAAACATTGTCTACAAGTTTTCGCTTGACCATTACAATACTGACTGTGCGTGCATTGGATTATGAGCGCATGCTTCTATCAAGTGTTTTCGCCTGAGTGAGATCAGATAGGATTTCGGATCGAAGGCGGTCGTGGAACTGATCTAGACACGAGAAGTGCCGATGGGAGCAAGCCACTGAAATAAAATGCGGATAAGTAAGGGACTGTTCGGTCGGGTTATCTACCAATGATCTTAGTGCAGGAGATTGAACCTTTCGAATTTACAGACCAGAAAAAATTGCATTGCTTTAGTCAAGTCGAGGGAGAATCGAATAATATATTAGAGATTTGGTGGTATTAACTCTCAGATGAGTGAAGATAAAATATAAATAATATAATGATTAAAATGAATTCGATATTCAAAGCATTACCAAGAAATATACTGGTGGTAGTTTAATCAAATCAAGACCTAAACATCGTTTATGTATTTCAAACATGTAAGAAACATAATTTGATATTAGTAGTTAAAGTTGTGAGAACTATAAAATTCAAATATAACAAAGAAATAAACTTTTGACTTCTAGCAAACAAAATACAAATCTCTCTCTTCTCTCTCTCTCTGTATATATATATACACACACACACACACACACACACACACACACACACACACACACACACACACACACACACACATATACAGATCACCATAAAAGATGCGACGACCGAGGTCACTCTCTCACTCACGCATACACACGCACGTACACAAGACATTGCCGTAAGAGTTTCAGCACTTTTCTTCATTTTCTAGTCACGTGATGCGGCATTTAAAGAAAATATGGTTATATAAAACAGAGTAAATTAAGTAAAATATGATGACACATTACAAGAACGATTCGTTTGAGGTTACATTTCCGTTTCAGTTTCGTGAAAATGTCAGCGACACGCAACCTGGTGTGTGTCATTCATACGTAACTACGTACAGACAAGGGCACACAATCCATACAAATCTAAACATTGCGTTTGTAGTGCCTTTGGAAATGGAGCCTAGCAAACGAATTGTCTGCAATTATTTCTAACGAATTTCCGTTCTGTTTTCTAATATCAGTATTAATAATCAGCATGCTATTCTGACAATTTAAAGATAACAAATCTACAACTGTTTTAATTTCCGTCACTTAATAAGATTTCCTTTTTTTTATTCTTAGAAAACATCTGATTCACACCACCGCATATCAGACTGCAATATGCACACACATACATGCGCATAGGTAGAAATTGTATTAGGTTTCTTATCTAGAGTTGTTTGTCTTGTTCGCAGTTTTATTGATGCTGAGTGATACAATTTACACTCTGTATATTTATCTATAAAAGTATAGTATGCGACATTTTAGTATTATTCAGCTGTAGGAGAAGTCTACGTAACGAATATACACACATTTACATAAAATGTTATGAATCAGGAGTATTATTGAGAGGAACCGGTAGGGTTAAAATAATGTTCATAAATATATTTTATATACAATGTTGTAACATTTCACTATCATTTAGCAGCAGAAGTGTATGCGTGAGATTGACACACATGCAAATAAATTAAATATTTCAAATTAAATAAACTCTTTTATGTCACAGAAAGGATATAACCACAGTCGAAAGACTATTTTCGTGCCCAAATTCCTTAGTCACAGACTTCGTCATTATACTGGAATTAACGTGACTACTTCATGGATGAACGTTAAAAAGCACTTGATTAATGCCATTAAACTTCAAGAGCTGTCATCTTACAACTGCAGAATTGACCTTAGTCAGACATATATACCGCTGCAAAAATACAATTTTATTGAAAAAGCATGCTCTTTAATTAAAGAAACAAAAAATCCCCAATACAGCTCATCTTTATATTTGTCCATTTAGATTAGGAAAAATTACTGAAAATGAATCGGAATAGATTAACATAAATGGTTACTGTTTGATGCCGACATCTCGAAAATATTCGGTAATGACTGAATTATAAGTTTGTGGTTTGTCCTTATTTTAAAACTTAATTATTATATAATTTGTTAAATCTCAACGTGACATGACTTTCGGGTACTGCTCATGACAATACTTTAGTAAGTACCAGAGTTAAAACAACAACTCAGGTAAACAATATGCTAACATTTGCTGATGTAATCCAAACCAGTTCAATTTGCATGACATCAGCAATTCTGGAATATTATTGCCTCGAGCATTTAGTTCAACTCAGACACGTTCAAAAATACCATCATAAGGAGTGTCCAAGGTGGGTTAATATGACAATTTAATAATTTATAAAAACAATTATATTAAAAAATAGTGAGAGGCAAATTTACTCCGCCACAGACACACACACAGGAAAAAAGGTGCAAATCTTTTATAAGCTAATGATCACCTTCATGACCAGACTTGAGGCATGTCAAAATCAAAGAGATTAGAATATAGACTTTCTTCAAAAAAGTAACTTTTGATCCAGCCCCATTGGATGAAGTTGCTATGGACAAGTGAGAGACTGTTAGTCAGAAAAACTACTGCTTGGAACTGGTTTGGATTGCATCAGCAAGTTATAACATATTCTCTACCCGAACTGTTTACTCCAACTCAAAAATATCATCATAAGTAGCGCACAAGGTGGGGACACATTAACATTGACAAAAATATATAATTATTAATAATTATTAATTATTTATTAAGTATAGAAATAGGGATAAATACATTTACCTTGCCAAAGACACTAATCAGACTGCTGAATCATCTGTTAGGATATAAGATTGAATAAATATTAAAATGACTTGAACATTGTTTCGTGGAATATTGATGTCAAATATCCTTCTCATTATATTTGTCATATGTATAACTGAGTGTTGATTTAAAATATATATAAGCATTCTACACATATTATTAAACTGTATGTTGGAGTGATAGCGTGTGGGGTGGGGCTCATTAAATATAATTAAAGAGGGATTTGTTACTCCTTTAGCAAGAAGTTTCCACCACGAAAATATTGTGTGACAGTAAAACGTCTGTCTTATTGTTGTGGAAGAGAGAAGACTTTTACTACACCCGTATAATCTATTTTTACCACACCCGTATAATCCGCCAAGTGAGAGACCAGTGCTGTCTCCTGGAAGAATTATTAATACGCACAAATTAAGATTTCTCCGTCATGTGTAATCAGTTGTGGATGATTACTACTATTACTATTACTACTAATCGTAATTATAATCATCATAATTATAATCATCATAATCATCATCATCAAAACCAGTAACAAAGGGTGCATATCATATAGTTAAATTATGTGAAGTTATGAAGGGACACAATCGACAGTCAGTAGAGATGCAGAGCAATAGTGTATCAGTTGATAATAGTTTTTGTTTGCAAAATCAAATTGATGGTATACTATCACAAGTGTGCGACCACTTTCTCTAAATCCACAGGCTGTTCCATCAATGTTATAACAGTTCATAACAACAATGGTGAAGGTTGTTGATGATCACCGCACAACTGAATCTTGAAGTATTTCAATTCGTATTCCGCTTGGTTTCTGTGCAGCTCTAAATACGACACTATGATATGTTCAATTCATTTTTAGCAAGTGTTTAACATTCACGGCGTATCCATCTGCTAAAACCACGAAACTCGAGCCCAGCCCACCTCAACGTTGTTGTTTTCAAGACTTTGATTTTGAACCAATTCTTTTATCTTTTAAAGAAAACGTATTTTAAGTCATGTCTTTATCCAGTGTCAAAAGAGAAATACTTGCTGACGGTACTTGTCATGCTGACGCCATAATCCGTTGACTTGAGTAGTGCTTTTCGAATGTTGTCTAACAAGCACAATTTAATACTTACATATTTTCCTCACAATTTATAGTTATGGATCTTTATTCAATTATATTGGCAGAGCAAAATTTTCTAAGAGTAATTAATTGTCAGAATCATTAAATAACATTGGAAAACATAATCCGTCAGTAGATATATACTTTTATCAAATATCTCGTTCTTTCCTAAATAACAATATCGTTGTGTAATATAAGACGTACTGAATGTTGGTATTAGCAATTCGTTGACAGTAAAATTCATTAATCCTGCTACATCTGTATATTAGGGAGTTCGATGATTCACTGGGCCCAAGCAACACATTATTGATCCACATAGTTCACTGGGCCGAAACTACACATTATTGATCCAGAGTTCACTGGGCCCAAACTGCACATTATTGATCCACAGAGTTCACTAGGCCCAAACTGCACATTATTGATCCTCAGAATTCACTAGGCCCAAACTGCACATTATTGATCCCCCGAATTCACTAGGCCCAAACTGCACATTTTTGATCCCCAGAATTCATTGGATCCATGTATCATGAATCCTGTAGAGATATTGTGTATCGAGGAGCTAGGTTTGCAAGTAACTTACTTTACTTCTTAACACTAAGGACTATAGCACTACCCGGGATAACACACCCACTTATTACAGGGAATTGGCATTATATAAATGTAATCATAAGCTAAATATTACCGTAATCTGCTTTCTTCTGTTCAGAGGTGATAAACATATTGCTTTAATAATAGAATGTATATTATTTTTATTTAAAATGTTTAACTGCATTAACTTCATCTGAAAAATTCCCCGTAACTACGACGCTTTTAGTATTGCTTATTGTATGAGTAAAATGGCTGAGTCCAATCGACCATTTGATTCTCCATTGCCACTTATATTTATAGCGAAGTGTTATATACATACAGGCTTATAGCTCATCCTTTATGCCATCCTTTAAAAGATCTAACTTCCATGAGAGACAAACATAGGAAACAAGATGGAGATTGGCGTCATAACTTATGACTCAGGACTGTGTTGCGTCATACTGTTTGCTAAATACTCACTAAATGTTTCGATCATGTTCTACACAACTAATAATAGCAACAACAGTAATAAAATGGCAACACACAAAGAAATGTATATGTGTGCGAAATGTATATATAAAAGAGACCTACCCTCCCAGTTTTGAACTAAAACAAGTATTATAATTAATAGCAGAAGACCGTTTTATTTTTTTAAAGAACTTTTCACAAGATTTATTTTAATTTTGTTAAACTAGACAAGAGAATAGAAAGAGATAGAAAGCAGACTCTTTAGAGGTCGGGAGAAGTGGCAATATAAAGATAACAGTAAGTAGCAAGCTCGTAAATGTACACTAAAATCTCAGAGCTTCAGGTTTTAGCCATCCTCACCACATAAAGTGAGTATCGTTTTCAAGGCCCGAAGAGCGACTGTAAATGGGAAATGGAAGAGGGGGCGGGGAGGCAAGTGTGGGGTATGGAGACGGAAGAGAGAAATTGGAGAGAAGAACAAGAGGAAGAGAATAAGTTTAATTCAGAAAATGATTTTAAAAATAAGAAGTATAGAAAAATCCAGGATCAATGTAACACAATTTTGAACACCCGTATTAACATTTAATGTTTTAAACTAAATGATTCTTTCTATCTTCCTATACATTGACTATAAAATATAAAGCAAGTGTTAACATTAAATACGTTTGTGTGTGAAGTAATGGTTTAAGAAAATAATGAAAGAGAGTCAGATACTGGGTGACTTGTTTGGGAGATGATGGTCTGGGTACATGATGCTTAGGAAGAAGGTATTCTAGGAGTTCAAAGTGTGGGAGATGATGGTCTGGATACATGATTCTTAGGAAGAAGGTACTCTAGGACATGAAAGTGTGGGAGATGAAGGTCGGGGGCGGGGGGGAGATGACGCTATTTATGGAATGATCAAATGTGAGATTTCACTTGATTTGGAAAGTTACATAGTCAACTCTTGCACTACTCTATTGCTTCCATCATCAGAAATATTTGCTCTGCGGGCGGAATTCAATATATTTGCTACTGCGTTACAGTACAATAATTGTTTTCCATTTTGCCTCCATTACGATTACGTGATCTTTCCTCCATTAATTATCAAAATTAAATTCCGCCCTATTGACAAGTTGTTTAACACTTTTCCTTTATTTTCTGAGCATTCAAAGGACAATTATTTTAAAATCACCCAATAAAATATATAGATATGTAAATTTGGGGGGTTCCCTCTTTCTAATAAATTATAAGAATAGCCGAGTCCATTCCAACCAATGGGGATATCGTAACGGAAATTTGTCATTTTGACCAATCACAGAGGTGACATTCAAAATCCTTTTATTTTAATATTTAGAGGTCGAATTTATAGTCGAAATTTTATAAATTCTTACAAAATACTCTTGACTATTTTAAGGCCAAAACAGATGATGAAGATGAGAGATAACTTATGATTGCACATCTGACAGCAAGATGTCTGTTTTTGCAAAAACATACATCAACCTGGTCAAAGGACAGTAACGTTTTGCCAAATAAAACATGGCTGCATCTTTCACTTTAGTAGCAGTGAAATTTTTAACCAGAAGAATGATAGAGTACACTGAAGGTATGTACATCCTGTAGTCCAAATATTAATAAATAATATGGTTTAAATGTTATGATATTTTGAGCAAAATTCATCTGAAAAACAATGCCTCTGCCATTTCTAGTATCTCAGGTTATGTCCAGTAGCATTTAGTAAGGCACAAATACACAGGAAGTTGTGTGTTAAAAATTTGTTTTACAGCCCTATAGTGTAAGTAAACAATAAAAATAAATTTTGGGGAAAATATTTAAAAACCCTTTTTGAAGGGTGTGGTGAACTATATCCTATTGCTTGTTACATCTTTTTATGAGGGAAATACTAAGGTTTAAATTGCTTATTAGCAGAAATGATGATTGTTATTTTGTTAACAGATACTTAATTCACACTTACGTCACACATATTTAAGCCACACATAGCATAGTCTTCTGTTTCTAAAACTAGTCATTCATAGTCTGGCGGGGGTAAATTTGCCTATCCCAATTTTTAGACTTAATTGATATATAAATTGTTAAATGACAAAGTGACACGACCTTGGTACTGCTTATGCTGATACTTTTATGTGTAAGAGATGGAGTAAACAACTCATATAAAGAATATGCAAGCTTGCTGATGTAATCTAAACCGGGTTTAGCTTGATAAGTAGTTTTTATTATCCAATGGTTAAGATTTATAAGAACGAGACCAACCAATGGGCTGAGATCAAATGTTTACCTGCACATCACCAAATATTCGATATCCCTGCTTGAAACATCACAAAATATTCGATATCCCTGCTTGAAGCATCACCAAATATTCGATAGTATCGCCATATATATTCTCTACATTTGTCTGAAGTATCACAAACACTTTATAACCATGAGTAAAAGTATCACTAGATAAGTAAAAGTATTATAAAATACTTTATAGCCCTGAATAAAAACCAAATAGTCTATATCTTGAAGTAAAATTATCACCAAATGCTTTATAACCTTGAGTAAAAAGTACCACCGAATACTCTACATCCCGGAGTAAAAAGTATCACCGAATACTCTATATCCCTGAGTAAAAAAATGGTATCACCGAATACTCTATATCCATGAGTAAAAAGTATCGTCAAATATTCTATATCACTGCCTCGTAGACACTTCATGAAAGCTAAGCCAACAGTCATTTATTAACTTAAACTACTGACTTTAAACTCCAATTGCATTTGCGTAATTTAATTCCTCGCTTTGTTAGATTGTCACGAATATACCGTCTGAATTCATATGTTAGATTGTCCCGAATATACTGTCTGAATTCATATGTTAGACTCACGAATATACTGTCTGAAATCATCTGTTAGATTGTCACGAATATACTGTCTGAATTCATCTGTTAGATTGTCACGAATATACAGTCTGAATTCATCTCTACATCATTTTAACCATGTAATCGTCAATTGAAACATTTTGACTTGGTTTTCTTTTACATTTCAATTTGTTTCTCAGGTTACAAAGATTTCCTGTGGGGTATTAGAGTGTGGATTATATTCTTTCAACAATTTCATAGCAGGTTTGAGCCTGTCTCTAAAAATAAATTCTCTAGTCCGCATTCCATTATAAAGAGATTTATTTGACCACAATTTATCAACTCTGAGAGCTGGAGCAAGTCCTGCATTAATCTATAAAAGCAATAAAATTCATCACTGAGGTCATACTAATCCTCGCAAAAGGCGACTTGTTTTCTTTTCCTATTATCTCTAGCACTTGTATGTTGTATTACATAGGTAGCCCACCATGTATACACTAAAATAACATTTAAAAGCCAATAGTCCTTGCATCCTTCCCTGTATTTGATCTCAAAAACAAACTTCTCAGACACAAGTGGTGAAAGTATGTGCATGCTATCATCGCATGCGTAAGCTTGGAAAATATAAATATGAAAGTTTATTACTCTTTTAGAAATAATGAATACGAATATAAATAAATAAAAAAAACCCACATTATATTACTTTAAAACTTGTAGGTAAGCAGTATACTAACAAATCAGTAGGAGTTTAGCAGTCAATTCTAAGAAGTGAAAACAATTGATCGTTTATTATTATCTTTCAAAATGTGTGTGCAAGATATAAATTATAATTTCAAGTATGTAGACTGTGTACCTGAAAGTGTGATTATTCAGTGCGAGATATACAATTCAAGTAAATTGACTTTCGATCTACTTTGTCCGACTAAAAATGAACGTACCTTTGTCCATTTGGACATGTATGATCCACTTTGTCCAACTAAAAATGAACGTACCTTTGTCCATTTGGACATGTATGATCCACTTTGTCCAACTAAAAATGAACGTACTTTGTCCATTTGGACATGTTTGATCTACTTTGGAGAAATATATTTCTTCTTCAGAATCATCTGAGGTTTCCTTCGACACGTAGATATCACTGTCTCTTGAATCAAGCTCGGAAACAGGTTCAGACTCAGAATCTATTACATCGATCTGTGTAGAACAACTGAAAAATTCAAGATGGTGGTAAAAATTGTTGATAAATTTGAACTTAATATAAGGAAGCAAAAATATTACAATATAACATATTTGTTTAACGAAGAATAGATAAATCAACACTTACATTTTATGAAGAAATGGTTTCCAATGAGAATACAAATGAAACAATATTTTGCACGGATATTTAGCTTTGATAAGTTATCGCTTTTAAAAGCCAAACGATACTTGTAAGTGAGGGTTATTTATTCAAAATGTGAGAAAATATTGCATAGTCAGTTTTATCCAAAACATATCTGCAAAGCATTACTATTTTTAAAAACCCAACTCATTAAAGAAACATTGGAATTTGCATAGGAAACCTTACTTCAATTGATTTATTTTGAAGTGAACATAAGAAAATAATTTAATTTACTATTTATTACGACAATATGCAGTTTGAATAATAATGCTCTTTAAATTCGCTCACAAAATGTGCTAACAGTTGAATTACAAAAGTAAAAATGTAAAATGTATAAATGACGTTCACTGAACCTTTGGGCTGTCACATTGTTTGGATCGTTTAGTAATAGACACGACAGGACCACTACATGTTGCTAGAGCAATGTTGTAGGAATTCATTAATAGGTTACCCTGGTAGGCCGAACCCGAAAATCGATTGTTGCCGCCAGCAGGTATCTATCTATCTATCTATCTATCTATCTATCTATCTATCTATCTATCTATCTATCTATCTATCTATCTATCTATCTATCTGACTGTCTGACTATCTAACCCTCACTCCATCCATCCATCATTTACACTAATTTAAGGCACGCTGTAGGAAATTCACAACTATTTTAGTATTATCGTTAACTTTATGTCTTGTTGAGTTAGCAGCAAACGAATAAATATTTAGGAAGTTGCAGGAACCCCCCCCCCAAACATCTAGTCAAAGAATTGTTATAATCAAACAGAACTAAGTAGGGATTACAAGTTGTGAAACCTTACAATCCTTATGTTTCCATTCAGTATTTGCGCCAGGTTTATGTTGTTACTGTAAGCAGCCAACAAATGTTTTCTCTCACTTTGGAAACAACGAAGGATTTCAAATGTATTTATAAAAGATTTATGGAATGCATCCATTATTAAGAGCAATCAGTAACTTAAATATAAAACATTTATATATTATAAGTAAATACATAAATGACACTGCTACAACGTCTCCAGCATTGTTGTGAATACCTCATTACGTAAGAATTTAGCGAACGTTTCCAGCATTTTTGTGAATACATTATTACGTAAGAATTTAGTAAACGATATGCATCAAAGATAATAAAATAATATATTACTATAAATTTAAGAAAACAAAAGTGAATATTGAACGTTCTCTTTCTGGAGGAATAAAAGTCATAATTCCCTTATCATAATTTACTTTAACTTAATAAAGTATGAAAGGAGTTCATAAACAGATATACTGCATCGTGAATACTACAACAAACGATCCACTCTAACCGTACTGTCAGACCACGTGACACTGGAAAGTTATCATCAAATATCAATTCATATTTTTGTAGCTCTTTGGTATCTACTTTCAAAAGTGGGCCAGAATATGAACGATGATAACCCTTTCCTTACAAAGAACACAAGACTTTGTACTGATATATCTTTGCACTGGTGAGGTCTACTTCCCGTCAAACTGCCACAAACTTTGAACTATTGTAGTATATTCCATGTAAATAGCATACAAACGTTGTACTAGTGAAGTCTATTTTTTATATTAAAAATGCCCCAAACATCGCACTAGGTAATCTATTTCCTGTACTTTGCAGTAATATAGCTATTTCCTGTATAAAGTGTAAAATATACACTAGTATAGCTACTTCCAGTAAACAGTTTACAAACTGTGCACAAGTATATCTATTTCCTGTAAACAGTACAAACACTATGCACTAGTGTATTTGATGTAGACAATGCACAAACTGTGCACTAGTAAAGCTATTTCATATAAACACTGTATACATGTTGCACTGATAAAGAAGGACGTCACTCGAAACCAAAAAAAAATAATGTTGACAAGAACATCTCGCTGACATTAAGTATGAAATTACATGTACAAGAGGAAAACTTTTATTCGTCATGTTATCTGTTCAGTTCATTCAGGGCGTATTAGTGAAGGGAATCTGGCAGATTTGCTGCTCACGTGACTGACAGAGACGACATTGATCCATACTTCATTTGTACACTAGGAACTCTTAAACCTTACTGTTTTCATGAAAGACATGGGTTCTAACAGTTACGGCTTTAAAATGTATTTTGTATATTTATTAACATTAATAGTAATGAAGTGATTTGTATATAATTTTCTTTATCTGCTGATACATTACATAAGAATTAAAATAATTACAAGACAGAAAGCAAATATAATCTTCATTACATTAAAGAAATCTAACGGACAATTTAGTAATATTGAACCCTGGTGATATCTACGAAATTGTAATTTGAATTTGACGTTGGAAAGCCTAGACATATTGAAAACAGAATAAAATGTACGATTATTTTTTTAGTGATGAAAAGAGCAACAATCATGTCATTCATCTAGGCATTGACATTCTGCACCACTGATATAGAATCTAACACACCATTAAGAAATACACCATACATATAGACTAATGTGAAACTACTTTAAAAAGAAAATGTAATTTTAAAAAGCAAGGCAGCATAAAACTCAACACGCTTTGTATAATATGAAATCATTTACAGTAGTGGAATTTCAGCAAAATAGCATCCATTACAATACTTTTATTAATAACAATGTTTAAAAATACTGACGTATGGAAAACGGATCTGAATTAAAGACGGCTATAAACGATGAAATAAATCTTTATAATGAGACATGAAATGTAACCAGAGGCCATTTCTGAAAAAGGATTAAACCATAAAAATTAAAATGTAGTATCGGAAACAGCTCTGGCATGAAACGTCATATATCAGGATGGAAAAGAAAAAAGAAAAAATGGAATGGAATGGAATCTTTACTAAAATACAGTAATACACATGTGACATTTTTATATATCTAAGTGCATATATATGTATGTGTGTGTATATTTATAATCATTCATATAATATGTGTGTGAGTATAGATAGGCAGACAGACAGACAGACATACATATAGATAGATAGATAGATAGATAGATAGATAGATTTCAGAGCACCAATATGACACAACATATTTCTAACATTCACAATGAACAATTGTACTTTAAAGAAAGTCATAGAGGTATACAAACATGAGTTCTGGCAACAGTTTTTTCCCATGGAGGCGTTCCACTTGAATTAATTTATAATATGTACATTTAATAATTAGATACAAAAACTATTCCGGTAATACTCAAGCATGGTATGTGATGTGTGAATGCTATAGATACTCAAGCATGGTATGTGATGTGTGAATGCTATAGATACTCAAGCATGGTATGTGATGTGTGAATGCTACAGATACTCAAGCATGGTATGTGATGTGTGAATGCTACAGATACTCAAGCATGGTATGTGATGTGTGAATGCTACAGATACTCAAGCATGGTATGTGATGTGTGAATGCTACAGATACTCAAGCATGGTATGTGATGTGTGAATGCTACAGATACTCAACCATGGTATGTGATGTGTGAATGCTACAGATACTCAACCATGGTATGTGATGTGTGAATGTTGCAGATACTCAAACATGGTATGTGATGTGTGAATGCTAGTGCTATGGAAAAAAGAAAATATATACTTAACTAACATATCGTAATTATTTTTTTAGTTAATATTATAAAATAGACTTACTATGCCATTAACTATATGGCAATGCAATTCACATGGAATTAATTAATATGGCAATGCAATTCTGAGTTCTAAAAGTGCAATTGTAATATTAAATGGCTTAAAATTAGTCGAACCTATATAGGATAAAAGCAGTTTACTAAATTTAAAATGTTTAACCATTATTTGATAATGCAATAATCAGCAAATCATAAATGCTAAATATAAAGTTACGCATTTCATTGGTTTTATGTGAATATAGATATTTATTATTTCTATATCAGTTTTGGAATTGCCATCTAAACCACAAGAACATAACAGTTATTAAAATGAATAATTTCTGTTCCATATTTAAAATCGCTAAGGTCTTAAAATTATGTTTTAAAATGTGTCTATATCTTAAATAATCCAATTTGCCGGGATAGCTACACTTAACCAGAAAATATATTTACTGTTTTTCTGCAAAAATATTGAAAAACATCCTGAGATAAAATCATCTGTATTAGACACCATAAATATAGAAATAAATGACTGTATGAATGAAAGGGAAAATGAGAAAGCAAGACAGGTGAATAAAGACGGAAAAAAGAGAGTAATGTGAACATGAAATAAAGAAAAAATATTTTTTAAAATGAAAATATATTTTATCACAAGAAGAAAGAGAGAGAGAGAGAGAGTTTAAAAAGCGGGGAGGGGGGATGTTAATAACGGAAAGTTAAAAAAGAAAAAGAAAATGAAATGGTACCCCCAAAAAAAAAAAATTTAGAAAAAATGGCTGTTCCCAACGATTCCTACTAAGTGGGAAATAGGTCCTAAAACTTTTCCTTAGAAGTTGGTTTCTAAGCCAATTAATAAGGTTCGGCCATAGGAACTATGAAATTCTGGGAACGTATTTACAGCAGAGCTAGCGAGGAGAAGCCCGTCACATAAACATCCTTAGTAATTGAAGAATGGGATGAGGAGGCTAGCTTCAAAGGAGCCGCTACGTTATGACGATACTCTTACGCAAGCAGTAGCCAGGCTCAACAAACCCTGGCAATCCCTTCGCAAGCGTGCTTCATACATTGCGTGTCTTGACTGCGGTAATCCACTTAGCCGTCCACCCCCACCCCCCGGCCCATCTCCATCTTTTGCATGCCATAGATTATTTGTATTTTAAATGTGGTTAAATTGTATGTCAGCTTCTTTATTTGCTTGTGTGCGTGAGTGTGCAATGGGAAATATGGGTGTGTGTTATTTTCAACTGTTAGCGTATATATTTTATTAACAAGAGGATTAAGATACAATATATCAGTTTAGCACATTTTGTTAATTACACTTTTATTCTATAATAAATGTGTAGTGAATGCATAAAAATAAAATCAGTGTACTTAGAAATTTGCTTATTGAAATTTCTCGAACCATGAAATTAAATAGCCACATCAATAACAAAGGAAAATCTGTAGCGTCATTTCTGAGGACAATGCACTCTGAGTCATCCTATTAAATTGAATTTCTCAATGGGGTAGTGCTAATACAATTGATCACGTTTTGACATATGGCAGTAGTTATATCTTTCTGTTCTACCAATCCATTTTTACATTTGTGTTTGAAGATGATGATAGTGATATATGCAGTGAGGTATTGGTTCCATTCCAGCGTTTGTGTATGAATAGGAAGCTCCTTGCTCGCTACCTGAGGATAGTAGGCTTAGTGTAGCTCATTATTCGAGGTGAAAAGTACTGCTATGTGCTATTCGATTGCCTGAAGTCCCACTAGCAGTGGAATTAGACAAGACGTAGCTGTTTGCCACCTACAGATTCTCTAAGTCCCACTCACCTTCACCTACCATATCGTATTTCTCACACTGTGGGAATTAATATATTTATTTGATCTTATCCCCGCCTGCCGAATCAGCAACGGAATTAGAGGAAAAGTATGACTTTAAAAAATGACAAGCATTGCTCGAGTTTAAATTTCAATTTAACAATTTGCGGCCTGTTAACGTATATTTAAAGGTTCATGTTAGGTACACACGATAACACATTGCTTTACAACCTGTAAGTTAACCAAAGAAAATGTAGCACAGATTGATGCTTATTACATATTATAATTCTTGTTTTAAAGAAAATGTGACTATACATGGGTGCACTAAATATAGCAAACATTCATGCTAATTAGATTTTCTAGCAAGTGCTTTAAAAGAGCATTGTGACGTTGTAATTTTGCACAAAATATTAAATTGATTCTGCTTATGCCGTCTATCAAGCTCCAAGCACAAGTTGTTTATTTTTTAAATTTACTTCTATTAGTAATATCGTTAATGTTTGAATAATAAATACGTTTTACTACTACTAGCAAAATCAATCATGCGTAAATGCGTTGTACGCCAAATCAACAATCAACAATCCCTAATACTTTAACAATTTTTAATCAGCACAGTACAATCCTTATTACTTGAACAAGTTTTAATTAGCAAAGTACAATTCCTAATACTTGAAATTTTAAATAGCATAGTACAATTCCTAATACTTGAACAAGTTTTAATGAGCACAGTACAATCTCTAACACTTGAAAAAAATGTAATCAGCATAGTACAGTCTCTAATACTTGAACAAGTTTAATCAGCAAAGTACGGTCCCTCAAATTTCAACAAGTTTCAATCAGCACAGTACAATCCCTCATACTTAAAAATGTTTTAATCGTACCATTACAATCCCTCATACTTTGAACATGTTTTAATCGTACCAGTACATACTTGAATAAGTTATAGTGATAACAGTAGAGTATCAAATAATAGTTTTTGCTCTCGTAAAATCAAATATTTTGTTACTTAAATGAAAAAATAATTTCTAGTAATATTGTATTATTCCGGCGAACATCTAAACAGCAGTTTTATTAAAAAAATATTGACAATTTTTAATACAAGTTATAATTGTGCAAATATAATGTTTAATACTTTGTTTGGTGACCCGTCAAATGCGCGAAGGACAATTGCGCGCACCGACAAATGCGCGATAGGGTCAGTGTTAGTGTTAGTGTAATGGTTAGGTTAGAGTTAGGGTTAGGTTTAGTGTAATGGTTAGGTTAGGGTCAGGATTAGGATTAGGATTAGGATTAGGGTTAGAGTTAGGGTTAGAGTTAGGGTTAGAGTTAGAGTTAGGGACAGGACGCGTCGTCGCGCTTTTGTCCATCGCGTTTTTGTCGGCGCGCATTTGTCGGTGAACCACTTCGTTTAACGTCCATATAATTCGGTTTATCGGCATCAATATAATATTAAATTGTTATTTTACTCAGACTATCCTGATACTTAACATTAGTTTATCTGAAATACTAAACTCTTATTCTACTAAAACCGCCCATAAACTTAATATTAAAACAAGTGAGATAGTAAAGTTCAAACCACCCATATACATTATATTAGTTTTAACTGAGATACTAAATTTCAATTACAATTAAATCCCAATTACTTAATATTAGTTTTATTTGAAATCACAAATTGTTTATTTTCGAACCCAAGAATAAAAGGTTGTGAGTGCAGCTAGAATGTCTAGCAAAATTGAATAACTACAGTACATTATATAAACTTCACTAATGGATGTATACATTTAGTATCAATTGAACCGTTGGAACATACATTTGTTTATTTATTCGAGCCACCTTTATACTTAATAAACATTAGTGTTATTCAAAATGCTAAAATTATATAATTACTTAAAAAAACATTAGTTCTATTCAAAATGCTAAAATTCTATCATTATTTAACAAGCATACTTTTTACTCAAGTTGCTAAAAATTACTAATTTTCTTTCATAAGAATACCCAATAATATTTTTACTTGACTTCTATAATATGCAGTATACATTATAATAGTTTTACTCCCAAAACTACAATATGTAAAATTAGTGTTTACACATTTCACAGGAACATGAAATAAACGTTTTACCCAGTTCCTCAATGTACATCGTAATGGTGTTATTACAATTACAACAAAACGTTTTACCCAGTTCCTCAATGTACATCGTAATGGTGTTATTACAATTACAACAAAACGTTTTACCCAGTTCCTCAATGTACATCGTAATGGTGTTATTACAATTACAACAAAACCTTTTACCCAGTTCCTCAATGTACATCGTAATGGTGTTATTACAATTACAACAAAACGTTTTACCCAGTTCCTCAATGTACATCGTAATGGTGTTATTACAATTACAACAAAACGTTTTACCCAGTTCCTCAATGTACATCGTAATGGTGTTATTAAAATTACAACAAAATGTACTAATCGTTCTAATTCAACTTATTAGAATTCTTAATAACAGTTTTCCCAAATGTCGGAAATTGAAATAATAGTTTTTCCTTAAATTACTAGAATTTGTAATAATACTTTCCTCCATCCCCTAAAAACATATAATAGTTTTACTCACAGTAATATATTACATATTAATAGTTTTACTCACAGTAATATATTACATATTAATAGTTTTACTCACAGTAATATAGTATATATTAATAGTTTTACTCACAGTAATATATTATATATTAATAGTTTTCTCTGTAACATGAAATAGGCACAGTGAGAATACAGGGAGTTTTACATTCTTGGGTATTTTTATACTATCTGAAATTAATTTAACTCGAATTACTCAGAATATTAAGCAGTGTCGTAATGAAAGTGTTTCTTTCTTCGCACAGCTATATTAACAAAACATGCTGATCTTAATGAAAGTGTTTCTTTCTTCGCACAGCTATATTAACAAAACATGCTGATCTTAATGAAAGTGTTTCTTTCTTCGCACAGCTATATTAACAAAACATGCTGATCTTAATGAAAGTGTTTCTTTCTTCGCACAGCTATATTAACAAAACATGCTGATCTTAATGAAAGTGTTTCTTTCTTCGCACAGCTATATTAACAAAACATGCTGATCTTAATGAAAGTGTTTCTTTCTTCGCACAGCTATATTAACAAAACATTGCTGATCACAATTAAAATGTTTCTTTCTTTGCACCACTATATTAACAAAAAATTGCCGATCGTAACAAAAGGAAAGAAAAACAAATCTACTAGAAATGTGCGCTGCCGGTATAATTGTGTATGACCCTCAAACAATTGGATATTTTAACAATGGCAGTGATCAACCAATAGACTATATTTAACTGTTGCCCTCTCCATTTAAAAATACACTGTCATGTTACTGACTACAGTGTTTTTCTAAAAGACACTGTCATATTACTGACTACACTGTTTTTCTAGAAGACATTGTCATATTACTGACTACATTGTTTTTCTGAAAGATACTGTCATATTAATGACTACAGTCACTACACTGTCATATTACTGACTTCAATGTTTTTCTAGAAGACATTGTCACATTACTGACTATACTGTTTTTCTAGAAGACACTGTCATATTACTGACTACACTGTTTTTCTATAAGATAATGTCATATTACTGACTACACTGTTTTTTCTAGAAGATATTGTCATATTACTGACTACACTGATTTTTTTCTAAAAGACACTGTCATATTACTGACTACAATGTTTTTCTAAAACATACTGTTCAGCACTTACTGAAATCTTAAACTGAGCCAGTATTTTTCTGAATGTGAATCCCTATTCTATCACTAAAGTTAGTGATAGTTTAAGTTGAACACAAAGTACTAATATTAGTTTTACTCGAGTCACTAACATCTTTAATTTCATATTCTCGTATTTCTAAACTAAATAATTGTATTTTATTCATATTACTGTAAAACAATAGTTCAGATATTTATATTACTACGAAAAAATAATATTTTTATCGAGCAATACGAAAACTAATATCAGCGAAATAGCATATGTCGTGGTTTTAAAAAAAAAAGATAGTAGTAAAAAAGAAATGATAGAATACTAAAATTATTTTACTTATTACAATAAAATACTACATTACTTTTTGTAGAGAGCTAGATTACCCAATAATAGTTTTGCTGGGATCGCAATAAGACACACTAATACACACATGTACAATGTCACGACAATATGTATTTTATTATTTTTTTTTTAGAAAACAGTGAAATAATTACGAAAATTTATCGAATAACTCTGCGTGGCAAGGGTTGTACCTAAATAAAATATTTCGATACTTGAATAATACAGATTAGTAATTTTATTTTCTCCACGTAGCAAGGGTTGTACCTAAATAAAATATTTCGATACTTGAATAATACAGATTAGTAATTTTATTTTCACCACGTAACAAAATGAATGCCCGTCTTTGTACTCGTATTAATAATAAATATATTATTTTTAATTAAGTTATTGCCTTGTTATACTTAGCAGAATAATTTATTTTAGATTTACGTAACTATTTTATTTTTTATGTTATATTCATTAGTAAAATGAATGATTTTAGATTGAGATAAACTACTAGAATTCTAATTCCCGTATTTCCTTTATACTATTTTACTCTGACAACTAGAAAGGGATTTCATAATACTGCTTTATTCTGACCACTAGAATTAGACTGGTTTATACTATTGTACTTTGACCTCTAAAATCAAAATGCATAATGCTGCTTTATTCTGACCAGTAGAATTAGACTATTGTACTTTGACCTCTAAAAACAGAATGCATAAAACTATTTATTCTGATCATCAGAATGAGAGTACACATTTCCAGAAATACTAATTTTTTAAAAGTAAATTATACACATTGAAAATGTTTTCAGTAGCAGCTCTATTTATATTACAGTTATGCCTAATATTGCTTTAAACGTCACTATTTATATTACAGTCATACCTAATATTGCTTTAAACGTCACTATTTATATTAAAGTCATACCTAATATTGCTTTAAAACGTCACTATTTATATTACAGTCATGCCTAATATTGCTTTAAAACGTCACTATTTGGGTCGATAGGCGTGCCACTGTTATAGTTTACAGCTAATGTATGTGAAAAAATATACTTAGCACTGACTGTACATTTACTAACAGAATACTTTTTAATGGTTTTAATATAACGCGAATTGGGATATGCAGGATAATTTAGTGCGTGCGTCTTCATGATTTGCTGTATGTTTACAAGTCAGTCTTAGACCGAATGACCAAACAAAATCCGAGCGCATTTAATTTTTCAAAATCACCCCGGTTTTTAATGCACAAAAATTCCCAATCTTGTCACAAGACAGTGTCAGGTAGCTGAAATCCGTTTATGCATGCTGTTTTAAAACCATTTAGAGTTTAAAATTGCTTTGCGGTCGACAACTCATCTAATGTCGCTCTTAGCCAGTCTAAGCTTGTTATAAAGTCATCCAATGTCGCTACATAGACAATCTAAAGTTGTTACAAATTCAACTGATATCGCAAACTAGCCAGTCTAAAGTTGTTACAAATTCATCTGATATCGCAAACTAGCCAGTCTAAAGTTGTTAGAAAACCATCTACTGTCGTTATCGTGACCCTACACAAATTACACATGAAATTACACTAATACATTGTTCGAAATAAAATGCCTGCGCAGTGCATCAAATTATAAGTCATACAGAAAGAATGACTGTACAATGTTTTAAAGTGCTAGAACGAAAGAAAGTAGAAGTCATACAGAAAGAATGACTGTACAATGTATTAAAGTGCTAGAACGAAATTACTAAATTATGGAACGCAATAGACTGTCAATCTTGCATAATCTGTAAACTATCGATTTCGAAACAAAACCTCAGCATGACTGTTTGACTGTTTGCTTGATTAAATGAATGAATGATTAAAATCTATTTTTAAAGTCTACTTCTAACTTTCTCTCTCCTTCTATTATAAATTACTATGATCTGGAATGGAATACACTATGGTTGTCTCGCAGCTACTAGCTACAATATCGTATATTGCAGTAGGCTTTAAAAGTAGATAATTGCCTGTAGCAGAGGACATTTCGAGTATTATCGCGATGTAATAATGAGTAGTGGACTTTAATTATTGTGATTTAGTGGTTTACAGTGGAGTAAAATATTGTGGTGTAGTGGTTTGCAGTGGACTTAAAGAGTAAATTATTATGATTTAGTGGTTTGCAGGGGACTTTTAAAGCAAATTATTGCGATGTAGTGGTTTACAGTGAGGTGATTCGTGTAAAATTTAGTTGTGTATAGTGTAATATTATTCATTGTAGTACGCATCAATTAATTTTTGAAGCGAAATGAAGTGTGACACTTATGATAAACAAGCCAGTTTAAACAACGAGGGATTGCAGGCATACAAACAACTAGAGGTCGCTATCATTCAGCCATTTTTTACAAACACCTAGGGACCGCAGTCATTTCGCATGACATACAAACAACTAGAGACCGCAGTCATTTCGCATGACATACAAACAACTAGAGACCGCAGTCATTTCGCAAAACATACAAACAACTAGAGACCGCAGTCATTGAATCACACTCATACAAATAAAAACACGTTGCCAACATGCAACAGTTCACGCGATTCCAAATAAGAGGATTGTGGTTGAAACATTTTACAATTATCTTAAGATGTTAGGCGCATCTGTCTGTCTGTCTGTCTCTCTCTCTCTCCATCCATCCATCCATCCATCTATCTATCTATTTATATATCTATCTATCTATCTATCTGTGACGTCAACGCCACTTAGTTAATGATGATTATTATTATTTATCTTTCATAACTAATTACAAGTGATGCATGTCTTAATTTATGTAATTAATAATTCTCCAGCAGACACCACTCGTCTCTCTCACTTGGCGGATATGCGGGCGCCGTAAACGTTCTGTCTCTTCCTCAACATTTAAAGACAAAAAAATCTCACAATGGTCAAGTGTTCATTTACAAAGTACAATACAGTAAAAGTCGGCATCTTCAAGCGACAGTTTTGAATACTCTTTCTAACAGGGAAAGCGTAAATTTAAGTTCAAAAACATTCAAAGGCTTTTACATTTCGATCTATGTTTTGAATCCTACTGAACGTCGTATCACCACCACTACCTCCACTCCCACCCCTTTGTCTCTGAGTACTTTTTCCATACACTATTGCGACACACGAAAATCAACATTCTTTGCAATCAATAAAGTAATTGCAGATCTTTCCTTGTATTTAAAGAAATGGAATTGCACACTTGCACATATAATAAACTTGTAATTCATTATTCAAATTTAAAACTGTTTACTTATTAACAATCTTGCTTGTTCACTGTTATTACATTTAGCACGTCTCCAGGATTGTGACAGGTTGGGATAATTATCATGACAGTTTGCTACCTTATTATGTATGGCAGGGTACAGCAATACCCCTCTTCCTTATATTGGATACTGCAACATCCCTCTTCCTTAATATTGGGTACAGAAGTATCCCTCTTTATCAATAGTGGGTACAATAATATACATCTTCCTGGATAGTGGGTACAGCAATATCTCTCTTCTTGGATAGAGGGTACAATAATATCCTACTGCCTTTTAGACAGTTAGGTATACGCCATGTGCAGTATATTAATAATGAACATCAATGCGAGCCTAGTACATAATCGATTTAAGGTGATTTATAACAAGTAAAAAGGACTGTAGATTGTTGCTTGAATTTAAGTGGATTATGTCACGTGGTCCTAGTGATATGTTGATTTAAGGCGACTTTAATATATACTGAACACCTTCACTGAACGTCAATCAGGCAGGAGGAGTTCACAAATTTCACCGAAACATCATTTGCATCTGCCGATGTTTTATGAATTACGTTTCTAAAATGTTCGAAAGTTCTGCACGTAGGTCAGGTTCATTAATAGAAATGCATCTAACATACATTTTAATTGTAATGTGTAAGATTTATCACACGCAAAGAACGCATTTCTAGTTTTATCTTTCTTGTGCCTAAGACGTTTGTTTTCTCTATCTCTTGCCGATCACTGTCTGACACAGATGGAAAGTAAATTAGAGTTAAAACAAAGTAGAAAAGAGGACAAGTAAAGAGAAAAACTACTTATGAAACAAATGTTCATTCTGTCTTCAGGATTTCAAATAAATAAATAAATGTTCATTGACACGCAAAACACATAGTGGTACGCTTTATTTATTTGTTATGATTATTATTTTTTCAGGAAATTCAAGGCCATCATATGTGAGTGAAAATAATTTATTTCAACAAACTGTGGCAAGAAATTAATTTTAAAGTCTTTGCTAAATCATGCAAAAGCCAGGACATCAAGAATAAAAGATGAAATATACATTTTAATTGATTTGCAGTAATTTCTTTCTGCGTGTTTTTTATTTACCCGGGGTATTACCTTTACTAAAAACGCAACATTTCAGTATATGCTTTTTTTTAATTCATAATTACTGCTTTTCTGAAATGTTGCGAATTTGAAGGCACGCTCAATTTGACAGATGAGAGATTAGAGATGGATAACATTATTAATGTAAGAATGTCAAGGTGGACGTAAATTGACAGCGTGCTATTGAAGTAATAGCAAGTGTATAACATTGAATGAGAGAAAGTAAAACGACAAAGAAAAACAAACTATTAAATTAATGAAAAGAGTACCTATATTTAACCTAAACTCAATTAGATAACTTTCAAAACAATTAACTGAATGTTTCGATATGTGAGCATAGAATAGAGGACTGGTACACGTTTGAAATTATGAAACTGTTAACAATGTTAATATAATTTTATTATATCTCTTAATTCAACATGAGTGAATGATATAATGAATGCAACATGAGTAATGGACATATTGAGTGCAACGTGAGTAATTGATTTATTGAGTACAACACGAGTGATAGTTTTATTGGAGTGCAGCATGAGTAATTGAATTACTGCGTTCAACACGAGTGATGGATTTATTTGAATGTAACATGAGTATTTGCTAAAGAATGTATTTACATAAAATATGTGAGAACTTTGACAATCCAATGTCATGCTATTTATAAGTTAAGTGAAAGTCTTAAAATCTTTGAACTTAATATATATATATAATAATGTTCTATTTTCAAATATTTTGTAGAGGACGTTAAGTGAAAGTTTTATTCTTTGAACTTAAATAATATATATGATAATGTTCTATTTTCAAATATTTTGTAGAGGACGTTAAGTGAAAGTTTTATTCTTTGAACTTAAACAATATATATAATAATGTTCTATTTTCAAATATCTGTGTAGAGACGTTTGACACAATATATAATTCTTATTGTTCTATCAGTATATAAAATACTCATTATGCGTCCTCCTTTCGCAGGGACTTACCACTACATCAAATTATATCCATCTTTATACGTTACATTTTGTTTTCTAGCATTCTACCAGTACATAAATACAGTGTATCACCTTATACTTTTGGATTTGCAGAGTTAAGAGGTTTTGATAGAACATGCATTGAACTGTTTCTGGTCTGTAAATTCAGAGTGCACTAGAGTATCACTTTTCACTATGTATTTAAATACTAGGCTCACAGTAAGAGTAATACCGTTGATTTTAGTTACATAGAAATTTCAATAAATGACTTGTCCCCAGTCAAAGTCTGTGTGAAACACTGAAGATATTTTTTCTCCCCTTTGGTGACTAATATTTTTCTGCCTTTATTGGCGGTGATCATCTTGCCGTCATATCTGCCGTTCTTTTTTCATAACGTTAAGACTAATATCATCAGGCGTGTAATGAAGGCTCGAGTTCTCCCAAGCTGGCTTAGATTTTTTAACTTTTTTTATTTTATTTTTTAATCCGAGGACAGGCCGTTACCTCTTACCGCAGTCTCTGACACTGTCACGCGGCAATCATACCTTGTCTTTGTAATCTTCCAAGTCTTTGGCCATACTGCTGCAAGTCTTCCCAATTTTGTTTTCTAGTCTGCCTGTTCTAACTTTCCAATCTTCCCACTCCACAAAGTAATTCAATTCTTTCCATTTTGTCCAATCTTTCCAGTCTTCCCAAATCTGCAAACCTGTCCAGCCTTCCCAATATGCCCAGTCTGTCCAGTCATTCCAGTCTGCCCAATGTCTATCCAAATTGTCCTGTCTTTCCAGTCTTCCCAATCATTCAAGTCGTCTCAATAGTTTCTAGTCTTCCCACTCTGCCCAATCTTTGCAGTCTTCCTAGGCTGCCCAATCTTTCATGTCTTTCCTGTCTACCCTATCTTTCATGTCTTTCTATGCAACAAATCATTCTAATCTTCTCCATCTTCCCTGTCTGCCTATTCTTCCCAATTTTCCCAATCTTCTCAATCTGCCCAATCTGCCCAGTCTTTCCTGTCTGCCCAATCTTCTCATTCTACCTCATCTTCCCAGTCTGAACAATTTTCGCAATCTACCCAGTCTTCCCAACCATCCCAACCTTCTCAGTCACCCCATTCTTAAATGTCTGTCAAGCCTTCCTGGTCTTTCCAGTCTGGCCAATCAGCCCAGTCTTGCCCAATTTTCGTAATCATATCAATCTGCCCAATCTTTCCAATCTTTACAGTCTGCCCACTCTTCCCAATTTGACCATTCTTTCCAGTCTGCTCAGTCTGCCCAATTTTCCCAATCTTTTCAGTCTGCCCAGTTTGACCAATCTATCCAGTCTTTCCAATGTGCCCAATCTTTCAAGTCGGTACAATTTTTTCTTTCTGCCAAGTCTACCGAATCTTCTCAATGTATACAATTTTCTAGTTTACAAAGTCTTTCCAGTCTGCTCAAAAGTTTCATTCTGCTCATTCTTTTCAGTCTTTCCCGTTTTTCCTTTCTTTCAGTCTGCCCATCTTCACGATTTCCCCATTTTTTATAATCTGTCCACTCTCTCCAATCTTTTCTCAGCCTTTCCAGTCTATCTGGCTTACCTATTCAAAGAATACATTTGCATCCATTTATCTGTGATTTCCTGCAAATGTAGTTAGTTACCTATCTAACAATGAATATCACAGTTTATATACTTATGTTTTCCACTATGTTTAACAACAATTATCTCAATTCATTTATCTTCAGCTACCTTCAGGCCTATTTACCTGCACATGAATACAATCTCCCACTGTCAATCTGTGGTATCCTTCATACTTCAAAGTCTTCTGAAATAGGTTTACTCTTAATTATCAAATGCCAGAACACAAAACGAATAGAAATACTCAGCAAAACAAATTATCTTATAGAGTGCAAAAGCCAAACGACAATAAGGTTGATGAATAAAATATGAGAAAGGAAAGCAATAGTAATAAAAGAACATTTCAAAATAAATAAGAAAGGGGTACACGAAGCAATAAAGCAAATAGTATTAATCATAATAATATTTGAAAGAAATCCCTGCAAAGGAAAGTCAAAGTATGAAAAAATAATTAACCTTATATAAGAATATAATCAAACAACGGATGGGAAGATCGTCATGAAAAGTACAAATTGAAATTAAAAATAACAAAAAACAAGCGCTTTGTTCTCCAAAAGTCGTATTGAAAGAGAGGGTGAAAGAAGAAAAGAACAAACAAAACAGTTCAATAAGAATAAAAAATGCTTGAAAGAATGTGGCATAAACTAAAAGATGGCGAAATGAGATTAATGAAACATAAGGTAAATCATAACGCTTGAAGGAATACGGCATTAAGTGTCTGATGGCAAAATGAGCACATTCCAAGATAACAATCGACGTACCTTTCTAGCCACCCAAACACCACCCACCACCCACTGCAATTTAGCAATTCCGACTTGTGATTCTCATTTCGCAAAGATTGCTTTCCAGTGCATATTGCTCAATATTACTTTCCAATGAATTTTATTAAAGAATGTTTTGGAGTTTGCTAACACTTAATATTGTTTCTAGTGAACCTTTCCTTAAAAATTGTTATATTTTATTTCTTATGCTGTGTGCGTGTATCAGGATAATAAATACTGTTGCAAGAAACTAAGATTTGAATGTAAGAAAGAATGGAATTATGGATGAATAAATTGGAAAACTGAGTGTCTGTTCCTTGATTATATTTTATAGGGAAGAAACAGTCTTTTAGTTTTAATAGATCTTCCAGTTGAGTGATTTATAAACCACTACAACTATGGTAGACTCAAAAAGTATCTACCCCCAGTATGTAAGTGTAAGGATACACAGAACTCTTTTGATGTATGATGGCAAAGTAAGCTGACCGCATCATGGAATTTCTGGTACAATAAAGTTACTGGAAATTGCTACATCATTCTCCTTGAGTGAACTAATATGGTGAAGGAGCACCCAGATTATTCTCGAGAGAATATCTGCTCATCCATGTTCTACAACATGATAGAGGAACGTGTGAAAATGACAATACTATTTTTTATAATAGAATTGTGACTTTTTTATGAAGCATGCAAAACACTATTGCAGCATCATCTTGACAGGGTTATGTACAATTTATTATCACTATAATCTCTATCATTTCATTTCTGCTCTTTGATAATAATTACCCTGTGAATTATATTGACACCTATCTGCTCTGTTGTGTGTTAGGGTATAAGACTGTATGTGCATTGATATTATTCTATGCAAATATTTTGTCAAATAATCTTTCAATCATGTTTGTTACATGTTTTTTGGTAGTTGACTTAATAAATTTGTGACACAAAAAATGCAAAGTAATACATTAAATTAATTAAATGTATTTTTCTAAATTTTCTAACTTAAAACCTTTTCTTATGACAAAAATTTACTCTAAATTTTTGCCATGTAAACCTGTGTAAGCCATTTAGACAACCGCCTTTGGCCCAGTCTATCAATAAAAAGAACAAAGCATTGGAAGTCATTTAGCAAAAGGCCAACATAACCAGGGTGCAGAGGGGGGACATTCACTGTAACTGTCGGATTGCATAACCGATCGTGCATCCCAGGGGCAAGCAGGTCCAATACACCACAGTTAGCATCATAAGAACTGAGACTTCCATAGAAAAGCCAGTCTATTGAGCATGGCAAGCCAACCATGACTATTTCACAAAAGAAAGAACAAAAGGGTAATTTTTGCCCGAGGTAAGAAATCAGCGCAATACCAATGCAAAACCTGAAGAGTATATATACCGCAACCCAGCCGAAAATTATTACTCTGAAATAAATCCAAGGAGGCCCGTACTAGATTTCCTGTAATCATTGAGGCAGAAATAAGGCATGCCTGATTGGTAAAATGGGAGAATTATTAATATGAATTATTTGTGAATATGATATAATTAATAATTACAATCAACAAATCAAAAAAACCTTTTATTCCACAAAATTTATTAACCTTACAAATATTGATAACCATATTTTGAGAGATAGTGGGTGGATGGGAGTTTGCTAAATATCGATTAAAGATGGATTTGTCTTCTTGTTTTGTAAGACATTTTTCACCTATGGGAATATTGTGCGACAGTAAATATTTGTCTTTAATGTTGTATGTGGCAGAGTAAATGTGCCAATCGCCATGTTAAAGCTTATTTGCTATCTAAGTTGTTAAATGTGAAAGTGACCCGAACTTGGGCACTGCTTATGCAGATACTTTTAATTGTCAATGCTGCAAGTAAACAACTCAGGTAAAGATTGTGCTGGACTTCCTGAAGTAATCTAAACCAGTTGTAGGTGTATGAGTACTTTTTAGTATCCAAATAGTTAAGATTTATGAATGAGACCAGCCAATGGTCTATCAAAAGTTTACTTGTTGTAAAGAATTCTATTGTCTAATAACTTTGAACTCGATATGGAAAGAAGTCTGGTCATAAAAAGTGACCATTAGCTTAATGGTGAGTTAACTCATTGATTGAGAGAGAATGGACTTAACACATATTTCGTGCATTTTGGAGTTTGAAATGAATAAATTGGAAACTTAACAGCTGTTCCTGAATATATTTTATAGGGAAGAAGTAGCCTTTCTTGTGTTTCACTCAATTTACTTATTTATAAACTGCTACGACCATGGTAGACTCGAGAAGTTTCTACCGCCAATGTTCAAGGATATACTGCACTCTGTTGATGTATTGGTTGCAAAGTATTCTGACTACATCATGGAATTATGGTACAAGGAAGTTATTGGAAATTGCTACAATTGTTCTGCTTGAGGGAGCACCAGATTAACCTTGAAAGAATAGCAACTCATCCATGTTCTACGCCAATCACATGAAATCGACAATCCCCTTGCAAAAATAAACTTATGTCTTTGTTACAAAAGTGCACAAAAAACTATTGCAACTTCACCTATTTATGAACTATTATTGCTCTATTCTCTATAACTCAATTTCTGTTCTCTTATATGAACTATCCTGTGATTTATATTGACATTTATTTGATGTGTTAGGAAATAAGACTGTATAAACTTATTTGAATGTAGTTCATGGAAATATTGATGTCAAGTAATATTTTAATTGTATTTGTTATGTGTATATCTGATTATTAATTTACAAAATTTATTGTTGAATTTATTGATCTCCTTACACATATTGATAACCATATGCTGGAGAAGAAAGTGGGTAGATGGGGACTTGCTAAAGATAGATTAAAAGACACATTTATTTTCTTTGGTAAGACATTTTCCACTTGTGGAAATATTATGTGACGATAAATGTTTGTCTTTAATGCTGTGGAAGAGAAAAATGTTTACAGCCCCCACATAGCCACCAAGTGAGAGGGACGAGTGGTGTCTTCTGGAGAGTTATTAATAACGTATATAAAGATCCTCATCATTTGTAATTACTTATGGACGATTTATTATTAATAATAATGATAACTATTAACTATGTTGCATTAGCGTCACATTGCGGAAGAGACGAAACGTTTACAGCACCCACATATCCGCCATGTGAGAGAGGCGAGTGATGTCTTCTGGAGAATTATTATCATAAATTAAAATTCTTATCACCTGTAATTAGTTATGGGTGATTAATAATAATAATAATCAAAACCAATAACTAGGTTGGCGTTGTGTCACAAGTCGGAATCAAGTAATTTATCAGTTATTTTTTCAGTCTTAACTTACTTCAACTTACTAATCTTTCACATCCAAATCAAGTAATTTTCATATTCATCTTTCAAAATATGTCCTATTCCAAGCGATTATTCTTTCTTTTCAGAATCAAATTACTTCTCTGTTCATGTTTTATTTCATACTATTTGCCTAAATGCCCTCTTTAGAAAGAAATAATTTATTCAATTACCTTCTGTCTATCATCATTAATTTATCTAGGTACACGATCACTTCTTAATTAACCATTTTCTTTATGCATGTATTCTCCTCCAACTAGCTCTTCACTTAATTTAAAGAGGCCTTTCTATCTGGTTACCTCTCGTGCACTTGCACTTAGATACATGTGCCCACTTTGAAATCGGGTATTTTCTACTTGTTTCTTTCCTATAATATTCACTTTGATCAAGGCTGTAGATTTAATTCATATATTTGTTTGGTTTTTGTTTAGATTCTGTGTCCACTTCCATTCAAACTCCTTACTTAACCTCATAATCAATTGTAATAATTGGCTTTCGTAAGTTAGTACAAATCTAGACAATAGGCAACAATTAAGTTTACACAGTAGGCAACAAAATAAAATATCACTTTCATTGATTTAAATTTAATGTATATGGGAATATTTCTCAGAAGTTCAGTGATGTGTTTTTGTAAAGAGCGTCCGAATTTTCTAATTTAAAGATTAGTTCCCTTAAGGTGATAGATGGCAGAAGAAAAAGAGAACGTTAATTGCTGAGACGTTAAGGTGACTGTTGTATAGTGTAGTCTACTGCCAACCTTTCAGTGATAAGTTAAAACTAAAAAGTAATGATCTTGACCAAGATTTCTTATACTTAATTAAATCTGAAAGAAGTTGTTAACTTTGTGACCTTTAAGTCGTAATAATGTCTGTGGTTGAGTAAATAAATAGTTAGAATTTATGCTAAATCCATACATTGGATTGAACACAAAAAATTCACTGCATATATGTAAGTGGGTGGGATGGGATGTATGGAGAGAGGTCTACGGTATATTTTCTTTTTTAAAAAAAGAGTTTAAATGTAGAGGTAGATTTCATACTGTGACAGAGCAGCATGTCCCTATTTTTAAAATTAAATATTATATTCCTTGTTTAATGTTAGCGTGACATGACTTTGGGGTACTGTGTGTTCTGTAAGTAGCAGAGTTAAAAGCACAACTCATGAAGAGAATGTGCTAGAATTTGCTGTTGTAATCTAAGTCAGTCTTAGTGGATGAATAGGTTTATTGTTCAATGGTTAAGATTTACTAGAGCGAGACCAGCCAATAGGCCGAGATCAAAGTATACCTGCCGAAATAATTCTACTTTCTAATCACTTTGAATCTGGTGTGGCTGAAGTCTGTTCATGAAAGGCGGCCGCTAGCATACTGGTGAGTTAACTGACTGATTGACTTAGGAATATTAATAACTCTCCAGAAAACACCACTCGTCTCTCTCACATGGAGGATAATGCGGTCCTGTAAATCATAAATTAAGATTCTCATCAGTTGTAATTAATTATGGATAATAATAATAATAATAATAACTTATATCTAGGGTGGCGTTGTGTCACGCGTATCATTTAAATTTAGTTGTGGAAAATTTAGATACTGCAGTGACTCAACCTACAATGACTGTTGCTGAGCTTGGGTCTGGTGAAAGTGTGTAATTTGATCAGGCTATTAACAGAGAGGGAAAGAGTAACAATCACCATTACCATAATTAATATCACAATCTTTATAAAAAAAAAAAATTGAAAATCCCAAACCCCAACTCTGTTGATGTGAATAAAGAGCTATAATTTGCGTCTTGCTCACAGCTGTTCTTCGATTTATCATCCGAGAGAAGGCAATTGTGTGTGTGCGTGTGAGTGTGCGTGTACGTGTGCGTGCGCGAACGCGCGCTTGCTTGTGTGTGTGTTTGTTTGGAGTGGGGGTGTGATCAAAACGAGTGCGAGAAAGGGCACTTGTCGTTTGTGGCGATGAAGAGATATTGAGGAAATCTTGCAGCTGTACCTACCTTTTTGTTCTTGTTTTTGTTCTTGTTTTTGTTCTTGTTTTTTGTTCTTTTTGAAGCACATATGTTAACGTAAACATACAAGAATATAAAGGTGAATTTCCATTTTTCCTTGAATAATTTATGAAAGCAGAATTTATTTCATAAATCAATAGAAAATAATAACATACTTGGAAGTAGTCACTTGGCGAGTATTCCATGCATTTACACTAACTCTGCATCTTGCTATAACTTATGATAAATTGTGATATTAGCCAGATTAATAGATTATTAACAATTATATATAAATATTTAATTAATACTTCTTTCAAATTTCAAATTAATATTATAATCCAAGCAAAACTGAAATATCACTGTCAAGTAATAGGTCAAAAAGACTCACTGCTTAGGTCTACAGGATTAAGAGATTGCGACCTACTGTTAGACCTACAGGGTTAAGAGCCTGCAACCCTATGTTAGGCATCAAGAGAAGCATAAGACCCACTGTTAGGCCTACAGGGCTGACAGCATGCGACCCTCTGTTAGGCATCAGGACAAGAGAAGCATGAGACCCACTGTTAGGCCTACAGGGTTGAGAGCGTGCGACCCACTGTTAGACCTACAGGGCTGAGTGTATACGACCTACTTTTCAAATTACAGGACTAAGAGCATGTAAACCACTGGCTACAAAGCTAAGAGCACGTGACTTACTGCTTAAACTTACAGGGCTGAGAACATATGACCCACTGCTAAGGTCTACAATGTTGAGAACATATAACCCATAGATTAGGCCTACAAATTTCCGATTCATATTAAAGTCTATGGAGTTAATAAGATGTGACACATTGCTTTTGTGTACAGGGCTGAGAACATGTGACCCATAGCTTGGCTTATAGTGCTGTGAACATTTGGCCATTGTTTGGTCTACAGGGCTGTAAACATATTACTTGGCCTACAGGACTGAGAATAAGTGACCATTACTTGAACTATAGGGCTGAGAACATGTGACCATATTTTTTGCCTACAGAGATGAGAACATGTGACCAATCTTTGGCCTACGGAGATGAGAACATGTGACCAATCTTTGGCCTACAGAGATGAGAACATGTGACCATTGGTTGGCCTACAGGGCTGAGATAATGTGACCCATTGTTTGGCCTACAGAGCCAAGAACATGTGACCACTACTTGATGTACATGGCTGCTGCTGATGTATTCAGAGATGATAATAAGTGACCAGTTGCTTAGGCCTATACATGTGGCTCACAGTTTAGATCTAAATGGATAAGAATATGCGATCCCACTACTCAGGCCTACAGGACTGAAAGCAATTGACAACACTCCTTTAACCTTTAGAGAAAATGTAATCCTCATGCTTAGGCCTATTGGGGTTAAGGACATTCGAGTTCACTGCATAAGCATATAGAACTGAAAGTAAGTGACCCACTGTTTAGGCGTATCGAATTAGAAACATTCGACCCATTCCTTAGGTCTATAGTGTTGAGAACATGAGACTATACTTCTTAGGTCTATAGTGTTGACAACATGAGACTATACTTCTTAGGTCTATAGTGTTGACAACATGAGACTATACTTCTTAGATCTATAGTGTTGAGAACATGATACTATACTTCTTAGGTCTATAGTGTTGAGAACATGAGACTATACTTCTTAGGTCTATAGTGTTGAGAACATGAGACTATACTTCTTAGGTCTATAGTGTTGACAACATGAGACTATACTTCTTAGGTCTATAGTGTTGACAACATGAGACTATACTTCTTAGGTCTATAGTGTTGAGAACATGAGACTATACTTCTTAGGTCTATAGTGTTGAGAACATGAGACTATTTCTTAGGTCCACGGAGATGCGAATATATACCAATCGCTCAGGCTTAGAGAGGTGAGAACATAAGATCTCACTGCTTAAGCATAAAGGGACGAGGGCAAGTAATTCCATGTCTCATTGCGGAGTGTACCTTCTAGTAAGAGATTGAAAAGCACTTTGAGAAAGAAAATATTTTCAGACAGCTACCATAGATGATATAAAACATTCAAATGATTAAACTATAATGCGTGTCGGAAATACAGGACACATTGCGTTAACCAGATATTAGACATTGCCACACACCTCACTTGACATTCGCAGACAAATGTGGGATATCGAGCTAACAGTGAACTATATTAATTATATAGAGAGAACCATTAACACATAACATTCTAATCAAACGAATATAAGAGGATAGCTAATAGCAATTACACACACTCACTGAAAAATACCAACTTACGCCAATCAATCCGCCCATCCATCCGCCCATCCGCCCATCCATCCTTCCATATGTGTGTCTATCTATCTATCTATCTATCTATCTATCTATTTATCTATCTATCTATAAAAAAAAGTTAGTGAATTATACAAACCCCCACACAAAAAAAAAAAGAGAAAAAAGAGAAAAAGAAACTTTGAAGAAAACAACACAACATGTATTAACAAAGAGTTAGAAACAAATATCAGAACCCACAAGGGCTGCTAAGTATCAAGCACAGAGGAAGAATCCACACAAAACAAAAATAATGAAAATCTTAAATGATTCCAAATGCAGACTTTCCGAACACATGCATGAAACAACAGAACATTTACTATCCGGGTGCCAGTTTATGGCTCCAACAGAATACACCAAAAGACAAAACGAAGGGGCAAAAATAATACTAAGAAACCTATGTGAGGAAAAGCCACAGAAAGAGCATGGATAAACCAAACAGAAGCGATTACCGAGAGAGAGGAAATGAAAATACTGTGGGACATTGAGATAAGAATAGACAGTGATTATTGAGATAAGACTAGATATTGTGCTCCTCAAAAAGTCTAACAGAACAGCAGCAGTCATTGTTGTCGTTGTTCCAATTGATAGAAACATAAGAACAAAAGAAAGAGAAAAAAATAGTAATATATCTAGATCTGAGATTAGAAATCTAGAGATTGGAATGTAAAAGCATAAGTGATGTCTTTAGTGATAGGAGTTTGAGGAAAATAACATCTTATTTGGAAGTTTATGATTAAAATACCTAGAAATCACAGACGTGCCCACTACTAAAAGTAGCGCTCCTCGGAAGTCCGACATCCTCCGTAAAATCTTGGATCTCCCAGAATCTTGTTAAGTTCCGAGATCTTGGTTCACCGCCGACAGTCGACAGATGTGAAGAAAGCTCTCTTCAGAATAATAATAATATCTAAAGAGCGGTAAATAAAAAGAAAATCACAAACTAAAGACACACTTTTTAGACAGACCAGTAAAACAGTAAAGGCGATGCTATCAATATTCTTGAAATGATGAGGCGTCTTCGCCCCCCCCCCCCCCTTCCAACCGACGGAGGGCAGTTGAGGGTGTGCGCCAAACTGGTGCAACCTGTTTCACCCCCTTCCGCCAGCCCTCCTGCCCTCCACCCCAGACGCACCGCGAGGCTGTGGGGATCCCCCAGAAGCAGACCAAGACTGAGAACATCGTGAAGACGAAAGGTCTATTGTGGCTTCTGGGGTGAGTGTAAGCGAAACACACACAATATTCTTGTGCGGTATTGTCCTTCCTACTTTCAGCCAAATCTTCAGGCTGATCATCCTTTTACAGTCTGGGAAGGTGATTGGTGAAGGAAAAGAAATTGTGCCAGCTGTATGATAAAGAGAAGTTTTAAAAAAAAATCAGGCAGATTGGAATGTGATAATGATTCTGAACGACACGAACTCCTGTTCTGGTAAATCACTATGATTTCCTTTCGACTGTTTGCCGTTTTCGAAAGCCTAAATGTTGAGGGTTAAATCTAGTCTGTCCCAAATGTTATTGTTTTTTTTTTCTAAATAAACATTCAACTCTTCTCTTGTATACAAGTTGCATAATGTAATGAGTTGTGCGTGTGTGCAAACGTGTAGGTAATAACTGTATGTATAGCCTGATGATATTTATATAGAGTATTATTATACTTAGACTGCATATTGTATACTCATTTCAATCTTTAAATATCGTAACACACTACATTTAAATGTTTGTTATGTCGTAGCACACTTTATCCTAATTTTACGATTCTGCCATTGCGGCAAAACATGTATAAGTCAGTTTTCTCATTAGTTTGTTATACATTTGTGACGCCCACGCCATCTTGATAATCGTTACGATTTATTATTATATTATTATTAATTAATTAATTAATCATCCATAACTAATTACTAGTGATTATAATAGTGAGTTATGTTATTCATAATCCTCTCTCATTTGGCGGATATGCGGGCGCTGTAAAAATTGTCTCTCTTCCACTACATTATAGACAAACATTTACCGTCACACAAAGTTTTCGTAGGTAAAAATCTTCTTACTGTCTTTTAATCTATATTTAGCGAGCCCAGATCCACCTACATTCTTCGCCAACATAAGGTTATCAATTTGTGTAAGAAGGCCAATAAATTTAATAATGCATTTACTAAATCAACAATCAAATAAACAAATAACAAATGCAATGAAAAAGATTATTTGACATCAATATTTCCATGAAACCACATTCGAATAATTTTGATATCTATACAGTCTTATATCCTAACACACAATTCAATAGATTATCATAAATACAAATCACAGGATAGTTCTTATCAGAGAACAGAAAGGAGTTATTAGAGATAAGTGAAAATAGTTTCTACATAAATTGGTTTAGGTGCTGTCTGAATAGTCTTTCAAATACTTTTGTAACAAAGTCACAAACTATTGTTCATGCCAATTCCACGTGTTTTCCTCCTCACACTGTAAAACACTGATTCACTGCTATTCTCTCAGGCTAATCTGGCACTCTGCTGTAATAGCTCTCTCAAGCAGAACAACAATTGCAGCAATTTCCAGTAACCTCCTTGTACCACAAATTGCTCAATGTAGTCAGCATAACTTGTCACTATACATCAATGGAATGCAGTGTATTCCTTACACTTACACACTGCTTTAGATACTTATCATGTCTACCATGGTCGTAACTGTTTATCTTCAGTAAATCAGGAGATTCAGATAAAAAAAAGGAAAGACTGCTATTTCCATGTAAAATATTATCAGGGAACAAACGCTAAGTTCCCAGTTTATTATTTTTTAACTCCATTCTTTCTTACATTCAAGTCTCAACCTATAGTTTCCTGCAACATTATTTATTAGCACGATACATGCACACAGCATAATGAGTACAGTATAATAGTTTATATACAGGTTCACTAGAAACAATGTCAAGTGTTTAGCATACTTTGTTCACAATTTGTAAAACTAAAAGTCCATTCTCTCTCAATCAGTCACTTAACTCACCAGTAAGCTAACGGCCACTTTTCATGACCAGACTTCTTGCCACTCTAAATTCAAGTGATTAGATAATGGTATTCTCTACACCAGGTAAACTTATTGATCTCAGTCCATTGGCTGGTCTCGTTCCTGTAAATCTTATCAGTTAGAACTTGTTTGGATTGCATCAGCAATTTCTAGCATATTTTCAATCAATTCATAGACTCAAACTTCAACATAAAATACCATCATAACGAGTGCCCAAGTTCGGGTCAATTCAACAATTTAACAATTTATATAACAATTATATGTGCAGTTGGGTAACATTACACCACGTATGAAGCGATGATTTACAAGAGTATTCATGTCATGCAACACCTGGAAATTGGTTTTAGCTGCAATACAACGTTTTTCCTTTTAAGATAACTTTTAAGATAACTCTCATGACCGCATCAGGTTTCGAGTCCCTACATCCAGGTAAAACTCGCATATCTCTTGACTTTTCCTGGGTCATATTTCTTGACTTTTCTTGGGTCATATCTCTTGACTTTTTCTGGGTCATATCTCTTGACTTTTCTGGGTCATTTGCTGTCTTAGCGAAAGGAGATATCATTCTGTTTCGTACTATTATCCCTAGTCAATATTTCCTGTTAATCTGAAATTAACAATTTATAATATTTCATGAAACTAGGGCTAGACTAGTTTCTGTTCAAGTTAATGGTGATATCATAATGTCATATGAAATTACAATGTTACAATCATTAGGCCCAGTCTTGGTGTTTTGTTTTGTGGTTAATGGTGAAATCACATAGACATAAAAAGCAAGAGGACCAGTCTTGTTGTTTTGTTTTGTGGTTAATGGTGAAATCACATAGACATAAAAAGCAAGAGGACCAGTCTTGTTGTTTTGTTTTGTGGTTAATGGTGAAATCACATAGACATAAAAAGCATTAGGACCAGTTTTGATGATTTTCAAGTTAATGCTTCAAGATGATTTGTTCACGTTATTAGTGATATCGCAATGTGTCATGGTATACAGATCAGTCGTGATAATTATTTTGAAGTTAATGTTGAAATTGCAAGGCCTCTTTACGACGGGTCCGATCTTGATGTTTTTCTTCAGTTTAACATTGAGATTACAATGCTTCATGACATAAACATCAATCTTCGTGCTTTTCTCTTCAAGTTATGATGAAATCAGAACACGTCATTACTTAGTCTGATTATGAAAGTTTCTTAACAAACTCGTTCTACAAATGTTACGACCAGGTTATACCGTAGATAGTTATTACTTCTGACGTCACAAATCGTGACGCTAAACTACATTTAAGCTGGGTTTTTCTTTGGAACTTAATGATTTACCACACCTTGAAGACCTAATAATCATCACTGGAATCTACTTATCACACTCTTTGGACACTTTATATAAGATATCTTTTAAAATAATTTCTCAATTAAAGTGAACTCTTTCACATCGCATTTCAGATTATATGAATGTTTCCTTTCTCATTAAAATACATTTTATTTTATATTGCTAAGCACGTATAAGTAGTAAAAAAATATGTTACGGGAACAACATTTACACACAAGGATCAGTCCTCTTTATCGTCATTACAACGACACATATTCTGCTAATTAACACTAATCATACATGGATATTTATCTATTTTATGTTCATTCATTTCCCCCGATAAACATTCGTAGTACAGGCGCAATCTGCCAGGAGTTGTCTCTCCTAAATCTGTTCAAACATTGCGCTAATGCCGATCGCATGGGCCCGTCAAGAGGTGTTCCAAAGAAAAGGCTTGAAAGAGCTGTAGGTGATGCCAAATTAGAGGGTGGGATTGCTTTGTCTCCCTGCTTCCAATACGATGGGTGGTCTAATGCTGATATATGACAGTTTTGAGAAAAGATAGGGTGGATGCCTAAGAAACTGGTTCAATCCCTCCGACCCCAGGGTCAATCGCGCAGGGTATTTCAGTATGGTTCCAAGTAAAACCGCGGGCAAGCATTTAGGAAGATAGTGTTCTTCACATCGAGGATTATGATGCAGCGAAGATACATTCCATTAAGGATATTTTTCATAATCTTACATTACTGGAGTATTTAAAAGTAATAAAGCATTGTTTACCACAAATGTCCGTGTCTGTCACTTTCGACTGTCGAATTAGGAAATCGTATGTTCATTCGTACAATAAATAAGCGGTTTATAATATAACATTATTCGAAAGGCAGTTTTAAAAATATTGTTAATCGGGTCCATATTTTACTAGATTATTAGGCTACGAAACACTTAGAGAGAAAGAAAGCAGACATCTATTTATCTAACTAAACAGATAACATTAATAGATAGATGAATAGATAGATAGATAGATAGATAGACAGATAGATAGATAGATAGATAGATAAATAGATAGATAGATAGATAGATAGATAGATAGATAGATAGATAGATAGATAGATAGATAGATAGATAGATAGATAGATAGATAGATAGATAGATAGATTCATAGATTCATAGAAAGAGAGACAGGAACAACGATGACACTGATTGAAATACCATCGTACACTTTAGTAATGCACTTCTATTATTATAAATTGTCATAAAAAATGTACGACAATATATAGTGGAGAGGAAAGACAACGAAAGACAAAGAAAAACAGGTGTTAAGAGGCCAGTCAACATGAAATGAAATAAGTGACACTGAGACAACGGTGTGATCGTGTGTGTATGTGTGTGAAAGAGAGAGAGAGAGAGTTTGAATGGTTGAAGAAGGAAGGCCGAGAGAGTGGGAGAACAGAGTATTGAGTTCAACCACAGACACAAAGAAGCACTAAAGAAGATCAGGGGATTCTATTTCTCAAATTCTTGTCTTCATGTGATCTTCTTGCCGCCCTATATCACGAGGCGTCTCCTAGACAGGAATGGTTAACACCCCACCCTTTACCCACTAAGCGTCATTATTCACCTAGCCGCCATGTTTCTTCTTTAAACACATCTTAATTTACGTCAAATTCTCCTACGTAATCCATACAGCAGGACGAAGTGTTCCATTCAGCGAGCATGCAGCCCTCCTCTCTCAAACAAACTTAGTAAATCTCACAAAAACAGTTTCATTGTAAGAAATATGTGTTCAGTCATCTAATATCAAGTATTCAATTTTTAACTGTGAGCGCATACGCATTAGCCGCCAATTATCTTTATCTTACTGATATTTAAAATTCTGAAAACAATAGATTATTTTCTTCAAATATGGTTGACAGTGTACACTGAATATGGAAAATCAGCTATTAGAGTTTCCATATTGACTATATAGCTATAGTGATTTAACTAAAATATTATGGTTACAAGGTCTCACTAATTTTATATTCTACATATTGACTATATAGTGATTAGCTAACATAGTACGGCTACAAAGATTCAGTAGTTTCAATATATTCAACAGGGCTTTAACTAGCGCAGAGTTAAAAATTTGATTGAAATAAATATTCATTGATATTTAAAATGTAAACACTATAAATAATATATTTTCTTTACTTATTAAAAAAGTGCTATGTCACAATACGACAAAAAATACAATGCTAAGCTATTTGTGCCTAACACACCACTGACAAGTACTGTGACTGTAAAAAAGCAATTTAAGTATATATGCATATACCTATGTCTGCACGCACACATATTGTTTGTCTTTCTTTTTTACCTACCTACATATCTATCTATCTATCTATCTATCTATCTATATACGTCGTCTGTGTGTCGAACTCTATCCATTGTTCCATGTGTGAGTGTTTTTTGTATGCAAGCATAGGTGTTGTATTAATTTTAACTATTGCCTTGTTCACTTGTTGGTAAGGATGAAGAATAATAGCAAGTTTGAAGGAGGTATTAATTTTAATTATTGCATTGTTGGTAAGGGTGAACAATATTAGCAAGTTTGAAGGAGGTATTAATTTTAATTATTGCTTTGTTGGTAAGGTGAAGAATAATAACAAGTTTGAAAGAAGTATTAATAAGACAGGGACAAAGGCAAATGCGAGTGCAGCATGTTATGAGCATATCGGTGTAGGTGGGTCCCTTGCTCCTCTGGTCACCCTCCCTTCTCTCACCCATTCTTCCACCATAACCTAAAATTATACACCATCGACCTACCGCCCATCTCACTCCCACCCCTTCACACGCACCCACACACATACCTGTCAGATAAGTGCACACTATATCCCATAAGTCTTAGCGCGATCGCCGGCATCGGAGAGAGGCTTTTAGTTAACTGGAGCCGGCAGGGTTCCTTTTCAATGGCTGGAAACTAGAGAAGAAGCTTAAAGACCCTGTCGGTAATTTATGTGTCAGCTTACGGCGCTGCTACCCCTCAGCTCTTCGTTTCTCGCCAATGTCGGACCCTCAGGACACCCTGTGTGGCAGCAAGGTGGTTGGTGTGAGGCGCTGAATGATTGGAGTTAAAGTGCGAAAGTGAGACCGAGATATATAAGTCAAGCCATCTCAAATCGTTGTAGTTGTGAATTGCGACCATTTTGATTTTATTCATTTCAACTAATTTTTCAAGAAATGCTGATGTTTTCATCACAGAGAATTATCTTCTTGCAGCAAGAATTATCTTGCTGCAATGTTGGATCTCTATACAGTCACAATCAAATAATACAAAGTCTTTAGATGGAATGGAAAAACATTCTTTTGCTCCAGAGGTAAACCAAAAACAAAACAAGAAACAAAAATCACGCCCTCTCTTGAAGTCCAGACCTCACACAAATAATCCAAACTTCACACCCACGACAATTTGAAACCGAGTAAATAAACCGTAAATGTATGTATTGTGTATGACTGGAATATGCTCTTGCATTTGTGTGCATTAATTATATCCCAGCACAAAAATATATGTCTTCTCTACTATTACAAATCCTGAAATAAGCGTATTTGAGAGAGAGAGAGAGAGAGAGAGAGAGAGAGAGAGAGAGAGAGAGAGAGAGAGAGAGAGAGAGAGAGAGAGAGTGAGAGAGAGAGAGAGAGTGAGAGAGAGAGAGAGAGAGAGAGTGCAAGAGAGAGAGGGAGAGACTGTGTGTGGCACACAAATATAATTTACGTAAGAAAGAAGAGATGAAGGAACAAATTACAAAGCGCATAGTTTCACGCAGTGAAAAGTTCAAGACACTGTGCCATGGAATGGAATGGAGAGAGTGATAGGGAGGAGAGACAATGAATGTGTACAAGATAAAGAGACCAAACGTACTTGAAAGAAGATAAAAATAAAAATAAAACATAACATCCAGTATCCATGTTAGGATATGTCATTAGTTCTATGGATTGCTAGACATGAATATGACGTATATGAAATTAAATAGTAAAACTTCATTTCATTTTAAAACAAATTTAGAATTACTGGAAGATGCATATTATGAAAACGTGTTTATATATAAAGAATGAATTACAGTATATGCGGTTATATTGGCATATAAATGGTTTATCTAAGTACCATTATCACTATAATGTTTTTACTATATCAATATTTTTTTTAATAAGAAACTTAATTAATGTTATTTGGTTATCTGAAATCTCTTTGTTCTAAGTGTGGAATAATTTTCCTGGCTGCAGTACATTTTTTTTTTGTTCGCACAAAATTCACGCTACGTCCACCGACCTTCACGCATTCTGCGCATGCGTTGACTAAGTGCTTCCGTTTCCGCTTCTAGATGGCGCGTTTTTGTTTGACCTCTAAGGCCAGGAAGCACAGCAGCAGACGAGATGTGTTCTAACTCCTCTGTGGTTCCATAAAACACTGACGAAACTTCCTACTGAGAAATAATCGTGTATTTAAAAAAAATTCAGGATGGAAGAAATTCGGGGAATATTGTTAAGAGACTTAGGAGTCTCTAGCCATAATTCACCACTTTTAACAGGGGTAGGAAATAATAGCGATAGGACGGAATGGGTATGATAGGGTGAACTCAACGTACAGTTATTTAAAGATAAAAAAATAAATAATTGCAAAGCTCTAAGATAGATAGATAGATAGATAGATTGAGAGATAGAGAGATAGAGAGAGATGGGTGGAGGGAGGGAGGTATGGTTGGTTGGATGGGTGGAGGGAGGGATATGTGGAAGTGCACTGAAATTTAAAATAATTAAGTTAAAAGCTACAAACAAAGACGAAGTAAGAGGAATTTTGTGCATGCCGATGTATGTATGTGTGTATTACTAATGCTACAAAGGTGCACTCTTTCTTTATCAGCTCTACTCTCTGCGACATGAAAGAGATTCACTAATATTTCATTATAGAAATATCAGGTTTGCCAGAGTAAATTTGCCTATCCCTCTTTCTAGTCTTAATTGTTATAGAAATTGTCAAAGTGCCTTTGGCACTACTTATGATGGTATTTTTGTAAATTTCAGAGATTGAGTAAAGAACTCAAGTTGAGAATATGCTAGGAAATTGCTGATGCAATCGGAACCAGATCCAACTAGAGAAGTTTTTTTCTGACTAATAGTTTCACACTTGTTCATATCAAATGTATCCAATGGGGACGGACCAGAAATTTCTTTGATGAAGACGTACTCTATTCCAATCACATTGAATTTGAAATAGACAAGCACGTCTGTACATCCGTAAAATGAAAGCGTGTAAAATTGAATTCAGTATACGTGTGTTGTTGTTACCTCTGAACCAAAACACATTACATGTATCATGGTAAGAACCCTCTGAACCTGCTAACATGGTACCCAAAGACGAATCTGTACCGCACCCAGGTTTAAAAGATGTTGAAACTGTTTATGATATTATTTTTAATCTGGAACTCTCAGACACTCATGCTGGACAGGTATTGAGAGTGATAAAATACTCACTATGTTTTTTATCGATAAACCTGGGAAAAAAAGTGAGTGTGCGAATTTACAGGATCGTAATCAGATCTGCATGAAAGTCGTATGTGTTACTTTTGCTAAATTAGATGCTGTAAAACAGGAAATTGATTTTATATTGATCTTAGGTATGATTGGGAAGGCAATGTCCTGGTATAGTTCTCCCATAGTCCTAGTCAAAACAATGGACAGCTCACACCAATTTTGTGTAGACTACAGATAGCTAGCTGAATAAGTTGATTGTTCTCTTAGCTGAACCGATCTCTGAACCAAAGTACCTATTTGCTCATCTCAGTGGAACAAACTATTTTTTCTAAAACTAGATTTGACAAACTCCAGTCTGTGAGGCAGACAGACCGAAATTAGCATTCAGTACACCGGATGCCCAACATCAATAGTGGGTAATGCCATTCGGAATCATTACAACGCCAGCCGTTTTCACTAAGAAGATGAGAATGCTCATCGAAACTTATAAAAGAGGAATCTGTCTCAAACTTCATGGAAGACATATTGGTGGCTACCCAGACCCTGGAAGAACATATCTGAGTGTTACAGAAGTTATTCCAGCGTTTGATGTAATGTAACCTTACTGCTCGACCAACCGAATGTTTCTTTGGACATTTCAAACTTTTATTTTGGGGACACACAGTGGGGCAAGGTTTCCTGTGGCCAGAGGCATGAAAAGAAGAAAACTCAAAGAGATGTAGAGACCACTCTCCAAAACAAATAAAAACTTTTGGGGGTTGGATGACTACTATAGACAATTCATTCCCATGTTCAGTGCCATCACCAAACCACTCATTGACCTGACGAGGAAAGGCAAACATAAGATTGTGATTTGGAGTGATGAGTGTGAAGCCAGATTTCTAGCTTGAAAGATTGCCTTCATGTGCTACTTGCCCTCCATTTGCCTGATGTCAGTGAAGATTTCATACTCAGACCTGATGCAAGTAATCTGGTGCTAGCTGCTACATGCAGAAACACAGAGATATTAGTTCTCTCAAGTAGAACACAATGTAGCAATGTCCAGTCTTCCCAGACAATACCAAGTCATTCTTTCTCTGAAGTCGAATAATTCTGTTCACCCTCATTTATCGTACAACTGGAGTAAGCTACTGGATACAGAATATCACTGTGCGTCTGCATCAGTACAGCACCTAGCCTTGCATTGCTAGCATCTGTTCTGAGTACGAATTCTTCATTGAAATCAGGCAAATGGAGGACAGGAGCTCTTGACAGGCAGTCTTTCAAACTACCAAACCTGGCTTCACACTTCTTGCTCGAAATCACTATCTTAGGTTTGCCTTTCTTCATCAAATCAATAGGTGGTGTAGCGGTGGCACTGAACTTGGAAATACAATTTTTATAGTAACCGGACAAACCCCAGAAGGATTTAACATTTGTCTTGGAGATGGGCCTCTCCATCTCTTTGAGTTTTCTTACTTTCTATGCCTCTGGCCACAGGAGACCTTGTCCCACTGTGTGTCCCAAATATTTAGTTTAAAATGCCCAAAGAAACATTTGGTTGATTGGGCAGTAAGGTTACATTCCCTTCAGACACTGGAATAACTTCCTAAACACTCAGCTGTGTTCTTCCAAATGGTGGGTAGCCACAAATATGTTGTCCATAAAGTCAGAGACAGATTCTTCTCTCATGAATTAATCTTATCTTCCTAGTGAAAACTGCTGGTGCTTTGAGGATGGTGAATGTTATTACTCGCCATTGATACTTGGACATCAGGTGTACTTAATGCTAATTTCAGTCTGTCTCCCTCAAAGACTGGAATTTGCCAAAAATCTTTTGTCAAATCTTGTTTATAAAAATATTTTGCTTCACTGAGCTGGAAAAGTGTTCTGGTTCAGGCATCAGTTCAGCTGGTACAAAAAACAATCAACTTGTTCAGCTGCCTATAGTCCACACAAAATCGGTGTGTGCCATCCTTCTTTTTAATTAGATCTATAGGAGTTCGGGTCACTCTGACATTGGCAACAATGATATACAATTAAGTTTAGAAATAACGACAGACTGACAACTAATACATAAGTAGCACATATAATACATTAGTAACTCACAACTGGTACACTAGTAACTCACTGATAACTCAGTGTTAATACACTGCTATTACAATAATAGGTCACTACTATTACATACTCACAACTAATTCATAAGTAACACATATAATACACTAGTAACTCACAACTAGTACACTAGTAACTCACTGCTAATACATTAATAGCTCACTACTATTACACAAATAACGCACACATAACACAGTGGTAACAGACAGCTAATACTTTAGTAATAACGAAATATACATTAATAACACTAAGTTAACACACAAGTAAAACACAACTAATGCATTAGTAACTCACAAATTATACACTATTAACTCACCGCTACCACAGAAGTAACACAATTAATACATTAGTAACTCAACTAATACGCTAGTAACATACTGCCAATATACACGTGAAACATATCTATCATTGGTACTCAAACAAATAATTAGTCACTCTCAACTAATACATTGGTACTCAAACTAATAATTAGTCACTCTCAACTAATACATTGGTACTCAAACTAATAATTAGTCACTCTCAACTAATACATTGGTACTCAAACAAATAATTAGTCACTCTCAACTAATAATTAGTCACTCTCAACTAATACATTGGTACTCAAACTAATAATTAGTCACTCTCAACTAATACATTGGTACTCAAACTAATAATTAGTCACTCTCAACTAATACATTAGTACTCAAACAAATAATTAGTCACTGTCAACTAATATATTGGTACTCAAACTAATAATTAGTCACTCTCAACTAATACATTGGTACTCAAACTAATAATTAGTCATTCTCAACTAATAATTAGTCACTCTCAACTAATACATTGGTAAATCACAGTTAATGCAACAGTAAGTCACTACTTATACATTAGTGATACACATCTAATGCATTAGTAACTCACAACTAATACCCAAGTAACTCATAGTTAAGTTTGTCATGGAGAGCAGTGAGTTTTCACGAAATAGCTTTATCTATATAAAAGCGATCTATATAAAAGTCTTTATGCTAAATTTAACTATACTTTTCTCTCTTGAGATCCATATAAAAGTCTTCATGCTAAATTTAACTATACTTTTCTCTCTAGAGATCCCTATTAAAGTCTTTATGCTAAATTTAACTATACTTTTCTCTGCAAAATTAGACAGTAAGGAAAAATACGCAACGAAATTGAAAGTTTCATTGTTGTTTATTTTTTAATGTTAGTTTATTTTTTAAATCGGCCTAGTCCGCTGTGAAGTATTTTAATTTTCGTGTGCAGCCATAAATATTAATGGACATCGGAAGTCGCCAATCAACGAGCGACACGCGTCACTGTGAAATCGGCATTGTGCGTTGTACTTTGTTAGCGCCTGTAGGGCTCCTTCAGCAAGCACTTTCTTCAGGGACATTAACCACGTTCATTTCTTGTTTAGACTTTCGTATTAAACAGAGCCATTTAGTTATTGTAATATTAACCAAAGTAATTTCTTGTTTAGACTTTCGTATTAAATAATTAATTAGTTAATTTAGTTAATTCAGTATTAGCCAGTCCCTGTTTTTCCATAACTGGTTAAGATCATTCCTACTTCTGACAGTAGTATCATCTGCTTCATTCAGTTTTCCTTTTTTCTTATCTCCTTCCTTCCTTCCCTCGTTCCTTCCTCTCTCATTTACTTTTTCTGTCAGTTAATTTCTAAGTAGGTATGTTAAATGCTCTTTCTTTCTTTCTTTCTTTCTTTCTTTCTTTCTTTCTTTCTTTCTTTCTTTCTTTCTTTCTTTCTTTCTTTCTTTGTCTGAAATAAACACCGTCTATTAAAACTTTATCGAAATTATTTTAAAGATCTTTATAAAGGGAAACAAAATTTAAAATATAACAACATACTATACACACAGCGCAGTCAATGCGAGGGCATCAGTTAATGGTTGAGTTCTCACAAGAAGTTTTTCTTTTTTGCCTTTACGTCACCACATCAGTTAATGTAACTGATCTGGCGTGTTGGTGGCCCAGACCAGTGATGCCTGTGTGTTCACAACGTGAAAAACTGTTCACCGGAGTATCGGACAGACAAATCATACGAGAAGAGATACAACCATGTCTAGGCCAGAAAAATCTTATTGGGGGGCCCCCGACTTATCGAGGGCAGATTATTTGTTCCCTTCTTCTCGAACAGCAGACCAGAATGCTCCAAGTGCAGTGAAAGCTTGACTGACTGTTGAAAGCCTAGTACTCCTGCGCTAAACGCGGATCCTGCCTTCTGTAAATTAAGGGAAATAATGAGAGAGTCAGGCGCACTTCAAAGGAACGTAACTGCAGGGAGAAAATCGTATATCTGTCATATTCGTCATATAAACACCCCATTCCGCCATCTTCAAGGGGCGAGATGGTCTAAAAAGTGTGGTGGCAATTTCGCCATGAAGAGCCAAAGAACACAACTGTAAGCCGTCGTATGGCGCGCCTTTTCCTTCACTCTTTCAGGGAGTAGACGGCATTATGTAGCGAGGGATGAGTTGAAATGGCCATTGGGTTTCTATCTTCATCACACTGGGCTTTAATTTTCAACTAGGTCTTTGATGTGAACTATTTTTTCTGTGTGCTTGTGTGTCCGCGCAAGCATTTCAATTTTTGCTCAACCATGACCATAAATACGAGAGAAAAGAGTACAAAAGCTATTTCAGAGTATATAATCATACTCTATCACATGAAAACAAACAAAATGTTCCACAACAACAATTCTACACATACGAAGATTGAAATAAAGCACGATAGAGATTTTTCACAGGCGATAATTATTTGCAAGTGTAATCAAAGCAAACAACACGTACAGAGGTTTATACAGTTGACGTTATTAACATAAAGAATAATTGCATTTACAAAAGAACTCGTGCAAACAACACGTACAGAGGTTTATACAGTTGACGTTATTAACATAAAGAATAATTGCATTTACAAATGAACTCGTGCAAACAACACGTACAGAGGTTTATACAGTTGACGTTATTAACATAAAGAATAATTGCATTTACAAAAGAACTCGTGCAAACAAAACAATCTACTCACGATGAAGTTAATCAAACAAAATGTCACAAAAGCGGGCAAGGAACGTGTAAATATGTTCTGTGTTATAGGTTGGTCATTCTCTTTTCTTCTTGTTTGCTTTTAGCCACAGTATAATGCAATAGAGCAGTCATCATTGTCGTCTTCCCGTATTCTATTCATCGCACTTAACATTTATAATGTCGACACGTTAATCTTTACTAACATCTTTCGTTCTTACCAACAATTTCTTTCCCTTAACACGGCTTACTTGATCATGTTAGAGTACTGTGTATTATAACAAAGTCACATTGACTATTGTTCACTTACCTTCACTTAGTCATAGAATATCAATAAATGTTGTCTAATAATGAATTCTTGCATCGTTTTTACACTAAATGACTCTCTCCTTTTCTCTCTCTCTCTCTCTCTCTCTCTCTCTCTCTCTCTCTCTGTGTCTCTCTCACATTCAGCTCTATTAGTTACTCCTTGGACTATGTCTTAGCCGCTCGTTTCCTAAGTAGATGTGAATGCAGAGTTAAAAATAAAAATGTGCTGACTGTTTGACGAACCTATATGTTGCTTAGGGAACCTACATAATTAGCATAAGTGTTCCGTATACAAGTTTAAATTCACACACACACACACACACACACACACACACACACACACACACACGCACGCACGCACGCACGCACGCACGCACGCACGCACGCACGCACGCACACACACACATATACATACACACACTTATCTTCAAACGCCATTTTAATTGTATCCAAGGTACACAATTTTTGAGATGGTACAAGGAGAATATTGTTAATAGTGTGTAGATATTACCTGTGCATAAGAACGTTAATGTATATGACTATGTATGTATATGATTTTGTCATGTGTGCATAAGTTTGTGAGTGTGAGCTCATGATATATTGTGTGTATTTATTTGATTAATGATCTGATCTGTAAAGCAATAAAGTAAGATACAATAAAATAATCTAAAAAGAGCACGAAATGATGGATGAATGAATGAAAGAATAACACGATTTATATATATATAGAGAGAGAAAGTCTAATAAGGAAATTAATAAAATAAAACATAACATATACGTTATGCGAAATTAGCACTGGATAAGTAGGTCATGCAAAGATAGGAATGGATAAGTAGGTCATGCAAAGATAAGAATGGGTAAATAGGTCACGTACAAGCAGCAATAGGTGCGTATTGCATACACAAAGTGGCCCTACCCTCCTTCCACCGTGGATCGGCGAGATGAGACCCTCCCTTGTTCCAGTACTATTTCCTAAATGTTAAGATAACGTACTGAAGTCGTAAGACAACAGTAGCATGACAGGAACTTAGAGAAAAACATTCATTTTAGAAATGTCGCCAGGATTTGTGAGAACTTGGCGAGGCGTGGTACTTCTGATGGAAGATGATAAACGACTTCTGATCGTCGTGGGCACACTACAAACGTGCTTTGCGTGCGGATGAATTCCCTCCCCTTTGCTTTGTGCCCACGGTAGCTCATCAGGTATGACGGTAACGAAAATTGCGCGTGGTAATCCCTCAGGGAAAGATCGACCTAGATGATCGTATCCAAAATCCATCCATCACTTGTATGCCTTCTTTGAATAGTGTGACCTACTTTTAATGACTGCTCGTATGATTATTAATTAACTTGTTCCCACTTCAGAGCGCGTGCAATTGCGTAATAACATTTCCCTGATTGCCCCTACCTTTCTAGGTTTCACTAAGTAATATCCACACCTTTCTAGGCTTAAATAAGAAATGCAAGAGCCCTTCTAGGCTTGAATAAGAAATGCAAGAGCCCTTCTAGGCTTGAAGAAGAAATTCAAGAGCCTTTTTATGCTTGAATAAGAAATATCCATACCTTTCTAGGTTGAATAAGAAACATTCCTACATTTATGGGATTGATTAAGAAATATCCCCACATTTCTAGGCTTGAATAAGAAATAACGTCCCTTTCTAGGCTTGAATAAGAAATAACGTCATTTTCTAGGCTTGAAAAATAAATAACGTCCCTTTCTTGCTTGTGTGTTAATTGCTTAATAATATTTTACTTTATATACGGTAGTATTACTTTTAACACTATTCATAACACAAATGTATATAACGAATTTTCTTGAATAGATATCGTTATTACTTTAGGCAGAAGTATGACAAAACCTGAAGTCTTTATTTTTTGCTGTTTAGTTGGTAAATCCATTAGACTTTGATCATTATTATTATGCAACTGCCTAAACTACTTGTTTACAAATGAATATTTGAAGTAATGTGATCATAATTAAATAGTTTACTTTACAGTTTATGGTTTCATAAAATTGCATTTTAGCAAATTTATAGAATTTTGTTGCACTAATTATATCACCACTAGTAAAGTGGCAAAAAGTGGGATTTTTGTCTCCTAAAATTCTAGCCATTTTTTTGTAACTGTACTTGATTGTAACTTTAGATCATGTATACTAATATACTAATACTTGATTGTAACTTTAGATCATGTATACTAATACTTGATTGTAACTTTAGATCATGTATACTAATATACTAATACTTGATTGTAACTTTAGATCATGTATACTAATATACTAATAAATGTAATAGTAATAAGAATAAACGCATACATTTAAACTTTATAAGACTACCCAGCTATTAAATTATTATAACGCTGGCCATCAAATGTTCAATTGAAAAGCTTTTGATTTTCAATGCTAAATAAATAAAACACTACTTACAAACAAATAAACACATATAACCAACACGCAGACATTCATGCACAAACATGCAAATATATAAAGAGAAATATAAAAGATATTTTTCTTCTAGTAGGTAAAGTAATTAACATTATATGTATATAAATAATATGAATAATAATCACTCAATTAAAGGCAAGACTACTGCTATTATATATATATATATCGATTATCGTTAGAAAAATAAAGTAATTTAAAATTATATACGTAAAGATAATAACTTATTTAAAAGGTAATTATACTCTTATTCTCTAAATATTAGAATATTAGTACAGATCGTTAATACTATCACTAATAGTAATAAATGTCGGTAGTAAATGTTATGAATTAACGATGACTAGTAAGCTATGGCATATAGTATGGTTACTGTATATTATCAGAAAAATAACTTATTAGAATCGATCACCAACAGTCATTGTTTCCTCAGTATCTCCAATATCTTTAGAAATTGTATGCGAACTACTATGAAGTGAACTTTCGCTGTCATCAGCGCGAATTGGATCAAAGTGGTACCTGAGAAAATTACATAGACGACCATTTGACTCCCATTCGTGACGTCGTTTCTGCTTGCTTTTATTCCAAGGGCTTCAGATTGTGTCTTAGGTACAGGGCAAATATCGATCAAGAGCAATGTTTTACCTAGATCGTAATTCACTTGGTCTTTAAGCAAATTGCTTTCAGTCATTTTAAAATTTCGAGTTGAACTGCATCTAACAAAACTGAGAGAGTACTTTTCGAATAATTTTGTATTGTGTTACTCCTAGCCTTAATTCTTAAAATTCCAAATTTTCTCCAAATAGATGGTATAGTACAAAGTCAATAATGGTTATTAACAAAGAAGTTAATAATGGATACCATGACTAATGTGGGTAGCAAATAAAGACGTTAGAAATATAGATATTAAATTCGTGCATTCAATTATGATGCAAATAATGGTAATTATATGTACCATTCATTTTAGTAATGCATTAGATGATGCAAGTCAAAATATGTTTTAACTGTATAAAAGCATATCATTACATACTACAAATGTCATGTTTGAAATTAACTCAATACACACAGATTGAATACAACTACTGACAGTGAAAATATTTCCAGTTATTCTTTACTCTCTCTCTTTCCCACTAATTTTGGAAATTACTATTTTTTTTTTTTTAAAGAAAATTGGTTTGAAGAAAACTTCCTTAAGCTGTTTATGTGTAAAATTAGAAGATACAATTGATTATTTAATAAATGTGATTTACCATATGCGGTTTTAAATGTTACATTCTGTAAGAAAATATCATTTCTAGTTTGGGACAAAATAAAATAATGAATATTTCAATGTTGCTTTAAAAATATTAAAATACAAAAGTTATTTCCATAGCTATATACTATAAAGCAAAGGCTTTCATCGTAAAACATATTTTAAACGCATCAGATTACAAATGTGCAAACTTGCGCTTTGGATACAAATATTATATTATATTATATTATATTATATTATATTATATTATATTATATTATATTATATTATATTATATTATATTATATTATATTATATTATATTATATTATATTATATTATATTATATTATATTATATTATATTATATTATATAAATAGATATTCCTAGATCCGAGTTGCAAAGTAATCGAGTTTACTATAAAGTTCCTTTACTGACTACAAGTTATATTACAACAGTGATACGACATGCATATTGAATACACAAGTATTTCAGTTCTTCGATATGAAAAGTCTTTGTTTTATGAAAACTGTTCAGTAAGTAAAATCTATAGCATGCGCAAGAGAATGCGTTGTATAATATATAAATGTATTTGTAAAAGAATGTAAAGGAGATAGTTATTTTTGATGAAGTTACTAACTATTTCTTACAAGTGTTGGTAAGGATGAAAAATGCAATTCAAATGTAATTTATTGACACTTTATTAACTTGATTTGTCTTGCAGTTTAAATTGACGTCTGAATATTCTTTTAAAATAATATTCTTTAAGTTACATGAAAACATGTTTCTCATATATATTGATATATTTTGAATCCTTTACATGTGTCACTAACATTTTCTGTAACTATATATATATAATCCTTTACATGTGTCACTAACATTTTCTGTAAACGAATATTACGTAAAAATTATACGAGGAATTTCAAAGTCTGAGATGTAACAAATTACGAGGGAATTATTTCTTAGACGAGTGTCAAAGTCTGAGATGTAACAAATTACGAGGGAATTATTTCTTAGACGAGTTGTTTCCAACATTTTTGTGGCCAAGAGCACATTCAAATTTTCAGAAGAGTTTGGAGGTCGCCATAATTTTTTCAAAGCTTATTCTGTACTGGGCATTAAATACTATGCAACGCATCATATGTAGTAATACATCATATGCAACTATACCATTGAAGTGAATTACTCTTTCACTATGACTATGTGGATTTGCTCTTTTTGAATCTACAAAACAGATATCATAACCAGGCAGTTTTCATCCTATTTAATTTTTTAAATTACAGTATTCTTTCTATTTTTACTTGTAATCTGGATTTCAACAAGTAAACAAACATGAAGTTGTGGTTAATTAAAAATATTTTTTCTATTTTTACTTGTAATCTGGATTTCAATAAATAAAAGTACAAATATGAGAAAAGTTATGAACATTTTTTATTGTCACGTGTATCCGGATTTCTATAAACATACAAATATGAATATTAATCATAAGCGCTCACTAGAACTAAATAGAGAAAAGGTATTATTATTTTACGTGCTTTTAGAGTTCTACTTTTCTTACTTGAATAAGAGTTGCAGTCGATATAACCATTTTGTTACCTCTAGTTGGCAAAGTAAAAGGATTCCCTAGAAAGGCAGACTCAATGATGAACTGTTGACATATCTTTTCAAACTGCTCCTGAGATCTTTGAATGTAGGAAAGAGTTCAAATCACTGTCACATATCATTTTCTCCATACTTGGAAAGTGTACTAGGACTAGAGACTTCGCTTTCATTTGCGATTTACAGAAGATCATGTTTGAAAGATTTTACAGAACGTAAAATGATGACATGAAGTCGGATGGAACAATGTACATCTATACCACTTTTCAAATCTCCTCACGGGCGCATGTAAATGACGGGACTCGGCGGGCGCTATGGCGCCCGATGGCACTTTTTTTTTTCGGAGCCACTGAGTTAGATTATTAGTTGCAACTCTGCAAGTCTGTGCGAAATAAGAGTTTTAAATCTGGAATTTGGCCTTTTATGTATATCTCTGACTGCACAATTTACCACAAACGTTTCAGACAAGGAGAATATCTTTATAAATATATAGTGTACTCTAACTAGATCTGTCCGTGATGAGACTATAAACTTTACAGAGTCGATTCCGCAGGGAGCCTTTAGTTCTGACACTAGATTAACTATGTCCGCAGTTCATTCCCATGAAACGAAAGTTCAGAAGAACTCACAATTAAGATAGTAATATATGCCAACAAGCTGATTGACAACTATATATATATATATGTGACACTTTTCCGTGCACGGATAACAACCGGAACTCACCCGAAATCATTTATATAAATTTTGGGATAAGCTGAATCGTGTATTATTTTTACAATCTCTATTAACCTGCACATGTTAGTTCAAAAAACAAGTTGATTAATATTATATATTAATGTAATAAGTACTGACTGATGCAAAATGGTTGAAAAATTATGAAGAAAATATATAAATGATCTACGCCAGAATTCCGCATGAAATTAAAGTTTCAATAAAGAGAGTTCTCGGTAAAGCTTTTCAGCCAAATGGTAATATAATTATGATATTACTAGTTAATACTTTTATTCAGCGGTTAAAGACTCGCACTTCGTTATGTCGCCTAGCTTTATTGTATAAAATAGTTTAAATATGAAAAGTAAATAGATTATTATTTACTACAGTTCAATGTAGTTGTACCTTCGAGTGGTCAACAAAACTTAAGAAGGAATTATTTTATATGTTGCTTGGAAGATCTGGTCAACAAAACTTAAGAAGGAAATGTTTTATATGTTGCTTGGAAAATCTGGTCAACAAAACTTAAGAAGGAATTGTTTTATATGTTGCTTGGAAAATCTGGCCAACAAAACTTAAGAAGGAATTGTTTTATATGTTGCTTGGAAAATCTGCAGAGCAAATATTTTTTTATTTGAAAGAACGCTTTTCGTTTGGACGGAAATGAATACATGTTTTTATAAACTTGGACTGGAAAACTTGAATGAAAAGTACTTAATATTTCTTTCGAAAATTATACTTGAAAACACTGCTTTTATAACAAATCTGAAAAGAGCGTGCTTAATAATTTAGCATGAAGATTGCTTTAGGAAGCGTTCTTCATGTGGTCTAGAACATTTGAAGAGAATGTGCTTAACATTTGGCTCGAAGATTACACTAGGAAGCGCCAACATGGAATACATCCAGAGGGAACGTTAAATGATTAATGAGCAATTGATAGGAGCGTATTATGCTAACTCTGGAGTGGATTCCGTTATAGTGCATTAGCTGACATTTGGGAATTAATACAAAAGAAAAACCCAGACAATTGATAAGTTCATCTAACTCAAACTTTAACAAACATTATTTCTCATTATGTCCTATTATTATAATACAAAATTAAGAATAATTAAACTTATTCAGTACTAAATCTAAAATGCGATTATCCACTTAGCAAAATAAATATTATTTTATAAGACCATTCCAGTAAAGAAATTATATTGCAGCACCTCACACCCAGTAGAAAAATAATCTCACATTGCTTCAGGTATTTTCCGGTTTCTTTAGGTACTGACTGCCACCATACACTTGGCTACACAAGTCGGTATGGCAGAACTGGCGGCTCAGAGTGCGAGGTGAGTCAGACCTGACGTGTGTTTATATAAGCATGTTTGAAATAAAGAATTTATAGTCATCACCTGATCTCAGCCCGTTTTCATCTGTTCAGTAATCCAGTCTAAGAAAACTAAAGCCACAGGTTTCCTTTTGACGTTTCATTACTTAATCCTCTACGTATAATTTATAATAAAATGACTCTTACCAAGGAGCTGCAACAACATACATGTCAGATTTTGTTTCTTTTTATTACTTATTGCAATTGTAAGTGTTTGTGTTATTACCACAGAATAAAAATGTCAGTCTCTTTGTTATTTTTATTACGTCAACTTGTACATCACACCGCTAGCAAATAATACAGATGTATAACATTTCAATATTAGCGAGAAGTGATCAGTGTCAGTTATGCTACAAGTCATATAACACTCATAATAAAATTACTTCCAACAATGTAGTAATGGTCATAAAAAATCGTCCTTATGAATTTTATTTTATTTAATCTTCAAAGCTCTTAAACTGAACTATAGAGAAAATAATGGATTTGTTGATGAAATAATTCAGTCAGGATTTAGACGAATAAACGAATAATCAATGAACTACCAAATCCTATAAAAGCACTTTTTAATTTATGAATATCATCTTTGTAGAATACTGAGAGATGGTTTATTTTAGTATATTTTTTAATGAAGAAAGTCTTTGCAGAATGGAAACGGTTACATTTCCATAGTAGAGTTACAATGGAATCTTACACCCTATAATATCACATTTTATTTCTCTGGTAATTTTAATAATAAATGGGTATCGTTGTTCTCTAAAATTACAGACAATCTTTAAATCAAAACTATAAAAATGTGTCTCCTCTTTAAAAGGAAATAGTTTGGTATTGCAAAACTAAATTACAGACAATCTTTAAATCAAAACTATAAAAATGTGTCTCCTCTTTAAAAGGAAATAGTTTGGTATTGCAAAACTAAATTACAGACAATCTTTAAATCAAAACTATAAAAATGTGTCTCCTCTTTAAAAGGAAATAGTTTGGTATTGCAAAACTAAATTACAGACAATCTTTAAATCAAAACTATAAAAATGTGTCTCCTCTTTAAAAGGAAATAGTTTGGTATTGCAAAACTAAATTACAGACAATCTTTAAATCAAAACTATAAAAATGTGTCTCCTCTTTAAAAGGAAATAGTTTGGTATTGCAAAACTAAATTACAGACAATCTTTAAATCAAAACTATAAAAATGTGTCTCCTCTTTAAAAGGAAATAGTTTGGTATTGCAAAACTAAATTACAGACAATCTTTAAATCAAAACTATAAAAATGTGTCTCCTCTTTTAAAAGGAAATAGTTTGGTATTGCAAAACTAAATAATTAAATTTTTAATAAATAATATTTAGTGAATGGCAATCTACAAACGAAGTTCGTATAACGAAATATGAATAGGATGGACATACGTGTGTGTGCAAGTTATAGTCAAACAATAACGAAATATGAATAGGATGGACATACTGGCAAAATACTTCAAATGATGATTACAAAAGATGAAAATGATTAATGAAATAGAGCCCACTAAAATTTGACTAATTGGTGCGAATTGGTATGTAATGAAGAGATGTGGTGAGATGTTGGGAGTAGTTAATCTAACAAGAAAGTTATCCAACGAAATTCTTATAATAATTAATAACTTATATTGATAAAATATGAAATGAAAATATAATGGGAGTATATATACAATGAAGAAAGGGATTGAGAAAATACGGGAGTAATGATACAGACAAGAAAGCGATTGATAAACTACGGCAGCAGAGATACAGTCAATTGCTATAATACCGGAAGTAGCGATGCAGACAAGAAAAAAAGACTGAGAAAATACCAGAAGTAGAGATAAAGACAAGAAAAGAGACTGAGAAAATACTGGAATTATTGATACAGACAATTAAGTGTTGATATAATACCGGAAGAAGCGATACAGAGAAGAAAAGGGACTTATTAAGTACCGGAAGTAGCTATTTAGACGATGAAAGGATTCATAAAATACCCGGAGTAATTATATTGCCAAGAAAGTTGATTGTTGAAATGAAGAATGTAGCAACAGTAAAGAAGTTAGTTAACTGTTGTCAGTATGTTGACATACATAACGTAATTCAATACAGGAGAATCAGATAGATACAATCAATACTGGAAGTAATAATATTCAAAAAGTAATAAGACTGATGAATATGAAAGTGGTGATAATGAAACAGTAATAAGACTGATGCATTTTTGAGTGGTTATAATAAAGAAACAAACTAGCTAAAACTAGTTTTGGTATGGGAATAGTGAAAACATAACGACTGCTGAATTACAACGAATGAGAAATGATTATTATGAAAAGATATTAATTATATTCCGAGAGGTGAAAGTGAAAGATACAAGACGAATAATAACATTATGAGAATGGTGAGAGAAAAAAGGCAGGAGGTGAAGTCAATGTTAGTAAACTAATATTTCGTAGTAGTGAAGTCAATGTTAGTAAACTAATATTTCGTAGTAGTGAAGTCAATGTTAGTAAAGTAATATTTCGTAGTAGTGAAGTCAATGTTAGTAAAGTAATATTTCGTAGTAGTGAAGTCAATGTTAGTAAACTAATATTTCGTAGTAGTGAAATCAATGTTAAGAAACTAATATTTCGTAGTAGTGAAGTCAATGTTAGGAAACTAATATTTCGTAGTAGTTTAAACGACATAAATGTTATCTGTATCCATGTATTGAAGGCAGACGGAATTTATATTTGGTACGGGAAGAAATAGTACCACATGTTGTTTTGATTATAATAGAGAATTATTTATTAATAACTTGATCCTGCGTAACATATAATTAATTACCTATTTTAATTAATTTGTTCTTAACAGTTTCAGTTAGACTAAAGAGTTATTAAACAATGCGAGAACATGAACTTTTTAACGACACTAAAATTGACAATTGCTTTCCAAAAATTAAGTGAATGCATCAAGGGTTGGTCTCCGTGGTTACACATACATAATGTATTAAGAAATCGCGCGATAGGTAATTAAACATCGTTACCCATGTAGCTACGTTTGAAGACATGCAGCTTAATCTCTCGAGAAAGAAGTGTAAGTAAAACCAGTAACTTAATCTCTCGAGAAATACGTGTTAGTAAAACCAGTAACTTAATCTCTCGAGAAATACGTGTTAGTAAAACCAGTAACTTAATCTCTCGAGAAATAAATGTAAGTAAAACCCAGTAATTATTCGAGAAATATACTAGTGTTATTCGGGCTAAACATTTCCAATTGCTATCCAACTAATAGAAATCTAGATTTAGAACTAGCCCAAAGAATAACTGCAAAAGAAAACCTTCCTATGCATTAAGATTGCAAGATCCATGCATAAATTTATGCAAGACTTTACGTACGTCAGTTTACGAAGAAGATCGTCATAGAGTTATCTTTAGCTAAATACACTAAAGTATCTTAAATAGAGTTATGTCTTTAGCTAAATACACTAAAGTAACTTAAATAGAGTTATGTCTTTAGCTAAATACACTAAAGTATCTTAAATAGAGTTATGTCTTTAGCTAAATACACTAAAGTATCTAGCTCTAGGCAACATGAGTAGGATTATGTCTTTAGCTAAGTATACTTATGTATCTTGAATAGAGTTTTGTCATTAGCTACCGCACCAGGCATCTTGAGTAGGGTTATGACTTAGGCTAATCACACACTAAAATATCTTGAGTAGAGTTATGTGGGGTTACTTATGACGCTACTACACGTAGTGAATGTGTTGAGGTATCCTGCCTAAAATTACGTGTAAAATTCTGACACCGCAATATTACACTTAATCTGTCAATGTACTCTGTAGAGTTTCACTTTTGGAGAACACAGTAATCCATTCCCCCACACACACCCATGTAAATACTGACGACAGCCAGCCTCCAGTATAAGCGCAGATAAATCTGCCTCCACCTCCACCATCACTAGGACCACCATCCACGGCTACTACCCAATCATAAGAAAACTGTTTCAGCATTCTTGAGGGTTTTTTTTTTGCACTGTTTGAACTCTACTGTTTCTCTCGTCTTGCAGCTCGAACCCGTGCTTGATCCTTTTAAACCGGAACAAAAAGGACAAGCCGACACAAGTCGCGGTATTCAGTGTATGACAATGGACGACGTACGCTGTTAGCACGACTCCAGAGCCAGTGTTTTCCATAGGACACGCGTCTAAGGAAATGGACGCCTTACAGCAGAGCAGCGATTCAGGCAACAAAACGACACATTTGTAAAAGTCAAAGTGGAGAGGTGGGGTGATTATGCTGCCATTTGAGAAACGGTAGTTGATCTCGTGTTTGCCTTGTTTTTTTCTTGACGGGATTAAAAAAGTACAACCGACTCTTAGAGTCCCGAGTGGTATAGGAGTATATGTACTGACATCTATTTTCTGGACTTCGCATGCTAGTGCATTCACGAAATAACTTAATTAATACTACACTGCCTCTTTCTCTCCCTCTCATATAACATGTTTCAACGAAATTAGCTGTGTTATTTCGAATTATAGTCATATGTTTATTCTGTCGTTTATTTAAACCATAACCAGTCACGTCATATGTTTATTCTGGAAATTGTCGTTTATTTAAACCATAACCTGTCACGTCTTATGTTCACATAAGTACATATAGTATCTAGAGTTTCGAATTTTCGTTTTAAATTCAAATATAATTTCCTCAGATGCTTACCTTCTAAGTTAAACAAGCCATTTAATTTGTTTGTTCAGAATTTTATGATTTATGAAACGTTGCTGTAGTCACATTTTTAGTTAATAATTTCATTTTGTCAAGTTGCATTTCTTTATTGGGTGATTTACTTGGTGTTGACTGTGTTTACAGACACAATAAACTCAGGAAACAAATGCAAACGAAACAGTTACACGTTGCCGGGAATGGGTACAAGAATATGCACTAAATTAAATATTTATTAGAAAATAAAACTGTTATAATTCCTAAGTGGGGTTGACTATATAGTATAGAGAAAGAAAGGGAGAGACAGAAACAGATGAAGAGGCAAAGATAATCGTATTCTTTATTTAATTTGTTTGGCATAATATAAATTGCTTTTGAAATTAGTATTTAAGCATAATATATTTATTTAAAGCTATGCATCTGCTTTATCTTCATTGTCTAACATTTTTATTTTACTCTATTTTTTTTAAATTTTGGATTAAACTGATGGTGGGGAATATTCTCTACTTCCCTGCCCCTCCCCATCCCAGTCGTCTTGTGATGTAGGTTATCATTTACACAAGTAGCCAAACACGTTAACACCAATGAAACAGGCGCACTCCATTTAACTGCCGTGGATAATGTAAGTATCACAGGGCTACAGAAATCAACGCTGGGGCGGCAAGATGAAAGACTGCCTTACCTGGTTAGATTCACATCCCGCTCTTTGAAGTTTTCGTCTCGAGTTGTACAGGTGGGCTAAAGCGCTCGAACTCTACGGCTGTGCATTAGGTTTAGTAAAATCGCTTGACGGTGCCTCACTAGGCGTTGAAAATTATTGAAAAAATGTATATTATTCCCCTTGTCGTTACCAGAGCTGTTCTTTTTTCACTCTACAACCAGTCTTTCCAAAATGCACAATTTATATACATTCCTGTTTCCTGGCTTGAGGATTTGAGCTCGTCTTTGAAGTCTTTAATACTTGCGGTTTCCTATCCGTTCTCATAATTTGTCATTCACGACGAATAGTCTCATGATTCATTCTTTTCTGTATAAAGAGCAATGATAATTTGTTTACAATCACAACGCCGCAATTTTTATAATGTATGACATATCCATCCAAAGCACAAAGAGAGGTTTACTAAAACTAAAGAGTAAACGTTTTGTTTTTCTTTCAAAACTCATCAGTAGGTTAGTCAGGCTGCAACAGTTTCATGAAAGCTAATATATAGTCACTATCTTTGTGACCTCGTTACGTCGGCTGAAATCAACACACACACACACACACACACACACACACACACACACACACACACACACACACACACACACACAACCAATCGATTCGATACAAGAAAAACTGATACATATACCAATTTTCACAGAAACCACAAGCAAACCAGTGGATGCCGCGAAACGTGCTAGAGAATGCAGCACCAAAGCAAACCACCTTTTGTACTGGTGAGATACGACAATATAATTTTTATGCCCGAGCAATAAGCGCGCCTTGCCATGGGGGTTTCGTCAGGGAAAGCGTATAAACTTGCGAGTTCTCGCAAGCAGCACCGACTGTTGGGAGAAATTAAACACTCTTTTCCTGCTCACATCTTTTCTAAACCCACCCATCTGCTTCTGACCAAAGAAAGACAGGCCAACATGATGGAATGAAAGCAAGAATTAAAACGAAGCGAAGAAAGACATAACAGAAGGTCACAGACATCAATGCGATGTAAAGAGTCTCATTTGTATTATCTTCAACCGTAACGGGAAACCAAACTGAAGGAGGAGGGAGGGGCGTATTGCTAGTGGAAGAACAGAATGGTAAACAAAATGTAATACAAGAGATACACATGCGGACAAAGTGGACAGAGGCCATGACAGAACTGACTTCTGACAAATGCTTAATTTAAACAGATTCAATCAATATGAAAGGACATTTCTCTTGCCCTCGTTAGACAATTACTAAGCTCAGTAAGAAAGAACACTTCATTACAATATTTACTGGGTTCAGTAAGAAAGAACACTGCTGTTGACCTCATTACAATAATTACCGGGTTCACTAAGAAAGAACACTACTGTTGGCCTCATTACAATAATTACTGGGAGTAAGAAGTAAGAAAGAACACTGCTGTTGACCCCATTACAATAATTACTGGGTTCAGTAAGAAAGAGCACTGCCGTTGACTTCATTACAATAATTACTGGGAGTAAGAAGTAAGAAAGAACACTGCTGTTGACCCCATTACAATAATTACTGGGTTCAGTAAGAAAGAGCACTGCCGTTGACCTCATTACTGGTATGGAAGGAATTGGTACACATGCATGCTTTTTGGGAAAGGCACAGAAGGGGTTTGTGGGAAAGGAAGGAATAAAAAATATAGGTATATCTTTCAATCCCCTCAATTGTCGTCGAAAACGAAATTGAACTGGCAGGTTAAGAATGAGCGACACAACTATCGTATGAACGTGATTACTAGCATCAATAGTTTTGTTAAGCAAGTTAGGTTTTGTGCTCCACTACAGGGATTGAAGACTGCTTTTTACGATGGCCATAACAGCATCCCCATACTTATCAACTAACACCTCGTACGCCGCCCTCCCTACTAACTGTCTAAACAGCCACATACTATACGCATAAACCTCCTCAATCCATCCAAGAGGACTTTACATAATACTTTCTCATTTAACTTGCTTCTTTATAAGGCCCCAAACTCACACTGGTGTTTCTTTTCTTCCCATTTCCTCAAATATTAGTATGCATTGATATTTTTTGTACGTGTACAATATTAGTAAATCGTGTTTTGTTAACGTCAATGCAACATCGTGTTTATACCTTAGCATTTATTCACATTAAGAAACTATTTCACCCATGCAATCGTCATTCATTGACAATAATTTATTTACCGCTTAAATTCCCCATTCATTAACAATTTTCCACAAGCACTAATCATTCAGTAACATTTTTTTATATGCATTCGCCATTCACAAGCAATTGTTCGCGTTGTAACGCCTTATTACACTGTATGTCAAGTCATTCCAGTCTGCACTCTTGGTGAATCTTTATCTCCGAAAGAGAGAGTTTAAGAAATGTTTGTATTCCAGTCTGCACTCTTGGTGAATCTTTATCTCCGAAAGAGAGAGTTTAAGAAATGTTTGTATTCCAGTAATGCAGTGACATTAACAACTACTTTTCCAAATTTGTAAATCTCATTATAGTACATTTCTTTCTTTCTCCCTGTAGAATTGTAAATTTCATTATTAAAACATGTATTTATTTCTCCCTGTAGAATTGTAAATCTCATTATTAGTACATGTATTTATTTCTCCCTGTAGAATTGTAAATCTCATTATTAGTACATGTATTTATTTCTCCCTGTAGAATTGTAAATTGCACGTGGTCAAACAAAGACGCTTAACGATTAATTTGACTAAGAATTTTTAAATTCGAGTGACAAAACATACTTCGCATTTCATTACCATTGGTATAATAGAAAAGGAAATACTTTGTACATAAATGCAATGAGTGTTTTATAATTAAAGATTTTGCTATTTCTTCATTATAACTATTTGAAATCGGAATGGCATCTATATCGAGTACTTAATAAAGTTCCTGTATGGAAATGTTTACATAGGGAAACTTATTAGTTCTAATGATGACATTGATGTTCTAATCAATATTATAATTATGGAAGTGATATGTTGCTAAGAATTGTTAACCCTCCCTAACAACTATCTAACAGATAACTTCCGCCTATACTCGAAAGAGTATGCCAAAGTAAAAGCGCACGAAACAAACATATATACTGGCTTTATTACAAATAAAGGTAAATACTTTTTGAACACTGACGCAACAGAGCTCGCGAACGTTCAATCTTTCTACTAGTCATGCCCACTGGCTTCTCTGTTGCATTGTACGGGTGACATGGAATACGGGTATCGGTGCGTTTTATGGCGATTTTATATCAAATATGGGTCTGGTGACACTTTGTGAGAGGCGACGAGGTTGTCTCTAGCTTGTTATTTAAGCTTTCTCTCGCCGCCCGCTGCGGTGCTGAATTTCAACAGATCGTTCCGCCCGGCTTTCAGTAAAAACCAAAATCGTGTCATCAGAATATTCTCTGTTTCAAACTAGGCGCGTGTGGAATCTATGCGTGTGTATAGTGTGCTTGCCTAGGAGGCTTACTTGTGTGTAAGATAGTGTGTTCGTAGCGATATGCTCTTTTGAGAGCGATAACAATAAAAGTATTGAAGACAATAGTCAGCAGGTGACCTCTGACGACACGCACTGAGACAAACAGCAAATGAGGATAGTACAGAACACATGCACAATTAATAGACAAAGATGAAGATAAACAAATAAACAGACAAATGAGCTGATAATGGCTTGGCTGAATAGAAAGACAAAGAAAAAAGTGGGAATGGGGGCTGAAATAGGTGAGTATTTGAAGAAAATTTATATCGACTGTAGAAACAGAGAAATAATAATAGAACCTGTAATATATCCGTAAGCAGCATAAAGCGACATCATTTATATGCATACAGATATATGTTTTGTGCATAGAGTGACATCAGTTATATGCATACATATATACATACATATATTTTGTGCATAGAGCGACATCAATCATATGCATACAGATATATATTTTGTGCATGGAGCTGACTTCAAAATGTTGCTCATCCTATTTTTTAATAACAATAAAATTTACATTTTCATTCAATGAAGAAAATTCAAATAATAAGAGTACAATAAATTCAAAATCTGAAATTATAACTAAGAAAATTGTAATTCGAGAAAGAAATTAATAATAGAAATTTAAATTTAGAATCTATTTTATTTATTTATTAATAAAATATCTTATTTACTAAGGCTTCTGCAGAAATGTAAACAAAATGAGACATTTTCATCCCACGTTTACAAATAATTTCATTTTAATTAATGTAAGGAAGAGTTATGTCGATGCATTATTTGAAATATACGCCCCAATTCCTATCCCAGACCTTCGGATTTCCTCTCTCCCTCATCTCTAGGTTTTAATTTCCATGACGTCATTAGTTTTATGTCGCTAGGTGGCAAGGAGGTGACTCGTAAAATGCGGCCGCCATATTTGCCACTCGTTTCATGGTTAGAAGAAAATTTAAAGTTTTCCTATCAGTTCCAGATCCTATTTAGGGCGTCATTCAGCTCAGAATTTCTGCGAATTAAATGTAAATAAGTAAATTCAATCGCCAGCAGGTAATGAATATTGTTTATGACGTAAAGTCCTATATGTTGAGTATAGAAACTTCCTGATATGAGAATACTTAATATGCCTTATTTCATGAGAACTCAATCTTCCTGATATGATGAGTACTGAATAATGAGTCCTGAGTGCAGTTCGACATACAGATTTGGGGATGCAATTAGGCAAACGCGTTCACAGAATAAGAACAATTGTGGCTGTTTATTAACACATCATATAATACTGACAATTAATCCAATACTTTACTAACACATCATATAATACTGATAATTAATCCAATACTTTACTAACACATCATATAATACCGATAATTAATCCAATACTTTACTAACACATCATATAATACCGATAATTAATCCAATACTTTACTAACACATCATATAATACTGATAATTAATCCAATACTTTACAAATTAACAACTTTATACAAGCGACTCCTTGCTCTCTACTTCATGTACAGTGGTAAATTAAAATCTGTGCTGGTTTTCCCGCTGTTTTTTTTTTGAAAATATAACAAGGTGTTAATCAGATTTATTTATTTGTTTCTTAATGTTTCCTGCTAGTGTTTTTTTTTTTTTTTCTTTTTACCGAGACTGCAGATTGTACATTTACTTTAACTAGATGCATGCTTATTCCATTTTAAAAAAATCTTAATATTCTCATAAAATGTTAAATGCAGATCACATTAAATAAAATAAATAAATAAATTAGTTTCGAATATTGTAATGTGTGGTGTAAAATGTATAAAGGAGAATATTCTGATTTCCTATAGGCAGATATGAAATGAAATACATACATTCTTCCTTTCTTCCACTACATTCTTTGAAAGAAATGGATGAACACATCAACTGTAATACTGCACGAGCATGTCAGTTTTGAACTAAACACCATATACTGACTGGAAAAAGAGAAGAAATATTAAGCAAACACGCGGAAATGAACTTTTCCATTGCTGAGCTAAACATCACCTACTGCTCAAGAAATAGAGAAGTATACGCAAGAAAGAGTTTTGCATTTCTGAGCAAAGCGTCAGCTACCTCGCAGTGAAAGTTGAGAAGGAGAATTAAGTTAGCTCCAATAATAAATACAATTTCTCGCTTTCATTTTACATTTGTTGCTACTGTAATATTTATTGTACATTTTTGTTGTCCAATATTATGCTACAATTACATACATTTAAAATCATCAAGCTCACCAGTAGAAGCAATACAACAATAATTACTACAAAATACTACTGCTTGAAAACTTCTACTTCTACAACTATTACTATTGCAAATTCTACTATAGCAGTAATCTTTATCACTTCATATTCTACAACTTGCAACAAATACACAAGTGGAAGGAAGGAAGATAAAAGAACATTAAATGAACTTCAAACTATTGAACGTTACAATATTTTCTTCCTTTATGTTCTCTTTTTACCTAATCTCTATTATTAATATCTTAACAATTTTTCGTATGTAAGAGTCGGCACAATTACAAAGTCTGCTACTTCTGAAAAACTGTAATTAAAACGAAGAAGAAAAACTAAAGAGTAAGACATATATTTGACCTCAGCTTTGCTCCAAATGCAGAAATGCGAACCTGATGCTGATGCGAATTAGATACAAACAAACATGTTCAGTGCTGATAGTGTTGCTGGTAAGAGAGGTGAACATTTCGAACAAACATTTTCAATGCTGATAGTGTTGCTGGTAAGAGAGGTGAACATTTCGAACAAACATGTTCAATGCTGATAGTGTTGCTGGTAAGAGAGGTGAACATGTCGAACAAACATGTTCAATGTTGATAGTGTTGCTGGTAAGAAAGAAGAAAAATTCAGACAAACAAAATTATGTTTAGATATCGATAGAGCTGCTACTAAAAAAATAATAAATATGTGATGATGACGGGACAGTTGTAGTTCGACAACATGAAAAGTAATTCACTTAAAAGGCGTAAAATGTAAAACTATGGAAACTATGGAGCAAACAGATTTAGCTGTAGAGCTGCACAAAATATATGTCTTGTACACCGCCCACAATGCATCTCTCTGCATCCTGCTTAGATTCTAATCCTCACAAACGTGGGAGACGGGAATCGAACCACCCCAAGGCTGGACAGACGAAGCGATTGTAAAATTTGGACAAAGGTTACCATGGCAACAAAGCTAAAGAGGTTTTTATGTGTCTTTGGAGCATTGTTAGTTCTTGCACGCGTTCCTTTGATGCTTAGTGTTGGGGCCAGTTTGTTGAAATTCTGGGATAAATTTGTTTATTCGAGGCTGGCTCTAATTGGAGAAGGGTTATCTCAAGTCGGGTGGAAAAGGATAAGCTAAAGACAATTACGATATCGTTAACAGAAATCGTCAGAAAACTAGACATGAGAACGCAAAGAACTTATACTTACCAATTATCAGTGATACTATTCTTGTTCTTTGTCACAATTCCACGAAATTTTACACAACTTTCGTCGTCTTATATTTTAGTATCATACATCAGACACTTCACAAGTGAAGTGTTTGATGGGATTTAGATTAGTATGAATATATTACCAATATACACAGCCAGTATTATATGTTAGATTTGTTTCTGTTATATGAAGAAACAACGTTATGATTGTTTTTTTGATTTTTTTAAATGTCCTATTTGTAATAGTCGAAATTGTTAATTCGAAAGCTCATAAAACATTTCAGGAGAAGTTGTCAATGTATTTCTTTCACTTTTTAAAAATATTCTTTATTCGTCTATGTTTTAAGTATACTTTTATATTATTTATTCTTCTATGTTTTAAGTATACTTTTATATTCTTTATTCTTTTATGTTTTATGTATACTTTTATATTCTTTATACTTCATTAATGAAGGTTCGATACGTCGCTTTAAACTCTTGTCTATTTATAGACTGATATAAAATTAGAAAAAAATTAACAAAGTCATCAGTCAACGAATAGCAGAAAAATAGACCATGCAATCAGCTCGTATACCATTACACACAAATTCATTAATGGACTTATTCGCTACGTCATTTTATTCATTGCATTAAAGCTACATATTATCACATGGTTATTCATTCAATCAACCAAACAACAGTTAGATTGTCATGGAATCTATTAATAAATTTATATATTTTGCAACAAAATACGTGCTTTCTCCTTTATTAAAAGCAACATAAGTAAACTTTGAAGTAAATTAATGTCTAGTGCAATAAATAATTATTAAAAGCAACAGAAGTAAACTTTGAAGTAAATAATTTCTAGTGGAATAAATAATTATTAAAAGCAAAAGAAGCAAACTTTGACGTAAATTAATGTCTAGTGGACAAAATGAGCGTGCATCGGAATGAATGACGGTTATAGCAGGGTAAAAGTACGTATATCGCAATCTACTAATGTTTAACCCAATAAAGGAAATAGGCATATATTAGAAAATAAATATGTTTATAGCAGAAAACATGAATAGGTATTGCAAACTTAAAGTGACATTTTAATTGCGGAATTATTTAACACATACCACATCGAATAAACGCACCACACAGTGAGTAAGACAATGATCGGGAAGGTAATAAGCAAAAGAGTGGGAAATACTTAATACAGTCTAAGACTCTAAGTCAAAAGAAATTAAAAAGAAATTTGGAGGTGTAAAACTAATTAAATTTGATATCTATGAGTCAGGTGTAAATATTATCTTAACCCCATCTATCAAAAGTAACGAATGAATTACACGTTTGAGGATTTCAAGGTAGACGTGAACGTGCAACTTAATATCACATGACGATTGTGTAGCTCTCATTGATTCATTTATTTCAGATAAATAGGTCACCAAATACTAATTATGAAATTAATTTTAATTTTGGTAAATCTCTAAGAAATTAGCATTAATTAGTCATAATTTGATGAAATATTTATAAACCACCATTTTTAAGATGAAAGCTTGATTGTGAATGTATGCAATAAGATCCTTACGCCACACAAATGATCTTTCTCCCTTTGGAGTTAACAATTGCTGAAATAGGAGGCGAAGAGTTCCAAGATCGTAAAACTATTTGACTAAATCTGAAGTATTCCGTTCACATCATAAAACTGATTGAACTTATAAAAGCTGTCGCACAAGGAATTATTTTTAAAATGAGAAGGAACTTAATCTGCATAACATAGCACAACGGCAAACTTATGACCCCAAAGGCCGACAAACCTAAACCTGACACCCACACACGTCAGGGCAAAGATGCTAGGGGGTATCTCTTACATCATTTGGCGCCATTTGTCTTTCCGTTTCTTCTGCTCACATCACTTTACAAGGGGAACTAATCAACACTTTACAAGGGGATCTAATCAACACTTTACAAGGGGAACTAATCAACACTTTACAAGAAGTAATAAAAAGATGCGCTCCTATGCCTTCATTATCTAAGTGTGAATGTGTGCTATATATCCACAGGTGCCTTGATAGAGCATGTGACTCCATTTGAATTAATCATAAAGATTACAAATATCATAAAGATTAAAAAACACACTTGTGAAAGTTCCTTACGCGTGACGAGTTCAGTTTTCAACGTGAGATTTTAGTCAGCAATGGATTTCCCCATAATTACTCTCGTATGCATTTTAACACGTGCTAATTGTGTCAAGCAGCATTCAGCTTTACAGTTTGATAACAGCGTTTAGCGTGGAGTTCAAAAGAAAATATCTGATTAACTTGTATTTCAACAGATTACTCTGATACCCTTACCTACTGACGTATACAATTGATGTGCTCCCAATATTTGTAGCTGACGTGTTAATGCTGACTATTCAGTCGAAAGGTGTGAGCACATATATGAATTATTGACTTCTTAGAATAGATCAATAGATACTGAATGTAATGCTTATGGTATGCAATCATATAAAAACAAAAGTACTCACATGACAAGAATGGTCTCCCGATGCTACTTTGCCCAAGGCTGTTATTGTAACCATTCTCACTATGCTCTCATCTTTGATACTTGTTGTACAATGTACAGACTATTTACCTAGCTAGCGGTCTAGATATCTATTTATGACAAATCACCATCCTAGTAAATAGTTATTATTATTATTATTATTATTATTATTATTATTATTATTATTATTATTAATCATCCATAACTAATTACAAGTAATGAGAATATTAAATAAAGTTATTAAAAATTTTCCAGCAGACACCACTCGTCTTTCTCACTTGGTGGGATATGCAGGTGCTGTAAAAGTTTTCTCTATTCCACAACATTAAAGAAAAACATTTACCATCACACCATATTTCCATAGGTGGAAAACGTCTTACCAATGGAGAAGATAAATCCGTCTTTAATCTATATTTAGCGAGCCCCCATCCATCCACTATATATATATAATCAAATTCATAGGTATAATTTATCATAGACATGAGAGTGGAGTATTAGAGAAATAATTAAAGTCATTGTACATAACATTTTCAAAGATGGCCACTGTAAAAAGCAGATATTCACAATCACAAGGTTTGCTACAAGTGTCTGTCCTTATTTAGACAATGGCCTCATTAGACAACTGTCCCAGAATCTTTGCTGTGCTCTAGAAGCACAGAAGCACACCTTGGAGAAACGTCCTGAATTTCCCTTGCACTATCAAGCTCATCAGGAGTAATGTACACTACTCAGCACAACATGAGGAAGGTTCAAAATAGTCTTTGTCAATTCTCGAATCCAAACTCAATCCACCATTTTTGCAGTATTGGGTTTCAAGAATTCACAAGAATCAACTTACAGCAACACATTAATGATAAGTTTGACGATAACGCTGGATGCATACACCATCAATATATTTATACAGTAGTCACTGTAGCCTGAAGCGTTTCTCTCTGCAAAAGTCAAATTAAGGCAGTGCTAAATTTCTTGCATGTTTCTTCTCTAGAACTCCTTTCTCTCTTACAAACAGTCTCAACTTACAAAACCTGAACAATTTCGTTAGTCGATACACACATATAGCGTAAGAAATATAGTATCAATCAAAATTCACAATTATAAAGTACAATGTAATCAAATTAGTGAACATAGAAAAAATGGTTCAATTACATTAAGCATTCTCCAATTCAAATCATAGATCAATAGCAAACATGTACGAAATATTTTTAAGTTCACCCTTTCTATATCAGTCAGTTAACTTACTGTAAGCTAACGATCGCCTTTATGACCGGAAACGAGTTTCGTTTAAATTCAAAGTGATTAGAAAAAAGATTTTCTTTAACAAAATAAATTTCAGTCCATCCCCGTTGGATAAAATATTTATGAACTAGGATGAGATTATTATTTAGAAAAAAACTACTCATCCAGTTAGAACTCGTTTGGATTGCAACAGCAATTTTCTAGCTCATTTTCCGTCTGAGTTGTTTACTTCCAACTTTGACACTTACAAAAATACCATTATAAAATATCATTAGCTCCTTTGAGTTGAATTTTAGGTCTTATTTTTCGATTGTCTGCGACCACTGTCACTTGTACCTCGCACTAAGCAAGTGGGATATGCTAGAACTCAAATGAAAACTGAATTATTATTACTCTGTTTAATTTCCATGTTATATAACGAAGGTCTAGATTGATATACGTCCATCTTTTATAAACATGACATGCTGTTGTACTGTCACTGCCTTTTCTTAACATAGCTAGACTTATCTTGTATAGACATGTTGTACTGTCACTGCCTTTTCTTAACCAAGCTAGACTTGTAAGCTTGTATAGACATAAAGCAAATAACAGTAACACAAATCAGATGATTTGGATTGCTGATTTGAATACACTACTATTTTCTAATATTGATAGTTTTGGATAGCTTACATTTTGAAAGCAGTGACTTGGATAGCTTGCCATTTTAATGCAGTTATTTGAATAGCATATCCTTTGAAAACAGCTGATTTGGATAGCTTGCCATTCGAATGCAGCTGAGATCGGCGTCTGGCAAACTGAATGGAAGGTGACAGGAAGCGACACTCTCAGACATATCCAGATGAGCCGGGCTAATACGTTCTAATGAGTCGGCATTTTATTGCACACACACACGCACAGAACAGGAAAATGCAATTTGGTTGCGCGTGAAACACAGGAAAGGAAAGATGGGAAAATTCCGTTCAAGAATTTTAGAGGCTAGCTAAAATAGGCATACTGAAGTAGACACACATATAGAAGGCTGCGAAGTTGGAAAATTCAAGCACAAAATTTGGAATGGTGGGGAGAAATGATAGTGTGTATCAAATAAACTTAGTGGAAACTATACAAGTAGGGAAATAAAATATACTTAAAATTAGCAATACTAAAAACAACATAATGCAAGCGAATAATCAAAGTATCGTAAGCAAACTAAGAAACAAATTGAAGTAGAATGCAAAATAGAGAGCCAAATACAGTAGATAATCTTATGTAGGCAGAATGCAATGACAGAGCTAAATACAGTAGATAATCTTATGTAGGCAGAATGCAAATGACAGCTAAATACATAGATAATCTTATGTAAGCAGAATGCAAATGAACTAAGAGACTAATCCCCAAGATGCCACGTTTAGTTGCTATATGTAGCCTCAGAACTACCACAAACAGCCTATCCATATAGAGTCATCTGATCATGAGCGCATTCCATTACCTTTTTCTTCATTTCCAGTCCTTTTATCACATCTTCTGATGTCTTTAGAAAAGCCATATTTAAGAGCTGTACTCGCGTTTGTTTTATGTTTTAAATAATATATAATAGTTTTAGCATGACATGTTTATACCTTTCATAACAAAAGTATACTTGTTTAGGATCTCATTAACTTACCACTATACTGAGGGTATAATGAATGATTCATGTATTTCAAGCATATAAAAATATACTTGTTTAGGATCTCATTGACTTACCACTATATTGAGGGTATAACGAATTAATCATGTATGATATTAAATATACAAAAGTATACTTTTTTAGCTCCATTCTCCTCGTGTGCAGCAATCTGTTACAAACTCTATAGTTCACGATCCCAACCATTCGTACGATGGTGAAAACTAAATAATATATACGGTCTCTTTTGCGCTGGTTATAATCTACTCTCCAACAATATTTAGAATGTGATATTCAGGTTCAGTTGGTTGTATGGATATTATTCCAGTCTTTATGGGAATTAATTGCAACCACTAAAATTAACAAAAATATGATTAAGTTATTCTTGAGATGAATGTGGTGATTTAATATAAAATAATTATTTTTATAGTATAAAGTTGTGTATACATTGGTAATTAAGGGTTTGACATCTGAAAGCCGATGTATTAACATAAAAATTATTAATAATAAAATCACAAAAATTCCAGTATAAAGTTGTGTATACACTGTTAATTAAGGTCTTGACATCCGAATGCCGGTTTCAGATTATGAACATAACAATTATTAATAATAAAATGACAAAAATTCCAGTATAAAATTGTGTGTAAATTGGTAATTAAGGGATTGACATCTGAAAACCGGTTTAAAAGAAAAAATATTAATAATAAAATGAGAAAAATTCCAGTTTTGCTAAGGGTATGTAGATTTGTGGCAATGGTTTTCGGCTTTTAAATCAATAAATAACTAATTTTATAGATGTTTAATCATATAATTCAGGAGAAGAAATATAGCAGTCTAATGGTTTTGTTAACCAGTTATAATGTAGATAGAAATTCATTGAGGTCATAGGTCAATTGAATTGCACCACCTTTGAATTAGAATTATATCCCTTTAGAGAAGGACAAAGTATATTTCGACTACCGTCTACTGCCTGTCAGTATTGTCTATAGGCGCAAGGAGGTCACAACAATAAAAACGTCACAGAACATACAGGCCAGAGGACAGAATTGAGGTCACAAAATAAAAACGTCACAACACACACAGAGAACAAGGAGGTCACAATAAAACAACAAACTTATTGTAAATTAGATCAGTATTCAAAGAAATGAGTGTCTGACGAAGACTGTAGCATGGCATGGAAATTACCTTTAAAAAACTGTGTATTTAAAAGTTTGATTCCTAACAGTTTAAACGAATTTTAATTATGAATATATAACAATGTATGTCTGGTATTTAATTATAATATATGTATTAATTACGTCTGGTATTTTAATTATAATACATGCTATTTTATATTTATGCTACATTCTCTGTAATATATTAAACACACACACACACATATAAATCTTTGACACTAAATTTTAGTCTCTATAATAACTGTTCTCATTAATTACTTTAGTCTCGACCATACCATTTTTCATTAATTACTTTAGTTTCAGTAATAATTGTTCTCATAAATTACTTTAGTCCCGTTAGATATCTGTCTCATTATTTACCTTAGTCTCGATAATAACTGATGTCATTAATTATTTTAGTCTCGATAATAATTACTTCAACTTTTATCCTTGGAGTGCGCTTCTGCGCGACGACACTTTTTTTCTCTCCGACACACAAGATTGCATCATACCGCACTACTATTAATATGGTCTTAGCGGGCGATGAAATAGAGTGAGTCGACTAAGAGAATTTCCTGTCCACTCAGCAGTATTGACTGGATCGCGAGGCGAAGTCGACTAAAGAGCTTCCTGTCCACTCAGCAGCATTGACCGGATCCACAATATCACTTCGTTCTTCCTCTGTGTTTTGCGCGTCACGATATCGTTGAAAACTAGAGTGAAAACACCAGCTGGTGCCAGTCAGGTAGTGTACTTGAAGAGGACTACAATGAATGTACTTTTAAAATATACGCTTTGTCTGTCATATAGTCAGTCACACACTAGAATGTTTAAAATATTTCAAAGAAAATAATTGTATGAAATAAATCTCATTCGTACATGTTCACAACACAATTAATTTTGTTAAAAAAAGAAAGATTAACTATATACGACTATTAAAGTTTGACAGACACGACTCTGGATCATTCTTTAGATAGTGAGCACCTCAATAATACAATAGTGGGTTTCCTTTATGATATCTCACTTTCGGGGTGTTACAACATTTAAATTGTAAATTATAAATTTGTGTATTTCATGGTACGCGGATGACATTTGTAATAGAGTAATGTAAAAGTGCTAACAACTATTTACTTTCATGCTTCATAATAAAGAACTGTTTCGTTGGATGTTGAAAGGATTAAAGGTACGTCATATTGGCTGATCAATGTCCAAGGTTACAGGTGCAACATTGCATGCTTTTAGTTGATTATTATCGATGACAGAGGTACGATAACAGGAAAACTTGTTATTTAATTCAATTTCATGCTTAAGTGATGTGACACATCGACACCCTAGTGATTGGTTAAGATTATATTTATTATTGTAACTAATCAACCATAACTAATTACAAGTGACGAGAATCTTAATTTATGTTATTAATAATATAATTCTCCAGAAGACACCACTCGTCTCTCTCACTTGGCGGATATGAAGACGCTGTAAACGTTTTCTCTCTTCCACAATATTAAAGACAAACATTTACCGTGTCACACTATTGCCTAAGTTTGGAAAACTTCTTACCAAAGGATATATATATGAAGTTCATAGATATATTCCATCATAGTCATGAGAGAGGAGTTTTAGAGAAATAATTATAGTTAATGCATATAACCTTTTCAATGATTGCCACTGTCAGTAGCACATGTTCACAATCAAGAGGTTTGCAAACAGTCACTGTCTTTCCTATTTAGATGATGGTCCTATGTATCCCTTCTAAGTACATTCTACAACTGTTCAGAATCTGCAATGCACTCACAAAGCATAGCATAGAGAATCATCCACAATTTTAGAAGTGCTATCAAAGCACATCATGCAGATTGTTCTAGAAATTTTGTGTGCACTACCTAGCACACCATAAGGAATGTTCAGAACAATCTTCACGAATTCTTGGGACTATCTAAAGCCTCAGATCTTCACTGTTTTGGCTCTCGAATTCACAGGAGTCAACTTACAGCAACACATGTACCGATAACTCAATGATAATGTTGGACACACACACCAGCATGATCTGGTCTATTACAGTAGTCACTGTGTTTTGAAGCAACACATGTACCGATAATTCAATGATAATGTTGGACACACACACCGGCATGATCTGGTCTATTACAGTATTTACTGTGTTATGAAGCAGATCAAATACACCAAACAAAAAAGGTGTATTTCTATCTGCAAAAGTAAAATTAAGGCAGTGCTAAATTTAAGGAATATTTCAACTCCAAAAATACATTCTCTCTCACAATCATTCTCATCGTACAAAGCCTGCAACAATATTCATTAGCCCAATACATAAGCAGCATAGGAAATATAGCATGAATCAAAATTCACAAGTATAATGTACAATGAAATCAAAGTAGTGAACATAATGATTCAATTACATAAAACATTCTTCATTTCAAATCATAGACCAATAACAAACATACGAAATATTTCTAAGTCCACCCTTTCTTATCAGTTATTTAATTTACTAAAGACCACATTCATGACCAAACACGAGTTTTGTCAAAATCAAAGTGATTAGAACATAGGACTTTCTCAACAAAGTAACTTTCAGTCCATCCCTATTGGATTAAATTGTTATGAACAAGTGTCAGGAAATCTACCCATCTTGTTAGAACTTATTTGGATTGCATCCACATTTTCTAGCATATGTTCCACCTGATTTGCTTACTCCAACTCTTGGCACTTACTAAAATAAGGAGTACCCAAGGTCGGGGCACTTGGACATTTAACAGTTTATAGAACAATTAATTTTAAAATAGGGATAGGCAAATATACTGTGCCACAAGTTTACGAATAGGGATAGGCAAATTTACTGTGCCACAAGTTTAGAAATAGGGATAAGCAAATTTACTGTGCCACAAGTTTAGAAATAGGGATAGACAAATTTACTGTGCCACAAGTTTAGAAATAGGGATAGGCAAATTTACTGTGCCACAAGTTTAGAAATAGGGATAGGCAAATTTACTGTGCCACAAGTTTAGAAATAGGGATAGGCAAATTTACTGTGCCACAAGTTTAGAAATAGGGATAGGCAAATTTACTGTGCCACAAGTTTAGAAATAGGGATAGGCAAATTTACTGTGCCACAAGTGAGTTTCAAGCATGGCAAGTAATAAAGAAGAGTTTAACTAGATACCTGCTATAAGAATAAATTGAAATCAGATTTCCCTTCAGCATTCATTCATGGAGGCAACCTGTAACAGAGGTAGAACCTATTTTAGAAATATAAATCAGTTGCAACAAGCAAAATTAAAGTTGATGTTTTGTTACCAAATCTTTCTATAGCCGATGTTTGCTTTTATCCTCTCCTAAAACTAGCAAAGATAAGAGAGGCAAATTCTACTGGATTAAAATGGAAGTGATACTTTACACACACACACACACACACACACACACACACACACACACACACACACACACGCACGCACGCACGCACGCACGCACGCACGCACGCACGCACGCACGCACGCACGCACACACACACACACAAACACACACACACACACACATTTTACATGCATGTACATTGGAAAAAGAGAACAGTAAATTTGCGCTATATTCTTCCAAATGCAAACGTCCCTCCACCACCACCACCCCTCGACCCCACAGTCTTCCGGTCATTGTGAAGTATTAATCTTGTTTTGATCTTAGCAGTTATGAATGTAATGCGAACTCCCAATCCACATTTATGATCGTTTCTTCTGAAGATATCATATAAGTATTGATAATATCTTTATATTTTATCGCTATTAATTTTTTCTCCCGTCGTTTATGCATTGATTGAATCTCCTGATTAGGTGTATATTGACTTGTACCTCTAGAGAAGCAATGGTAAATGTATCCCCCATAACATCAATATTGATCATAGCAATACTGATCGCCCTTACTGATTACAGTAGTGTCTACGACCCAATCAATTTCAATCGTACCCTAATATATGTGTATTGATGACTGCAATATTAATCCTATACACAGATTTTGTCGGCATTCTTCCAGTCCCAGTTCACCAGTAATTATGGTTTCCGCTGATTTTGCAATATTGTTCGAACTGATCTCCTCTCTGTAGCTACACTGAATGTGTTTCCAGATTATTGTAATATTCATAAACCTAGTTTTCTTTACTACTTACCACACCCACAGCCATCAAAACTGCTTGTTTCCTTTAGTATTTATCCCATCTCTAGCTAGGAGAATTAAACGTGCCTCTTATTCCTTTAGTATTTATCATACCTTAGCGACCAGAACTACGTTTTCTTTAGTATTTATCATACTCCTAGCTAGCAGAACTACTTTTTTTCTTTAGTATTTATCATACTCCTAGCTAGCAGAACTACTTTTTTTCGTTAGTATTTATCATATTCCTAGCTAGCAGAACTACATGTTTCCTTTAGTATTTATCATACCCACAGCTAGCAGAACTACGTCTTTCCAATAGTATTTATCTGGCTAGCAGAACTAATTATTCCTGATTTTTATTTTATCATTTAACATCCCCCCCCCACACACCTAGCAAAGCGAAAATTATACTGTTTCTGAACTATTTTAGCATCTCTCAAACTCTTAGAACAGCAGAATCACTTTTGCCTCATGACTTATGTTTATTTTACCTCGTTATTTTATTCACCAGACTCTATCACCCCCACCCCCCGATTACCTCTAACAATATCATTATTGCTTCCAGCACGACATTTTAATAGAACATCCAAATAGTTGCAGTGCTTATTGTGACAATGTAGCAGTACCTACAATGAAACTATTATTGATCGGAACTCGAATAACACACTGAACTTACACGTAATCATTCTAGCATTGATCTTATTACAGTAATGTTCTCACTACAGATTATGTAATTTCTGACCATAGTATGGAAAAGAATTATTGTGTTTAATTATATGAATAATGAATTGAAATTAAGAGTTCGAATCAATTGAATAATGAAATAAAATATAGTTAAGGTGTCCTTTAAAGTTGACTATATGTGGCTAAGAGCTAATGGGTTTTCCACTACTAGGCTAGAAAACGTAATGTGTAGATAGATATATATATATAGAGAGAGAGATAGATAGATAGATAGAGAGATAGATAGATAGATAGATAGATAGATAGATAGATAGATAGATAGTTTAGATAGATAGATATATAGATAGCCTGTATGGACTTTTCATGCTATTTGTTAAAAGGAATTTCAATGGAAGTTTTGTATGTTTCTTCAATGCCCTTTGTACGGATTACTGGTACCTTAGTGCTTCCATCGAAGAAACTGTTGCATGTTATATTTTACTGTCTAATTATTTTTAGGGACACATTCGCATCTAAACTTTTCTTAATTGGGGACTGCACATTTTTGAGTTTCTGAGTCATTTTGCCATTATTGTCTGTTTCCACGGTTTTCGGTGCCTTTTAGTATCGTATCACCTGTTCCCACAGATGAGAGCTAGAAATCATTCGTGCTCGCTCTTAGTCTTCAGAACTAAATTAATATACTGATTAATGGTTATTACAATGGAATCAAGTGCCAAAACCACATTAAAACCCAATTATGAATGTTGTGTGTACATCTCTGGACGGAAATTAGCCCATTAGACTAGTATGGAAATATTGTGTCGTTGAACAGATTAAAAAACATCATATCCTGCATTTGGCATTTAGGTGTATGTTGAAGTTGGCATGTATAAAATAATGTAGAGTTCAGGTCTGAACAGGATAAATCGTCAGTCTGTAAACACAATCACGATCGTAAAACTTTCTCCACGTCATCGTGATAATGTATTACAAACATTTTTCTTACGATAAAACGATTTTGGGTAAATCCCATAAACCCCATTCTTTTATATTTAATATAGAATGTCATTTAATGCCAATGATAATGCTCTTTTTATTTAAGGAATATTCTAAAAGAAACATGAAATCTAAGTATTATTATAAATGTGTAGCCTGATCCCTGTGCAGTGCTTTTAATATACCCTTTCTATTAAAGGTCGATTAAATCGATCAGTATTAATACATTATCCTTCAGAAACTGTTGAACTCATTTAGTACCGATGCATTTTCAAGTCAAAAGTCAAACTGCCGTTTCTGAATGAAGTTTGTTGTCCATTTTGAATTTTAATTAAAATAATTGACAGTGATAATTTAATAAATTAGAAAATCGATTAAGATCTTGAATGGGTATGTGTTGTCCTGCTTACAATAGAAATCTTTTAAAACTGATTAAAGTAAGCTATATTTCCCTGTAATGCATTGTTTGTTTAGAATGGTACATTGTCTTAGTATTTAACCGACTAAGTGAAATGTTATGGTGTTGGAAGTTGACTACGTCTACTGTAAGTGAAATGTTATGGTGTTGAAAGTTGACTACGTCTACTGTCAGTGAAATGTTATGGTGTTGAAAGTTGACTACGTCTACTGTAAGTGAAATGTTATGGTGTTGAAAGTTGACTACGTCTACTGTCAGTGAAATGTTATGGTGTGTTGAAAGTTGACTACGTCTCTTCGTATTCATCTATTGTTCCATCAGCATTTAACAAGTTTGTAGATAGTGATATATTTTCGCATATTCATTTCTTGTAGTGTGGTAACCTGTTAGGCAGATTAGGTTCATTTATTGATATTTTATCATGCAAAGATGATTAGGTTCAATTACTGAGGTGCAGTATCTTTTTAAAGTCGATCACGTTTACTTAGTAAGGTGTAATATCGTGTTAGATTAATCAGGTTCAACCCTTGATATGTTGTATTCAATATTTTAACGGCTTACTAAAATTCTTTTGAGAGATGCATTGACCATTTAGAACGTCGACTATATGTAATGATAGTATTTACTCAAAAATGAAAATTTCAGAAAGTCTATTTATAGTGACTATGTCAAGTTAGAATACACATTTCAGATTTTGATTGTTATGCATTTTGTGATAGAGGTTCTTTGTTATAATGATACATTATCTCGTTAGAGATAATTCATGCATGGTATTATTATTTGTTTATTATATTATTATATTATCTAATATTAATATATATTATATAATATAATATTATATATTATATTATTTGTGATTTTCGTATTCTCTTTTGTTCATATTAAATGCAAACTTTCATATAACAGGATCTCACATTTCTTCTTGTAGGCGTGAATATTGGTCAAATAATGTGATTTGAATACAAGGACAGAGACTTGATTTGAAAGGACAATAAAAAATTATAATATGAATGGAATACAAAGACAAATCCGACAAACAAACTTCATAACAAGTTTGAAAAACAAAATGCGCATACACTGAATCATCAAGCACAATATTTTGTTTCCGTTCACATTGTCATAGTATATGATGTCAAGAGCTAGTGATTGCTATTTGACAGCGAACACCATACATGTGACCACGCACGCTACACTAGGCCAGCCTAGAGATGGACAATATGAATTTTCAAGCCGACCGCCGGTCATATGCTACTCTACGTTGGCCTATAGGCGGCCAATATAACTGTACACAACCATGCAGGTCCCTTGTTATACTACGTCAGCCTGGAGGCGGACAATATAATTGTATACAATCACGCAGGTCCTGTATTAAATTCTGTCGGTTTTGAGGCGGCCAATATAACTTTACACGATCACGCAAACTGGAGATGGCAATATAGCTTAGTACAGCGCGTACCTCTCGACTCTCTACTCACGTCATCGCCCGGCTTGGCTCAATGACTCTCAGATTCAAAGCTACGGCTGCCATGACGAAAAATGGCGCTGGATGAAAAGCACGTGGGAGCTATTAGGAGTGAGCTGGGCATTAGAACTGTAAACGTCGGGACGACAGTTCACGCTCATAAGTACACTGTATCGGGAACACGTGCAGCAAAACACTTAGACAGTGCGCCCAGAATCAACTTCGAGTGCGTCTATCATGTTGCTAGAGCATCTTCTACTCCAAGTAGTGGAGTGGTGTGCAACATTCACTCAATTTAGTAGTGATGCCCCTCAGCCCTCGATGAATGAACGCTTTGTCTCGTGACTTACACAAATATCGTTTATTTTGCTGCTGCAGGTTTAAATATTTTATGTTAAACTATGCTAGATTAAATCAAATCCTGTTATAAAACTTAAGCAATACTGCGGATCTCCAATACGCTGAAAAATAGGAAAACAACGGTAGAGTAACAATGTTTTCTTGTAACAATGGCAACATCAAAATAAAATATAAAGTGGTTGTCTTCAAATAAAAAGGAAATCATTATTTGTTTCACACTCATTTACAAAAGAAAACATTGTGTCAACTCTTATACAGAATTTAATTAATCGTATCCCAAGAGAAAACAAATACATTAGTCATGGGAGATTGCATATTTAGTGCTACACAACCTATCATTTAGTCACAAGTGACTAAAGAAAACAAATACATTAGTCATTGGAGATTGCATATTTAGTGCTACACAACCTATCATTTAGTCACAAATAACTAAAGAAAACACATACATTAGTCATGGGAGATTGCATATTTAGTGCTACACAACCTATCATTTAGTCACAAGTGACTGTGCACCAGTGATCTCCTAGTAATTGTTTAATGTGTACTTTATATTTGCACCCCGCAAGTTATCATCCAGTCAGTAGCGACTATCCTTCACTTTAGTATCTCAATGATTATACTTTAGTCTTAAGGAACTGCATGTACTTCACTTTTAGCACCCCACTATTTTTCATATATTCTTTAGTACTGTAATTAATTTTTATCTCACAAATAAATAACAGTGGGTTACTCATTAGTGACTAAATTGGTTATTATCCCACTATTAGCTCTTAATCATTGATAATTATAGTCTTTCCCATTTTTAGTTCCTTAGTGGTTGTATTCTTTCGTACACACTAATAATTTTCTTCTCAAAATATTTCGAATTTATAACTTCAACATTTGCGTCTTGAATACTCTGTTCTTGAAGAAATTGTTCTAATAAACCAACCTTCAGTAGCCTGAATACAATGTAGTCAAACCAACCTTCAGTAGCCTGAGTACAATGTAGTCAAACCAACCTTCAGTAGTCTGAATACAATGTAGTCAAACTAAATGCTTTAATAAACTAATCTTAAGTAGCCTGAATAAATTCTACTCCTAGCAATTATTTAATAAACTAATTGTCCATAGTCTGATTATTATGTAGTTAAAGTAAATGTTTTAATATATTAACCTTCAGTAACACCTTACTATTAACACATATTTTAATAAACTATTTTTTAGGAGCTTAATACACTATACGAGAACTTTTAATAAACTATTATCCTGACTAGAATCCTGACTAGAATTATACTAGAATTCATTATTTAAATGCACATCTTCAGTAGCTTAAATATTCCATACGCGAATTAGCCGTTTACTAGCTTGAATATTATATAATAAAATTAACTGTTGTAATACATCAATCGTCAGATACTTGAATATTCTATTCTCGACTTAACTGTTGTAACACACCAATCTTCAGTAGCTTGAATATTTTATACTCGAAATAACTGTTGTAATACATCAATCCTCAGAAGGTTGAATATTCTATGTTTGAATTAACTGTTGTAATGTATCAGTCTTCAGTAGGCTGAATATTCTATGTTTGAATTAACTGTTGTAATACACCAATCTTCAGACGCTTGAATATTTTATGTTCGAATTAACTGTTGTAATACATCAGTTTTCAGTAGTTTCTTATAAGCAGTACCCAGTCAAACTGCCAGATTACAGACTTTTGTTATTAAAGAAATCAAAACACACACACACACACACACACACACACACACACACACACACACACACACAAACAAACAAACAAACAAGTTAACAAAGGAAACAAGTAATCCGTAAAATTATTATTCTTCAAATTACACTGCAGGTGACTTACATGAAACAAAATCCAAGTAAATTATAAAGATGTCAAACTGCGTGATTACAGTTTGATATGTCAAATCAAAAGCATAAGACAATCAGACTCCACATCATGCCACCTGCTAAGCAGATACTGATGTTAAAAAACCACACCCCTGTTCAAACTGTGTGCTATCATTAATTGAGTAGGTATTGTTTTCTAAGTGAAACTTTCCTTTAATGGAATGATGTCCCTCGCATTTACAGTGATAAAAAGCAAACAGTTAGTGCACTTGACAAACCGTGCTCAGTCAAATAACGTCGCTTATGCACAAGTCAATACGTAATGAATATATATGAAGTGTGTATGTATGTGTGTGTATGTATATGTGTATATGTGTGTGTGTGTGAGAGAGAGAGAGAGAGAGAGAGAGAGAGAGAGAGAGAGAGAGAGAAAGAGAGAGAGTTTTCTGTTGTTGGACTATAGTCATTGCTTAGTGCCAAAATTTCAACATTATTCGCATTTTTCAAAATCACTTTTCTTTGAGGTTAGTGCACGTTGGACAGAACACTTCCTTGAGTAGCATTTCTACAAATTTACTGTTCTGTGAACAATTATATGCATTTAGAAGCCTCATGCACTTTGAACAAACATATTTGTTAGGTATGCAGAGCCGCGTGAACACGTTGTGGTTAACATTCAACTGAACTGAGAGGTAAAAACTACGCGTATGTTTGTCTTTTTCTCACACAGCCACGCGTACTATGTTTCAATTAGAACTGAAAATTGTATACCCATTGGACTTGACACTTTTCTACACAAACTGCTGGCATGCCCAAACTTCCTATGTGATATATATATATAAAAATTTCAAGCCTAAAATAAGAAGAGGACACGAAGAGAGAAAAGAAATGACATGGTAACTGTTTCTTTGCACACTGAGAACCGGACAGGGATAATGTACTCACGATGTAACTGCATAAAGTTGTGTATAGAGAACTTGACGTTATGTTATACAAACTCCTGTCACGACTGACCAGTGAGTAGACCGGATGCAAACGCTAATATAAATGCATACACTCTAGGTAAACGCTAAAATGCATGCACACATTATAAGTAAAAACACACAGACACACTCACACACACACAAAAAAAAAACGAATGCCCATATTGTAGGAAAACTATTTGGGTAAATATTCACATTTTCACAGTTCTTGAACAAATGTTTTATTTTTGGCCTGTCATGTCTGGTTGTTATCAAAATACCATTTTTTCTTTAGTTTACTCACAAACTTATCATTTCATACTCTAAGCTAAATCCACCCTACATAACTACAGAAAATTACAAATAAAATGGCAATAAAATTAGTGTAAGTAATGGCAATGAAATTAGTGTAAGTAATGGTAATGAAATTAGTGTAAGTAATGGCAATGAAATTAATGTAAGTAATGACAATGAAATTAGTGTAAGTTATGATAATTAAAGATTAGAGCTATAATGTTGATGACTGTAAGGTTAAAGATTACAAAAAGTATCTAATAGAATATTTTCGTATTTATTTGGCAAATAATTACCCAATCAAGTAAAGGAGTTGGTAAGAATGCAAGAATGTTTCCTAGGAAGGAAACATTTCTAACCAATCATAGAATTATTGTTTCAAACGTATTGAACTGTACCTTAATATATATAGAGCTGTAATCTAGGTGTTTATTAGTACATACACATACACGCATACTCACAAAACACACACGTTTATTATGTACCATTGTCAATATATACAAGGCTCTGATGTATACATTTATTGTTACACAAACACACATATACTATACAGCTTTGCCAACATATACAGGTTGTGATACAGACATTTATTTGTACACACATGCATGTACGCATGCATACAATTGCGGGTATTGCATTTTATACACACACAAATGTACACACAAACACGGTAAACTCGAACACACACACAAACACACGTGCGTATTCACATAGGCTCATTTAATCTCAAAAGAAACCTAACAGCACTATTGCTTAATTAAAATACGAGCTCTTACCATTTACAAATTAAAGAAAGCAATTGTTCTTGCATATCTCTTTAAGAGAGTGTATTAGAAGTAGGACATCCAGACTGATACAAAGGAATATAGATTTTAAATATATTAAGTGGTATTATTACTTAGATAACATTCGGTAAATATTCCTTTCTTACCCTTTATGTTTTTAGCAAGTCCATTCTGATTTCCTTATGACAGGAAAATGTAATTCATGATGATGATGTTGTTATGATGATGATAACAATAAAAGAGAAGAAGAATTATATAATTAATAGTTTAGTACAGACTTGCTTTTAAAATATTCTTTATGATATTATTTTCAAAATAATACCAAGAACCTTCTCACTTTTAGTAATACTCACTTTGCATGTTGACATTAGCGTGGAAGTGGTAACCGTGTCCCTGTATCGATTGTTTCATCATTGTCAATTTATCGCCTTTCTTAAGGAAGTGTTGAGAAAACCAGATGGTCCTCGCAGCATAATGAAAACGGATTGTTTTTCCACTTGAAAAGAATCTAATAATTGAAAATGGATTGTTTTCCTTTTTGAAAGTGAATCTAATAATGCAAAATAGAAAGCGTTACTGCTTACTATTCAAGTGCTTGCAATTTTGCGTGTAAAGTCGTGTGTGTTTGGTTTCTTGATGTAGGCGTTCAAGCCACGTCTGAAGAATAACCTAACGAAAAACGGGTAAATTTCCGTTACAAGTGATCGTTTATATTAGGACAGAGTGTAGAGTGATGAGAGTGAACCGCAAGTAGAGGAGAGACAAGAAACGATAATACATGCACGATAAGTAAAACGGTGAGAATGAGCAGAAGCTGAAATGGAACGACGAGAGAAGCCGAAGTAAATATTGTAATAGTCAAATGATATTAATAAATAATTTGTGACTAAACAAGTGAGAGTGAGTCGGAGTAGATAGATGATTTCTAAAATGGTAATATACATGATGCACAGCATGGTAAATAATAATAAAATAAAAAGTCTGTTGAGGGTTTCCAAGAAATAAAATTCGAAGACATTTGTACTGACGGTGTTAAACGGACGACAAGAAGGGAAAGGGAATAGACGAGGTAAGAAATACTAGAAATGTGGAAAAGAATATTACTAGGGAAACGATTATTAGAGTGGAAAAGAATAAATGTAGGGAAACGAATAATAGAGTATAAAGGAATATACCTAGGGAAAGGATTACTAGAGAGGAAAGGAATATTACTGGGGAAACGAATACTAGAGTGGAAAGGAATATACCTATGGAAAGGAATACTAGAATGGAAAAGAATATTACTGGGGAAATAATTATTATAGTGGAAAAAATATTACCAGGAAAGGAATACTAGAGTAGAAAGGAATGTACCTATGGAAAGGAATACTAGAATGGAAAAGAATATTACCAGGAAAGGAATACTAAAGTGGAAAAAATCGCTGTTGGTATACATAATACTGTTAAGAAAGAGAATAGAAGAAGGAGAAAAAACTAGTTGGTAACGGAAATCATGCTTGAATATAAATACTAAGTGGAGAAGATTGTAGTGGTTTGAAAATACTTTGTGAAAATAATATTTGTGGATAAAGGAATGTTAACGGGAAAAGCATTCCTTTACAAATACGTTGGGAAAAGGTGTACTAGCAAGACAGTACTAGTAAGCAATAGATACTAGCAGGGAAAAGGTGTACTAGTAAGTGATAGATACTAGTAGGGAAAAGGTGTACTAGTAAATGATAGATACTAGTAGTGAAAAGGTGTACTAGTAAGTGATAGGTTATAGTACGGTAAAAGTGTACTAGTAAGAAGAGAAAAGGCGTATTAAGGGGAAATTAATACTGGTGTGAAAGGATGCACGGTGGGAAAGAGAACTGTACTGAGGTAAATAATGATACTATTATACTAATGAATCAAACTAATACTAATTATGTAACGAATGCAGATAAGCTCAGCACTACTAGTCTCCAAACTAATACTAATTATGTAACGAATACAGATAACAGCACTACTAGTCTCCAAACTAATACTAATTATGTAACGAATACAGATAACAGCACTACAATTCTCCAAAGAGATGCTCGAGAAGAAAAATACTCTTTGTTTAAGGAATAATTGTAGAAAGAAAACAAACTAGCGGTAAATGTGATATTAGAGGGAAAGAAATTCTAATGGTAAATGTAATGTTATTTGGAAGGAAATATTAGTGGCAAATGTAATGTTAGTGGGAAGGAATTGCTAGTGATAAATGTATTACTATTTGGAAGGAAATACTAGTGGTAAACGCAGTGTTAGTGAGAACAAAATACTAGTGGTAAACGCAGTGTTAGTGAGAACAAAATACTAGTGGTAAACGCAGTGTTAGTGAAAACAAAATACTAGTGGTAAACGCAGTGTTAGTGAGAACAAAATACTAGTGGTAAACGCAATGTTAGTGAGAACAAAATACTAATGGTAAACGAGTAGGAAATAAGTACCAGTGAGAAAGGAAATACTAGTTGAATAAACAAAAGTGGTAAATGCAATGCTATTTGAAAGGAAATACTAGTTGAATAAACAAAAGTGGTAAATGCAATGCTATTTGAAAGGAAATACTAGTGGTAAACGCAATCAATGTTAGTGAGTAGAAATACTAGTGGTAAACGAGTAGGATAGTGGAAAGGAAACACTAGTTAGAAGTACCAATATTAAACGTGAAACAAAGGAATAATATTTATGTAAATAACCAATGGAAAGGAAATACTAGTCGGATATATAATACTGGCAGAAATATAATACTGGCATACTAACAGATAAGGAATATTTCTAAGAAATGTTAGTGGGTGGTAGATTAGTACTTGGGACAGAAATCGAGAGACGAATAATATAAACCTCATCTTACCACTCTCCATAATGCAGAAAGAAATATCTTGAAATATATTTTATTATTTAGTACATCGAATTTAATGAGTGTTTAATTCCTGTTGATTTACTTCTCCAAGTAAAGAATTGTTTTCCCATTAACAAGAAACAGTTTGAATATTTGAATTCGACTTACTGTTATTACTGTTTAATTACTGTTATATCTTTCAAACTTAGGTCTACATGCATATTAAGTTGACGGGAATTCTCTCATTCTCCGTCCGTTCGTCCTGTCTATATCTATCTATCTATCTATCTATCTATCTATCTATCTATCTATCTATCTATCTATCTATCTATCTATCTATCTATCTATCTATCTATCTATCTATCTATCTATCTATCTATCTATCTATCTATCTATTTATCCTTCTATCTGCTCTAATGTTCAAATGGTTAATTATGAAGTGTCGTATTTCCTGTCTTCCTTTCCGTAGCCTATCATTCACTCAATCATAAGACTATAATCACTGGTATTAATAAATTATAAATAATTTATCTTTCACTGTGACCATTCTTATGCTTAGGTTTGCACTTTGTGCCGTGCAAGTCTCTCAGTATAAAGTACAATAAAATATTTCATCAGACAAGAAACATTGACACTCACAACTAATTTCTTTTAAATTGCTTACTCTATGTCCACTGGACCAACGGTATTTTAAAACAGCCGGGCACATTTTTACATTAAAAAATATCTCTTCGTTTTATTGAGCAACTGAGTAGTCAGCAAAGTGACGTAAATAATATGACAGTCACGCAGAAAATAGTGAATGTCATATAACCATAAATCATTTACAGCAATGTTACAAATTAAAGGCAATCATTTTCCCCGAAGAAATAAAAGACACGATCTGAGATACAATACGCAAATAACCTCGATCCAACCGGAAATAGACCATACCACGTGATCGCGCACGCACTACGGCAGCATCTCCCAGGACAAAATTATGTGCCGGTAGGTGGCATCCATGTAGTGGCAATAAAGGTCGAACATGGCGACATCAAAGCCCACTAAAATATGCATAAAATGTTAGTAAAATTGCCATATCTGCCCCAGCGAAGCAAGGTATTAAAATAGAAGCTAACTATCAAATGATGTCTGTAATGATCCTTTGTTTCTTGATAGGTGTTACTGGGCGAAATTTCATCATTATTATCGTCCTATAAATGAATGATCACATGTATAATATATAATACTTAGAGATAAATGAATTTTAATATTGTTTTTAGAATAAAAATATAATAATAAAAATATGATGTTCTGCAATGCAAATATATATTCTGGACACAAGAGTTCACCGCACATTTCTGGCTTTCAAAAGGGATATAACTCTCCATATGCAAATTCGAACCAACAGTCATACAGTCATTCCAATCTCAAAAGACACATAAACAAAAAGTAACGTTTATAAAATAACACCAACTTTGACTTATTTGTAAGTGATTTTGTAAATGTAGTATCGCTAATGTGCCTTGGTCGCATTGAAATATTCCATTTACAATTAGATACAAAGATATATTATTGAATTCCCACCAAAAATAACGAAAAATAGTCATACTTAAGAAAAGCTTAATTGTATCTCAAGCAAATATGCTTAAAATGAAATAGCAGTATATTTAGTCTCATTATTTATCACTATCTAACTTAAAAGATTTTTGGATCTAATATTGCTACTATGAAATCCGACCCTGTAATATATGTTTTCACAGATATTTATGAATGTCACTAGTTACGTCTGCTACTCGTCAAGCGCGATTGTGAATTGTTTTACAAGGCAAGTCGCAAAGAAAGATTAGTTATAAGGTCAGAACTAGTGTATTTACTTACTTAAATTCACACAATGACAGATATATTCAAGTAAAAGCCTATATCTTAATAAGTGTGTACATTCTTGAAGTAAGAGAGTGCATCCTTTTATGTTTGTATTTATGTCAACGTGTACCTTTGTATGTCACTGCATTATGTCGTATAAAAGCATGTACGTTTATAGCACCTAACAGCTTTTGTTCCTCTGTGTGTGTGTGTGTGTGTGTGTGTGTGTGTGTGTGTGTGTGTTTGTGTGTGTGTTGGGTGTATTTACATTGTCAGTATGTTAATGCATCAGCATGTATTTTAGAATAGGTGTATAAAAGTATTCATATAAACATTTATTTTAGAATTGATGTATAAATGTATTCATATAAACATTTATTTTAGAATTGATGTATAAATGTATTCATATAAACATGCATGACAGTATATATGAGTAGGAGTAGTTGTGAGTGTCTTTTTTCTGAGCTGATGGTGGTGGTGTTAGAGGTGGTTGCTATGGTTGCATGCGCAAAACAATATAGGGGCGCTATATCGGTGGTGTTAGAGGTGGCGGCAAAAAAATATAGGGGCTCTATATTGAATAAAACGCATCGGCTAATTGAACCTGATGGCGGTCACTTAAAAAAGGAAAGCAGACATTTTCTCCAAATACAGCAAGCGAAGAAAATAGTTTATGCATTAAAGTAGTCATGCAGAGACAGAAGATATCTGCTGTGAGCAGATCCATTTTCCTGTAGTGATATTTTCAACTGTTAAATATACTCTGCGTTTGAATTATATGATACAAAATATTTTAACACTTCAAAGTGAAGTGTGTTTGAATTATATGATAATAAGAATGATTCATTGTATTTCACATCCTTTTTCAAAAATTCAAGACAGCTCTGAAATAGTTAGGATTGTCCATTTCAATTATAATTAAATTAGTTTTCCACTAGAGACTGTTTATTTCAGCACAATTGAAATAGTTTTCTTTGCCTTTTGCTTAGTCAAATTAAACTTTCAGTCTTTTTTTAATTTACCTCTCTTCTTTTCTTTTCTTTTTTATGTGCCTGTTTTACCACAGAAACAATGTTTACTTGGTCTTGTATTTATTTTCAAGTTATCATTAGATTTCCTTTTTTCACTTTATATTCTACTCGCGCTTTTGTCTAAAAATAAAGCCTTCTTTGGCAATATTTCTTGACCTGTGGAAAAATTACTTCGTTTGCATTAAAGAAGTTTATTGCTTAAAACAATATTTTACTTCATATTTCTCATGATGATCAATAAGCACACTTGCATTAATAATTTTGAAAGGATTAAGAAATGTGCATGAAAAGAACTAAAATTATTGATGATTTCCAACCTTTTAATCGTCGGCGCGTATCGACTCTATCCATATGAGACGGTTGCAGTTAGAACGTATTCCTGCTGCTCAGGGCATACATCTTCAACAATTACAGATTAAAATTGTCAATCACTTCGAATTAAAGGACAATTTTATTTATTTTTTCGGTCAGCAAACTGACAAAGAAACAAAGAACCAAACCAACAAGGAAAAATCTAAAAAATGCAACTATTTTGAAATATTTGTTCTAAAACTAAGGCATCATATTTTTAATTGTATCTTTAAATATAATTTAAATTACAAATATATTTGTTTTAAATTTCTTGTTTTAGTAGTTTACCTATGAATGAAATAGTGTGCGATTTTTCTGAAACTTTTTGACCAAACGGGCACCCACTAGATCAATGAGACAAGTGAACCTTTCCCTTGTATGATGGTATCGCCACAAAAAGCAAGTGAAAGCCGTGTTAAACTTGCATTACTGTCATGTGAAACAAAGCGCTTGTGCCCGACCCCTAGTTAGCGAGATGTGCCATCAACGAGCAATTATGAGCGTGTTAAGTGGTAGAAATAAACATTTGATAACTTGTCAGTCATGCGTGACCGCGCACAAAGAAACACATTCGCTTTGTGATATAGAACAGATAATTGTTGTTGCGTGATCGCTCTGTTGATTAAGTATGGAAGTGTTTGATGTCTCTGTGTCTCTTTAGATTGTGTTTGACAATGTCTCGAATATTTTTCTCCTTTAAGCTGCTTTTAGACAGCCCTCAATCCGGTGTCTACTGAATTCATTCAAAACCTACTGATCCTACTCTGTCACTACTGTCGTCAACAAGTGTGTACTGAATTGGTTCAAGATCTAATTATTAACTTACAGTTCTATTGCTGTCATGTACTCAAGGGCTAATATTGTAACGCAGGGGAATATTACTAAAATAGTCACCTTCCTCTGTAATAATAATATTCGTAACATCCAAGCACCCATAATATTGCATTAGTGATATTGTTTTCGCTCTGCGCAGACGACACTTTTTATCAGGTCCGACAATCAAGGGCAGTGTTATATTTTACCTACACTATTTTCAGTACAACAGTACACTGTATACAACAGAGTGATTTCCACATCCACAATTAATATATATGTATTTATGGAATTGCAAGTACTATTTCTACATGCATTAAATACTTACGTCATTTATGTCCATGAGCTGGTGTACTATCCGAATAGCAGTTGAAATTGTCAATTTATTCCCAGTATCCTTCAGTGTCCATACATTGTCAATTTATACCCAGTATCCTTCAGTGTCCATACATTGTCAATTTATACCCAGTATCCTTCAGTGTCCATATATTGTCAATTTATACCCAGTATCCTTCAGTGTCCATACATTGTCAATCTATACCCAGCATCCTTCAGTGTCCGTACTTGGAAATATTCAATAAAATCATCAGCTGAAATACAACCCTAAGTCCACCAACTAACAATATTGCGGGCGTGAAGCCTTTGTCGTGATTGTCATTATAATTATCACCTCAAATACTACCCACACATCTACAGAGAGTAATATTGTAACTGTACAACCGATTTTTCAGTGTTAATGTAAATATCCATTGTCAGCAGAATTGCCGTCCAATGGATAGCAGTTACAAATATTATAATTTGATTGTCTTAATGTCATTAATTATACTTTAATTAAATATTCTTTGGCAGTACTAGTCCAGCCGACAGTTCAGTAGGTATCTGTAAAGTCATCGAGTCAATATGCAAGTAGCAGGCACTATACATCATTTGACATATTGTCCAGAGTCAGTTCCCAATACTTGAGATGTATAGGCACTGCATTCCTTTGAAATCGATGTATCCTGCATCGATCGTGTTTGATTCGTTGTCGATTTATATTTTCTGCACAAGTTTACCGACAAATGCGCGAACGACAATTGCGCGCCGACAAAATCGCGATATGTTAAATCGTACAAGAATGTAATAATAACATACGTAAAATATCAATATTATGATACACAAAGGCATTGTTAAGAGATACTGCGTGCAAATAATCCTCACACAAAGGCAATGAAAAGAATGAATCATATAGAAAATCTTAATAATTTTATTTAAAGATCAATATTAAGATAGTTAGGTCTATTGAATTCTACATAGGCATGTGCAGATTCCCTCTCTCCGTCGTGCAATGGGTGCGGTTACGTAATAGAGTTCTCCCCAGAGAACATACATAACACTTCCTGGACCGTGTCGAATGCAGCTATTCAAACTTAGCATGTCATTCTTTACAATAGGTCCTTAGTAAATAATAATAATCTTATCATCTCATTCTCACCATTCAAGCTGACCTTCTTAAAATTCGGTCAGAAGAAGAAAATCATGCATTATAATTTATAATAAATATATATTTATAAAATATAATTAAAAATAATTATAATAAGTCTCTTTTGCAGTATGCCAGAATACTTGGCTACACATAAGTAGGCCACAGTTGGCGATGTTAATCGCGATTTTGTCGGCGCGCATTTGTCGGCGCTAACTTGTCGATTTCAAAGAACGCGATTTTGTCGGCGCGCATTTGTTCATCGCGTTTTTGTCGGCGCGCATTTGTTCATCGCGTTTTTGTCGGCGCGCAATTGTCGTTCGCGCATTTGTCGGGTCACCCTCTGCACATACCGAGATTCTATAGAAATATGCGAACTTGCCGAGAAAGGACAATTTTACTTCTTCGTATCTAGACATGCAACATGCATACATATTTTGATAAATTCCAAACCAGCTAAATACTGTGAAATGATAATATATATATATATATATAAATCTAATTATATTCATAATATAATTATGTTAAATTGAGATTACATTTTCTCTTAGAAACCTATGGAACTCACATATAAAAATTTACAAAATGTAATAAAAGACAAATGTTCAATGAAAATCAAATAAAAACAACCCCTTCAAAAATAAATTAAGAATACTTTAATAAAGAAATAAATTTAAATAACCTTACAAAACATATTAAAGTTATTCACTCAGGCAGCGAAGGAAAGCTTTCAATATAAGATATATGAAAACAAACCAGTTAGAAAAGATTAAACTAGCTGAGTGATTGAGGGAAACAATGCATTTAGTGATGGATTGAACCAATTAATGTAGGGATTGGTGGTAGCAGTCCATTTAGATGTAGATTAAAATAATCTTTTCAGTGATAGGCAGAAACAATCCCATGCAAATAACATGAAACCATCTATTGTAATGATTGGTAGAAACACTCTCATGCAAGATACATGAAACCATCTAAAGTAATGATTGGTAGAAACACTCTCATGCAAGATACATGAAACCATCTAAAGTAATGATTGGTAGAAACACTCCAATGCAAGATACATGAAACCATCTAATGTAATAATTGTAGAAACACTTTATTTAACGAAGGATTAAATCAATTAATTCAGTGATTAGTGGAAACAATCTATTAGAGGCAGACGTAATCTGACGGAAAGAAACAGACTGACGAAAGATGGAAGCATCTATTTGGAAGGCAGAATGAAATATTCATTTAAAATTTATCTTCTGAAATATATGTTTGTAAAAGAGAATAAAGCTTGTTTCTGTATTTGGTTTGCAAATCTCTAAATGTTTCACTTTATTTACATGATATATTTATATCAAGGCTTCATGACATGAACATATGTATATCAAGGATTCAAGACACGAACATATGTGTATCAAGGATTCATGACACGAACATATGTGTATCAAGGCTTCATGACACGAACATATGTATATCAAGGCTTCATGACACGAACATTTATATCAAGGTCTAATGCGATTTGACAAATATATAAATGAAAGATGTATCTCACAAAAAAATAATTTTATACGATGGCTTCCCAATGCAATTACTGTTGCTAGGACATTTATATCTAGATTGTATGATTTTAACCTCTATATCAACTCTTAATACCAAAGAAAAATATACCAGTCACATAAAGGACATTTATATCTAGATTGTATGATTTTAACCTCTATTTAACTCTTAATACCAAAGAAAAATATACCAGTCACATGAAGGACATTTAAATCAAGGCTTCATAACTTATGTCAAAACCTAGTGTAAATGACAAATAAATCTCACAAATGTGACGGTGAAAATGACTATTGACACTGGTTTTATGTGTTACATCAACTTCATTCGCAATCACAGCTAAAGAAACGTATACAAAGCAAAGTGGTTTCCATTGATCCAAAGATTGATTGGCACAGGTTCCCAACCCCCTCCCAGTTGCAGTCGATCAGGTCTAAACAGATGTAGACAGGGATCAAATAAACAGAAAAGTCTGATGAGCCTAAAATATTTAATATGTACTAAAACCAATGGCTTTTAAAAAATATTATAACATCTTCACAATGATATTACAGTGCACAATAGACATGCAAAGTATGTATAGCCAACTTTATAACCACAGTTATAAGCATTCACACAATTAAATGAGAACGGTTAACACTTTTAACAGTTTACACTCTTACATATAACTTTCAGTTTTATTTCCAATGGGGTTGTAGATTCTATAGTATGTTATCTTCTTCAGGGCAGATACTTTTATCTCCCCTGATGATATTCATTCTGCAGTATATTATTAGCGGTATTTACTCTAAACCAACATTTCTTAACCTTTTAACCATAGAGGAACTATTGAAATGAAGTTCTTAACCTTTTAACCATAAAGGAACCATTGAAATGAAGTTCTTAACCTTTTAACCATAGAGGAACCATTGAAATGAAGTTCTTAAACTTTTAACCATAGAGGAACCATTGAAATGAAGTTCTTAACCTTTTAACCATAGAGGAACCATTGAAATGAAGTTCATACTCCTTTTAACCATAGAGGAACCATTGAAATGAAGTTCATACTCCTTTTAACCATAGAGGAACTATTGAAATGAAGTTCTTAAATTGTTAACAATAGAGGAACCATTGAAACGAAGTTCTTAACCTTTTAACCATTGAGGAACCATTGAAATTATTTTCTTAACCTTTTAACCATAGATGATATGAACATTTTAATGCTTTAGTGAGTTGCTACATTGTACAATTAGCAAAGCACATAAAGATGTCACCTAATATAGAAGGCTACTCACTATCAGAACACATTATCTGACGCAATATAGTCATCTAATACAATTAAATTCATATATCTTATAATATTAGCTAAGAAAACTTTGCATAATATTTGAACAAGACAATCTCAGAGAAAATATATACATTTGCTTATTAGTAACAACAGTTATTATTTCCGCTAATGAAAATTACAATCACATAACTGATTAGTTATATTGCAAAAGAGTTAATAATAGATTTTTCCTGCTAAGAGTAGATACATTCATAAAAGGAAAATGCTAGCAAACCTTCTCAACTGATTGAAGTTAGGTGGAGCATTTCTGGCCAGGGATTTTGGAGTGGGGCAGGTTATGAGGGGGATGTTTTGGGGTCGTGTGGAGGTCTTGTTTACTCTGTATTGTTTGTTCAGTCTGGTAGTAGTTCGCATTGTCTGTGTGATTATCCATGCTGTATTGTTTGTTCAATCTGGTAGTAGTTCGCATTGTCTGTGTGATTATCCATGCTGTATTGTTTGTTCAGTTTGGTAGTAGTTCGCATTGTCTGTGTGGTTATCCATGCTGTATTGTTTGTTCAGTCTGGAAGTAGCTGGCAGTAGTTCGCATTGTCTGTGTGATTATCCATGCTGTATTGTTTGTTCAGTCTGGAAGTAGCTGGTAGTAGTTCGCATTGTCTGTGTGGTTATCCATGCTGTATTGTTTGTTCAGTCTGGAAGTAGCTGGTAGTAGTTCGCATTGTCTGTGTGGTTATCCATGCTGTATTGTTTGTTCAGTCTGGAAGTAGCTGGTAGTAGTTCGCATTGTCTGTGTGGTTATCCATGCTGTATTGTTTGTTCAGTCTGGTAGTAGTTCGCATTGTCTGTGTGGTTATCCATGCTGTATTGTTTGTTCAGTCTGGTAGTAGTTCGCATTGTCTGTGTGGTTATCCATGCTGTAATAAATCCAAAATGACTCCAAGAACGTTTGCTAATATCATTGTATTATCTGGTAGTTATTTTTAGAGTTATTTGTTTGTTTATCTTTTCAAATTACTAATTATTTTTAGATGTTAGTTTTTAATGACGTTAGTCAAGCTGGTAGATGAGTAATTTTGTTTATAGCTGTTTGTGTTATTTTATTATAACTGGTCTAATTACGGTATTTAGTTGGTCCTCCGTGGTGGGGCGGGAAGATCATCACTCTAGGGAACAGACATGGGTGGGTCGAGTAGAGAGGAAAATATTTATGTACAAGCAAGGATTAACATTCTACTTACGTCCTTAGATTTGCAACACACTGTTTACACTCACACACATGCACACTCACACACTGTACACACACACATGCACACTCATACACTGTTAACACTCACACACATGCACACTCACACACTGTACACACACATGCGCACTCACACACTGTTCACACTCATATACATGCACATTCACACACTGTACACATTCACACACATTCACACTCACACACATGCACGCTCATAAAAAGGGGGCTTTGACGTGTAGATCCCATCCAGAGAAACAGCAGTTGTTTATAGGCTGACACTAGCTTGGTGCTCTGACTTCGCATTCCTTCCCTGGCGATTGAAAGGGAGGAAGGCGGGAACAAACTTCGTGATGCTAAGTCAGAACCTCAAGCTCAGAATTCAAAGAAAATGTCTCACTTTAAATTTCCTTAGTGTCAAGTGTTTGAATATCACAACATCTATCACATTCAAGATTTAGCAATGCTGTATGTCAAGGCCTAAAACGAAATAGCACAATATAATTATCACACATACAAAGCATATCAAAACTTCACAATTCAATTTGGCAAAGTCTAATACCAATGATTTATTTATCTTACTCATTAAATGCATATCAAGACTTCACAACACAATGTTAAGGTTTCATAAAGACATTTATATTAAGGCTAATGGCGTGCATATCACTACTTCACAATAACATTCATATCAATGCTTTACAAAACAATTAAATCAAGACTTCACGATAACATTTCTTTCAAGGCTTCACGACATGTATATCAAGAAACTACAATGACATATATCAAGGCTTCACAAGAACATTTATATCAAAGCTTCATAGGGACATTGATATCAATCTCACAAGAACATTTATATCAAAGCTTCCTAAGGACATTTATACCAAAGTATGACAATAATATTGAGCATCATATATAATAATCATAATTATACCAAGGCTTCACAAGATCTAAAGCCAATGACAAATATCATAAAGGGTACATGCAAGGTGTTTCTATCAAGACTTAACAAATACTTATTTACTATTATGACCGGTCAATGCCTCAATTACAAAGCTTTGTAGAACATTTACTTATTTTAACGTTTTGTATAATGACAGGTAACCAACTGTTTCAATGTGCAATTTAAGCCAACCCTCTGCAACATAAAACATGTATATTAAACCTTAACGCCTATAGTATTTCAGTCAAGCTACATGACAAGGACAGTTTAGTGAAGACAGTTAGTCAATACAGACTTCATGACATTCATACCTATATCAATATTACATGAGAAATAATGTTATCATAGTTAAATGAAAATGGCACGCTTATTAAGACTTCAAAACAAGAATACTTTCATCAAAATAATACAAATTACACGTTTATTAAGTGTTCAAGATAAGAATATTTTCATTCAAGCTAAGTAAAAATGACACGTTTATTTTAAAACTTCAAGACAAGAATACTTTCCCCTCAAGGGTGAGTGGAAATGATACGTTTGTTAAGAATTAAAGACAGGAATACTTGCATCAAAGCTAAATAAAAATGACACGTTTATTAAGAATTAAAGACAGGAATACTTGCATCAAAGCTAAATAAAAACGACACGTTTATTAAGACTTCAAGACAAGAATACCTTCATCAAAACTGAATAAAAATGACACGTTTATTAAGGTTTCAAGACAATAATACTTTCATATGTGTGAAGACTTCGGGACCAGTACACTTCCGTGAAGGTTAAATAATAAGAACACTTCTGTGAAGGCTTTATGTTGAGGACACTGTTTTCAAGGCTAAACGACAAGCATACCTCTAGCAATTGAATGTCAAGAAGGAAAGGGCTAAATGACAGAGGCTTCTGTCAACAATTCAATGTCATATTTTAAGGCTAATGACAAGAACACATTTATTAAGGAACAGTGTGTGCTTAGTCAAGCATCATTCATGTTGAAGTTTTAATAATTTTAACTTCACTTACCTTTGATTTGTCAATGTTTCTAAAATATCATTTCTATATCATACAATGTAAAGACATATAAATATGCAAAATCTAATTGAAGAAAACCTTTTTTTCAGTTGAGAACTGTACAGATTTATCATGCGTATGTTGTATATTAATGTTGGTGGACATAATATATCAACCACAACAGGAAAGAGAGACTGTGTTGCTGCTATGAATTTCGGATGCTAGCAACACATTTCCCAGAAATAATTTACTACGAAAAGATATTTATGTTACAATAAGTTGACAAAATGTACTCTTCTTCTATTTCAACAACAAATCCAATTTAAAAAAAAATCTAAATGAAAGCTATTTTCATTTGAAATAAAAAATGCTTTAATTTATTTCCTCCACCCTCCTCTCGCGATTGGCGTTACTCATCGGGTGTCTTATAATATTACTGTTTGCTCTGGAGACAGCCTACGACTGGTTGTCATATAATACTACTTTTTGCTTTGGAGACAGCCCACGACTGATGGTAATAAGGGCCAGTCCGATGATTACATTTAATTTTAACAGCTGTTAATGTCTGCATTTATAAAACAGTTTTCGGAATGAGTCACATTGCTGTATATTTGAAATATGAAGATCACCCACCCTTATCCGTTACGCTCTTAATGATAATTGTCCAATTTCCTGCAGGTTTGCAGTCACACAACAGTGGTTTTACTCAAAGTAAGCGTTCAGTTCTGTTTATCTTTGTTCAGTTTTAGACACGTGATGGCCGCGACCTGTACATGCTATTCTCCAAATGCAGCTGTCTTGACTGAGAGTTGTCATTTTCCTTTCTAGTAATACTGACAACGTTCATGACTGATGATGTCAGTGTGTTAGTAAATGTGAAAAAAATGTACTTCCCCTCTCACATTCATGATAACATTCTATGGCCATGACTGATGAAGTCGATGTGTTAGTAAATGTGGAAAATGTGTAATTCCCCTCTCACATTAATGATAACGTTCTATGGCAATGACTAATAGTTTCAGTGTTATGTGAAAAGTGTAAATATCAGGATATTAGTGATTCGTATGAAATAATGATATGAGGGCATGACGGTACCATCTGTGTGTTTTGTTTACTGAAATATCTTGTTATTAATGTGATGAATCATTTCTAGGTTTTATCTAATTAATTATGTAAATATTGCTGTGATGATGTGTGCTTAAGTTTATGTCTAGACTCTGCAACTGTTGGATGATGAGATTATTATTATTATTATTATTATTATTATTATTATTATTATTATTATTATTATTATTATTATTATTATTATTATTATAGCACTGATTGGTGTGTATGTATTATGAAGGATTATAAGTCTGCTAGTCCTCCGACGTCAATAGAAGTACTCTGAAGATTGCAAAAAATGTAGCAATGACTTAAGTACACAGATAACTAAGAGCATGGTGTGGAAATGTACATACTTTACAAGACTTTGAAACGCTTCATTCATAAGTGCACTCAAAAGATGAGATACCTGCATGGCCCAGTTTGGGCTCAAGGCAACATGTTACAACGGCAGACTTGTGCCACAAACTGACCACTATGTTACAATTGCAGACTTGTGCCACTAACTGACAACGATATTACAATTGAAGACTTGTGCCACTAACTGACTACCATGTTACAATTGCAGACTTGTGCCACTAACTGACAACGATATTACAAGTGCAGACTTGTGCCACTAACTGACCACCATGTTACAATTGCAGACTTGTACCACTAACTGACAACGATATTACAATTGCAGACTTGTGCCACTAACTAACCACCATGTTACAATTGCAGACTTGTACCACTAACTGACCACCATCCTCATGCTCAGTCAAAATGCCACTTGCCTATCTTCAACTAGCAACCTCCCTTTGAACACGTCCTCTGCAAAACTACAGCTGTTCTAGAATAGTTCTCACTAGTCTCCACTAGATAACCTAATGGAATTTGTTTATATCTGGAGAGTACCCAATTATTGTAAACTAACTATCATCAGCTTGTTCATTTTAAGAGCGTGAACAGTAACAAGAACGTTTCTTATATTATTATTTACATAGGCACTTTATGTTTAGTGTGTAGGATTTTCACAAATATATGATCAAACTAATTCAAATATCAAGTGGAAGAGAGCCAGTAAATGAGAGAGGTCGGTATCGAAGGAAGTAAAAGAATAAGATAAACTAAACTTGTGCCTGTTAGGCTTAGACGAGGACGAAATTAATCCTTTACAACTCAATACACTTGTTAACGGACAAAATAAATTGTATACCGATTGCATATCACTTGTACACTCTTTTGCCTGTGAACGTGTGTGCGTCTTAATGTGCGTTCATATATGTGTTTGAGTGCGAAAGAAAGAATATGTATATGATATGTCCTGCGTATGCGCAACGGCCTGCATTCTGCACAACGGCAATGAAATGCGAGGGAGCGTAAAATTTTATTGCACGATAAGTACCTTGAAATAAAAATAAAAAAGAAATCGTCTTCAGTTAGAGTTTGATACGATGTAGTGCTGACGGCACGCAAATTTGAGATGTCACGTGCCTTCCCGTTTTTCACACAGATTCATCAGATTTCCTTTGTAGTACGAACCATTTCTACGAGTTTTGATGACGGCTTAAGTCCGACGAGACATAGAAGAACAGGTATGAACTATTTTTATTTTGCCTAAAGACCCATCATGAAACTTAATCCATCCTTGCACCTTCCACATTAATCTCAGTCGTGTTTGAATTAACTCGATCTTTGCAGGATTCACTCGTATCAGTCTCTCCTAATTCTCAACTTTTTATTCTTCTCTTTCTTACTCTTTTCCTCTCATTGCAACTTTTTCTTACAGTTTTTCGCGTTTTCTTTCTCTTTCTCTCTTACACACACGGAAGAACATACATATACGCCGCGCGCGCGCGCACACACACACACACACGTCCTCTCTCTTTTATGTCAACTAATTATAATAATTCCAAGCGTAAATGCGTTAATCATATATGGAATTAGTTTTTATATCAAAGGCATTATTTGTTTCTCTGTTTTATTCTCATAATCACACTCTCTCTCTTCTTTGTCTCTTTCTTTTATTGCCTGTGTTCATCCGTCTATCAATCCCTCCCCCACCCCACGAATCAACTTAAAGCAAAACGTTTATTGAGAAGTTCGACGTCAACGTCGGATACCAACGTGGTCTGGTAGAGTACAGTAGTTACTGCAGTCTGAGGCAAATAGAAGGTTGCGAGACAAAAAAAGCTAATTATAATATATTTTTAAAAAAATATTCTAGCTTTAACAAAATATACCTTACACAACTTTTACCTGTTTACTCCACTGTATCCTAGTTTGTATTGAACGTGTTACTCATATTTACTATTGCAAAATTTCACTTTGAGCAATCCTACTTCCAGTGTCCAGGCCTTCATGTTTTGCTATAGTAAAACTTGTCACAAAACATGTTACTTTAAGATGTCATTGTTTTCACAAAACCTGTTATTTTAAGATTTCATTGTTTTCACAAAACCTTTTATTTTAAGATATCATTATGTTTTCACAAAACCTGTTATTTTCAGATTTCATTATGTTTTCACAAAACTTGATATTTTAAGATTTCATTATGTTTTCAGAAACTGTTCATCATTCCTATTTTCAACCTTCAGATTCTGGCATTCGATCAAACACGCCTTATCGTCTTATTCCAATTGTCCACTCAAGCCTTCAGGATAAGGAAGTAAATAGTAAAAGTTTTTAGTGCACCGCAGACATGACCCCCCTGATAATATTCCTACCTTATATTACTTTATACTACCAAGTAGGAATTGTCCCGCAGCAAAATCATATTCCAAGCGATGCCTATCTCAAAAGGTAAATGTATTTTCTCCAGAATTTTCGTAGCAGGCACGACTACGTTTCTACGAGATTCCGGAGTGTCTTTTCGGAATCCAAGCAATTCACAACTCGACAAGACTTCAGACAGGTTAGAAATCGAGTTTCCCTCTCAGGCAATATTTCCTCGTATTTTCTCGCAGATAAGCCCGAGATCACGTTGGGATTGTAGACATGGTATGCCAGTGACAGCTAGTGACGATTTGTTCGCCTCGTTTTCGTTGACAGCCAGATCTGACGATAGCGAGAGAGATGACGAGAATTTGAATTAGCAGCTGAACAATATGTATATTTACGGTGCTACTGAGCTCTTTGTTGTCTGAGCTGCACAACATACCCATCGTTACAGCGAAAGCGCTGTTGTTTTGTCGAGACTAACACAGCATTTCACAGCCAAGCAAGGGAAGGGGATATTGAAAATATGAGAAAGCATGCTTTGAAGTTTTGTTTATAGTGTTTGTTTATGACTAGATGTAACGGAGGAGGGAGAAGAAATTAGCGTTAGCCGTTTGGAGATGTGCGATATGTTTATTTACGTAGTCTTATGTATTCGTTGAACTATCAGACAAAATGAAAAATGACGTCGTCAGTGTTATTTATTTACAATTTAATCGCTTTGGGTGTCCACAGGAAATACACTAGGAAAAGGTTGTCTTTGACAAAAAACTAAAGTGAGAATCGATTACATAATCACTCTTTCTGTCAGTTTCTCTCCCTCACTCTCTCTAGTTAGATAGTTAGTTTTCTAGCTGTATATATGTTAATACTTTAATTTTTAGTTTTCTAGCTGTATATATGTTAATACTTTAACCAATCTGTTGCCATGCATATGTACATCTCTCTGCATATAGCTATGAAATAGATTCATTGTTGTGCATTACTTTTCAGAGAAGTCTAATCATATTGTTTTATAACTTTTATTGATACAGAAAGTGTTTAATGTGAACAAATCATAAAATATGTTACTATATAGACCTAATGCATCCATTACTATTGCTGCGCTTATAAAGCAAAGTTTAAATTAATTCAATTACTTTCATAATGGCACCAATAGTTTTATTAGTTGTTCTTAAAATGTGCATCTATCAAGCATTTGGGATTTTGAGAATGTATTAGAATCCATATAAACAAACAATATTAATTTTCAAAAAAATATATGATTGCTATCTTCTACAACCTCTTATCATCGGCAATAGTATCGATATACTTCTTCTCTTCCTCCTTCTCCTCCTCCTCCTCCTCCTCCTTCTTCTTCTTCTTCTTCTTCTTCTTCTTCTTCTTCTTCTTCGTCTTCGTCTTCGTCTTAGTAGTAGTATTCGTCTTTTTTCTATTGACTGTCGGTTATGAATCAAGGTTCCGGTCTTACCAAGATTCTGGGAGATCCAAGATTTTAAGGAGGATGTGCTTCTGTTTCTGCTTTCAAACCTGCTGCTTTTAACCACCTCTATGTTGATTGTTTTCTTGATAATTTATCAGCTTGTCGTATATACTTACAATGGAGAGGATTTTGGATCCATTCATTTGCTAATGTTCGTGCTGTTTCTTCCATGTTAGTTTGTGAGGGTTGTTATAAACCACTCATCTTTACTGCTTTAATCAGTGAATCATCTTAGTTATTCCAAATGTATTCCCTCAGGCCGAAAACTTCTCATTCAATGACATCTTTGATTTCCTTGAGTACTCTGCTTCCCATTTTCCGAGATACATAAAATCTATCTACATCTGATTTTGATTGTAGGGTTGAATAAATTGTGAGCAATTTTTTTTTGCACTTTTTTCAGCCCCAATTAGCTTGGACTTTAGGACTTGTCTAACTCGTTTTAATTTTATTTTTGGACTTAAATACTTGATGTACAACAAGTCAAAAAACCAACAAAAAACCAAGTTGTTCAAGTTATTATTATTATTATTATTCCTAATTTCACGACTTCTGTTTGACTGTCGGTTGTGATCCAAGGTCTCGGAATCTTACCAAGATTCTGGGAGATCCAAGGTTTTACGGAGGATGTGGGCACTTCCGAGGAGTGCTGCTTTGAGTAGTGGAGCGAGTCTGTGGTTTCCTGGGAGTTTATTTAGGTAGCCTTCCAATTCAGATGTTATGTTCCCCAAGGCTCCTATCACTATAGGTATCACTTCTGTTTTTACATTCCACAGTCGCTGGATTTCTAATCTGAGGTGTTGGTATTTTTCTATTTTTCTCTTTCTTTTGTTTTTATGTTTCTGTCACTTGGAACAGCGACATCAATGATTGTTACTGTTCTGTTGGACGTATTGAGAACTACGATGTCTGGTCTTCGTGCAGGAATCACCTGGTCTGTTCTTATCTCGAAGTCCCACAGTATTTTGACTTCTTCTGTTTCGGTGACTGCTTCTGGTTGGTGCATCCATGCTCTTTCTGGAGTTTGTATGCCATAGTTCTCACACAGATTTCTATGTATGTGTTTTGCCACTTCATTGTGTCGTTTTGTGTATTCTGTTCCAGCCTGAACCTGACATCCAGATAGTATGTGCTCTGTTGTCTCATCCATGGATTTGCAGAGTCGACATTTGGAATCGTTTGAAATTTTCATGATTTTCGTTTTGTGTGATTTGGTGTTGAGTGCTTGATCTTGTGCAGCTGTTATGAATGCTTCTGTTTCTGCTTTCAATCCTGCCTCTTTCAACCATTTGTACGTTGATTGCTTTGTTGATATTTCGTCGGCTTGTCGTACATACTGGCCATGCAGAGGTTTCTGGCTCCATGTATGTGCTAGTTCTTGCTTCGTTGTTTTCTTCCATGTTTCTTTGTCTGTTTCTGGGGGTTGGAATATTCCACTCAACTTTATTGCTTCTATCAGTGGATCATCTTTGTTGTTATTCCAGATGTAATCCACAAGGCCAATGACTTCTCCTTCAATGACATGTTTGATTTTCTTGAGACCTCGGCCTCCCATTTTTCGAGACACATAGAGCCTGTCTACATCTGCTTTGGGGTGTAAGGCTTTATGTATTGTGAGTAGTTTTCTTGTTTTCCTGTCCTGTTCATTTATTTCATTTGCTGTCCAATCTATGATACTTCCAGTGTAGCTTACTACAGGTATTGCGTATGCATTAAGGGTTTTGTATTTTGTTCGCCCCATTTAGCTTGGACTTCAGGACTTGTCTAACACGTTTTTCATATTCTCTCTTAACTTTGGACTTCACTTCTCTTTGCATATTTTCTTGATGCTGTAGTATCCCAAGATACTTATATCCCTTTTCCATTGAAACATCGTTGATTTTTCCGATGTCGAATTGCAGGCCCTCTGTTGTTTTGACCTTGTCTTTCTGGATGACAATTCGTCCACATTTCTCAAGGCCGAATTTCATGTTGATGTCCTTACTGCAGATCTTGACAGTATTGGTCAGGGATGTGATGTCACGTTCATTTTTACCGTACAGCTTGAGATCGTGCATGTACAGTAAATGGCTGATTATTATTATTATTATTATTATTATTATTATTATTATTAATTCTTCAATAAATATGACATTTTAAAAGTAGGTACATTTAATCTCTCTACTTCTCTGATTATTTTCTATCTATCTATCTATATATCTATCTATCTATTATTATCAGTTCCAAGTCAGAATACTTTCATCTTCAACTACAATTATGTCTTTCTAAATCACAGTACTTCCATTTTCACCTGCAATAATGTATTCATAGTCGCAATACTTTCATCTTCAACTACCATTATACATTTCTGAGTCACAATATTTTCACTTTTAACTACCATCACACATTTCCAAGTCACAATACTTTCATCTTCAACTACCTTCAAGTATTTGAAAGTGACAATGCTTTCCTCTTCAACTAAAGTCATTCATTTTTACGCCAGAGTACTGCATTAGTTCGCGTTCACCTTTCTGTAACGTGATTGAACTGCTTTGTTTTCTTAATGTCAAACAATTTGAAGTATTTGATTCAAAGTCAAATGTGTTTGAAATATCTAGCTTTATGTCAAGCGAATTTGAAGTTTCATTTTACTGTAAGCCGTTTTCTTCAAATCTGGTTGATAATGTATTAATATAAAGAATGGACTCTTCAAATCTGGTTGATAATGTATTAATATAAAGAATGGACTTTTCTTCTCGAGCGCGTTCTTTCAGATTGAAAACAACAATTGTGACTATTTGATTTACATCAGAGTACACGTATTTCGTGCAAATACTCAATAGAAATTATGTGGCGAGGGGAGAATATGATTTACTCTATAGAGTACACGGCACTCACTTTCCAAATGAATAGTGTGTGTGTGTGTGTGTGTGTGTGTGTGTGCGTGCGTGCGTGCGTGCGTGCGTGCGTGTTGTGGACTGTCCACGCGCGTCTTTTTTTCCTCGCCAATGATCGATGACCTCCGTCCTGGCGTCGCCCTCCCGTTTTCCTCTGGAGCCATAGTCCTTGAAGTGCTGTCCCATCGTCATGAGCTAGCAAGTACTCTCCCTTCCTCATGAGCCGAGAGAATGGAGACATCATCAAAACACTATCCTTCATTTAGGGGGGACGATGTTGAGAATTGTAATGAGCGTCTTCCAGTTTAATCTGTACAAGTTGTCTGAATTGTCTGCATGTGTAAGCACGTCTTTGTATTAAGTACATGTACACACTAATAAATATATATTATATACATGAACAGAAGAATGTTATTATTACTATATTAAGTAATGGAAATTAGAAAACATAATACTTACATTTAATTTATTTTTAAATTCATAATTATTTACCCAGCATTTGATGAAAATATTTTCGTTACACTGAAAATAAGTTTGATAAATACAGTTTAATAATGACTTTTAAAGTGAAAATTTTGAAAATAAATATATGTACTTCCTCAGTTCGTACGATTCGTGTCTCGACATGTCAACAAACTCTTTCTTAAACATTATTTCCAATACCATTTAAGATCATTACTATTAAATATGTTAAATAACGCAGACTTCAGGACAGATGTGTAGACAGACAGACAGACAGACAGACAGATAGATAGATAGATAGATAGATAGATAGATAGATAGATAGATAGATAGATAGATAGATAGATAGACATATATATATAATATAAAATGATCGACAGACATGCAATCGATTTTCACTTCAATCATTTGCCAAAGAAATCATTTCTAGTGTGTTTCCTTTGGCAGCACTACGGACAATTAAAATATCAAATTCACTTCCAACCAAGAGAAAACTATTTTTAAATATTTGTTTTATTAGTTTTATGTTCATAGTGTCTACTAACGGGATATTTACTTTTCGTATGTTGTCATTAAAAAAAGTGAACGGAAACATTTTGTGTTTGACACGAACAAAACAATAGTCACAGCATCACGAAAGCTTCTTCTTACATCTCTTAACACATCATACAAAAGTGATTTCATTATGCAAGGCACACGAATAACACTCGTACGAATACAATGAGATACTTTTCTTATCGGCATGCATAATGAAATGGCTTTGGAAAACGAACTGGATTTCACGAAACTATCTTTATCCCAAAATAGCTGGAACGCTGGAGTGCCGAATGTCTTTGTGACTATTCGTGAGCTCGCCAAAAGCGACCCAAACTGTCGGAAAGACATCTGTCCTTCGGATACCAAGTGCACGGGTTGTCAACAATCTTGTCACGTAAAGAAAACGTTTGTCCATTTCAGGAAATGCGTCCACATTTTTTCTTTTCTTTTTCTTCCATCTTTTGTTCCTCTTAGATCGGGGTGGGGTGGGGTGGGGGGTAGGGAGACAGAATGAGAAGTACAGAAACAAGAGTCAGAGAGAGAGAGGGAAAGAAATAGGGAAGGAGAGAAAAATAGATGAAGTGAAATGAATTGAAAGGAAATGAACTAAACTGAATTAAATTAAACAGTTTTTTAGAGGGAGTGAAAACGCACGTCGGTCTCCTTGCTACATGTGCATTCTTTTTAATTATTAATAAATTAATCATGATGTAAGTGTGAGTAAATTTATAGGTACCCCCTCTCTCTCTCTCTCTCTCTCTCTCTCTCTCTCTCTCTCTCTCTCTCTCTCTCTCTCTCTCTCTCCATTTTGTTTTGTGTTAAATTTAATTCTTAAAAAATAATATGTTAAGGAGAAAGGTACGGCCTTACTGTTTGTATCTTAACAACAATTATATCTTTTTTACGTTCAGGTACTTTGTATTTTGAACAATTAATTGATTTCTTAGGAGTAATGTGCTTTCATTTTATTTAACACTTTAACATTTTACACTTTAAATTGTTTATTTAATCTGGATTCATATTACGTTGACATCTTTCGTTTATTTTGTAAATGAGCACTGCGCCGATAAAGAGTTATGCTGTACAGGGGATATTTTGTAAATGAGCACTTCGCCGATAAAGAGTTATGCTGTACAGGGGATATTTTGTAAATGAGCACTTCGCCGATAAAGAGTTATGCTGTACAGGGGATATTTTGTGTCAGTGGAGAGATCGAAGGGTGAGGTGTTCAGTAAATTTTTTGTGACAATTATTTGCCTGAGCATCGAACAATGGCCTGGTCTCTCTTGTTTTAACTTCCAACTATTCTTAATGTTCGTGGATGCAGCACTCGGGATCCGATATGTTATCTTTTTGCAACAAATAAAGCACCACACCCGAGAGCTATGGGACGAGTAAAAGGCATAAGTATTTTATTACCCAAACGGGATTGAACACCGATTACTGAAGTTAGCATATATTGAGCCCTATCTCGCTTTAGTGTAACAAATGTTAACATTTCAACAACTTCATTTTCTGACAAGCTTTATTGTAAAAGATGTTACAATCACAAAACCTCCTATCTTTCCTATCTTTGCTAAAGAGTCTCTGCTATAAAAAAAATATATATATTATTTTCACAACCTCTTATCTTTCCTTTCCATATTCGATTTTCATAAAAGGAATTACAATCTTGACAATCACCGTTTTCAAATAAACTTTATTGTAAAAGATGTTTCAAACATAACGACTTCTTTCACAAACATAGACTTTATATTTGTACAATCCTAACTTCTTTAACAAACATAGCCTAATTCTAAGCAATTGTATGTCCTAACAAGTCTATGACAACAGCGCAACCTAGTTAATAGTTATGACTATTAATATTAGTTAATCATCCACAAATAATTACAAGTGAGTAGGATCTTAATTTATGATTTTAATAGTTCTCCAGAAAACATCACTCGTCTCTCTCACTTGGCAAGCATGCGGGCGCTGTAAAAGTTTTCTCCCTTCCACAATATTAAAGAAAAACATTTACCGTCACACAGTAATTCCAAGTGGAAAACGTCTTATTAAAAGAGAAGACAAATCCGTATTTACTCTATAATTAGCGAGCCCCCATTCACCCACTGTCTTTCCAACATCTTGCTATCAAGATGTTAAAGAATGTCAATGCGTTTAACAATAAATTTATTAAATCAACAATCAAATATATAACATATGAATATAATCAAGGGAATTGACATTTACATCACTTTACAAAAATGTTCAGTGAACACTAGACAATCAATCAGTTTATCCTAGCATAGATATATGCAGTCAATAACATAAATATATAATGAAATTTATGGGTATTATCATGGAAATGAGATTAGTGTTTCAGAGAAATAATTAAAGTCAATACACCTAACCTGTTCAAATATGACAAATGTCGCCAGCAAGTGATTCACAATCACACAGTTTGCAAAGGTCACTTCATTTCATATCTAGGCAAGGTCCTACATGACCTCCTAGACGCACGTTACGTAACTGTTCCAGAATTTTCAGTGCACTCTCCAAGCACACCATAGACAATAGTCCTGAATTTCACATGCACTATTAAGTACAAGGAATGTGTTTTAATTTCGTGTACGTTTAGTTGACACACCAAGAGGAACATTCAAAATAATCTTCATGAATTCTTGAGACCAGACTCAAGCCACAGTTTCCGCCATATTGGCACTCGAACATAATTCAAGGAATCAACTTGCAAAGCAACGCTTTTTACTTATAAGTTGACAACAACGCTGTTTTACACACTAATGTATTCAAGTAGACTACAGTTGTTACTGTAACGTGAAGTGATAACGAAAAAGGCTTGCTCTACTCTGCAAAAGTTAAATTAAGGCAGCAGTAAATTTCAGGCATTTCATCTCTATACTTATTTATCTCTTATTAACATTTACTACTTACAAATCCTGCAACAATTTATTTAGCCCAATACACACACAGCATAGACATATAACATCAATCAAAATTCACAAGTATAATATACAACATAGTCAAATTAATAAACAAAGAAAAAATTCACAAGTATAATATACAACATAGTCAAATTAATAAACAAAGAAAAAATTCACAAGTATAGTATACAACATATTCAAATTAATAAACAAAGAAAAAAATCACAAGTATAATATACAACATATTCAAATTAATGAACAAAGAAAAAATTCACAAGTATAATATACAACATAGTCAAATTAATAAACAAAGACAAAATGGTTCAATTACATAAGCATTCTCAAATTCAAAACATAGAGCAATAGGAAACATGCACACAATGTTCTAAGTCCAATCTTTCTTTAACAGTCAGTTAACGTAACATAAGATAACAATCGCCTTTATGGCAAGACTCGAGTTATGTTCAAATTCAAAGTGATTAGAATAGATTACATCTTCAATAAAGAAACGTCCGATCCATCCCCATTGGATAAAATTGATATGAACAAGTATGAGACTAGTAGTCATAAAACTACTCATCCAGTTGAAACTGGTTTGGAGTGCATCAGCAATTTTCTAGCTTATTCTCAACTCGAGTTGTTTACTCCAACTCTAACACTTACAAAAATTACCAACATAAAGAGTGCCAAAGGCCGGGTCACTTTGACATTTTAACAACTTATGTAACAATTAAATCTAGAAATAGGGATATTGCAAATTTACTGTGCCACACAGTCCTTTCACAAACATACATTATTCTAAACAGTTGTACAATCCTAACAACTTCTTTTAAAAATATAGCTTTAGTCCAGGGGCGGGCAAACTTTTGAGACCGCGGGCCAGATAAAATTGTTGGAACAGTTCGCGGGCCAGATAGACGACCAAATATCACAAGTCCAGCAAGTTCAGAATATAAAATGAGAACAAAAGTAATTACATGTAGCCTTGGCTGTTTGACAGCATAAAACAACGCCCATTTGTTTTAGTGACTTTTGCCTTGCGGGCCAAAGGAATAACTGTGAATTGCTTGGCGGGCCAAAAGCAATAACTGTGAATAGCTTGGCGGGCCAAAAGCAATGTTAACTGTGAATAGCTTGGCGGGCCAAACAAAAATGCTTCGCGTGCCAGGTTTGGCCCGCGGGCCAGAGTTTGCCCGCCCCTGCTTTAGTCGATCAGTTAGACAATCCTAACAACTTATTTCACAAATACAGACTTACCCTATACTATTAGACAATTTTAACAACTTCTTTCAAAAAACACAGACATTTGCAATTCTAACAACTTCTTTCACAAATATGATCGTACTCTATTCACTTGTACAATCCCAGTAACATCTTTCACAAGTATACATTTTCTCTAAACAGTTGTACAGTCTCATTACTCTAAACAGTTGTACAGTTTAGGAACCTTTAATGGGTAAAATAAATTAGAGAAAGTTTCAATAACTGTCCATTAGTGACGCCATTTTAATATAAGGAGGTTCGATTGTGTGCAGTGTAAATACTTGAGATAGCTATATCCGTTAGCAAATGCTGGCTTCCTTTCTTGAATACTTAAGATAGTTATATCAGTTAGCAAATGCTGGCTTCCTTTCTTGATTTTAGTGTAACATGGTAACGTTTGTTCTATATGTATGACGGGTAGAGTTGGTAAAAAAATATGTGCACCATCAATGCCTGTAATGCCAATAAAGGGATCAAACTCCTGATATCTGTTGAACCAATCAACAAAGGCAACATCGTCATTTTGCAGATTAGTAATAATGGAAATCGTGGAGCATTACTGATTACGTAAATAGCAATTAGTCACGCAATACTTTTCACATTATAACAACACTGATACAATTATAGAAGTGTTGTCTCAAACATTTATTACTACATTCTGGTAGTAGTAATTCGGGTATGTTTGCCATTATTTTTATGTTTTATATTTGACATTTAAAGAATGGTAGTAATTCGGGTTTGCTTGCCATTATACTTTTTGTTATTGCGATGCTAATTTGAACGAAAACAATGATATAGCAAGGTAAAGGCGTTTGTACTATCTAAGCATTTATCTCTTACCTGTATGTGATTTGAATAATAATTAGTGTGCTTATTAATGTGAAACAAACATTCAAGCTCTTTCAGTACTAATCAGTGTCTTGATAGTAATGTGCCAGAGAATAAGACAGACAGAAAGAGCGTGATACGGAGATCCAATGTATGATATTGATAGTGATGATGACGTGTCATGGTTGTAACAATACAGTTCCGTTTCAGTCGAACTAATTTTAGTTTACTAAGAGGGGTTATAGGGAAATGCTCACTCCAGGCCATGGCACATATCATACAATACGTCTTCTATACCTTTGTCAGCGATTCAATATCGTCAGTCTTTATTAATCTCAATAGCGTCCCACAGTGCAATCGGCCTTTATTACCATAATTACCCTCATATTTGATCGGTTTAGATTTACCTTATTAGCGTCAACCGATTTTATCGAATGTTCGGACAGTTTTATCCCTAAGACGTCCACTTAGGCGCTCATTATCAATGTTTAGTGCAATCGAACATCCGGTAATAACAGCATGCTTTTGTATGGACTTCCGAACTCGCATGACCTCATTGACATCATACAATTTAATCTGATATCCTATCTGTTTGCCCTCATTGCCGTCTTTGATTTAATACTAATATCCGACACTTTTTTTAATGTCGTAATTTATGCAGTAATGGACGTCCAGCCTTAGTGTCGTGCAGATGTATCTGATGTCCGATCTTTTCACTATCATTAAATTTGAATAGTGGTACTCGTCGACAGACAACCCTTCTCTTCAATGTAGCATAATATTCCGGACCACTATTCTTACCATCGTAAAGAGATGTGATAGAGTGGTCTTATTCGTCTTCATTGTAGTCATATATTTTTATCCGACGTCTGGCTTATCGTCACAAGTTTTATCCGACGTCTGGCTTATCGTCACAAGTTTTATCCGACGTCTGGCTTATCGTCACACATTTTATCCGACGTCTGGATTATCGTCACACATTTTATCCGACATCTGGCTTATCATCACACATTTTATCCGATGTCTGGCTTATCGTCACACATTTTATCCGATGTCTGGCTTATCGTCACACATTTTATCCGACGTCAGGCTTTTCGTCATACATTTTATCCGACGTCAGGCTTATCGTCACACATTTTTATCAAAACCAGCATTTAGCTTCGTATAATTGCTATTCATGCAAAATGAAGAGCTCGAGGTTATTTAACTGTTTCAATAACTGTAAAAGCTAGCATTCCACCAGTATCATTGAACGAATATTTATATCGACATTTTTTCTTCCATATGCTACTCATATTGCATCTGCCTACGCAACGCCCAGTGGAAGACTTCAACGACATTTTATAAACTGCAGTCGAATTAGATAATGTGTTTAATCGTCCTGTGGTCATTATATATAGGGTGTTCCAAAAGAAGCGAAACTACCTATGTAACGTATGCAGACATTATGAAAATTATAAAAAAATATTATTATTGAAATATCAAACGAAACGTCGGAGATTGGATACATTGAATATATTTATGTCACAGCATTAAGGTTAACGTAGTCCTTATATTTGTAATTTACGAATAAACATGCATTGTCCATGGGTTGTTTGTTTCTCAATACTTGTACTTTGATAGTCTTGGTATGATGTGAGACAAAGAAATATGCACTTTTACAAATATAATAAACAGATTGTCCCGTTTGACTATCATGCTTGATCAAAACAACTTGACAAACATCAACCCCCCAAAAAATTCTGCCTGAACAACAAAAACCACCACCACCACAATAATAATAATAATAATAATAGTACTACTACTACTACTACTACTACTACTATTACTAATGATGATGGCGATGATGATGATTATGATGATGATTATGATGATGATGACTGTTACGTTTCCAGTATTTATTTAAAGACCCTGCTTAGAATAATTAAAAGACTTTAAATATAATTAATTCTTCCTCTCATATTCTACGCAGACTGGTTGCTCAATTTATTATCTGACTAATTAAAAGTGCGTCTTGTAGTTCAGACGACAAATTTACAGACTAATAAACTGCGAACTTTTAGCTAGATTTGAAAACAGTTAAATCCCTCTAAATTAATATGCACTCGTCATCAATCTTTCTGCTCATCCGCCCCCATTCAAATCTAAGAATTAATCTAATTGGTCTATTGTGCATAGAAATCAACTACTAAGAGGTATTAACAAAGAAAATAAGATTTAATAAAGTTTAACAAATTAACAATAAATCGAATGCAACGCGAATAGTCTTCACTCTGTCTTTACGCGCCTATGCCTGATTTTTGTCAATCTAAATTGCCAGAAAAGTGTTCCTTTGAGATCTGTACACTTGATTTTGCACTTAGCTCTATTCTTGTATCCTTGGTCTCAACACTCAGTCATGCTGATTCGTTCCCTCAGTCCCCCTTTAACGACACACGTGGTGCATAAGGAATGATGTCCCTTTGTTAGTGGCTAGGAACTGGAATTTTTGCAGCATGGCCCTCAGAGTGGATTTCGACACGCTTACACCAATAAGCTAATGCAGGTGAGGCATGGGTGAACATGAACCATGAGCCGACCTGTGGATGCAACGTGTTTGGATATAATTCTCAACCTAACAGGTCCTACCTAGGCATGGCTCAATTAAATGCGCTGAACAAGGAGTTTCGACCTCGCGTCGCTTACAATTAAATTTTAGAAAAAATATAATCGTCTCACATGTGTTCCATTTAACAGTCATGACGTATGAAGCAATAAAATAGATACAACGTTAAATTAATGTTCATACAAGGGGTAATTCAAGCCGACAGAGCGCTTCACAATTTACAATTTAAATTACACGCAATAATTGAATTACATGAAGAATTCATATCGAGCGCAGCATTCTGGCTCTTAGTGAATTAAAACAATATAAATTAAAGTACAGAAATGGAAAAATGGTTACAATAAATTTATATTCCGTAACATATAGGTTTTCAGCTATTTCTCTGAACCATGCTCAAGTGTATATGGAAATCATATAATACATAGCACAAATACATACTTAAACAATACATAGGCAAATACTATTAAATAAAATGATACCTTTGAGAGAAGTCGAAGGGTACCTTGATTCTCTATGGCGCCGGCTGCCTCTCACGACCCGAGTAAGCTGATGGAATTAGCTAAAATGTGCTCGAAGTGAGGGAGCGGAAGCGTGTGGGTACATATATAGAAAGGTATATTGCGTATCACGTGACTGTTCGCAAAGCATGTGGTTGGTTCGAGAACTGGACAATGGTCCTAAAGTTACATAACATCTTGACCTGTTCTAGAAGCACCTAGAAAAAGGAAGCTTTGAACAAAGGGCCAAGGGTTTCAAATATTCGAATTTGAAGTAAACAAGGCAAGTGGGTCACGAAGTCGGACAATTTTATCAGACTGTGACACCCCCTTGCTTTTGAGGCGTTTATCTTGCCAAAGATAAAATGCCTCCTACAAATTATGTATGATAAAATGTAGAAGTCCACAATGAAGAAAAATTTACACAAAAAAAAATTTCGACATTCCTAGAAATAAAGTGTGCAACTATATTTCATATCTACAGGAAGGAATCCGTAGGGTTCAGTTAATTGATTAAACAACATTCTATCAGTACCGGCACTTGATGGCATCAAGCACGACTCATGTAATCTGCGCCAACATTCAAAGACCCTTTGATGTAATGAATATTTGCGTCATACTGTGTCAGAAACAAAGACCAACGCATTAAACGGCTGTTCGTAAATTGCGCCTGTCCGAGAAAGGCCAACGGCTGGTGATCGCACTCAATGACAAAGGTTTTTCCGTACAAATAGTTTTCGAACTTTTTTATGGCCCAAACTATTGCAAGACATTCCTTTTCACTGGTGGAATATTTCTGTTCAGTAGTTGTGAGTTTACGGCTTGCATATGCAACTGGGTGTTTGGTGTCATTGTGTTCTTGTAATAACACTGCTCCTAATCCTGTGTTGCTAGCATCAGTCCTTAACAAGAATGGTTTTGTCAGATCTGGCAGTTTAACAACTAAATCTGAAGTCAGTCTAGATTTCAGTGTGTCAAAAGCGTTTTGGCATGCATCAGTCCACACTACTTTTGTAGGCATATTCTTACGTGTCAAGTCAGTCAGAGGACATGCAATGGCACTAAAATCTGGTACGAATTTTCTGTAGTAGTTAGCAAGACCAAGAAAACTTCTAACTTGTGTTTTTGTTAGCGGTTGTGAAGTGTCCTTAAGTTGTGCTATCTTAGCTTCACTTGGCGACATAGTTCCATGACTCAACTTGTGTCCCAAGAAGTCTAAGGAGAATTGTGCTATTTCACACTTCGTAGGGCGGGCAGTGAGGTTGGCTTGTTTTAATCTGGCTAGCACGTCTCGTAAGAGTGTCAAGTGCTCCTCCCATGTCTGGGTGCCTAGAATTAAATCATCCATGAAGTTCTCAACTCCACGTCCGTACAGTGGTTCTAACAATGACCGCATCATTTTAGAAAAAATGCTTGGAGCGTTTGAAACTCCGAAAGGCATAACTTTCCATGTGTAGTTTCCTACTGGTGTAGTGAAAGCTAGTATGTGTCGATCAGTGTCCTTGACCTTGATTTGCCAAAAACCGCGTGACAAATCTATTTTGGTATAGTAATGAGCGTTAGCTAGCTTAGTGAAGATGAGATCCGGATCAGGAAGAGGTTCGGCACAAAACTCTGTCACTTGATTGAGTTTGCGGTAGTCTACGCAAAAACGGAACGAGTTATCACGTTTTTTAATCAACACGATGGGTGATCCGTAGGCACTGTCAGTCTTCTCTATGACCCCTAGATCTAGCATAGTCTTAATCTCACGTCTAACGTCATCTATCTTAGCGTGTGGCAACGGATACGGCTTCAAACGTATCGGTTTGTTGTCAGTCAGCTTCAGTGAAAATTCTATTAAGTCTGTCAACCCTGGTTTGTCTGTCAGAGTAGATGAGAACTCATTAAGCAATTCATTCACTTCTTTTTTCTGTCTTTCTGTCAAGGCTTCATTTACCCTAACGTCTTTGACAGTTTCGTCCGTCTGTAGAGGACAGTTTGGTAAAGTACCAGTGACGCAATCAGTATCCCCCTCGTCTTCTGTAACTATCGTCGCTACGACAAAATCAGCTTGAGTGGTTTGATCCTCACGGCTTATGTACTTTTTGAGTAGGTTAACATGAAAGATTTTCTCTCTCTTTCCTGTCTGCACCTTATAGTTCAGTCCCCCTAGCTTGGCGGTAACTACAAAGGGCCCCTTCCATTTCATCTGAAGTTTGTTATGTGCTTCAGGAAGCAACAGTAACACCTTGTCATTAACTTCAAATTCTCTAGGTTTGGTGTGCTTATTGTAATATTCTGCCTGTCTAGACTGAGCTATCGTCAAGTTTTCCCGTGCTATCTTGCCTATAGTTTCAAGACGGTTTCTTAAGTCAGTGACGTATGTATAAGTTGTCTTAACTTCGTCATCTGTCTTTTCATCAGTCCAAAGTGCCTTCAAAATCATCATCGGTCCGCGTACAGTACGTCCGTAAAGTAGCTCGAATGGTGAAAATCCAGTGGAAGATTGTGGCACCTCCCTATATGCAAATAGTAGGGCAGGGATGTATCTGTCCCAGTCTTTCGGTTTATCTGTGGCGAGCTTTTTAAGTGCTGTTTTTAATGTCCCATTGTATTTTTCAATCAGACCATTTGCCTGGGGGTGGTATGGTGTGCAAGTAAGATGTTTGATGGAAAGTAAACGATTTACTTCCTTCATTACGTTGCCTATGAATTGACTCCCCTGATCCGTCAAAATTTCAGTAGGAATTCCAACACGACTCCAAAGACCGAAAAGGGCTTCGGCGACAGTTTCAGTATCAATATTTTTCAATGGTACTGCGTCGGCGAATCTTGTTGCGTAATCAATAGTGGTCAGCACGTATCGATTACCTCTCGTTGATGTGGGTATTATAGGCCCAATCAAATCCAATGCTACGCGCTTGTAGGGTTCACTGATCAGTTCAGGCTCTCCTAACGGTGCGGGTCTGATTGAATTTTTAGACTGTGTTCTCTGGCATGTGTCGCAACTTAACACGAATCTACGGATATCGGCAGTGATGTCCGGCCAATAAAACTCACTTGTAATACGACTAGTTGTTTTTTGTACACCCATGTGTGCACCAAAAAGACTCTCATGACCTAATCGTAATACGTCATTTCGTTTGGTTTGTGGAACGACTAATTGTTTCCGAAATTCGTCTCCCACTTTCGAATAGCGGTACAATAAACCCTTTTTCAGAATAATGCACGCTTTCTTATTCGAATCGTCAGTGTTGACGTCACTAACAAGTACAGCTTGTCTGCGTAACTTGTCTAGTGTTTCGTCCTCAGCTTGTAATATTTTAATCTCGCTAACTGTTGCTTTATCTACGGCTGGTGCGGCAGACATCGGTGCAGTCACAGATTTGTCTTTACTACTCGCTGCTCTGGTTACAGCGTTAACCAGTGGTGGTTCAGTTGAAGTTTGTTTTTTGCACGGCAAAACATACTTGCAACCAAGGATCACGTCATGCGGTGAGTTTTCCATAACTGCCGCTTTGACTGTTCCTTCTACAAAGTCTGAAACAATCGAGACTTCAGCTACTGGTAAAATGTCTTGTTCGCCGTTTGCAAAGGTGACAGAGATTGTCTCCCCTGTGTAGTCGGTACGGTTAACTAATGATGCATTTACAATAGCGTCTAGCTCACACCCTGTATCAAGCAAAGCGATTGTATCGTGACCGTTTGCCTGTACTGGTGTTCGATTCGACTTTTCTGTTTTAGGTGTATGACTTTCTACTGCGTAAACTTTAGCTGTTTTCTTTTCAGGACATGTTCGTGAAAAATGGCCACTATCACCACAAGTGTAACATGCAAGATTCTTTTTATCTTTCTGTTTGTCGGACTTGTTTTTAGTGTCGGGTTTAGATGTTTTATCATCACGCTCATTAGGTGCCTTCCCGTCATTTTTCTTATCCTTTCGAGTCTGCGGTTCGTTCGGTCGAGACTTGTTGTTCGCGTGTGCGTTCGAGAATTGAGAATGTGCGTCATCAAAGCGATCGGCGGCGTTGCCTATCTCCTCTAGCGTAGATTTTTCCCTTATTGCTAAGTGAATCAGTAGATCTGATTTGTATGACCCGAGAATATGGTCTTTTACCATTTCATCCCTAAGACCTGCGTACGTCTGTGGAGTTTCGGCTAGATCTATCCATCTTTGGAACAAGTCAGCTACGCGTCGTATGTACTGTGCGTGCGTCTCTGAACTGGCTTTAGTGGCCTGTTTAAACTTACGTCGGTATGTATCTGCTGTGAGTTTGTAACGTTTCAATAATGCGGCCTTGACTGTGTCGTAATTATCTGACTCAGAATCGCTAAGCTTATTGAACTCGTTTTTCGCACTGCCTTGCAATAATCCCGATAAATTTATCGCCCAATGTTCCGCTGGAATGTTTGTTGCTCTGGCTAACTTTTCAAACGTTTTTAAATACGCGTCTATTTGATCTTTGTTCTCATCAAATGGGACCATATTTATCTTTGGAATGATGTTTTCAATTCTACTGTGATTATTTCCATCGCTAGAATGCGAATCACCACTGCTTCTGCGGTCACGGTTTGGATTAGTAACTTCTAGTTTCTTTACTTCCCATTCTAACCGTTTTATTTCCGCGTCTGCCGCGATGCGTTTGGCTTCTGTATCCGCTGCGATGCGTTTGGCTTCCGTGTCTGCTAACCTCTCGGCTTCTAACTTTTTAACTTCAGCTAGTTTTTCAGCTTCTAACTTTTTAAGTTCGCGCATAGCAACACGTTCTTCTCTTTCTATCTCTTGCCTTTCTTTGTCCGCTTTTTCTACTCTCTCCTTTTCTGCTTTTTCCGCTTCCTCTAGCTTAGTTCTAATGTAGCTAGTCAGTTCGTCACCCTGATATCCTAGCATGATACCGGTTTCTTTCAGGTCTTCGAGAACCTGTTTGCGATCCATTTTACTGTCTTAGCGCGCTGGCTACAATAAAAATGTATCTCGTGAATTGTGTGTTTTAACCGTCGGCGATAACTCCGCTTATCCCGAAAATAACTTTTAGGCTACAACCTTACAAAATTATTTAATTTACTCAGAACACCTTCCGAAATAAATTGCGCGTTAACTCTTACACGTTTCACCTGCTTGTCACAGTGTCCGCTGTTCCAAGGCTTTCGTAATGTCACGGCTCCTACCATACAACATTACACATTATATCTAGCACCCTAAATATAATAGTCCGAAGTCTGTTACTACCGATAACTCTCCTAGCTGGCGGTATAACCTTCGACTCCTCACAATGAAGTACTCAGTAACACAATACTAAATAAATCATTCAATAGCTAACATGACATATTTAACTACGCTTAAATATATCAACATTAACTAACATGCACGCTACTCTGCAAAAGAATACATGCACATGTCACAACAAAAGCAAAGAAAATCAGTGATACAAAAATCAAAAGAACAATTGGCAATTCTGTTCGTTCGTTCGTTTCTAGGTTATGATGCGCCCTATGTATAAAAATGTTACAATTTACAATTTAATACATATCAATCCCGCGACGACCCACACTTGTTACGTTTCCAGTATTTATTTAAAGACCCTGCTTAGAATAATTAAAAGACTTTAAATATAATTAATTCTTCCTCTCATATTCTACGCAGACTGGTTGCTCAATTTATTATCTGACTAATTAAAAGTGCGTCTTGTAGTTCAGACGACAAATTTACAGACTAATAAACTGCGAACTTTTAGCTAGATTTGAAAACAGTTAAATCCCTCTAAATTAATATGCACTCGTCATCAATCTTTCTGCTCATCCGCCCCCATTCAAATCTAAGAATTAATCTAATTGGTCTATTGTGCATAGAAATCAACTACTAAGAGGTATTAACAAAGAAAATAAGATTTAATAAAGTTTAACAAATTAACAATAAATCGAATGCAACGCGAATAGTCTTCACTCTGTCTTTACGCGCCTATGCCTGATTTTTGTCAATCTAAATTGCCAGAAAAGTGTTCCTTTGAGATCTGTACACTTGATTTTGCACTTAGCTCTATTCTTGTATCCTTGGTCTCAACACTCAGTCATGCTGATTCGTTCCCTCAGTCCCCCTTTAACGACACACGTGGTGCATAAGGAATGATGTCCCTTTGTTAGTGGCTAGGAACTGGAATTTTTGCAGCATGGCCCTCAGAGTGGATTTCGACACGCTTACACCAATAAGCTAATGCAGGTGAGGCATGGGTGAACATGAACCATGAGCCGACCTGTGGATGCAACGTGTTTGGATATAATTCTCAACCTAACAGGTCCTACCTAGGCATGGCTCAATTAAATGCGCTGAACAAGGAGTTTCGACCTCGCGTCGCTTACAATTAAATTTTAGAAAAAATATAATCGTCTCACATGTGTTCCATTTAACAGTCATGACGTATGAAGCAATAAAATAGATACAACGTTAAATTAATGTTCATACAAGGGGTAATTCAAGCCGACAGAGCGCTTCACAATTTACAATTTAAATTACACGCAATAATTGAATTACATGAAGAATTCATATCGAGCGCAGCATTCTGGCTCTTAGTGAATTAAAACAATATAAATTAAAGTACAGAAATGGAAAAATGGTTACAATAAATTTATATTCCGTAACATATAGGTTTTCAGCTATTTCTCTGAACCATGCTCAAGTGTATATGGAAATCATATAATACATAGCACAAATACATACTTAAACAATACATAGGCAAATACTATTAAATAAAATGATACCTTTGAGAGAAGTCGAAGGGTACCTTGATTCTCTATGGCGCCGGCTGCCTCTCACGACCCGAGTAAGCTGATGGAATTAGCTAAAATGTGCTCGAAGTGAGGGAGCGGAAGCGTGTGGGTACATATATAGAAAGGTATATTGCGTATCACGTGACTGTTCGCAAAGCATGTGGTTGGTTCGAGAACTGGACAATGGTCCTAAAGTTACATAACATCTTGACCTGTTCTAGAAGCACCTAGAAAAAGGAAGCTTGGAACAAAGGGCCAAGGGTTTCAAATATTCGAATTTGAAGTAAACAAGGCAAGTGGGTCACGAAGTCGGACAATTTTATCAGACTGTGACAATGACGACGATGAGACCAAAGAGATACACAGCGAGAGGTCTGCAATTGCAACAGAACGAAACATTCAAAACTGACCCTGGAAGACTATAGCAAGAATTCAAAGGAAATACAAACAGAACAACAGATACCAAACATTCTGCGATAACACTTGGAGCATTTTAATATCATTTCGCTGGTCAGTACTGTCGAGATATGTAGTGAGGGCCTTTACATGAAATGCTTCCTTGAGAAATGTGACCCAATTGTCGTCCAGAAAGGCAAGATCAGAACAACAGAATGCTTACAATTCGACATAGGAATTATCAAAGACGTTTCAGTGGGAAAAATATAAATATATTGGGATATTCCAATATCAAGAAAATTTGCAGAGTGAAATAAAGTCCAAAGCTAAAAGGGAGTTTAAAACGCGAGATAGACAAGTCCAAGCTAAATGGAACCAATAAAATACAAGTCCTTACCTGTAATTAGCTACTGTGGAGGTATTATACATTGGACAACAAATGAAATAACTGAACTAGACAGAAAAACTATCATTACTCTCAATTCACAAAGCCATACATCCAAACCAGCTGTAGATAGACTATATGTATCTCGGAATGTGAGAGGCAGAGGACTCAAGAAAATCAAAGATGTCATTGAAGGAGAAGTTATAGGCTTGAGGCACTCATCTGGAATAACAACAAAGATGAGTCACTTATAGAAACAGTAAAGGTGAGTGGATTATACCAAGCGCCAGAAACAAACAAAGAAAATTGGTAGAAAACATCAAAATAGACATTAGCTATTAGATGGAGCCACAAACCATAGTAAAATTTGCAACAAGCTGATGAATTATCAATAAAATAATCTACATTCAGGAGGTTACAAGAAGCAGATTTGAAAGCAGAAACAGAAACAATAATAACAACAGAACAAGATCAAGCCCTAAACACAAATCACACAAAACCAGAATCAATAAAAGTAACAAATGATTCCAAATACAGTCACTGCAAAAACATGGATGAAACAGCAAAACGCATACTATCTGGATGTCAGTTTATAGCTGATATCTATAAACCCCGAAGGACACAACAAAGTGGCAAATATCCTACATAGACGTCTGTGAGACCTATGGAGTACAAACCCCGAAGGACACAACAAAGTGACAAATATCCTACATAGACGTCTGTGAGACCTATGGAGTACAAACCCCGAAGGACACAACAAAGTGGCAAATATCCTACATAGACGTCTGTGAGACCTATGAAGGAAAAACACCGAAAGACACAACAAAGTGGCAAATATCCTACATAGATATCTGCGAGACCTATGGAGTAAAAAACCTGAACGACCATGGATGCACCAACCGGAAGCAGTCATGAAAACAGAAGATGTCAAAATACTGTGGGACTTTGAAGTAAGGACTGATTAAGTGATTCCTGTACGTAGACCCGATATTGTAGTTGTCAATATGTCGAACAGAACAGCAATAATTATAATTGATAATTATCGATGTTGCTGTTCCAAGTGATAGAAACATAAAAACAAAACAGATAGAACAAATAGAAAAATCCCAGGATCTTAGATTAGTAATCCAGAGACTGGAATGTAAAAGCAGAAGTAATATCTGTAGTGATAGGATCTTTGGGGAACATAAAACTGAATTGAAAGGCTATCTGAATAATATGGCTGGACAACACAAAATTGCTCCACTTTTAAAAAACGGCGCTCACTGGAAGTCTCACATCCTCTGTAAAACCTTGAATCTCCCAGAATCTTGGAAGATTCCGAGACCTTGGTTCATAGCCGACAGTCAAAAGAAGTCGCGAATGTCAATAATAATAACAATAATAATAATAATAATGATGATGATGATGATGATGATGATGACGATGGTGATAATGATGATGATGATGATGGCGGCGATGGTGATAATGATGATGATGATGATGATGGTGATGATGGTGATGATGACGATAACGATGATGATGACGGTGATGATGATGATGACAACGATCTTGTTTCTGATGCAGATTATGAGAGTAATTATAATTATGATGAAGATAATAATAGTGATTACAGGAATGCAAAATATTTTAAGATGTCTAATAAACTGTGCAATTTGAAATATATGCTCTTTTAATAGAAATTAATAAATCTTATAAATACAAAGGAACAGACAATATCTAAATAAATATATTTAAATTTAGACTTTAAATATCTAAATTTAAAGGACAGTCATAGTGGAACACAAATTAATAAAATCCTAGGTAAATTTATTAGATAGATAGATAGATAGATAGATAGATAATTAAAGAAAACGGGAATTGTGGGGAATTTGTCCGTCTCTCAAACGTGTATGCATATAATAAATTCCTGTAACGTCAATCCGTCATTGCAGCGTCTTTAAAAGATGAGAAATTTCACTTATATTTGTAGTTGTACTTCTGTCATCAGCTGCAAGATGGGTCACGGCCCAGAATATTGCCAGAATTTTTCTTCAGTAAACAGTGTATGCTCTCAGTTTCTGGAAATTTACTTATTTCCCTCAGTGATGTGCGTTTCGACAGTCTGGCAAGATTCTTGTGTCCAAGTAATAAACTGTCTCCATGTGTACATCACTCGTTAGTTTCAATCTCATACCAACACAAAACTTCGGATAGGATGCTAGATGTGTGTTGACATGGCGAGTGAGCAAGTTCTGAAACTATCTAAAGAAAAATGTCGGGGAGTCGTTGGTTTGTGGGTGGTGCTCTATCGGTGCTGAGTGGCATATGGAGACGTCTTCAGTTTGGCCCATGAACGGCGCTGTTTGGTATCGGGTTTCAGAGCTCTTTGTTGTTTCATTAGAACTCTTATTTGACTATATTGGTTGCTGTTTACATCTGGTGGTTACGTATTAAGTTTTATCTGTAATAGCATTTACAGAACATATTTTACTATTCAACAGATTCATTGAATCATATCACTGGTAATCGTTAATTTAGGAAACAATATAAGTAGTTGTAGTAATAACAGTAATAGCACTAGCAGTAGTGTTAATGCTAATAGTAGTAGTAACACTTATAATAGAAGAAGTAGTAGTTGTAGTAGTAGTAGTAATAGCACTAGCAGTAGTATTAATGCTAATAGTAGTAGTAACACTAGTAGTAGTAATAATAGTTGTAGTAGAAGTAGTACTAGTGGTAATAGTAGCAAAAACAACAACAAACAATGCAGCATAAAAATACTTTGAAGTAATTAAAAAATATAAGACATAAACATAATTATACTATAGACTGTTGGAGGTATATTAATGGGGGCGGGGATTTAACTATGAGAAATAGCTGAGTATATGAAGAGAAGACATTTGATAGAAATTTTGACAGAAGAAAATACATCTCAATCTGACATCTTAAAGAAAATCAATTGTTCATGAAATAAAACTGAAACCTAAACTGAGTACAGAAGAAACTTACAAGAAAGTTTAAATAAAACAAATTCAATATTTCGCTTGAAGCAGTTATATTGTTACTGAAATGCATTTATGGAAACAGATTAATTCTGCGGAAATATTTTCGCATTCCTTCAAGCATTCATTTATTCACTTATAACAATTCTTGTTGACTTTTATGTCTGAATCTATTTAGACAACGGATATATCATACTGTGAATATAGAGCAGTTTGTGTAATAATTAATTCTGAACTATTTCTTTTATATAATGTAAACATGATTTTGTTTGATGGCGCGCGCGTGCACACATACATACTCTCTCTCTCTCTCTCTCTCTCTCTCTCTCTCTCTCTCTCTCTCTCACACACACACACACACACACACACAAACATACGCAAATATACAAACGCAAACACTCGGCATTCAGTTTTCATTTAAACAACGTACATACTATCACGTACAATATGCTAATTATTTCAGATAAAATATTCTTATTAAACCAAATTTTAGTGTATTAATGTGCATCATACGCTCGTGCAAAGTATAATCGTCCTCTGTCTATAATTACCTAATTGAAATTGTTACGTCGCAATACTTAATCCGCTATGATACTCTGAATTATCGTTCTTGCTATAATTGTCTAAATTACAATTGTCAATATTTTGTCATTATAATTTTCTAATTGAAATTATTACATCGCAGTACTTAATCCACTATGATACTGTGTCTTGAAGAATTATCGTTCCTGCTATAATTGTCTAAATTATGATTGTCAATATTTTGTCATTATAATTTCCTAACTGAAATTGTTACATTGCAGATCTTAATCCGCTATGTCCCTCTCAATTAATTATCGTTCCGGCTATAGTTTTCTAAATTATGATTGTCAATATTTTGTCATTATACTTGCGCTAACAAAGTTTAAACTGTTGTCTTTCGAAATATTTTCTTGCAAATTAACCGAATTATAGTGTAAGAACATCAAAATAATGTGTCCAAACTGTGCGTTTAACACTCACTCACACACTAACACACACACACACACACACACACACACACACACACACACAAACACACAAACACACACACTCACACACACTACTTCTACTACTACTACTAAAAGAAGGTCTGTTGTATTTTATTTAATATAGTCGTTACCTACTCCCAGGTTCATTTATCACGACTGCATAATCTCGTTACGTCTTTCTTCAAGGCGAACTCATTGAAATCAAATTCCTAAGCATCTTTACCAGTCGCTACATACATCCTTCATCGCGACGATGTTTAGCCAACGCTGACAGAAAATACCTCTTCAGATCCCCCTTACCAGCTTCACGTCCTTCTGGAGAGGGGCTTGGAGCGCTCCCTATATTTCTAGGAGCTCCTTGGGGGGCAAAGTAGAATTGCAGACTTTCTTTTAGATCTCTGGAATCGAGGCGAAGCGAGTGCCGTCATAATAAGTTTCTCGTTTTTCGAGCCGCGAATCCTCTTTGAAAAACAGTTACAACGGTTCAGTGATTGTTTAGGGTGAAAGGGCGTGGCTATTATATCCCGAATTTATTTTTTATGAGACAATATATATTAAAATGGAAAAAGAAAGTATTGTTTTCATCTTACTTTAAACAAAGAATTATCACAGACAATAATAGCCTTTGACCAAGAAAATGTGTCATTTGACTAGCATGATAGGGGTGAAAATGATATTGAACGGAATATAATAACAGTCTGTGGACGACAAAACGTGTGGTATGTCCGAATAGTTTAAGTAAAACCAGCTGTCTTCTTTCGCGCCTCTTCTTTTTTTTTCTCTTCTCCTTCACTCCATTCAACTGGTCTGTTGTCTCTCTTTGAGGTTTGGTAACGGCGCGCGACATGCCAAGAGGGGCACTGCTGCTCGAGATGAAATTGAGCGCGGGTCTAAACAGATAAGCAGCACAACACGTGTTTCTTTTGATATTTGAACCGTCAGTTGGTTCCACTGTTTGCGTTCTGTCTTTTTAGCAGCAAGGACCATACATTTCTTGGATCAAGCTTGTCAATTTCATCATTATTGTAACATTGCCTGAGAAACGCAAGCAAGTAATAGCCAACTATACACCCCCTTTTTTATTTACTGTCTTTTACTAAAATCTGTCAATGATCACATGTTGTTTGCTAATTTAACGTTATTTTCTTTATCTCTATGCTCGATTTTGAAATTGATTTAGTTCATTGTTGGAAACATGAACTTTTTGACCAGATTTAGTTTTAAAATTCCAAACACATTCTATGCGAATCTAACAGAAACGATTGCATGCAGGCTGTGTTCCTTATTAATCTTTCATTTCACGGGTTGTGAGCTGTTCAAGCCTCACGTTCACTAGCTCGTAGTCTCGTGCATGAGCGCTAATTGTTAAGCATGATTACGAAGATCCCCCTTAGTACTGCAGGTACTTCGATGAGTGCAATACACTGACTGTTTACATCTAATAAAGTGAAATTAACTCGGTCTAGTCGCATACTTGCATCTAAAGAAACACGTGTATTTCCATTACAAGTTCATTTAGCCCGGTCGAGTGGCAATGGTTCAAAAGAAACACGTGTGTTTTCATTACAATCAGACATGAGATTATAATTTAGCCCGGTCTAGGGGCTTTGCATCAAATGAACTTCATGTATTTCTATTATAATTAGACATGAAAGTATCATTTAGGCCGATCTAGAGGTTTGAAGTAAAGGAACTTAGTAATAATACAAACTGTGATACACTCTTTTTTTTTAATTTGCTAATTAACTGGGCACCAACTCCCCAAGTTTAGATTTTGAATGGAGAAATGTTGTTAAAATGTATTTCCATGTCATCTGGGTTTATGACACATCTGGGCACCCCCCACACGTCATGAATTTATTTATTAATTAACAACACATAAATAATTACAAGTGATCGAGAATCTTAATTTATAGTTATTAATAAATCTCCTATAAGACCAACATATATCTCACATGGCGGATTTTAAGGGTGTCGTAAAACTCTACTTACTATTTACAAAATAATATTCTCAACGAGTAATTGTTCTGCAGGTGGAAACTTCTTTTTAAGGAGTAATAAAATCAGTCTTTTATTAATATTTAACGAGCCTCCACCCACCCACTTTTATGTGCAAGAAGGTCAATAAATTTATGAAATCAACAATCACGCATACAACATATAAATATAATGAACATTAACATTTACATCACTTCACAACAATGGCACTCATTCAGTGTGTTCTAGTATAGACACATAAACAATCAGGTTCATTGATATAATTCATCCTAGAGACGAGAGTGGAGTTTCACAGAGATAATTTTACTCAATTTACAAAATCTTTTCAAAGATGGCGGCGGTCTCTGGCACGTTCTCATTATCATGCAGTTTGCAACAAGACACTGTCCTAAGATCTTGTATGGAACATTCCGAGCCTGGTATTGGTACCCCGTAAGATGGACAATATGAAATACACAACAACTGAGGTCAATCACTCCAACAACTCATTAAGCCCACAGAGGAAAGGTCCTCACATATAAGATGGACACATGGACGGACATGCAGATTGACAGACAGACACAGATGGATGGACAGATAGATGAACATAAACAAGTATGGACACAATGACAGATACAATGGCTATGATTAAATGAATTTTGTATTAAATGAAGATGGAAAGAAATGACACGAGACAGATAAATGTAATATATAATTAAACAAATAAATAAAATTAAAACAATGATGAATTAGTAAATCCACATAGTACAGTTCCCGTAATGTCTATCAGAGGAAAGCTTATTCTTCCCTAGCTAGTTATGCTTTCCCTGAGCAAAATCATATAGTTTCTTCTCAGTTTTCCAATATCAAAGAGTCACCCAAAGTTCCCAATAGTAAATGATTTGCACAAAGTTCCTAATAGTTTACTATGGTTTCTACATGGCTAGAGAACTGTTCTAGCCAAATATACTATTTTCACTTAACTTAGTTTACACTGGTGGAGTCTAGTGTCACCACTGGCTGAGTCTATGTTGACTTCCCATCCTAAGCGACGTAATATCGCGTTCTTACGAACCGACAGCTGATACACTTCAGCAAACTGATGCCTACAACAGAAGCAATGCTACCAAGATGCAAGCCTCCAAACATATGGTGAAATCCTTTGTTCAGCAAAACCAAGGATCCAAGTAATCTGTAACGATAGCCTACTAACTAACTTACTTCTCTTCGACCCAGAAAAACGTACGTTCTGTCTTAGTTTCTGTGGGTGATGCAATAGCCATTGGATATGTATGTATGTTTAAGCTCTTATTAAACTACCTTTTGCATCTACATTTAGATTTTTATTTACTACCCCTTTCTTACATCAAAATTTTATTCCTTTCTATATTTCTTTTTAATATACATTTATGGGATCTGATCAAGATTTATAAATATCCTGACAACTGGTATTCTATAATATTGGGATTAAACATGCAAAAACGTTTGGTGTACTGAGTACTAGGATGGAACAGATTTAAGTTTCTGTACTAAGTACTGGGGTTCATTATTTACATGAATACATTTATGAAGCACAGCACTGGAAATGACTACCAATTGCTACACAGTACAATAAGCAAAACATTGTGCGTTCAGTACTAAACTTAATGTATGATGTATGGAAATTAATCAAAGTAAATTATATAATGTATAAAATCCTGGGAATAAACACACTGGGGTGGAACATACTAAACATAATATATTACACATGGGATGGAACATTCTAAACTTTATGTATTACACAATGGGATGGAAATTACTAAATATAATATATTAAGCTCTAGGATGGAACACCACACTAAACTAGGTGCGCTAAGTGATGGGTTGTAACATAAAACTGAATAGTTATTGAGCTAAATATTTTGAACTAATTATTTGAATGGAATAAAATACTTATAATATCCTTTCATAATAAATTATTGCAATGGATCATGCTAAATGTTATTCAATAAACGGTCTCTTTATTTGTACTGTTGTGATGAACATGCTAAATGTTACGTATTAAACATTTTCTCTATTAGTATTCATATTATGGATCATGCCAAACGTTACTTATTTATCGGGTTCTTACTTAGTACTAATGTGACTGAATATGCTAAATGTTACTAATTAATCGGGTTCTTTATTAGTACTAATATGACTGAATATGCTAAATGTTACTAATTAATCGGGTTCTTTATTAGTACTAATATGATTGAATATGCAAAATGTTACTAATTAATCGGGTTCTTTATTAGTACTAGACTGAATATGCTAAATGTTACTAATTAATCGGGTTCCTTATTAGTACTAATGTGACTGCATATGCTATATGTTACTTATTAAATGAGTTCTCTATTAGTAATAATGTTAATATTGTAAATGTTACTCATTAAACGTGTTCTCTATTAGAACTAATAAAACGAAGCATGTTAAATGTTACTTATTAAAAGCACAGATTCTCCATTAGTATTGATGTTATGGCACATTCTAAATGTTACTTATTAAACGGATTCTCTATTAGGTCTAATATGATGCTAATCGTGATTGTCTGTTGCAACGTATTGACTTTTGTTTTAAAATTATTGTATAAAGGCTTCCTTTTCTGCAATGCCAAATTAAACATTATTGTCGTTAAGAAAGGTAAATTAATTTACAATATATTACTTTAAAATGAATGTTCACTTAAATTACTTTAAAATGAATGTTCACGTAAATTAATCATTGCGTATCGAGTTGTGCTATTCGGAAGACACATGGTCGCAGATCCTGCTAATCAGTAAGACGTGACGTGTTTCTTCAGTATAACAGTTTGATACGGAAATGGTTTTAGTTAAATTCAGCTATTTCGAAGTCAGAGCTCTAACACATAAACAGCAGGCCACATATAATAGTTGACACGTTTACAATAGTAACTTTTGGGTCTTCTTTTTTAAGGCGCTGAAAAGTAACTTGCCAGATGTCTTTAACGAAATGAACGAAAAGCCGATATTAAATCCTCTTATACTAAAACAATTCTACTGATGCACATTAACAAATATGTGTAGTTTTTTTTTTCTCAGATACAATAAGATTGGAAGTTTGAAACATGAAGTATTTGCTAGGCATTCTTAAATTTTTGACTACTATTCATTCTAAATGGTCCAAGTTACGCGGATTGAAAGCTCGCCAAACGCCAGGGGTGAAAATTTACCCCATCTTAGGAGCTCTCACCAGGTAGCACAAAATGTTCGTTATTTCAGGGATGTAAGCGGCAAGCTCTTTACTCTGCACACTTTCGTGAAGAAAGATTGACGAGCAAAAAACTATAAGCGTACAGAGCAACTTTTTTTCAGCCGGCAAGCGAGACTTGGCGAGATTCGTCTGAGAAGTTTTGGTTGCCTGCTCAGTCCCGTGAAAAGACAAAAACATCACAATGATATTGAACCGGATTTAAGTTATTTTATTTTGCTTTTGTAGACTTCAAATATTCATGGGCGACTTGTAAATCATTCTAAAAGTTGAGAGCATTTTCTGTAATTTTAATTAGGGACGAAGTTTCCTGTTTACGTTTGCTACTTCTTTCCCGAGTCGACATTACTATTTATTTATTTATTTATTTTAAATCTTACAGCACTCAACATTTATTGTTTAATTATATTATTTTAAACTCTTAAATAACAAGAGGTAAGCACTTTGTGTAACTGTTTTGATGCCCAAATTAAGAGACACATTTTATTAGGATAATTCTTTTCTTTTAAAATTGCACATTTCATCTGAAGCATTCAGTCTTGCTTTCTGTCCACCTGTCATTCATTCATTCATTCATATATATACTCTGGGGTCATATAACTCTCCACAGTATTGTTAGCAATATTAATTAACACTATTATCTCACTTGCTAACAAACTGACAGTCGTTTGAAATGATGGTTTTTCCTGTTTGCCTTCTTTGAAATACAGCGTGCACTTGATATATGCATGTTTCCTTCATTCAGTATTTGAATATTAGTATCTGCACATTGATCGTGAGCATAAACCTATAAACGCCTGTTTATCCCGGACGGTTAATTCTATGCTTAACATAACATGTATTCTTGCTACTACTACTATTAATATTATAGTAGCTACATTTACAATGCCTATTATAATTGCAATTACAAGAAGTTGTCGGTGTTGAATTTGAAGCTGATGTCATAATAATTATAAATCAGTAGCGCACAATCTTTCTTCAAGTCTATTTTGTTATGGGAAAAAAATTTCTTCTAAAATGTAAGAATATGCAATTCCTATACATAGCATGTTTACATTTTGATTCATAAAATTGGCAAAGAAAATAAAATAGTAATCATATTATGAATATTTTCTTTTGAATTACAAGGTATATTAACATTTTAATATATGAACAACTTTTAATGAAAATGCAAAATTCACTACACCATTTGTTGGCGTGCTGTGTGTTGAAGGTGAGAAAAGGCGAACTCGTTAAGAAAATGCACACAATGGTGTTCAAAGTCCCAAATTTAATTTGTGAGTCATATCTCATGTATCCGAGCATGTAACATTAATCCGTGAATCATAGTTGGTCAGGTATCCAGACATGAGACCTCCTCAGATGTAATGATTAATTTGTGAATCTACACGTTAAATTAATTTATGAGTCATTTTGGTCACGCGATCGGACACAGCGAAGTGTTTACATTTAGATGGTAGAATTCATCGATTGATTGTCGTTATTGTTTGTTTGTTTGTTTGTTTTGTTTACACTCAGAGTGAACCATAGGTACTTTATTTTTTTCTGCATTATATTCTTTCATTTAAAATAATATAAAAAGTTTTAAGATACCTTCATTTTTTTTTATTTCCAACATATTTCCTTCTACATTTTGAATAATTCGCCAGTATTTAAAGCTGGTCCTGAATAGTAGTAGTACAAAGATGTTCACTATTTCTTTCATCTATCAATAAATAGGTCAAATGATATTCAAACTGCTCGTTTGTCGGTTCGTAATTTTTACATCTAATTTCTCAAGATGTAATGTGTCTTACTTGCCCAGCCTTCAAGCGGTCTAACTTAACTTCAGATTTAGATATGTGTCATATTTCAATTCACAGAGCAGTAAGTCTAACGTACCACCAAGTTTAGATATGTGTCATATTTTAAGTCACAGAACAATAGGTCTAACGTACCTCCAAGTTTAGATATGTGTCACATTTTAAGTCACAGAGCAGTACGTCTAACTTTAAAGCTTTAATAGGTCAAACACATGTTCATGTTGTCGTACGTTTGACGTATACGTAACATTAGCAAATCATATTTACATTTAAATGCAGTAGGTATAAATTACATTCAATAGTTTATATTTATACTCAAGCTCTAATAGGTCATGCTTATCTTCATAATCAATAGTTCTAGGTCTGTAGGAGGTCTAGCGTAGTTTATGCTGTAATGTATCTAATTACACTTTCTTGCAGCACATCCAACTTACATGTAATATATAATAGGTTATATTTATAACCTAGTCTGTAATCTATCTAAGTTGTAATAAAATTTTAATTAAGTTGTAATCGGTCTAATATACACACTCAATTTGTAATATATCTATCGTACACATATGCTAATTTACATTTAACCAGTAATGGGAATTGTGGCAGAGTAAATTTGCCTATCCCTATTTCTAGAATTAATTGTTATATAAATTGTTAAATTGTTAAAAAGACTCGACCTTGGGCACTCCTTATGATGGCATTTTTGTAGTGTCAAAGCTGGAAGTAAACATTTGAGATGAGAATATGCAAGAAAATTGCTGACACAATCTTACCATTTCCAACTAGAATGGAAAATCAAGAACATTCCTCTTGATGTGCTTGATAGTGCATACGGAATTCAGGATGATTCTCTACTGCATGCTTGGAGAGTGTATAGAATATTCTGGAACAGTTCTGTAATGTACCTTCAAAAGGGACACGTGGGACCTCGCCTCTATATGAAAGACAGTGACTTGTTGGAAATGGCATGACTCTAATACATGTGCAGGGACCGCCACCATCTTTGAACAGGTTATGTGCACTGACTTCAGTTATTTCTCTGAAACTCTCATTTGCTTGATGCTATCCATGAACGTAATTATGTATATGGTTAATTGACTGATTAAACTCTCATTTGCTTGATGCTATCCATGAACGTAATTATGTATATGGTTAATTGACTGATTAAACTCTCATTTGCTTGATGCTATCCATGAACGTAATTATGTATATGGTTAATTGACTGATTAAACTCTCATTTGCTTGATGCTATCCATGAACGTAATTATGTATATGGTTAATTGACTGATTAAACTCTCATTTGCTTGATGCTATCCATGAACGTAATTATGTATATGGTTAATTGACTGATTAAACTCTCATTTGCTTGATGCTATCCATGAACGTAATTATGTATATGGTTAATTGACTGATTAAACTCTCATTTGCTTGATGCTATCCATGAACGTAATTATGTATATGGTTAATTGACTGATTAAACTCTCATTTGCTTGATGCTATCCATGAACGTAATTATGTATATGGTTAATTGACTGATTAAACTCTCATTTGCTTGATGCTATCCATGAACGTAATTATGTATATGGTTAATTGACTGATTAAACTCTCATTTGCTTGATGCTATCCATGAACGTAATTATGTATTTATGGTTAATTGACTGATTAAACTCTCATTTGCTTGATGCTATCCATGAACGTAATTATGTATATGGTTAATTGACTGCTTATGTCAATACTAAGATAACTGAAAAATTGTCCAGCATTAATTGAACATTGTTGTGAAGTGATGTAAATGTCAATGCTCCCTTGATTATATTCATATATTGTATATTTAAATGTTGATTTAATACATTTCTTGACCTTCTTACACATTTTGATAAACTTATGTTGAAGAAGAAAGTGGTTGGATGGGGGCTTATTAAATATAGTTTAAAAGACGGATTTATTTTCTCATTTATAAAGAAATTTTCCACCTAAGGAAATATTGTGTGATGGTAAATGTTTGTCTTTAGTGTTGTGGAGGAGAGGAAATGTTTACAACGCCAACATATCTGCCAAGTGAGAGAGACGAGTGGTGACTTATGTATAATTATTAATAACACAAATTAAGATTTTACTCACTTGTAATTAGTTTTGGGTGATTAAATAATAATATTAGTCATAACCATAATTATTTAGGTGGCATTGGCATTACATAAAGTGGGTAGGCCTTTCCCAGGGGTTAATTCAAATGTGTTCATATTTGTATATATATATTTGTGTGTGTGTGTGTGTGTGTGCGCGCGCCACGAGTTTCTGTGAAATAGAGGATCAGTCAGGAAGTGCACTTTTTTTCTAATAGTAACAGGCTTCATATCCATATATATTTCTACAAATTAACAGGTTACTTGCCTAGATATGTTTCACACATTTACATTCGAGTATTGTTCTACAAATTGTGAGACCTCTTGTGCAAATATGTTTTGTAAATTAACAGATTTCTTCTCGTTTACAAATGTTTCACTAATTAATACAACTTCTTAAAGAGTGACTTGCGCCATAACTCAAATATATTCAGCATTTTAACAAAACAATTACAGTTTGACTTATGTGCACACGAAATGCATATATTGCCGACTGGAAGTCACGATGAACTCTTTTTACATCGATATGACTAGCGTCAAACGGTTGCTTGTCAAGATCTGAAAGATTATTTTTGATTCTTATATCGAATTCATTCATCCGGACAGTGATATTTTTGATGGACGTGTCTTTGGTGTCGATGAGAAATGGTCTAGTCACTCTAGTGTACTGCGACCGTGCTAAGTTTTTCGCTACTGTAGAAAGTGTCTAGGTTTGGAAATGGTCTAGTCACTCTAGTGTACTGCGACCGTGCTAAGTTTTTCGCTACTGTAGAAAGTGTCTAGGTTTGGAAATGGTCTAGTCACTCTAGTGTACTGCGACCGTGCTAAGTTTTTCGCTACTGTAGAAAGTGTCTAGGTTTGGAAATGGTCTAGTCACTCTAGTGTACTGCGACCGTGCTAAGTTTTTCGCTACTGTAGAAAGTGTCTAGGTTTGGAAATGGTCTAGTCACTCTAGTGTACTGCGACCGTGCTAAGTTTTTCGCTACTGTAGAAAGTGTCTAGGTTTGGAAATGGTCTAGAGTACTGCGACCGTGCTAAGTTTTTCGCTACTGTAGAAAGTGTCTAGGTTTGGAATGCAACATTCAGTGCTGCAACAGTCCTCGAATTTGTCCAATTGAAAATAAATTTTAGTTTGGCCACGATTACGATTACAGTCGTCATTGTTACTCCATTCCCTAATCATGCTCGAGTAGACCAACAAACTTCAGGCTTTATTGTTACTCCATTCCCTAATCATGCTCGAGTAGACCAACAAACTTCAGGCTTCATTGTTTCTGAATTACGAAATTATGTTCGACTAGACCAACAAACTTTATGTTGATTGCGACTGCAGCCATCACCGTTGCTTAATTCCCGAATTTTGCTCGAGTAGGCTAACAAATCTCAGTTTTAATTTCAGTACGATTATAGCCATTGCTTCAAAATCTGCTCGAGCAAGCCAGCAAACCTCAGTTTAGGCTTCATTACATCACAACCATCAATTTCACTTGAAGAGAGAAAGCAAATGTCTGAACATCTCAGCAAAAGAGACCGATCTCTTTACGTTTTTGTTTCAAACGTGTACTTTGCAGTAAATGATAATGTATTTAACAAAATAGAAACTGATTTGGAAAATCACTTAAATATATTCAAATCACATCTTTCAAAGGTAGTCTTTGCTTTGTAATGCTTAGCCGTCAGCTACTGGTCTCTCCTTATGTCACTCGCAAATCCTTGATCAGAACAGAATCTTTATTTTGATCGTTTGCCCTTAAGATACTGCTTTCCGTTGTTTGATGTGAACACGTTTGCTGCTGAAGGGGTTGAAAGGCGTTGAAGCGGTAAGTTACAGTCAGCCTCCGCGTTCACGAAGAAACCACATGTGATCGATTGGCACGCCGAGTGACATGCTTAGGGTCGAGAGGAAGCAACACGTGATCGATTGGCACGCCGAATTACATGCATCGGGTCAACGAGAAAGTGGTTAAAATTCATAATTTAATAAAATGATACAAGAAGAGTCCTACCCTAGTAATATTTTAATATAACTTAGATTGTCTTTCTGATGCAATATGTTTCATTAGAAGGGTTTTTTAAAATCATTTTCTCGCATAAAATTAAAGGAATAATACTAAAAATCATATATTTACTAGCAAATGGCTATAATAAATATCAGCAAAAAATGCAAGCAATTCCTAAGAAAATTGTGGGTTTACTTGCGTTTAGAGAATGATTGTTAAAAGAAAATGGGAGATGATGATAGATAATATATACAGAGAAAGTAACTGGATGTGGAGGCATTCTGTGAATTTCCTAATCAAGTAAGAGACTGGTGTAGAATTTTGTGGGTTTCCTATCAAGTAAGAGACTGGTGTAGAATTCTGTGAGTTTCCTATCAAGTAAGAGACTGGTGTAGCATTCAGTGGGTTTCCTATCAAGTAAGAGACTGGTGTAAAATTATGTGGGTTTCCTATCCAAGTAAGAGACTGGTGTAACATTCCGTTAGATTCGAAGAAGATATCGATATGAAGAACGAAACTAGAAATTATGATTGTTTCCTGTCTAGAAAGAGACTGGACACAATAGCGTTATGTTAGTGTTTCCTATCTCCTTTTCTCTTGACATGTCTGATAGATAGTAGGAGAAGGAAGATTATTTAATTATTACACACACCACAACACACCACAATACATTAGACTGATTCACACTCGTCTGTGCCTCATTAAAATTTATCTATATAATGAAATGCTACAATGTTCAAGCATCTAACCGAACTTTAGTTAAACGTTTGAATAATTTAAATCTAGCTAAATTATAAAAGAGAACCTCATAATATAGCTTATGTGATATAATGATATAATGTCCAAGTATATATCACTTTATGTAATGCATTCTTCCAGATTAGATAATTAGACGTCTCTCTCTCTCTCTCTCTCTCTCTCTCTCTCTCTCTCTCTCTCTCTCTCTCTCTCTCTCTCTCTCTCCCAACATAAATATTAAATCTGCAAATTCACCACTGTTTCAATAATTTAATGTTTCACACGAAAGAACAATAGGCTGTTAATATATGAATTGACAATATGTGGCCTACAACGTCATTTAATTCTTCTAAACATGTTTGCATAGTTAATAATTAATTTCATCAGATCATAATAATTTATTCTATGCAGTGATGGCTACAAATCTAACAATAGGTCATTCATCACTTACCTCCCCAGGTTCCGGCACGTACACTAGAACAGGTTAGTAACAACCACCATCTCCCCCTTCACACACACAAACACACACGCGCGCATATACATACTTAATATACGGCACGTACGCTAGTACAGTTCAGCCACCATCTCCCTCTCAACCTCCGACACATTTACGCTAGTACAGTTCAGTAACAGCCACCTTCTCCCTCTCAACCTCCGACATGTACACTAGTTCTGTTCAGTAACAGCCACCAACTCAACCTCCGACATGTACACTAGTACAGTTCAGTAACAGCCACCATCTCCCTCTCACCCTCCGAACAATTACACTATACAACAGGACAGTAAGAGCGCCATCACATATTGCTGTCTGTGTCTCACTTCGATCGCTTCCACAGACTTGACTATAGCTAATGCCAGATACCTCATCCGTCGTACGTTTCCGACAACTGTTAGAGACATAATGTCAGTTCACACTTACACTCAAACACAATAGGAATAAAATTTGCCTGTAAATCTCCATGACTTTGCTAATGTGGATCGTAGTGTGGAATGTCACTTAGAGGTTTCAACAATTATTTTTTCTATACTGCATACTAGTAATCTAATGAGGCAATTTATGAAGTTCAAACCAACTCTTTCACTGACACTTCACTCACACCAGATCCTATGACTAATAATTTCATGACACTTCACTCACACCAGATCCTATGACTAATAATTTCATGACACTTCACTCACACCAGATCCTATGACTAATAATATCATGAAGCTCGAAGCTATTTATGTGTTGTTGTTAATGTAGTAGGGCGCTTCCGGCTTACCCCGCTTTCGCGCTGGGAGAAGGGAAGTTGGTGGGAGAGAGGAGGAGGCAGTTGGGCCTATGTTATAGGCGTCTCTGCTGATTTCATCGTTGCTTACTTGTTGCTTGATCGTGGTTCTGTTGTTGCATTAGTACTCTTCAGTCTGGCTGCTAGATGGCTGGTTTCCTAGGCTGGTGTTGTTGTTATAGCTCTGAGACTGTTGTTGTTTTAGTACTTTTTAGTCTGGCTGCTAGATGGCTGTTTTTTGGTGATATTTTTATGATAGCTCTGAAACTGTTTTTGTTGCTATTGCTGTTATTGTTCTGTTTGTTTGAATACTTTTTATGTTAGTTTGGCTACGTATGTGTTGTCATCATAACACTTGTCTGCTTAACTGGTACTATCCATCTAAGAATGAATCCCACTGATGCTCCTGCCGCTCCACTACGTCCAGGGCGTTCCCACGTCCTAGGACTAGTCACCTCAAGTAATGACTGGAAGGTCTACATAAATATACAAAGTAAATAAAATAACTATTTTTTTTTAGTACAATTAAAATGGAAGTGTCTTAATGCTTTTTATTAGCACCAAGTTATCAACAGTGTCTCTCTGTGTGTTTTTGTGTGTGTGTGTGTGTTGAGTGTGTGTGATATAGGGTGGGATTGTTATAAACATATATGCTCCTCTTCACACTTACTCCTCTTCCACATGCTTATGAATTAAGCTACAACTGACATGATTGGTTGCATATGAGACTCTTCAATAAACTACGTAGATGTATCCCCATTGTCACGTTTAATCAGATAGGTATAAACAATGAACAGGGAGGTGGATGATTATTCTAGTTATATTAATAAATAACAATCTAGATTGCTTACTTATTAGGTAGTTAGATAAGATTAAATGGTGCTTACAAGTGACACAACATTTAGGTTATGCAAATAATATTATAAATAAATAGTAATCTCTTACAATTGTCTTGAAACCACCAAGGCATCATATTTACCAATGTAGAGTACATACTTAAGCATATATTCATATACATTAGCTGCAATATAATAAAATTGAAACTAGAAAGTGTCTTTTGTCAGCATGTGATGCAGAATGGAAGATTACACATTTTAACCATTACTTTTGTATTTCCAAATGGATAAGAGATTTGAAAGTTACAGTCTTTAGATTATTCTGCCATTTATGTAAATCGTTTTCATCTTTAAATTTGTATGGAAAGTTAAAAATAAAATATTTTATTTTGAAATGTAAACCAGTGCGATGATTAGCTATAGATCTAGACATGAAAAATACAAATAAAAAAAAAGATAGATCAACACAAATTAAGCTTGAACGAACGGTCTAAAGAAAATCACTGATCTAATCGATGAAGAAATCAAGCATTTACACTATTAATAATTTTCTCTTTAGTTATGCAATCCAGCGAATCCATGTGTATAAGATCAGTGTCATTTATTCATATATAGTTACTGAGGACTACTGGAGGACTATTATACTTAGTGGTAGGATGCTTGTCTGAGAAAAAATGATTCAATATGTCCTAATTTTGAGTTAATGGCATAGAGGAAAGTACATTTTAATACTTTGTAGACAGGGGCAGATTGGTGTAAGGTTAGCTATGTATCATGTTAAAAGAGTGAAGGCAGTTTTTGAATTGAATACAGGTAATAATGAGAGCAGATCAAGTTTTATTCAAACCTTTATACAATGCTTCCATTCATGAAGGCTTCTAGTACAGCAGTAGACTCGTAGGGGACGTTTTTACAGGAACAATTGTTGACTAATGATGGGTGCCTGAGAGCTTAGTCTAGTGTGAGTAAAATATTAGCTAATCTAGAATCTGGTAATTGTAGCTATTATCTTGAGCCAAAATTGGATCAAGAACATTAGACACTTGGACCATTCAGATATAATCTAGTATCCATATACTCCAATATAGAACTTCGTGGATACACCTTCAAAGGAAAATTATATTTGTACTTATCTGTGGGAACCAATTTAAAACATATATACATCAGCCCTAATGAAAGACTCATATTCTTTCTTTATGCAGGTGTACTTTAGAAGCTTCTTCAGTTTGAAGAAAATTCTTACAATCACATAAATCTTAAGCAAAATATAATTTACAACTCTAGAATTTTGTCTGATATGATGCAGTAAACAATAGTTGGGTCTTCAAAGTATTGGAATAGAGAATCATGCTTTATCAGCAGGAGAGACATTTATATATTATATTATAAATGTTATGCAAATAAGGGATACAAGCACTTAACTAATTATCTGTGCTTCATAAAACAGATAGAATAATAATGCTTTATGCCTCCACCCATAACCTTACACATATGTTTGCAAAGGTAGTGGTGTGTATGTTGCCTAATAAATAGATTTGGTGCTCATGATTATATTTGTTCAGAAATCTCCCCCACGTAATGCATTGTTATCTCTTATCCACTTTAAAGACGTCTCACATGACACACTGAATGAAATGTCTGCATTAACAGTATGCTCACTTTTCATTGCAACAGAATTATATGCATGGATGCTGCAAGAGTGATAACATGCTAAGTCATAATGCTTCAATTGGACTTAAAATGAGAAAGAACAGAAAATGACAAATTTAATAGTTGATGAACATGACAAAACTGATCAGCAACTTTTCTTGTGAATTTATTTGTTCATCCTTGAAATACCAATTATCCGACACTGACATGAAGTTTTGAACAATAGTTAATATATGTATTTTAATGAAATGAAATTAATAATACTATAAATCAACTCTTGTTTTTTAATGCTCATTAAGCATTAAAAGTTAAAACTAAATGTGAGGGATTAGGTTTTATAAGTGTGAAATGCTTGTAATAAAAGTAACTATGCGAGCTGTGCTAAATGACTGCTGTCTACTCACACTGATTATAAAGTATTATTCACTTCAAACATTCATAGCTCTTCTGAGAAATAAACTCATAATTTTGCAGAAGTAAACTATATATTCTATTAAGTAATTTATTTTGTGGTTAAATTAGTAATTTAAACTATTGGATTTTCACTTACGTATTCTCCAGTTATTGAAGAAAACAATTCCAGTTCAGGATTTGATATAAAACTATTTCTTTCATATATGCCATAGCAATGTCACCTGTTGTTGGCATGATACTTTCCATAACATCATGATATCACTGATATAATTTTAAATGATACTTTCTATAAAATCACGGGGTCGCTGATATAATATTAAATGATACTTTCTATAAAATCATGATGTAACTGATATAATATTAAATGATGGAAAGAGGTGAACTTCTATTCCGCCTGCATTAGACATTCATATTTATCATAAATGTGCCTTTACCCGCATACAACCATATATATGTATAAAACAATTACCTGATCTAAATATATGATCATCATAGAGGCTAGCGTGTATCTACTAAATGAAGATACAATAACGTAGAGAAAATGGTATAAATAACAGTATTTTATCAGCCGCGGCGATTTTGTAGTCATACAAATATCGTCCAATACAAACCTTGATATCATGTAACGTGCGCGAAAATATTTTAAAATATTTAAAACGAAAAATAGAGAAGAGGTTATTTTCATACCATAAAATAATGTTTTCTAATCTTAAATAGCAGAAATTGCAGGAAAGCAATATCTTAGGTAATACTTCATACATAAGTCCACTTTCAAGCAAACAGTGGTTTAAAAACGTGTTACGGCACCGGAGTGAAAAGCAACCTACAAGAAAGTTTGGCACCAGCAGATTTAATGGATGTTCTTTCCCAAAACTGGGGAAAATAGAGCTGGTGGGGGAGGTCGAGGGTGGTGGTGGTGAAGCTCGAATCCGTTTGACAAACTTCCTGTCTTTGCAAAGATACAGTTGTTGCTAGAAATGGAAAGTGCAGAATATCATAAACATGATTGACAGCAAAGGCCAGGCTTCAGGTACGCGTGCCGTGTGCCCCAAACAGTGTACTTTACTCAAAGGTAGGTGAACTGTATCCACTACACACAGTGTACTTTACTCAAAGGTAGGTGAACTGTGTCCACTACACACAGTGTACATTACTCAAAGGTAGGTGAACTGTATTTGTCCACTACAGACAATGTACTTTACTCAAAGGTAGGTGAACTGTGTCCACTGCACACAGTGTATTTTACTCAAAGTAGGTGAACTGTGTTTGTCCACTCAGTGTACTTTACTCAAAGGTAGGTGAACTGTGTTTGTCCGCTGCACCTTATTATTCTCGGTACCAAACTGTTTATAAATCTGGCTATGACTTTGGGTGTACATAGTATTTACTAGTACATGTTCTGCTCAATAATATACTTTAATTATTTTTATTTTAAATGTTGTTGCATTATACGCAATGTATTATGCAACCATGGGGTGAAAAGTTGTATGATGAGACATACATTTGTCTTATTCAATACATATCAAAGAGATCTAATGCATGTTCTGCTTTGTTCATAAATGTTCTATGTTAGACGTTAATATACCTGTATTTTATTTCCAGACGCTTTCCAATGTCCCACTTGTAACTTAAATTACTGTGTTTTCATCCAACAGCGACCCTGGCACGGTTCCTCATATTAACAATTGTCGTCTATTTCAGTGGATAACAAAACATTTCAAAAGACCCCATTCCTGTTCCGCTAGATACTTTGTAATAGAGATACCGCACACACTCACAAACTGGGAAGTTAACCGTTAGTGGCCTGTCGGCTTTTCACTGCTCGTCACATTAAGGACTATGAAGACAGCGAGTTTGAAAGGTTCAAAAGCATGCCTCCTGTTGGGGTGTGGGGTAGCTAGTAGGTGCGTCTCGGTAGCGATGGAACACCAAAGATGACAGCTAACTGGGACGATTTGGACTCAAGATGTGACTGACTCTGAATAGATGCCACGCCCCACCAATATTGATCGCAGCGGGACCACGTTTGCTCCGTATCACTTTCCTAGTCAATGAGCAAACAGCTGAAGTGTGACGTAGGGTGTAATTGTCAGGTTGGGCCCTGATAAAAGTGTGGCATAGGGTATACTGGTAATGGTAGGCCCTGATATAAGTGTGACCAAGGAGGTAATTGTCAGTTTGGGCCCTGATAAAAGTGTGACATAGGCTGTACTTGTCAAGATGAGCCCTGATAGAAGTGTGACATATGGTAAAAAAGTAAGATTGGATCATGATAGAAGTGTGACATAGGGTGGACTGGTCAGATCTGATCATGATAGAAGTGTGACATTGATGTAAAAGTCAGATCTGGTCATGATAGAAGTGTGACATTGGTGTAAAAGTCAGATCGGGTCATGATACAAGTGTGACATTGGTGTAAAGTCAGATCGGGTCTTGATAGAAGTGTGACATTGGTGTAAAAGTCAGATCGGTTCATGATAGAAGTGTGATATAGGGTGTAAAGATCAAATCGTCCCTGAGGGAAGTGTGAGAGGTTATAAAGTTCAAATTGGACCCTTGAAGAAGTGTGGCATAAGGTATAATGGTCAGAAAATGATAGAAAACAAAACGTGACGCTGGAACAGCAGCCTGTCTAAGTCATTCATTAAAATTAATTAATTAATTAAAATGTAAGACTGTAGTATTAGAGTTGTAAAAATTTAACAATAAAGCAATAAAAGCAAACAAGCAATTAGCGTATTAAGACTATATTATATAAGCATAGAAATGTGGTGCGTGTTGATAATAGTGATGTCTGAATAATGCACACTGTGCTAATGAACTGGATTTGGAAGCTGGGTAAAGGAATGATATAGCTAGTACAGATGTGTGGTAATGTATGAAGTTCACATTTTCACAGCTGTGTATTGTATACAACGAAATGAAAAGACTATATTATTTATTATTTGATTGTAAGCGTAGTGGACTAGCAACATTGTTAAATTAATTAATGTCGGGGGACTGATTTGTAATGGAAATTTATAAAACTTCATTATTGCGAAAGGCGAAGTAATCGCTTGTTCTCTAGAGATAAAATGTTCTCAGGTCGAACTGTAAAGAGAAAGCTAGTGCTTCTATTGGTTTGTCTAACACTACCATACTACAATAAACATTGCCAATAGATTTTCACGAGTCATCTTACCGGCGGACATGTTCTTGACTTAAATTTACATGACATGACATTCGTCTGAGTAGAGTGACATGACATTCGTTAGGGTAGAGACATGACATTCGTCTGAGTAGTCACATGACATTCATCTGAATAGTAACATGGCATTCGTCTGAGTAGTGACATGGCATTATTCTGAGTAGTGACTTGACATTCATCTGAGTAGTAACATGACATTCGTCTGAGTAGTGACATGGCATTCGTCTAAGTAATAACATGACTTTGATCTGATTAGAGTGACAAGACATTCGTTTGAGTTGAGTGATATGACATTCGTCTGAGTAATATCATGACTTTCATCTGATTAGAGGGACATGGCATTCTCTGGGTAGTGACATGGCATTCGTCTGAGTAGAGTGACATGACATTCGTCTGAGTTGTAACATGTACTTCAGAAAAGTGACACGAATTAGCTGGTCAAATTAGTGTTCATCTTGATCACATGTGATATTTGTTCGAAAATATCTTTTGTTCCACCGTGACTGATAAACCCGGCGTCCAAAACAACCTATCACATTTTGCACCTCGCTGTGTTTAAGACAAATCTAGCGACACGTTACCTTTCAGGTAACGGATAGAAGTTGTCTCCGATTAGTTTCCTTCAGGCCATTAAAGATCTCTTTCGGGGCAGAATTTAATTGTAGAATAGCCGCGGGACCTGTGGAGAAGGTACCTCTTTGGAAATATTGCTACAAGTAATAAAATTTAGAATCTAGCAGAAAATAGCACGTTTTTGTGAGAAAGGAAAAGATTTTATTCCAGAGTGAGAATAAAGAATATCAACCGTGAGCTGACGACCACATTTCATTGTTGCCCGTGGAATGTTTGCTGTTTGATGTAAATCTCCACGACCAATCGCACCTTTTGCCGATTATTATCCTGCAAGGAGTGGCTGTCTGCACTGGGATTGGAAAGTGCAATGAGTGAAGTAGGCAGTATTTATGTGCGCATGATAGGTTTATATTACTTCTGCAAGTTTACCTCTTCTCCTTGAAAGCGGCGGGCAAGTATGCACAATGTATCCCATTGGCAATGCTTTATTGTTCCTTCCGATGGACTAGACAGTAGGCCTTCTTAGCTGCGTTTTTCACACACCTAGGTGGAATTCTGTCCGAACCTGATTAATATACGAGAGCTTAACGCTCTCATCCAACGAGAGACGATTTCAAGAAGGATCCGAACCCTTGATCGATAAGCATGTTCCCTTCCTTTGTAATGCTGCCTGGTCTGACAGACTGTTGGCGACATAAGTCTCGGAAAGGAAACCCCTCAGCAGCCACTGAAACGCGATGAACTGTGAAGAAGCTTTTACTTGTTTTGCTTTATTTCAGCTGCCTATTTCAAGGTCAGCTGTCTGCAGGTAGATCGCCATAAAAACGCTCTATTTATGCAAAACTCGTTTCGCTCTTACATATTCCCATAGCAGCCAAAGGCGGTCAAATTCAACGATTGAATGCATTAAAACTTTTCAGAATGTGTGAGAGGGTGTATGTATATTATGTGTGTGTGTGTTTCAGCGTGATTATGTATATGGGTGTCTGTAACTGAGCGTGTGTGTATGTATGTGTAAGCATGTAAGTGAGGGTACGTGTGTGTGCTCATGATTGTGCGTAATTGTGTGTGTTTAATGAGCATTGCATAGTTGTGAGTGAGCGAGAAATTTGGTCTTGAAAAATGGCTGTTAGCTTAATGGGAATAAGAAGCTTTTCTTGATTTGAACCTCATTTTTAGTGATTATAGACCACTACAACTGATGGTGGGGAGCAGTGTGTAAGTGTAAGAATATACTACACTCCATTGATGTATGGTGGCAAAGTATGTTGTCTATTTCAAACGATTTCTGTATAAGAAATCTACTGGAAATTGCTACATTGCTGTTCTGCTTGAAGAAGTCAAATAGAGCAAAGGCACCGAAGTTAACCTCGAAAGAATAGCAGTGAAATGTTCTACAAATGTGCAAGAGAAACCTGTGGAACTGAGGTAATAACAGTGAACAATAAACTTGTGTCCTTGTTACAAAAGACTATTGGGAGAGTGCCAAATCAGGTTACATAGAAACTATTATTACTTATCTCTAACAACCCAATTTCTGTTCCCTGATAAGAACTATCATGTGATTTGTATTGAATTTTCGAATTGTAATTTTTTTTCATATAAGATTGATTAGTGTAAGAATTATTTGAATGTGGTCTTGTGGAAATATCGATGTCAAGTCATCGTTTTCATCGCATCTGTTATATGTATATTTGATTGTTGATTTAATAAATGTATTATTAAATTTATTGACTTTCTTATACATATTGATAACCTTATGTTGGAGAAAAAATGGGTGGATGGGGGTTGTCACTAAATATGTAAAGACGGATTTGTCTTCTCACTTAGGAAGACGTTTTCCACCCACGGAATATTGTGTGACGGTAAATGTTTGCTGTGGAAGAGAGAAAACGTTTACAGCCCCCTCATATCCGCCAAGTGAGAGAGACTAGTGGTGTCTACTGGAGAATTATTAATAACATAAATTAAGATTCTCGTCACTTGTAATTAGTTATGTACGATTAATTAATTAATTAATAAATAATAATAATAATAACCATTAACTATGTGGTAGATAGATTGAGAGATAGATAGATGGATAGATAGATAGATAGATAGATAGACAGACAGACAGATAGATACATAGATAGATAGATAGATAGATAGATAGATAGATAGATAGATAGATAGATAGATAGATAGATAGATAGATAGATAGATTGATTGATTGATTGATTGATAATAAAATAGCTAATTGCTACACGTCATAAAACTCATCCATAAACACTCATGATAAAAAGGTTTTACATTTATTTCATTAATTATAAACATTATTGTTGAAGTAGAATGTACACCTTTAAAAAAATCAGATTGTGCACATGAATTACAGAATTATATTTAATACAAATATAAATTATTTGGTGATATATTACAGTATTTGACTTCTGATAGCAATTATTACTTTTAATGAACAGTTTTACACACACGATTTGCAGTTTAGCTTTGATTAGTATTACTTTTGTTGCATTATATATAAGGTTCACTTAGTATAGAAAGTCAGTTTGAATTTAACTAATAAAGCATTGACGAAGCATATACTGAATGTGTATCCGCAATAACCTTTCATTGTGTATGAAACTCCCTTTCTCCGCTTAGTGTCATAAGATCACTCCCTTTCTCCGTTTAGTGTCAAAAGATCACTCCCTTTCTCCGTTTAGTGTCAAAAGATCACTCCCTTTGTAACATCACTCTTCACTCGGGATGACCTGTGCAGCTTTATCCTCCCAAACGTTTCTTTTCTGCCCGCTCACCTTTTGTCGGCTATCTTGTGGATACGTGTTTCCGTCATTAACAAACAGCAACTTCTTCTCGGTACGGCTGTGGACTGCAGCAGGCCGCTGTCCCTGAGAGATAATTCTTTTGTATACTTTTCCCATTGATATCTCTCTCTATTAGACACTAAGTATTGGGGTGTATTTCTGTGATTTCATTGTTAAAGGATAAGATTCCAATCATTTATGATTTGTTAAGGGCTCCTAATGATTCACATGGATCTGTTGCTGACACAACGCACTGTTAAAGGGACATTGCGCTGAAATATTTCTCTGCCAACTGACGTGACATGGCATTCGTGTTCGTATCTTCGTTGAAACGTTTTAGATGTGTGTAGATATATCTGAAACATTATATGTACTTATATGTCATAGACATTTTAGTTGTGCGTAGATATGTCTTAAACATTATGTGTCAGATATTCTAAATATCTTAAGTATTGATTAAGTCATTATGGGGTGTCTACATATATGTCTTAGACGTTTCAGAAGTATGTTTCTCAAACATTATATTCATATTTATGTTATTAACTTTTGCTGTATGCATATAAGTCTTACATATTTTAATGTGTGTAGATATATCACAGATATGTTTATTTTCTCTTTCTCTCTCTCCATATATATAGATGTATAAGGTATTTTAGATGTATGTATATAATGTTGCAGATACGTCTTAAATACATTAGATGTGTACTTATATGTATGTCTTGGACGTGTCAGATAAGCCTTAGACCGACAGTTACAGCTTTGGCATTTTGTGTACAGATATGTTTTAGACAGTGCGTATTATAAATCTATGGCATTAGATCAAATTTCACACAGATATTGAGCCTCACATATTTTCTATTACCACTTTCATTTTAAAAAGGCTTAGATGTTCATATTGCCATACCATACCTCTCAATCTAAACAGGCATATAGCCTCACATTGTCCTAACACCCTTCTCATTTATTACAGACATCAAGCTTCACATTTCCCTAACACCCCGCTCATTTCATACAGATATCAAGCCTCACATTGTCCTAACACCCCTCTCATTTCATATAGACATTGACAGGCCTCGTTTAACTTACCAATTGTTTAAATCAGATCTTTGTCCGTAATCGATGCATCTTACTGCACGAAGTACGGCACTCGTTGATTAATCGATAGGCCCCTTATCAAGTCGATCACTTTCCCACAGTAATTGGAGTTTGACTCCTTGTCATCGGAGACAATTCATACGTCACCCGAGGACTGCAGTGCGGCGCAGGGAGTGGTCCACTGCATGTTTGTCACGCGCCACCTTGAAATGTCAAAGACCTTTTGTTGCTGAATTTTCTTGTTTGTTTTTGGTGAGGGTTTTCATAAGGAGATGACGCCTGACAGTCGGCATGCTTGCAGTTTTATGTCATTGGGTTTGTTTTTATATGAATGAGATCTTAGGTGATTGGCCAGTCAAGTGACCTTTTATAAATATTAATGAAATAACCATGTTGCGGACTGTAGAAATATCGCAATCATGTAACGTTATGGTAGTGTAATGCATGTCTCTCTTATAAATGAAAATGTAATAAAATAATTTATATCGTAATCGTTTCTCTCACATTTTGTCTTGTTGTAATTTGGTATACACCGATTTTCTTTTTATTTGCATTTCTTTCTTTCTTTCTTTCTTTCTTTCTTTCTTTCTTTCTTTCTTTCTTTCTTTCTTTCTTTCATTCTTTCTCCCTTCCTTCCTTCTTTCCTTCCTTCCTTTCTTTCTTTTTTCTTTCTTTCTTTCTTTCTTTCTTTCTTTCTTTCTTTCTTTCTTTCTTTCTTTCTTTCTCTCTTTCTTTCTTTCTTTCTTTCTTTCTTTCTTTCTTTCTTTCTTTCTTTCTTCCTTCCTTCCTTCCTTCCTTCCTTTCTTCTTTCTTTCCTTCTTTCTTTTCTTTCCTTCTTTCTTTCTTTCTTTCTTTCTAATTTTTTTTCTTTCGCAGTTATTTTATATATAGTTTGATATATTTCGTTGTTACGAGAAAACAACTTTACATGCTCTGAAATAGCTTCAGTTCGATCGAAATTCTGTATTTTATTGTCCGTCACATGCTTCAGAATATTAACAAATTATTACTGCCTGTCATAATGAAAGGCTCAGTATTTTATATTGCAGTCATCAGTACTTTAGTGTCATTTTATATTACCGCATTTTGTAATAGGTCGAGATTATTTACATCTTGAAAGGAAATATAATTATAACTAACTACCTTTATAACCATTATTTCAATAAGAAATCACGGATGTTTGCATTGAAAGATTTTAGGCCTCTCTGTAAATATTTTGGAAAAAAAATAATACTTTTAGTGCAGACATCCACTTTCATACATTGAGTGCATACTTCCACTTTCATAACTTGGAGCGCAGACAACCACTATTTGCTTATGGAGTCTGTGCGCCAGCACGGCGGCAATTATTAATGTTGACGTAGACAAAGACGGCTGTAAAAATATACACCTTGAGTTAAATTTAATTTCCACCATCACATATAATAATATGCACAGCGAAATATTGACGGGTCCTAAGTAATCAGTAAATAGATAGTCTCTATCTATCTATCTATCTATCTATCTATCTATCTATCTATCTATCTATCTATCTATCTATCTATCTATCTATCCATCTATCTATCTATCTATCTATCTATCTATCTATCTATCTATCTATCTATCTATCTATCTATCTATCTATCTATCTATCCCTTAGTCTTGCCGACCATTGGGGCACCAGTGATGACCAGACCATTGGGACACCACTTATGACCTGATAATCAGCTTCCTCCTTTCCATTCTGTTCTCTGATAATCTTACTGTATCGTTCAGCTTCAGTCCTGTCCACTCTGACATCATTCTGAGATGTTATCCTCCCATCTTTTCCTCTGTCTTTTTCTCCTTCGTCCTCCTTGCACAATAACTTGCATAATTGTCTTGGCAAGCCCTGTTGATCCTGTGACATGCCCATACCATTTCATTTTGGTTTTTGAAAATTTCCAATAGCTCTTCACAGGGCCCAAAGGCTTGTCTAATTTTGTTTCTCACTTCGTCATTCGTGACGTGATCTCTATATGAAATCCACGCAACCTTCAAAAACATCTCATTTCATGTATAGATCCACTGTGAGGGTCCATGACTCACATACATATAAGAACACAGATACAACAAAGGAGCGCATCAGTCTGATCTTTTAACTGACTGAGGTGATTCTATCATTCCAAACTGTCTTCAACCTTGCCATAGCTGTTATTGTCAGCGCATTCCTAGATAGTATTTCCTGGATTTGATCCCTCGACTGTCAAGAGAGCTCATACGTACTTGAATTTATCAACTGTTTCCAGTTTCTGATCACCAATCGTGATATCAGTGCCGATTCCACTGGTGTTGTTGGTCATCAATTTGATCTTCTCTGCACTGATTTCCATACCAAAAGAAGTAGCTGTCCTGTCAGAGTTTGTTACCAAATGAGCTAACTCCTCCTCATTTCCTGCAAAGTCATCGATGCCATCAGTAAGTTCGTTATTGTTTTGCCTCCAATCTGACAGTTCCTTCATAGTCTTCCAGAGCATCTGTCATGATTCTTTCAAGGAAGATGTTGAAGAAAATAGGCGAAAGTAAGCAGCCTTGTTGACTCCCACTGTTGTCCTGAACCAACCTCCTATTTAGTCGTTGAGGCACACTGCGCTGGTGGTCTTGCTGTAACGGCTTTCTATGACTTTGATCAGGTTGGCATTGATGTTGTACAGCTTCATGGTGGACCAAAGGGCTGCATATCACACCCTGTAAAACGCCTTTTTTTTTTCAAAGACATGATAGAGATTTTGTTGGTTGATACTTCTCACATAGTTATCTCAGTTTAAAGATCTGTTCAGTTGTGCTTCGCCCTGAAGCTTGCCTGTTTTTCAGCTATGATTTCCCCTGTCTGCGGCTTCAGTCCGTTTAATATGATCTTTAGCATGACCTTGCTTGGGTGGCATATAAGGCATGACCTCACTAAAGCAAAATATTTATAATTCATTGTTACACTTTCGTTAAATACAAAGAACCAAAGATGCTATACTTGACTGAATGAAAGAGATAGAATAAAAATGTGCAATGAAACAATGTGCAGACAGAAAGAGAGAAGCAATGCTTGCACTGGGAAATAGTAAGAAAATTGTAAAAATTTGACAGTCCGTCAGAGCTAACGCAAAGAGTATTTGAATAGCGAGGCCTTGTGGAAAGGCAAAGCAATCCGAAGTTTTCTGTTTGCAAATGAAATTTTTAAAGAAAACAACAGAGGGATATATTTAACTTCGTAATATAATTTAATGCATCACTCTATCCACCATCTCACTGTTGTGTATAGGTACTGAGCTGAACTGATTATCTTTCCCTTGATTACTGGTCAGTCTCATACTGAGCTGAACTGATTATATTTCCCATGATTACTGGTCAATCTCACTAAACTGAGCTGAATTAATATGTTTTGGTCATACTCTTAGTTTGGTTACTGGTCATTTGCATATACTAAGCTCAACTGACTGTGTTTTGGTCACACTTTTACTTTTGATAAAAGTCATTCGCACTTTGCTGAGGTAAACTGATTATCTTTCTTTTGATTACTGACCAATCGTACTGTATTGAGCATTGGTCATACTCTTACTTTTTGATTCCCAGTCAATTGCATATTTTTGCTAAAAGAAAACGGACTGTGCATAATGCCGGGTGGGGGTTGTTTCATTGAAGATGCAAATGATAAAGTCTTGAAGATAACACGAGTTCATTGTGGCACCCACTTTGCACTCATTACTGTTATCGAACAGCTCTTGATGATTTTGTCTACAATAAGACCCGTAGAACCTAGTGATGACGTGATTTCTGTAAACATGTCTTTAATCCGGTTTAAGCATTATCAGAACACCGAATAAATGTCAGATTATAAATATATTTTAAATAACACAGGCATAATCCGAGATGCATTGTCAGAAAGTCAGATAGTTTATAGTTTAAAAATATTTAAAATTCCGTTACAGATGTTGCCAGAGCGCCAAAAATTGAAAGATAAAAATATAGTTAATCCAAATCAGGTCTTGTCAAAACGCCGAAAACAGACTTGACTGGATGAACAGACTTATCAATGATAAGTACAATTTTGAAAGCTTTGCCAATGCGTATGTCAAATTGCTATATGATGAGAGTTGCATTGTATTGGTAAATATTGTTATAATTATTTTACTACTTGTATTCAGCTTTTTCGAAGGGGCTTTGTTTAGCGCTAACAAGTCTAAGAAATGGTCTCGATTGCACTGTTCTAACTAGTATTGTGAAAACATTAAGAAATAAAGTGTGATTGCATGCTATAATAAATCATTCTCTCTTCGATGATCATACTCTTACATTGTGTAGTTAAATGAATTTCTTCTGTTCTAATTTTATTTTAAATGTTTAAACTCATTGTGTGCGTGTTGTGTGTGCGTGCGTGTGGGCGTGTGCGTGTGTGTGTGTGTGTGTGTGTGCGCGTGCGTGCGTGTGTGTGTGTGTGTGTGTGTGTGTGTGTGTGTGTGTGTGTGTGTGTGTGTGTGTGTGTGTGTGTGTGTGTGTGTGTGTGTGTGTGTGTGTGTGTGTGTGTGTAGAGTGGAGTGGAATGGTAGGAGTCAAAGCATGATGAAACAATGATTAGTTTTATTTAAACATGGGATCATGGAGTTGACGTTTGGGAAATCTCTATGCATATCAAATTCCTTTTGAGTTCAAGCAATAAAATCACGAGAGGATTTTCACTAACATTATATATGTCAACAGTACTAGACAGAATGTTCATTTTAAAAAAAAATAAAATAATCGCTATATGTTTGGGTTAAACAAATAGAATAATCGTTACAAACATAAATTCCTGAACAAGACCCTAAATATTAAAGATATTTAATTTACAATCATCGATTTCCAACGCATTTACACGATACGGAAGGTTGGGGAAATAGCGGAAGAAATAAATGTTTTTTTTTAAGAATAAACTATTTTTAAAGAACATTAAGTCTATCTGATGTTTTCAAAGAATAAGATATTTGTATTTTAGCCTCTGTGTTTTATCCATACAATTGAACTTAAAGCTTGTACACTGCTCTCCTGTCAGCTAGAATAATTAAACTCTGTGTTTTATCCATACAATTGAACTTAAAGCTTGTACACTGCTCTCCTTTTAGCTAGAATAATTAAACTCTGAGTAGAAACAAGTCTGCCACGATAAATAAATGCACTGTAATATTCACTAATTTACTGCTAGCTTTGAATAGGCATTATTATAATTTACTGTATATTTCTAGTGATATTTATTGATTGCTATTTTCAATAGCCCAAGGCCTTGATATTTAGGATGATACTTTGCTTAATATTTTAATTAATTAGTAAAGTGAGGAGATTTAGTTTATAAAAATTAATTAACGTGTGGTTTTTCGTTTAGAAAATGATTCCTAGATAAAACAGCATGTCAAAGATATTCTTGTAGAATTTTCATTTAAAACATCTTAGATCCCACAAACATCTGGAAAGTGGGCAATCTTCAGTCCATGTTTACAGTGCTGTTTGGAACAGATACTATATTTTCATGCAAGTTATTCTAAAATACCATCGTGTGGTGCTTGTGAGTCCACCAAAAGACGCAAAGTGCTGTATGGAGTATATGATATTTTTCATACAAATCAGTCTATAGTGACATAATTTGACAACGAAGGATATCCTCTTAGTGCTTAAAATAGCCCACAGTGTTTTCACATAATGCTAAAGTCGGCACTATATTCCCCATATAAGTAACAAAGAGCACACAGCAATAGTCAACTCTGTGTACAACCCTGAAGACAGAGATGAGTTAATGTATAAATAGATTCGGTTATATAGTTAAATAATTTGATGAGCAATGATGCAAATAAATGAATGAGTAGAATTAGTGTGCTCACGAAGCAAAAAATGCTGGTCAGGTACTGTTTGACAAGGACTCATTCAAACTGTACAAGGCATTCGCATATCGGGCTTTTACTATTTCCTACAAGGTACTGATCATCGCAAATCTTAGAAATACTAACTTTCACCAAAACAAAATACAAATAATTTTAAAGTTTCTTTTTAAGAACGCAGCTGAAAAAGTTATCTTTTTTTTTTCTTTACACTTATTGATAAAACAACAACAAAAAAAAAAAAAAAAGAAAAAAACACGCACTCAGTTACACGCCGAGACTAATATATGAACTTATAAAGCCGTCTTAACTCTTTTTGCTGGCACAACCTGCTCACAGGAATCTACCTAGGCGTGCGAAAGGTTACCCGGGTCAAGTGATGGCCATAGCCTGACCAGCCGCCCCACAAGACGATTCAGCCCTACAGACACGTTAAATGTCAGACAACCCTGGATTCTTTCCAATATTTACGGCTGGAGGTGTACTCAAGATCATCTCTTGTGGGCTGGTGCTCAAGCTATTTTAACTGCCAAATTTTAAATGTATCTATTTCTTTTTCTAAAGCAAAAAGACAAAAACATGTTTTATATGAAAAGAATAAAGAAAGTTGAAGATGAATGTATATAAATGTGTGTATATAAATACACAACACAAACATTTCACCCACATACTAACACGTGCGCACGTGTATTTCGATATATTTTAATAAATGTGTATGTTTTTGTGTATTGACTGTGTAAACATATGTGAAGGTATGTGTGTCTAATAATGATTATTCATTAAGTACAAGTACATTATTATGCTTTGACAAACATTAAGTTTGATACATAATTATTATTATTAACATTGTATCGTAAAGGAGACACAAATAAAGCTTACATCCATCTACATATGAATGATTATAAGATAAACACACACACACACGCACACACACACACACACACACACACATACAGCCAAACAAATACATTCACTCTAATACACAAATACAACCAAACAAATGCATACACTCTCAAACACACACACACACACACACACACACACACACACACACACACACACACACACACACACACACACACTTATATATATATATATATATAATAAATTTTATATAAATATAACATATCTTAATTTTTACATTTAGAAGAGGAGACATAAACTATCTATCTATCTATCTATATATATATAATTTTATACAATCGTACACTACAATTTCTTTCACTCCTCTTCTTTAAAACCTCCTTCCTGTTTCCCCCTTTCTTTCCATAGTTATATATAGATAGATAGATAGATAGATAAATAGATAGATAGATAGATAGATAGATAGATAGATAGATAGATAGATAGATAGATAGATAGATAGATAGATAGATAGCTGGAGGTAATATTGAACGCAACAATGCGTCTTCACAAAAGACAGGCAGGGCGGCAAAGACTTAAGGCAAGCTGTATTTAACTAGACATTAAGACATTATTACGATCGTTGTGTGCATTTTATGATTTTGCCAGCAATATCTAGTCTAGTAAATTTGCACTATACTCAGCATAAATATGCCCACAACCACCTCAGCCATTCCGACACGCATCATCACCTCTAGCAAGAGCGAACAATGCAGGACTTAATTTTATTTTCAAGTAAACGCCACAAAACGAGTAAATGTCCCATATAATGCAAATATAATACATTGCAGTTTTGTCAGTTTATTTTAAAACTTGTATTATTGGGTCTAAATGGGTGAATAAGCCTATTTGTACGGAATGAAATGGTGATATATTTTATTACTGAACATCTAATGCATGCTTTGTGTGCCTGTACAGCGGGTTGACAGCTGACAACGAGATATTACTTGCACAAGTAAACTAATGCTTAAATGTTTGATAATTCAAACTACAGTTAAGAAAAGTAATAAATTAAAATATATTTCACAGATATTTAACAAATATATTGTGTGCGGTATGTGAGTTTGAATTTTCAAACGGGAAATTTACTTTCTTTATAAAATTCGTTTTAGTAAGGTACATCATTCATTTGTTTCCTCACATTGCTTTATCTTTTATTTTCAATTGTTATCACATGCATATTTTAATTAATTTCAATAACCAAATCATGTGCGTGTTGCGCATATACAGTGAATAGACCAAACCTATGAAACTGATTATGGAGTTGACCAAACCCGTGAACAAATATTTGGGGAATAGAGCAAGTCTGTGAACAATGATTTGGGGAATAGAGCAAGTCTGTGAACAATGATTTGGGGAATAGACCAAGCCAGTGAATATTGATTGTAAAAAAGACCAAGTCAATGAACTATAACTGGGATATAGACAAAACGAATGAACAATGAGCGGGGTAATAGACCAAGATCGTGAACACTGATTGTGAAATAGACCAAGCCAATGACCACTGATAGTAGAATAGACCAAGCCATTTGACTGTGAAATAGATCAAGCCAATGAACAGTGAGTGTGGAATAGACCAAGCCAATGACCACTGATAGTAGAATAGACCAAGCCATTTAACAGTGACTGTGAAATAGACCAAGCCAATGAACAGTGACTGTGAAATAGACCAAGCCATTTAACAGTGACTGTGAAATAGACCAAGCCATTTAACAGTGACTGTGAAATAGACCAAGCCAATGAACAGTGAGTGTGGAATAGACCAAGCCAATGAACAGTGATAGTGGAATAGACCAAGGTAATGAACATTGATTGTGAAATAGACCAAGCGCATGTACAATGCATCGGAGTAGATCTAGCTGATAAACGTAACTCGTGTATTGCTGATTCGATCAATTAGACTGTTGTTGTAGAGCGCACCTCTAATAAGGAGAGTTTAATATTGCTATTTGTATCTTAAAAGAAATCCTAAGTCATCCCTCATGGTGTAAGCGTTATTATTTATTTTAAATTCGTGTGAATTAGTTAATGTGCATGGTTTATGTAGATATAAATGTTTTCACTTATTGCAGCAACTTTTAATATATTTCTGTCTTATGATCTGAATTTAATTTATGCAAATTTGCACAATTCCAAAACGACGCACTTCCGTGTGTGTATTCGCGCGCGCGCAGATAACTCACGTCTACCCAGGGTAATAATAGTAGAAAGTGCAGTACAAATAATCCCACAGCATATATGGCAATTAACATAAAGTAACGAGTTTGGATAAGGTTCCTTAAGAACATTAAACTGGAGCTAGCTCATCTCTACGATAATTAGTATTATTAAGATTAATCGGGTTTCGTAATAAGTATGCCTACACCAATAATCTTATCTTGCATAAGAAATAAATACACCTAGTAATTTCATTTGACATCATAATTAAGTGCAATCACTATTCATAGGTACAGTCAATATTTCCGTATGTCAAAGCTCATTGACTTTATATTCTGTTTGTATACGTACAAAAGTGGGCTCATTGACTTTGTATTCTGTTTGTATACGTACAAAAGTGGGCTCATTGATTCTATTTACATGTGTTCAAAAGTGGGCTCTGGGTTCTAGTTTTCATGAGAACTCAGGTGTAATCAGTTTACTCTTTGTACGGCATATCAAGATCAACTCAATTTTTACTTTTACTTTCAAAAAGAAGTGTAATAACCTTTCTCTTTTGCATCAGAACATTAATATAATCTGTTTTCTCTTTTACATCAGAACCCAACAATAATCACTTTTTTCTTTTATATGAGAACAAAAGTATTGTGTGTTTATTGATTTTAGTGTTTATTTTTAGGTGAAAAGGAAAGTGGGCATAACATCAAAACAGATCGATAGAATCGATATTAATTTCCGACGTCAAAACACAAGTGGGTTCAGTATTCTATTATTACATGAACAACAGTGTGGAAATATTACATCCGATGAATAAGCAATCTTTAGTGTATGTCGAAAGCTCAGTATTCTCTTTGTAAGTCAGCAGACACGTCAGAAGACTATTCTAGTTATACGTCAGAAGTTCTGTATTCTCTTTGTAAGTCAGCAGACACTATTACGTCAGAAGACTATTCTAGTTATACGTCAGAAGTTCTGTATTCTCTTTGTTAAGTCAGCAGACACTGTTACGTCAGAAGACTATTCTAGTTATACGTCAGAAGTTATGTATTCTCTTTGTTAAGTCAGCAGACACTGTTACGTCAGAAGACTATTCTAGTTATACGTCAGAAGTTCTGTATTCTCTTTGTTAAGTCAGCAGACACTGTTACGTCAGAAGACTATTCTAGTTATACGTCAGAAATTCTGTATTCTCTTTGTTAAGTCAGCAGGCACTGTTACACCAGAAAACAAGGGTGAACACATCTTGCCTAAGAAAAACACCATGTTCTTTACAATATTGTTGGATTAAACAATTTTAACGCAGCTCTCTCCCAAAGCACGCACGCACACACACACACACACACACACACACACACACACACACACACACACACACACACACACACACACACACACACACACACACACAGCTTTTGAATTATTAACTAATTCCCTTTTTAAAATTACAATAAATGCGATAAGCTAAATGCACAGTTAAATATAAACGCTCTATTTTTAAATTTTATTTTATTATGTTCTTAAAATGCAAAATAACAGTCACACAGAAGTAATAACAACGAAGTAAAACTAACACAGCCCTATATATAAAGAAAATGGGAATAATTATGTCTTCTCATTCTTTAGGTAGAGGCGGTGATTTTAGAAAATTAAATTTCACGGGCAATAGCATATCCAAAGTAATTAAAATAAGTCTTCGTTTCGTTCCAGCAGCCTTTTCTCTCACAATAACAATAAACTCTTTATTTTTCGTTTCGGCTTCACTTGGTCGATCGTTTTTCCTGTTTTTCCATTGTCAGTTTATACCTGCCTTTCTGCTGGTCCACTTCACCATTGCAGTTTTAAAAGTAGTCCTCTTCCCCAAGAGATTTTTCTTCTCTCTTAAAAAAACAAACCAAAAAAACCCCAACTTTATCATTGCTTTCTATCATTTTAGTTCTTTCACGTTTATTTTTTTTATATTTGATTCCCTTTATTTGCTTTCTATCATTTTAGTATGTTATCTTTCCTATCTTTCAGTCTTTATTTCCCATCTTTTCCTATCTTTGTTTACTGTCTGTTTCATTTTGGATATCGCTTTCTTTCTCAGCCTTCTATCATTGTTTTCTATCGTTTTTAATCCTTTTATCATTATTTTCTATCGTTTTTAGAACTGTTATCACTGTTTTCTATCGTTTTTATTCCTTTTATCATTGTTTTCTATCGTTTTTAGAACTTTTATCACTGTTTTCTATCGTTTTTAGTCCTTTTATCATTGTTGTTTCTATTGTTTTTATTCCTTTTATCATATTTTATAGATCTTAGTTCTTTTATCATTGTTTTCTGTTTCTTCTTTATAATGTCTTATCTCTTTCTTCTTTATAATGCCTTCATATATCTTCCTATATTTTCCTTCCTTTTTTCGCCCTTTTCTGTTTGGTCTTATATATCTATTATCTATCTTTTTAGTCTTCCTAAATTTATTTTTTTCACTGTTAGTCTTCGTAAATTTCTTTTCTATCCTTATACCTTTTGTATGTTTTCAATTTTATTAACAATACCTTCTATTTGTTCAGTTTAAAAACCCTTATAGCTTTTGTTGGTTTGTTTTCTATAGTGTTTAGTCTTGTTTCTAAATTCTTTTTGCTTTTCAGGATTATTTTGTATATTTGTATTCCTTTAAATGATTGTTTTCTATTAGTGTGTTCCTTTTATAATTGTTTTCTATTTTTAAATTTATTTCACTGTAGCTTACTATAGTTTTAGTTCATTGTTTTAATTTGTATCGTTTTATTTCATTGCTGTTGTTTATTTTTTTATCGTTTAATTCATTGTTTGCTTAATTTGTATCGATTTATTTCATTGTTTGTTTATTTTTTATCGTTTTATTTCATTGTTTGTTTGTTTTTGTTATCGTTTTAGTTCATTGTTTGTTTCATTTTTATCGTTTAAGTTCATTGTTTGATTATTTTTTAAGGTTTTAGTTCATTGTTTTTTTTTTATTTTTTGCTTATATTCCTAGTTTTGATTGTATTCCCCTCTATGTTTATTTTCTATCATTTTATTATTTATATGATTGCTTTCAACATTTGTGCTTTTTGACAATTGCTTCTGTTTTTTTGCTTTCTTAGAATGTTTAGCCTGTTATTACTTTGTATGAAAGTTGTTTACTTTTTATTTCTTTTGAATTCTTTGTATACTTGTTTGATTACAGTTAATCTTTTATACGTCTTTCCTTTTATATTGCATTTGTGTTTTTCAGAAAACATTATTATTTATATAAAATATAAATTATGTATAAACGAAATGAATGAGTTAGTGCTTATCATTTTATTTATCTTTTTATTTCTTGACACTGCTCACCTAAATGTTTTCTCTTTTTATTTACTTGACACTGCTCACCTAAATGTTTTCTCTTTTTATTTACTTGACACTGCTCACCTAAATGTTTTCTCTTCACAAATAGAATTGTACATCTGATGAAAGGTGTGGGTTTTTGTAACCTTGGTTTCACAAATAAATATAATTGTAATTTACATGAAAGGTGTGTGTGGGGGAGGGGGTTGTAGCCTTCGCTTCACAAATAAATATAATTGTAATTTACATGAAAGGTGTGTGGTTCTTTGTAGCCTTCGCTTCACAAATAAATATAATTGTAATTTACATGAAAGGTGTGTGGTTCTTTGTAGCCTTCGCTTCACAAATAAATATAATTGTAATTTACATGAAAGGTGTGTGGTTCTTTGTAGCCTTCGCTTCACAAATAAATATAATTGTAATTTACATGAAACGTGTGATTTATTTCTTTTACTCGCTCACATTCAATATATGTAACTTAGTTAATATTTTCTTTATTGGCTTTTAAAAAAATAAATATGATATTTTTTCTTTTACATGTTTATGAAATATGTCAGTCTTAGTGTTAAAAGGTATTGCCACTATTTTGTCATCTGTCTTAAGCTCTCGCTCATTCTTGTATCCTCCTCTCTTTTAATATAAAGCATACTGTTTGGGTTTGGCCTAGGTTTTACATCTGTGAGCTGTGAGTGAGAGAGAGAGAGAGAGAGAGAGAGAGAGAGAGAGAGAGAGAGAGAGAGAGAGAGAGGGAGGGAGGGAGGGAGAGAGAGAGGACGGAAAAGTAAGAGAAAAGAAAAATAAAGTCGGATCAGGGTAAGAATAAGGACGATACATTAAAATTAAAACGGAGCGAACACTTTAACTAATTATTTTATTGATTGACTTTTTTATATTAAATATTGGAAGAATGACTCCTTGATAAACTGACTGATATGATGATTTTAATTTGAGGTAGGTTAACTAGATGGGTAAATGATTGATTGCAAAACATAACAGTTGAGAATAGACATGAAATATATGAGAGTAGTAATAGCTTGGTACAATTATTAGATTACCAACAAATAGAAAGGCGAGTGCACTCTTTTTGAACATCAGCTTCTATTATTGGGGAAGATTAAAGCATGAAGCTGTATTACAATTGCCCATACGCTAACCAACAAATATAAAGTATCATTACATCTCTCACATAATAATTTTCAGTATAAAAAATGCGATTAGGCTCGCGTGTGTACAATTTACAAGTCAAAATAATAAAAACACGAATTATATGCGTGTGATGTTTTGTTGTAATATCTACTTGCTTCCCCGCAACCAAAATCTAAATTCAGTATCAAGTAGTTAATATAACAAATTAATAATTTAATTCTTTCTTGTTATTTTAACTGTACAAACAATTTGACTGTAATTGTGAGCGATTATTCGACTACTTTATGAAGCTGCCTTTCGTAAAGTTGTAAGTATGGATTATAGAATTGTTTATCCATCTTGATAGCTGTCCTCTCTCTCACTTACTCACTCACTCACTCACTTTGCCTATCTATCTTAGTGGGTTTTTTGTTTTGATTTCTTACTGCTTTGCTATATCCTTTTATCTATCGTATTTTCTCTTTCTATTTGTATATTTCTAATTTATTTTGTTTATTTATTATCTTTAATAACATGTGGACAGAATAATACATTCTGTTTTAAATTGAATATTGAAAGAAAAAGGTATATGGGTCATAAGAGAACTTGTCAAGATGTCACGTGCTATAATATTTTCTCTTTCGTTTACAAACAATTGAAGTCACTATAACACTCATAAAATGTCCATTTGATTTCGTTTACAAACAATTGAAGTCACTATAACACTCATAAAATGTCCATTTGATTTCAAATTTCAAACTAATTAGAAGTCCTATACTTCTTAGAGCCAACAAAATTTAGCCAATTATTTCATAGATTCCAGAATTGTGGTCAAATCAGCAGCACTTCTTTACCTCGGGAAATACTGATATTAATCAAACTAACAGCATTTCTTCACTCTTGAAAGCACTGGATATTAGTCATATCACTTGCATTGTTTAATCCTGAGTGAAAGTGCTATTACTCAAACCACTTTCAATTATTGCTGGGTGAAAGGAATATTAGTCAATCTACTTGCAATTACTCAGGAGAGTACGGGATATCTGTTATACCACTTTCACTTACTCAGGAGAGTACGGGATATTTGTTATACCACTTTGACTTACTCAGGAGAGTACGGGATATTTGTTATACCACTTTGACTTACTCAGGAGAGTACGGGATATTTGTTATACCACTTTGACTTCCTCAGGAGAGTACGGGATATTAGTAATGCCACTTGCAATTCCTCTGGATATCACAGGATATTAATCATACCACTGGCAATTACTCAGCAGAGCACGGGATATCAGTCATACCAGTTGCAGTTAATCTGGAGAACACAAAATATTAGTCATCCCACTCGCATTTACTTTGGATTGCACGGGATATTAGTCATTCCACTTGCATTATTTACTCCCGAGACCACGGGATATTAGTCTTTTCACTTGCATTCTTTACTCCTGACTGTAAGTGATATTAGTCAAACCACTTGCAATTACTCCCAAGTGCAAGGGATATTAGTCATACCACTTGCGGTTACTTTGGTGAGCATGGAATATTTTACATAGCACTTGCATTATTTACTCTAAGTGCAAGTGCAAGCGATATTAGTCACACAACACTTGAAATTACTCAGGATAGCACGGGATATTAGTCACACTACTTGCATTATTTACTCCCGAGAGCACGGAATGTTAGTCACTTAAAGTGCACTTCCATACTCCTTTGAGCCTGAAGTATTAATCGTACTAAATGCAATTTTTCATTTCTTAACGTATGGGCTATTACTTTTAATTTAGTATTAAAATGATACTTCTACTCAGAGTAGGAGTAATTAATCCTATTAGATGCACTTCCTGGCTTCTTATAGCACGGGATATCGTGCGATCTGTGTCTTCTTTTCTCCTTATTGTACTGGACGATACACATATTTCATAACTTAAAAGCCTACAGTGAAGTGCCTAATGATGCACACACATGAAATAAATGAAAGAGTAAAGTTTCAGAAAATTTAATCGTTTTATGGAGTATCAGAATGTTTACACCATTTTTCATTGTTCTTTGCTCTTTCATTTATACTGCACACTGCGCTTTCAGTTTACCACTTTACCGTATCATTAACTATCTACTGTTTAGCTTTCTCTTTACTTGGCTGTCTGTTAAATTACAGGTTGTTGGTTTTGTTACTTGGCTCTGTGTTAAATTACAGGTTGTTGGTTTTGTTACTTGGCTGTCTGTTAAATTACAGGTTGTTGATTTTGTTACTTGGCTGTTCTGATCTGTTCCAGTTACAACCTCTTTGCCATTTAATTCATAGACCTTTGCTTTTCAATTGTCACGTTCCTTTCTTGTAAACTTTCATTTGCCTTGAACGTGGATAGATCTTTGACAAAATTATATTTGTCAATATTTCACTCTGCCCCTCTCTTTTGAATGTAAATAATTCTTTCCTGTAAATTTTACACTTTGATTAACTCTGTGCACAGCTCTTTTATTTTCCATTATTTCCATTACATTCTGCTGTAAGTTTAAACTATTGCTATGCTGCATGCTGATGAATGCTTTTCCATTTACAATGTTGCTCATTGTTTCTTCCTTTAGTATTCAGTGTACTCTATATAAATGCAATGTTTCTCCATTTGCATTGGTGCTTCATATATTTTACACTGCTCAGTGCTTTTCGTTTACATTGGTGATAATTTACAATTTGCCTAGACCTGTTTTCTTTTACATTTCAAGTTTCCACTTTGCCTAATGATGTTTAATTTACAATATTGTTTACACTTTGTCTATTGCTGTTTCCAATTACAGTATTCTTTACACTTTGTCTATTGCTGCTTCCAATTACAGTATTCTTTACACTTTGTCTATTGCTGTTTCCATTTACAATGTTGTTTATACTATGTCTATTGTTGTTTCCATTTACAGTGTTGTTTACACTTCAGGATGTTATATACTGTCTTCATTTTATACACACACACACACACACACACACACACACACACACACACACACACACACACACACACACACACACACACACACACACATGCATATATATATATAAAGTACAGTGCATTTCCATTTAGAGCCTTATTTACTTTAACTTTGAACAGCTTAGTATTTATTGGTGCTGTTTTAACTTTTCGCTGTTCTGTGTTTATTCAATGTCGTCTTTGTGTGTGTGTGTGTGTGTGTGTGTGTGTGTGTGTGTGTGTGTGTGTGTGTGTGTGTGTGTGTATGTTCGCCATTTTAATGTGTCCATTGATTTTCATTGTTGCGTGTTCTTTTTTCTTGTTGCAATTTTAATGTGTCCATTGATTTTCAATCAAAACGACTATGATATTTCATTCCTATTTTTATTTTTTAAAGTGCTGTCTGTTTTCTTCAGTGTACATCGCATACTTGAAATTCGTAACGCGTTCTTTTCATTTATATTAATTAATAAATTAAAACTGCATGCAGAGACGTTTATAAGCGTTTCGTATTGATCGAAATCTCTCAGGGCTTTACACTCCTGAACCCCGAGCCACGAGGTGGGTGTGAAGGTTGAAAAACTCAAACTACTTTTATCGACAAGATGGGATTGAATTCCAATTAACTGCATGCAATGCCAGCGCCTAGACCTTGTAACCACCCTTCTCTCCAATACTTTTGTTTTGTTCTTTTATATTAAACAGCTATTTGCTTTTAACAGCTGAATATTACCTTTGCTTCGGTCTTCAGTTTACACAATAGTTTAAGTTACTATTCAAGTTGCATACCAGTTTAAACGAAACATTACATATTGAATTTATAATTTTATTCTAATCAACATGTATTTTGTCAGCATCACAAAATCCCGGGTTGCCAAGGGGCTATCTCTTGCTCATTTGTATAAGCAGTGGATTTTATATTGATATAATGTCCAGTGTGGCGTGATTTTCTGGTATTTTAGTGTTCCATATAAGTATGAACATTGGCAATCCTAAATTAATTTAGTCGTGCTGCAGTCACCACCTTTTACAGTCATTTTAAGAATACTTGAGAGTCGTGTTCATCTGTTTTCTCTATGTACTTGTTAGAAGGGTTCATATACTATGTCTGCTGTTTTAGTATTCCTGATTATGAAACACATTTTCGTGACAAGCAAGTAACTTGTTAATTGTGACATACGAGTAACGTAGTTTGTGGGTATTTGTTACAAGAGAGAACTTTGATAGTCCTTTACAATTGTGGGTATTTGTTACTAGAGAGAACTTTGATAGTCCTTTACAACTGTGGGTATTTGTTACAAGAGAGAACTTTTATAGTCCTTTACAATTGTGGGTATTTGTAACAAGAGAGTACTTTGATAGTCCTTTACAATTGTGGGTATTTGTTACTAGAGAGAACTTTGATAGTCCTTTACAATTGTGGGTATTTGTTACAAGAGAGTACTTTCATAGTCCTTTACAATTGTGGGTATTTGTTACAAGAGAGAACTTTGATAGTCTTTACAATTTTTCTGACTTAAATACTATTCCATTCTGTTCTGATATTCTAGTGTAAATATTTTCTATTTGCACTAAGGTTCAGTTTATTTTTACTCTTCAGCATGTTTATTTTGCATTTGATTTTACGTTACTGTCCTGTTTGGTTTTACGGTTGTATTTGTGCATTTGTCATCTGGAGAATAATGGTTACTTACAAATATATTTTCATCCTTATGCGTACGGTGAAGAGAGCGAAATATTACTGTGTATATTGATTTCCATTGTTCTTAATATTGTGCACATATTTTCTATAAATAATATTATTTTCTATAAATACTAGGAATATGTGTCAGGAGTGTGCTCGATTTCAATCATAATGAGATTATTTTGTATCAATAGTAAAGTTAGTAATAATGAAAAGTACGCTTGTTTTCTTATATCTACTTCCCATCAATAAATAACTGTCGGTCGCTTTTATACTTCCCTCTGAATACCATTAGTAATGTAAAACATGACATATACTTTACATCAGTAACACGAACTTGATACGTCTAAAATCATACACAACATTCTTTCCAATCCATTTCAGCCGCATAAACAATAGTGATGTCGAAAATTTTAAATTTAAAATATGCACAAGCACTGAACAAATATTCTTTAATGACTTTATAAAATAAATCACATTTGCAGAATTCCACTCCAGCGAGAGAATCTATACAGTATGCTTGAAAAGGATTACTTTGAAAAATGTTATGTCCTGAAAATATTCTAATCTGTAAGGAACTGGCAGTTGTGTTACAGATAGTATTGTTGAACATCAGATCATGAGTGGCTAGGAAACATATCTGTTAAGATGATATCACTTTATACACAATGGTGAGTGGCTAGGAAACATATCTGCTCAGTTATCAAATATAATTGTACATATAAGAAAACGAGTAATTGGTAAGCACAATTTCTATGATCTCTTACAATATTTGAAATACAGGTTCTAAATGCCGTGCATCGTGTCTCTTATGATGGAGACTAATACCTAACAGTCAGGCAGACGTATGTTTATTAGTAAATACGAGATATAGTAAAAAAATGACTGCTCTTAAAGGTACTAGTACTGCATAATCCTATAAAACGTGTCAACACTTCAAGAGGCGCTTTGTGTGGAGTCTTGTGTATTGTTACAGTGAATATTGAAGTGTACTACAAGACAATAAACAATAACCTGAATGACTCCCTTCCTCTCTCATAATGATTTCGAGAAGGGGAGTAAAAATTATCCATAGCAATGTGTATTATTGTGAATACTGTAATGAACTTTATTGCAAGCAAACAGTAAACAAGAAAATGTTGTATTACTGTCATGATCTTTTATCCTAGCAAATAGTAAAGAAGAAAATATTGTATTACTGTCATGATCTTTTATCCTAGCAAATAGTAAACAAGAGAAAGTTTTCGGCACCATGAAGAACGGTACTGTCTATAATTAGCATTACTACTATATAAATACTCGCAGGAAACATTAGTTCAGTATACTTAGTATTACTACTATATAAATACTCGCAAGTAACATTAGTTCAGTATACTTAGCATTGCTACTATATAAATATCGCAGGAAACAATAGGTCAGTATAATTCTTCTAGAATATTTGGAGACATAAATAATGAAAATGTTCTCTTTGGTGAATATTATTATCAACTATAAAACAATAAGCATTAACCAGAATACTCCGTTTTTAAAGTGAATTTTGTTACATTGATCCAAAGGCAATCAAAATGCATGGGAATGGTTTCAAATTGCATATGATTTCATTTACTCTCGCTCTCTTTCTCCTTCTCTCTCGTCAATAACCAGAAGAAATGTTATTACGCTATAAAAGAAACATGTAAAACGTACGTAAATAAAACGTTAAGTGAAATGCTTTATTACAGTCAAAACTGTTTAGCCAAAGAAAAATGCCCTCTTAACAACGCATACATTTCTAGTCTCTAAAGGATTACTCGACTAGCAGAAGAATAACATATAACAGTAAATATATTGCTGTATATGATCAAGTAAACGATAGCCAAAAAGAATGTTCACTTACAGAGAATACTAAACAATGTCAATCAAAGGACTGGTGTTTGTATTCCTCAAAAATAAATCTTCTCTGGCCACATGCTTATGACAGCTAAGGGCGATGGTAGACAGCATTATAATCGCGATGTCGTCTCCAGATGCAATTATTTTTGACTAATATCCATTGTTTGTCGGTTTTTTTCTTTCTCTAGTTAACTGCCCTCTATGGCTTATTTCAGATTTGTCTTTTTCGACATATATTTTATTTGCTCACTTAAATTAAGCTGTGAAAGAACGCTGGACTATGACAATTGGTACCAGAAATGTCAGCCACAATTTGAACTACGATACGTAATATTAAAAATGTCGACCACAGATTAGAGTACGATACATAATTCTAGAAATGTCAGCCATAGTTTGGATTACGATAAGTAAAACTAGAAATGTCAAGGTTACTATAATAAAGTAATACCAAAAAGTAAAAGGACACAATGCTGGTTATGATAACAGATACCAGAAATAAGTGACACCCAAGACAGACTATGATAAGTTGTACCTAAAATAAGAGATCACCATCGCGGGTTATAACTAATAGCAAAAGAGAAGTACAAGGTGGACTATGATCAGTACTGCCATAAATAAGTGAGGTACAAGGTGGACTATGATCAGTACTGCCATAAATAAATGAGGTACAAGGTGGACTATGATCAGTATTGCCATTAAATAAGTGAGGTATAATGCGGATTACAATAAATATTGCGATAAATAAGATAGTCACAACGTGGACTACGATAACTAATGCCATAAATAAGAGAGGTACAAGGTGGACTAACATCATTAATACCATAAATAAGAGAGGTACACGGTGGACTATGATAAACAATACCATCAATAAGAGAAGCACAAGTGTAATATAATAAATAATGCTATAAGACGGAGTATGATAAATAATGTCATAACAAAAATCACAATGTGGACTATGATAAGCAATACCATGAATAAGAGAGGCACAAGAGATCTTGAACTTAGATCTGTCTTCTTTTATGTTCATATTATTCCTCCTGACATATGGAAAATAGAGAGGTATTAACAATTACATATACATTTCATACATCGAAATTACTTAACATTTCCGAAATTCATCTAATTAGTATTAGGATGAAATTCCTTTTACAATTCTGGTTGAATCTTTAACATTCAATTTAAAATGAGGCACTATCGCTATCGTTGATTTAATCGCTTAAAACTTTATGGGCTTTATCTACTACTACTACTTCAACACCACATTATTTAACATTCTTTAATAAGCAAAAATGTGCAAACAAGCTGAGGTACATTCCTAAAAGTAACTCTTTAAACATTATTTTGTGAGCCACTAATCAAAAGTAATTCTTTAAACATTATTTTGTGAGTTAATAATCAAAAGTAATTCTTTAAACACTATTTTGTAAGTCACTAATCAAAAGATGTGGCTTAAGTTAAGATTACTAATGTTTTGTTTTCATGAAAAGCAACCTCCATCACAATGGCTAGTATGTCTGTCACTGAGTATATATATATATAAGATATACACATTAATCTGTCTGTCTTACTCTATAATCTCTCACTCTCCATATATATATGTGTGTGTGTGTGTGTGTGTGTGTGTGTGTGTGTGTGTGTGTGTGTGTGTGTGTGTGTGTGTGTGTGTATGTGTGTGTGTGTGTGTGTGTGTGTGTGTGTGTATGTGTGTGTGTGTGTGTGTGTGTGTGTAAAATCGTTGAATCTTATTTAAGTATAAGAAAAGACTCAAATAGAACTAAAAACAAGCTCGTAAACTAATACACATGTACTAGTAACTATAATGGAAAATTAACGTCATGTAAATAAGTACCGGAAGTAGAAAGACAGTATGGTTTAAAATGAGAATAAGAAACCCTAGGAACGAAAAGGAGAGTAGTGAAATGTAAATCTAGTAGCTTCTGTTGATCAGATTACAAACGAATTCACTGATAGAAGCAAGTTAATTCCTTCATACAGACGAAGAAGAAATTAGTGTTCAATAAAATTTCAAGTAAAATTAAAATACAAAGTGCATGACAAATAAAAAGTTATTAGCTCGTTCCCTAATGAATACCGTCACAACAAAAGTAAGTAAATTACCTTACGAAGTATATTATCTCTCTTCACGTGTCCACCTAATATTCATTCGATGTTTGTATTTTGTGCTGATTTCTTTAAAATTTGAACTAATTTCTGAAGTCGCTTGAACTCATCTATAAGATTTTATCTATTTTTCTTTCAGAAAGGGTTTTAATCGTTTTAGCAACATTTTGTGTTGCCTAGTTCGCCAAACAGAACAGGTACTAATAGCTTGGACTCAGAATAAATGAAAGAACAGATTAAAGTTACCAAAGTCACAAGCTGGAATTCTTCGCTTAGAGTCTAAAGGCAAGACAAGATTTCTGTCAGGAAATTCCAAACACAGCTAGAAGGCGGCATGGGCGTGGTTAAGCGACATGTAGCCCCACCCCATGCGCGTGACCTATTGCCTTTCGCGAATGTCGTCTGCTAGTTCGCTGCAGACCGGCTTGTATCGTCTAGTGCTGTCCGTTTTCCCGCCGGTAGGACGCGCTGGCGATCAAACCGTCTGACAGACCGACACAGTGCATAAGGGGATTGTGAGTGAATATTACTGAACAGGTCAAACGCTCCAACATTCTGTCGGATTTGTAATCTTTCGCCATTTTTAGTCTAGGTTTCCAAAGAATTACGAAAAGCAGTGTGAATCAGATTTCACAGCAATCCTGTTTCCAGCGTCCTCTGCTACTCGACACGATCGCTCATCTCATGCTAGGACTAGCGGTAAGTTTCAGCCTTTTTATAATTTCTTTCGTTTCATTGCCGGCTACAAAATTTTACACCGGCCACAACCTGCGCTTTTGTGCATTTCTGCATTTTTCACGAAACTAATAAGAGCGCTGGAAGACCTGACTATGGAATTACTAATCCCTCGTTCTTCCACATCGGAACATTGAGCGTTTCTGGTCTGTTTATAGGAGCACGGGGCACTTCAGTAAATACTCGTTTCGATTTTTGACATTCATATTCTCACACTTGCCGAGTATGTTTATTCCTGCTTGGTATTTGCGCTCGTCCCCGGTAAGGAGTGAACATAGGAAGAGGTTTTGTTTCCCTCCACGTAGCGATCATGGCGGTGTGAATTTGTAGACCAGAGGAGATGCAAAGTTGTTTTTTAATTGGTGCTTCGCATTTGTTTTACTAACTGACATATTCTTTGGAATGTAATAGTCTTTCGCATTCCAGTCGTAAACACTCAATTGTGACGCGTAGCCATTGCAAACTGAATGTAAAGTCAGCTTTAATAGTTGTTTGGAAAAGCCAGGCTATTTACTGCAGGACTCGTGTTACGGACAACACGACATGAAAAAGCTAGTTACGGAGTTTTCATGAATTGCCTGCCGTCTAATTTTATTTCACCATTCCAAGACCGTTAACTACGAACATGATATATTTGTTGATGAGGAATTAAAACAGATTTTTTACGAAGATCGTTGCATGCAGTAAACACATCATGTTTATGTGTTTGTTTTTCTTGGAATACACCCCCTGAATCTGTCTAGTCCACACGTATGACTGGGGCTCATTATGGCAGCCTTTTAACGTTATTATTATGATGATTTTAAAAAATAACTCTCATTCACTGTATAGTTTTGTGCTTAATTATTATAATATTATTAAAAATAATATTTACTACTCAGTATTGCAAATAATAATAATAATAATAATAATAATGTTACTTTTATCAGAACAGTTAAATGAATTCAGCTGCTGTGCTGTACTGCTGTCATTCTTATGTAGCAGTTGGCCTTTGCGTCACGATTACATCCATTAAGTACTGACAGTTTCAAATATTTCAGGCATCATAAAAGTTTCAATGTTGACGTTAAGTGTATTGTTTCCATTTTCTCTTTATTCAGTTAAATACTTGCTACTCGTGTATCATTCCAATAATTAGAACAGTTCTTGAATTAAGTCTCCTTCATAATGTCACATGGGAGTGCATATGCTTTATTAAAACACAGGTTATAAATTGTACACTATACGAAGTGTCGTGTATTGATGACATCTTGGGTTAAATAGACGCATTTCAGTGTTTATTTGTTATATTGAGTTAAATTCTAGAACATAAACACAGTTAGGTATTTACTTTTTATATATTGAGTTAAACACTTGTTTGTATATACTACATCTTGGATTACATTCTAAAACATAAACACAGTTAGGTATTTACTTTTTATATATTGAGTTAAACACTTGTTTGTATATACTACATCTTGGATTACATTCTAAAACATAAACACATTTTCAAGATGTCGAGTTATAGATCTTAAACACATCTAGGTGTGTACTTCTACATATTAGGTTAACTTGTAAATAATGAACTCAGCTTCGTGAGTATGTAGTACAAGATCCGTTAAAATTATAATAAAAATAATTAGAAAAATTATTATAAAAAAGTAATAAAACTATAAATGTCAACTGAAAGTTTGAGTTAACATCTAGAATCAGAGAATATAGGGAAATAAAAACCTCATTCAAGTGTGTATAATATCAAAATTGATTAAATTCTAGAGCATAAAGAAAATTAAATGAGTACATTTAGGAATGTTCTTACTAATCTCGTTTAAATTTTGGATCATAAAGAAAAATAACCATCACAATCAAGTCTGCATTTTATGTTGCTTGTGTTTAAATAGATGTAATTATCTCATTTACTAAACCTTGGGTTAAAATCTGATAGTAAAAAACAGCTAGCCGTACTTACTACCAATTGCGCTATAGTCTAGAGTATAAAAACGTTTATATGTGTATTTACTAAAACATGGTTAAAATCTAGAGTATAAATACATTTAGATGTGTATTTACTAAAACATGGTTAAAATCTAGAGTATAAATACATTTAGATGTGTATTTACTAAAACATGGTTAAAATTTCGAACATATATACATTTTAGTGTGTATTTACTAAAACCTGGGTTAAAGACTAGAGCGTAAATACATCTAGGTGTTCATTTACTAAAAGTTTGGAAAAAATCTAGATCATTCAGTACATTTAGGTGTGTATTAAAACTAGGGTTAAAATAGAAATAATTCTGTCAGGAGTGGTAATTTACTAAAATTCGGTTCAAATCTAGATCAAGGAAAGTACGCACCACATTTAGGGCTGTATTTTCTCCAGATTCTGTTAATATTTCCATGATCAAAGAAAGTTACTATCGGTTATATGTATAATTATATAAGACTTATAAAATAAGGTAATAACTGAAATTAGGTTGAATATTTGTAATAAATCATTTGCATTTGTTTCATCTGTCTTGATTTTCTTGTTATCTCTGCTAGTGTACTTAACTAATGTTTTATCCATGGATACCTAATATTGGCTTGTCGCATGCTAAAGTACACTATAAAAGCTGAAAGACTTAAGCCATGAAAACATATACTTTCGTGAAAGTCGATCCCTTTCACCCGTAACGACTTGATCTTGCAACAGACAATAAAAAATGCGAGTGACAACAACCCAAACTGAACAATTACACAACACTGCACTTAGCTGCCATGTATTTAGGGATTACATTTTCTTACTGCTTTATAAATAAACTTGAAAACTGTGGGACTTACTTGTTTTTGCTCTAACATGATTTAAAACTGTGGGACTTACTTGTTTTTGCTCGAACACGATTTAAAACTTGAAAGCGATGGGACTTACTTGTTTTTGCTCTAACATGATTTAAAAATTGAAAGCAATGGGACTTACTTGTTTTTGCTTTAACATGATTTATAACTATGGGACTTACTTGTTTTTGCTCTAACATGATTTAAAACAATGGGACTTACTTGTTTTTGCTCTAACATGATTTAAAACTGTGGAACACTTGTTTTTGCTCTAACATGATTTATAACTATGGGACTTACTTGTTTTTGCTCTGACATGATTTATAACTATGGGACTTACTTGTTTTTGCTCTAACATGATTTAAAACAATGGGACTTACTTGTTTTTACTCTAACGTGATTTAAAACTGTGGGACACTTGTTTTTGCTCTAACATGATTTAAAACAATGGGACTTGTTTTTACTCTAACATGATTTAAAACAATGGGACTTACTTGTTTTTACTCTAACATGATTTAAAACTGTGGGACACTTGTTTTTGCTCTAACATGATTTAAAACTTGAGGATTAGAATGATCGAGGACGAAGATAAAGTTAAATATTTCTTCGTTCTACTATCTTCCATCTACTGTTTATACTAATAAATGTATTACAGTATTTGACCTAATAAATGTATTACAGCATTTGACCCTTATTAATCATCAATAGATTTTGTCACGAAAATTTAAAGATGGATTTCTTATAGATTTTACTTAAGTTGTATAAAAATAGGTTTATTTTACTTCTGCATGTAAAATCATATAGATAGATAGATGGATAGATAGATAGATAGATAGATAGATAGATAGATAGATAGATAGATAGATAGATAGATAGATAGATAGATAGATAGATAGATAGATAGATAGATAGATAGATAGATAGATAGATAGATAGATAGATAGATTAAACTGTATTTTGAATAATTAATGCAAAAAAAGTATACAGTTTAGTAATATGGTGATTTAATATTTTATATAACCATCAAAAATACAGTCTCGTATCGCCAGATTGATGTCAGGTATATCGTTGGTTTGTTTTAATCATCTAATTATTTTTATTGTATTTCAATACTTTTATGTTCTATCATATTAATGAAAAGTGTGCATTTCTGAGATAAAAGAAATTAAACAATAATATTTTATTATAATGTAGATATAAAAAGTGTGTGTAATATCGGGATGTATAAACGAGTAAACAATTCAGCGAACTTAAAAACTAATTACTAAATCCTATTTAGTGCTGCCGTTAAAGGACAAAAATAACGTGTTAAATGTTTTGAAGTAAACAGACGCATTTTATTGTTTCCTTCTTAACATAAACAACACTGAACGTGTGTGTGTGTGTGTGTGTGTGTGTGTGCGTGCGTGCGTGCGTGCGTGCGTGCGCGTGTTTAGTATAACAATGCCATAATAATAATAATAATAAATAGATTACTACTACTACTACTACAAATAATAATAGAAATAACAAGGAGAAGAAGAAGAGAAGAGAAAGAAAACACTTTGTAAAACAAATGTAATATGTCAAATTATTATTAATTAGTTATAATAAACTGACTACATAATATATTATTATCCTTATCATGATCATCTTTATTATATCATCATCGTTACCATCATCTTTTCTCTTCGCTGACTTATTGTTATTGGTCTTCTTCCCTTAATTCTTGGGCCACATCATATTAACTTGCAGACATTTAACATTGCACTCTGTGTTACATCCACTTCATATTAACTTGCAGTCATTTGACATTGCACTCTGTGTTACATCCACTTCATATTAACTTGCAGACATTTGACTCTGTGTTACATCCATTTCATATTAACTTGCAGTCATTTGACATTGCACTCTGTGTTACACCCACTTCATGTTCCGTCTTTACTGATGATACAATAGCTCAGAGAACCAATCACAACATCAACACAATCAATGCGTCCGTTAAAAAATTGGTGAAAGAGCTAGAAGAAGAATGTGATAGTAAGTGGCACAAGTGTTCACTTATCAAAGACAGTATTAATCGTAACACACTAACACATAAAAAAATTCTCTGTTTCAACATTTCTTAGCAAATTTCTAATAACAAAATCATTACGCAAGTTTACCAGTATAAAACTTTGTGAGTTCTAATTGACCATAATCTACTGATGCTTCCTGGGGTCCTACATTTAATCAAATAGCTGTCCAAATATTCTTTCAAACTAACTAATTTAAACACTGAGTTAATGAACATTTCAGAAATGTGTATTGTTATGCATATATACACGCCACCTAAGTTCGATTCTTTATATCATGTTCATAAGCGAGTTATAGCATTTCTCTCAGCAAGGCTACCGCACATCAGCGAACTCTTCTCTACTTCATTTGGAAAATTACACCCAGCCCCACTCCTGTCACTCTGCACACCTTAACTCTTATTAAAATACCACATTATTTTAAACTCTGCACACCTTAACTCTTATTAAAATACCACATTATTTTAAATTCTTCTTTGGGCTTTAAGTAAGGATGGCAGACTTTCCAATAGATTGATATTTTGAAAGCAAGGCTTTATACTGTGTGGCATTCTCTCGCAAACATAGAACGAGAAACACTTGATTTTGTACTTAAGACGATAATTATTTGTAAACTTTAAAAATTTTTTGGTTGCTGTATTTAAATTATGTTGCATCAAATGTATTCGCAAATTTGTGTACTTGCAAAAATGTCATGAAAAAATGTATTATTACATTATATGTTAGTTATTATCACTATGTACATTTAAACACTGACTTACTAATAATGCATTCAAACATTAGAACATTTTTAGTTCCTTGACAGTTTGTCGTCTGTTTTCTTTTGTCATAATTAATTTGTTGATGTTATTGATATTGTTGTTGTTTTATATGTCTAGACTAGTAGTAGTAGTAGCAGTATTTGAGTAAGGACAAACGATTTAATTTTCACAGTTTGGGAAATAGCTATTCTTTTTATTGAATAATTATTTGTTTGTTCTTCTTATTGAATAATTATTTGTTTGTTCTTCTTATTGAATAATTATTTGTTGGTTCTTCTTATTGAATAATTATTTGTTTGTTCTTCTTTTGAATAATTATTTGTTTGTTCTTCTTATTGAATAATTATTTGTTTGTTCTTCTTATTGAATAATTATTTGTTTGTTCTTCTTTTGAATAATTATTTGTTTGTTCTTCTTATTGAATAATTATTTGTTTGTTCTTCTTATTGAATAATTATTTGTTTGTTCTTCTTATTGAATAATTATTAATAAATTAACAAATATAGGCTATTAACATTGCTTCGAAATTTAGGTCTCGGCACTTTTCGTACCTAAGAACGCAGTTTGTTTTTTTTGTCTGATGTATTCCATGTACATTAAACGGAGACCTGCCGTATTACCTAAGAACGTAGTTTGTTTTTGTGTCTGATGTATTCCATGTACATTAAACGGAGACCTGCCGTATTACCTAAGAACGTAGTTTGTGTTTTTGTCTGATGATTCCATGTACATTAAACGGAGACCTGCCGTATTACCTAAGAACGTAGTTATTTTGATCTGATGTATTCCATGTACATTAAACGGAGACCTGCCATATTACGTAAGAACGTAGTTATTTTGATCTGATGTATTCCATGTACATTAAACGGAGACCTGCCGTATTACCTAAGAACGTAGTTATTTTGATCTGATGTATTCCATGTACATTAAACGGAGACCTGCCATATTACGTAAGAACGTAGTTTTTTTTTTGTCTGATGTATTCCATGTACATTAAACGGAGACCTGCCATATTACGTAAGAACGTAGTTTTTTTTTTGTCTGATGTATTCCATGTACATTAAACGGAGACCTGCCATATTACGTAAGAACGTAGTTTTTTTTTTGTCTGATGTATTCCATGTACATTAAACGGAGACCTGCCATATTACGTAAGAACGTAGTTTTTTTTTTTGTCTGATGTATTCCATGAACATTAAACGGAGACCTGCCGTATTACCTAAGAACGTAGTTATTTTGATCTGATGTATTCCATGAACATTAAACGGAGACCTGCCTATTACTTTAAGAATATGCTTGATACTCTTGCATGCTATTTCTATATATTTTCTTATAAGTTTTGCTATCTTAAGAGTTTATGTAAACATTTCGTAGAAATTATTAGTCATGTTTAATTATAATTTTTACACAAAAATGTAACATTTTGTATATTGTTAGATAGACTGCTGTGTGTATAATTTATTTTTCAAGAGTTTCTTAAAATTGTTTGTGTTTGGAAAACTTTATTCCATTTGCGTTTAAGTAATATGCTTCAGAGTCTAACTATAATAATCGCTTTAAGCTGTAAAAATATCACATTTTAAAAGTGTAATTCCTTCGTTTGTTATCGCTGTGATATTTTGGGTCACAAGCAGTAAAATTGAATATACTTATGACAAAGGAATAGTTTATTTGGAATCATTTGATTTGTGTCAATTGTAATATTTACTCTGAAGAAACACATTTTCTTTTAATAACAAGCAAATTGGAATGGACATTGGATGATACAGTCTTTGAAAAGACATTTCATCATTACTTTGTAATTTGTGTCTAATATTAATATTTTTTTTAAAAGATGTGTCGTACGAAACATAATTATCAATATGAGCAAACGTCAGTACGTCTTTGTGGTTATGTGTTATGAGAAAAGAATACGATGCATGGATAACGGGCAGCGGTTACATTTCTGCGTCATACTCTTCGTTGAACAGGACGATTATGATTGTAAGACTATACATTATATGAATCAATGTAGACGTTTTAAGACTTTGCAAGTGCAAATATGATCACAGAAAATAATGCATGCACCTGAACAGAGTCTGTATTTTGAGAAATCAAGAATCCTATCTTATAACAACCAGCAGTTTCACATATATCATTCCATGACGCGATTCCCATAATCATAAACATAATTCACACAATATGTTTGTAAATAATCATAATTAAATGATTGCTATCAGTCCTAACCTAATCTAGTACATATTTACTAGATTCATTTTTATGTTTAAGCGATGACATTCAAATAACATTTATTTCCTCCCGTTTGTCAGTACTCTTCTGAATATTTTCGTTCTAAATAAGCACTAACTTTTTTCGTTCTAAATAGTCTTTCTTCTAAATAAATACTAACAATTACAGGTATAAATTATTTCTGTTTTAAAGAAACACTAACAATTTCCTTTATAAATGACCCTTGTTCTAAAGAAGCACTAACTTTTTTCCTTCATAAATATCTTTGTTCTAAATAAACACTAACAATTTCATGTATACATAAACACTGTTTCTAAGCACTAACATTTTCCTTTATAAATAGTCTTTGTTCTAAAGAAACACTAACTTTTTTCTTAATAAATAGTCCTTGTTCTAAAGAAACACTAACTTTTTCCCTTTATAAATAGTCTTTGTTCTAAAAAAACACAAATATTTTACTTTATAAAATTTAAATAGTCTTTGTTCTAAAGAAACAATAACATTTTCCTTTATAAATAGACTTTATTCTAAAGAATCAATAACTTTTTTTCTTTATAAATAGTCTTTGTTCTAAAGAAACACTAACTTTTTTCTTTTATAAATAGTCTTTGTTCTAAAGTAGCACTAAATATTTTCCTTTATAAATAGTCTTTGTTCTAAAGAAGCACTAACTTTTTTCTTTTATAAATAGTATTTGTTCTAACATTTTCCTTTATAAAATTAAATAGTCTTTGTTCATAAGAAACACTAACTGTTGTCTTTATAAAATTAAATAGTCTTTGTACTAAAGAAGCACTATTTTTTCCTTAAGAAATAGTCTTTGCTCTAAAGAAGCAAAAAACATTTTCCTCTGCGAAAAAGAAAGGTGAATGTCATTGAATTAGTGGATAATAATGCTAACATATTTAATGTTGTTTTACGTTTGTTTCTGTAATTTGATTTTTTTTTAATAGAAAGAACACTGTTAGTCTTTCAAAACACAATAGGTGAATTTGTACAAGTAGATAGTACACTTAAAATAGGAAATGATATAGATAGCAGGTTAAATGACGGGGCATAAAGAGAGTGGTATTGTACCAATGGTGCAGAAATACTTAGAGCAATGATGCATGGAAAGTGGTGAATTGCAAAACGACAATGCACAACCTTTGTCGCACAAGATTTTGTTTATGCGTGCATTGGGGCCATGAGTAACACAGACCGGGTATCAATGTATCATAAGCTCAATTGTTCAGCCTTAAACAGCTTGCAAGACCACGTGCATTGCTACATGATTCCCCCCACCCCGTATCCCCACTCCACCCCTTTTGTGCCTTTACGTGATCGTTTTGTGAGGCGGCAGACCGCGGTGCAAAAGAGCTCGTGCACATGTCAACACTTCATTAAAGGGACTTCTGGGTAAGAAAGCAAAGGGTTGTGACACGCAGAAGTGTTAGGGACTTCTGGGTTAGAGAGCAAAGGGTTGTGACACACAGAAGTGTTAGGGATTTCTGGGTTAGAGAGCAAACGTATTAGAGACATTTAGATAATAGAACACATAGGAGAGTTAGGGATTTCTGGGCAAATAAAGCAAAGGGTTGAGACACAATCAGGTGTTGGTGATTAAAATTAAATTAATTCACATATATGACTGACAAGGATTTTACGTCAAATAACAATATTCTGATAGACAAAATGCAGATGAGGATTTGGTGTTAAACAATAATGCATTAACAAAATACAGGAAAAACTATTTTTAAAAAAGAACAACATCAACAATCAACTCTATACCACCCCGTAAAAATAAGCTCGCATCTTTTAAATCGTCCTTATCGTGCATTAAACTAGTTTATGTGTAATCACATCAGGTATTTACATCCCGACACAATATATATTTTGTCCTGCTAGCTTTCCTTCTCATGTTCCTTTCCGCTCCAACTAACAATTTGCATTTCTACTTCCTAAAGCTGATTCAACATTTCTGCTTTCTAAAGCCGATTCAACATTTCTGCTTCCTAAAGCTGATTCAACATTTCTGCTTCCTTAAGTTGATTCAACATTTCTGCTCACTTAAATTGATTCAAAATTTCTGCTCACTTAAATAGATTCAACATTTCTTCTTACAAAGCTTATTCAACATCCCAGCTTTACTAAAGTTTATTTAAACTTTTTGTTTGCTAAAGTTTATCTAACATTTCTGCTTACTAAAGTTTATTTAACATTTCTGCTTGCTAAAGTTTATCTAACATTCCTGCTTACTAAAGTTTATTTAACATTTCTGCCTGCTAAAGTTTATTTAACATTTCTGCTTACTAAAGTTTATTTAACATTTCTGCTTACTAAAGTTTATTTAACATTTCTGCTTACTAAAGTTTATTTAACATTTCTGCTTACTAAAATTTATTCAATTTCCAAGCTTACTAAAATTTATAATCATTTCTGCTTACTTATGTTGATTCAACATTCTCTGACTACTGTTCTGCTGAGATACCTAGAAATAATATATTCAATTATTCAATTCAATTATTAGAGGTATTTTAACACTTTAAACAACAAAATATGAATATCAAATCATTGGGACCGTTCTGTGTTGATAGTAGTCAAAATGGTTTCATGCACCGTGAGATAAAGTTGTTTCAGTTGTTTGAGGGGTCCAGATACCAAGATGTGTTTCACTTAATTATAGATAAGAGAATAACAATAACCGATACTGAGACCTCGCACCCCCCACCCCCACAGTGACTCCATATTCGTAAACGCAGTCATCGTTACCATTGAAAATATATTTATTCCTTCTACATTTACAATATATTTATTCCTTCTACATATACAATATATTTATTCCTTCTACATATACAATATATTTATTCCTTCTACATATACAATATATTTATTCCTTCTACATATACAATATATTTATTCCTTCTACATATACAATATATTTATTCCTTCTACATATACAATATATTTATTCCTTCTACATATACAATATATTTATTCCTTCTACATCTTAGAGTTAATGTTAATATAAAATTTGGGGAGTTGGAGGGAGTGTGTGTGGGGTACTTTGCGGTTTGAACGTCTTCCTAAAATGGTCATCAGTCGATAATATAAGTATAGGGAAAAACTAGCATGCCTCCCAAACACACACACACACACACTCTCTCTCTCTCTCTCTCTCTCTCTCTCACACACACACACACACACACACACACACACACACACACACACACACACACACACACACATACGCACACTCTAAAGCTCCTTCTCAATCTCGCGTGATCTACTCACACGATCGCACACTCAGCACACTCTTTGTTTGCCCTCGCTTTTTTCCTTTACACTTTTTCTCTACCCTCCACCCCCATCTCTGAACACATGCAGTAAGCGCATTCACGCATACAGAGGTGTCTACATGGAAGAATGCAACAAGAAAAAAGGGAATGTTGCTGCTAGTATCTTTTGTACTAGTAATTACTTCACTGCTATGTATATTATTAAATGTTTATTTACAGAAACAAAGAATATTTCCAGAAGCATTTTATTAATACGTTCCAACGTTTGTTTTTAGGTAAAACTACAAATATATGTGTGTGCCAGTGTATATTATTATAACATGACGACGAGCAGTAATAGTGTTGATATTTTAAAACTCAGTATTCACTTTTCCCATCCAAGCCATATTCACTGCACAACTTCTAAATCACTAATCCACTGAAAAATGCTTTTCATTTTAGTACAATTTGTGAAATGGGCTAGACTCTTTGTGAACTTGCACTTCGATCAACACATTCCATATACACGTCATATCGTGCGTCACAGTCCTCCACAACCCATGCACCACTTTGTGGTAAGGTGTCACTATTTTCATGTTTTGGTTCTTTATTCAATATTTTCAAAATAAAGCATATTAAATAATAATGTGAATATAAATAGGAATAGTGATATTGTGACCACAATACAAATAATAGTAATATTGTGACCACAATACAAATAATAGTGATATTGTGACCACAATACAAATAATAGTAATATTGTGACCACAATACAAATAATAGTAATATTGTGACCACAATACAAATAATAGTAATATTGTGACCACAATACAAATAATAGTGATATTGTGACCACAATACAAATAATAGTAATATTGTGACCACAATACAAATAATAGTAATATTGTGACCACAATACAAATAATAGTAATATTGTGACCACAATACAAAACAACGAAATGAATAAGAAGACGAAGAGCAACAACAACTGAAATAATTTGTAAGGAAAGAACGAGAGATAGGGATCTGGTGAAGATGTGCACGAGAAGAAGGAAAAGGATGACAATGATAATGTTGATATATCATCATGATGCCAGCAATGAAAGTTTAAAGAATTATAGTAATCAAATAAGTATTGAAACTTGTGTAGTTTAAAAGTAAAAATGTATAACTTTTATAAACGCCTATGTATGAAGTTCCGTCATTCATCAGCAAATCACTCTAGTTCAAGTACAATATACATCAATGAGCAAAGCCTACATGTATATCTATGGGCAACTTGTATATCTCTATGAGCAATGTTGCCACAATCGCTGTGCACTTTATCTGGAGGGGCTTTCATGTGGAAAAAGGGGAGGGAAAAGTGTCTTAAGGATGTATATATTTCCTGTCTGCACTGTAGTGAGAGATTTTTGCTGTTATGTATACCTTCCATTACTTTGCACTGGTGTGAGGTCTACCTTTTGACAGTAATATAATCAGAACCCTGACATATTATAATCAGAACCCTGACATATTATAATCAGAACCCTGACATATTATAATCAGAACCCTGACAGGTTTGTTTAATATTTGGTCAGTATCAATACTTTATCCGTCTGTGATTTACAATTTCAACCCTGCATTGTAATAGTTACATAAAAGAACGTGATGAATTCTTCTCATTTGCACATTCGAAAGGTTGTAAACTACTGCTATTACTACTACTACTACTACTACTACTATGACGATGACAAATACTACTACTGCCTAAGATGATTAGAGAGTTTTAAAAGCTCTAAATTCTATACAGTTTCGACACATAAAAACACATCAAATGTCTGCATATTAGCCAAACACCCCAAGGCACTTTAAAATATCTTATATAATAAGGGGAAGTAATTTGAAAAGTTATCATATATGAAGTTTATAAATGGATTAACAAAAATACCACAGAAGTATTTTTTATAATATCTACAATAGTATTTATATAATGACTACATACACTGTTTCAAACTAAATTTAACAACACAAAGACAATTGCTTCTCAATCATCATAATCTCTGAAAATCTCAATTCAAAAGTCACTCTTTTCCAGATACTCAGTACATTCAGGTAGGCAGTAATCTCTGGAAGGCAGTTCATTCTGATGTAAATACATTCTGGTAGGCAATACATCCCAGGCAATATTTTCTAAATGTTGCAGAGTAAATTTGCCCCTCCCTAATTTAAATTTAATTGCTATATAAATGGTTAAAATATCAGAGTAACCTGACCTTTGGCACTAATTATGACGGTATTTTTGAAAGTGTCAGAGTTTGAAGTAAACACCCGACTTGATATAATTGCTGATATAATGCAAACCATCCCAAATTGGTGAATAGATTTTATTAACCAATGGTTATGATTTACGAGAACGAAGCCAGCCAATGGGCTGAGATGTGAGAGAATAACACTGAAACAGTTTCTCCAATTGGAGTGAAGCACAAAGAACTGACGTAATAACAGCTGACAATAAATTTGTATCTTTGTTGCAAAAGCACTCTGAAGACTATTGAGACAACAGTTAAACACGGTTATGTAAAAACTATTATCACTTAATTCTAATAACTCCATTTCTGCTCTGTAATAAACTATCAAGTGATTTGTATTAATATTATTGTTGAATTGTTTTTAAAATATAAGACTGTGAATTATAGAAATTGTTCAATTGCGGTATCATGAAAATAAAAGATGTCACGTAATCTATTTGTTATATGTATATTTCATTTCTTGTTTTAATAAATTTATTGTTATATTGTTGGCCAAGTTGAAAAAAGAGGTGACGTTTTCTGTGCCGAGTATAGAAGTGTGATGATGTTTTCTGGGCCAAATTGATAAGTGTGGTGATGTTTTGTGGGCCAAGTTTAGAAGTGTGATGACGTTTTCTGGGCTAAATTGATAACTGTGGTGACGTTTTCTGGGCCAAGTTTAGAAGTGTGATGACGTTCTCTGGGCCAAATTGATAAGTGTGGTGACGTTTTCTGGGCCAAGTTGAGAAATGTGGTGACGTTATCTGGACCTTGTGGACTTTTAAGTCATAAATTTCCAAAGGTTTGAACATGACTGAAATGATAACTCTCAATTTTATGGGCAGTTTTGTCACATCCATCTTAAAAACCAAAAAAAACCCACCTTGCTTTGTTTGTAAATTGATTATGAAAAATAAGTTTTCGATATATACAACAGATTTTCTGGTAATAAAATATTTAATATTTTCAGGTATCGATGATATTAAGTAATTCAAAGTGAAATTATAATATCGATATTTAAACAAAACTTTAATGAATGGAGCAACAGACAAAATTAGACATAAATTTAATACTGAATTCTCACTTTAATTTCTATTTTCATTTGTTCTAAATTTCGTATTCATTCCAAATGTGATCGCATTTGTAATTTGAAATTGTAAAGAGCTGCAATATTCTTAGTTCCAAATACCCACTCGTAGTGAAAAGTGAATGAGAATGAGACTAAATGTGACCGCATTTAAAGAAAACGCCTAGTTCCAAACATCCACTCTTAATAGAAAGACACTGAGTTATATAGTCCAGAAAGACACTGAGTCCAGTAGGACAATGGGATACTGTCCAGAAAGACACTGAGATATAGTCTAGTTGGACAATGGGATACTGTCCAGAAAGACACTGAGATATAGTCTAGTTGGACAATGGGATACTGTCCAGAAAGACACTGGGGTATAGTCCAGAAAGTCATTGAGATATAGTCCCATAAGATACTGTAGTTTATGTGGATTTAGAAATGTGACTTGATAAAATATGTTTAGTATTACTGAAAAAAATCTATTACGTTACATCTACACCTCTTGCATAATATTCTTGCAAAACAATTACTCTTCACATATTATTTCTCTTATCAATAATTACCTTTGTATTGTGATGAATAGAGAGAGGATTTCACTTTGTCATAAGCCATTAATCTGCTTTTGGAATAAATACAAAAGTGAATCAGGTACCATGCATAAGATTTCGCTTTCATTTGTAGCATGCATTCATTGTTGTTCAATACTTAATATTTCAAAACAAAATGTCTTCAACTGTTCATGTAGGGCGTTTCATTTGTTCGTATTCAGATATTTGAAGACAGTTAATTAAAAACGTGTTGTAATGCAAATAAGAAAACCTTTGAAATATATTAGATTACCTTTGGACTATTTTAATCATGAAATGAATATAGAAAGTATTTTGCGTATGTTATCATTTATTAATGTGTTGTTGATCACTGGAGTGGTAAGGTAAACTACTATAATGTACTTTTGCCTTTCTTCAATGAGTTCATCACAATTCACTACTCACAGAGGTCAATGATGTCCTCATGACATTAACGTTTGTAACTGCACTCTAGCACATAATGATACATATATTACGTGCATACAGACATTCCGGGTATTCTTTCTAAACACAAATCCTTCAAATTGACATTAGCAAAAGATAATTCAAAGAACAAGCTGCTTTCCAGGGAAGATTATAAAAGTGATAATTTAATAAATTCGAGTTTTGATTTCGTCGAATTATTTGAGATATTAATCCATTTCTATTTTTCTTTCGTTGTAATTATTAAAATTATGTTGAATTATTAAAACATTATTTTATTTCAAAATGGATTTCTGTATTAAAACAAAATACTGATTACAAAAGAAAAATGAGTTGAATCATACGCAAAACATTTTGTTGTTATTTCTTGGCAACGTCCTCGTTTAGATTATTAATTATCGACCAATCTTTTTTCGATTATATATTTAGTATTTTTTACATTCTGCTAATGCTCTTAAGCAGCGTACCCTTAATGTCTGAGACTTACCCAGAACTCACATAGCGATTGACACTCATGAAAACTTTTACCAGACCTTCATGTGGTAGAAGACATTGTAGGAAATATAAACCCCACATGGGTACTGCCTAAGATTTGCGGAAAGTAAGACGTGTATAGTTAATTTTACGTGTATTCAAACAGCCATTCGCATCAGTAACGTAACAATATTAATTACACGCGGAAAAAAGCTATAAACGGTTAAACATTAATGAGCAAATGGATAAAGTAGACACAAATTGCCTGCAGTAATGAGTGTTGGTTTTAAAAGACACATCAAAACATAAGCATTCACCTGCAACGAGGCGAATTTTAATATACAACAGTACTGACCAGAACAAGCAATAGACAAACTGAAGGGAAAAATGGATGGAAATGCACCCTTCAATCGTGTAAATATGGAGGGTATGGGAGCACGTCTTGCGGACATTGCATGGTGAAGAAAACGGCACGCACAGACAACTGCACTGAGGTCGGATGCTCGCTTTACAGAAGCTGTAAATTTCGGAGGCAAGAATTGTCTTCTCTTGTCTTAATAAATAATGTCACTTAAGTGTCGCTTCGTGTTCCTCTTCTCGTCGTGATTATAACGGGTGGCAGACAATCGGGGGTGGGCTAGATAACCATATTTTTGCGATTAAAGCCTTATCGTGAGAATATAATTGCCAACATTTAAGTTAGTAAAGTTTTCAATTTGCTATGTAAGACTCCAAAACAATCGAATAAAGCAATGCATTGAATTAATATAAATATAACCTCTTTACAATGTTACAAAACAAAATGGCGCTTTTTCTTTTGTTTGTACACATCAAAATAAATACTCACACTGCTCTCATATTTAACGTAGTGCGCTTTATACAATTGAAAATACCAAACAGGACATATTACCTTCATAATAATATTATTATCTTGCTCTACGTTGCTAAAACAGTATACGAATAGACGAAATAAATGAATAAAGGTGTTTTGGAATTGCACATTTAATCTTTGAAATTCTAACTATATTTCCACTATAAAATGGTCGCCTAAAATAGCTTAGTCTTAATTTATTATTAGATATTGAATATGTGACCATTGTTCTTTTTGACACGTGTACACTCGCATTACAAAATGACAATGCAAATAATAGCATTTGGATCATTTAGTCAAAGAATGGAAAAATACCTATTGCTATTCAGCCTTGCTTTGTGACGTATAGTTATTGTATTCTTTCTAATGAAGCTTTCTCTTATATCTCACTGTGTTAGTTCTCTTTATATTGCTCATTCCTGTTTGTATCATGTTAAATAAATGTTTATATTGCTCATTCTTGTTTGTATCATGTTAAATAAATGTTTATGCGCTGTCCCAATAAAGTGAAATGTGACACAGAAACACTCAGTTTATTATGCAACGGACAGAAATCGTATTTTACACAAAGGGTGCCTGTTGAAATACATTATACAATAAACTCTATTTTACTGATAAAATGTTTGGAGATGCAAATGAAACAGAAATAATCCATTGCTCACAAAGCGGTTGGTGAAAGAACTAACAGAAATACTATATTATCCACAAAATATTCTGTATTGCACCTGACAAAACTACTCCATTACTCACACAATATCATTTTCATTAAACATTAAACAATTGATAGAGAAATATCCTGTTGCACACAACGCGTTTGGTGATATCCTAATAAGAACTACTCTGTAATGCACAGAATACATTTGGATAAAAATATGAAATAAATAGTAAGACAACTGACAATTATTCTGTTATACATGGGAAAATATCAAGACAATTTACATAGAATTACTCTGTTAAGCACGGAGAAAGTAGAGAGACAACTGACACAGAATTATAGAGAGACAACGTAAATAGAATCTCTTTCTTACACACAGAAAAAGTATTGAGAAAACTGAAATACAATTACTCTGTCCACACAAGAAAAGCAGAGACAACTTGGAAGCATTATGTGACAGAGTAAATCCTCTAACAAAAACAAAGCAGACAACTCAGAAACACTCAGTAACAGTGTATTCTAACAAAATATTCACCGTACCATACATAACCTACGATGATAGAAGAAATACTGATAATATTGTTTGGGGAAAGTTCCTTTATTTATCAATATATTATGATGCTCTTTCTTAAATATCACTCCCTAAAACAGCGACTCTTGAGAACCTATGAATGCATTATGGATATGTAAGTTCGGAATATCCATAGATTTGCACAATTATGAGTCCTAGTAATTAATATAATTTAAACTCGGATTAAAGTTCGCAGTCTTGACATTAACCTGTAAGTCTATGTACTCACAGAAAGATGAGTAAAATTACTCTATTTCAGAAAGGTGAGTACGTCTACAGCCTTAAAGAAAGATGACTACGTATACGTCCTTGCAGAAAGATAAGTACGTCTACATTCTTACAGAAGGATAATTCTACGTCTTTACAGAATAATGCGTACGTCCACGTTGTTACAAAAGAATGAGTACGTTTACTTTTTTTCAGAAGGGGAGGTCGTACGTAGAAGCATTAGTTTATCAGTGCAAAAATAAACTTCACTATAGTCCTACACTAGTATACATCAGCCACGACAGTAGTCCCGACAATAGTCCTCGCATTAAAACAGTCGTCCTGACAATAGTCTTGAACCTACAATATCAAACACGATTAGAATAATAATCTTGACAAGAGCCATGACACTAGAACAATAAACTTGCTAATTGTCTAGTTACAGAACTAAGGTTCTGATAGTAGTCTTGATACCTGACACTAATCCTAACTACGAAATAATATCCAGATATTAAAAAATTATAATAATAAAAGACAATTTAATTAAAGGCTTAATTTGTAAGAGCGTTGCACTCAGTCTACATGAAATACACGTAGTCTTAATGAAACAACACACACACAACTACGTAACGAAGGAAATGAATAGACACGCAAAATAACAGCTTGATCTGTTCTGTCTTTTCAAAATTACTTGTCGTTATTCTTGTGTTTAGTTTTGTTTAGAATTTCTTTTGATATGTGTAGACGCTAATAATTAAAACTCACGAAATTTTGTTTTGACATATCATTGATACTATTGATTGTCCGCTAGAATTGTAGACCCTATGGCAAATAGGTGAGTATATTTAACCTTAATGATACGATTTATAAGATATATGTGTAGAGTGCGTTTAAACACTGTTTGTTTTATAAACAAAACTTAATTGGTTGCCTAGTACTATTGCTATTTTGTGAGAATTGAAAAAGCGACAAACGCCGAATGATTTTGTGCGGTATAGTCAGTAATAGCAAAGGGTCATGACCACAAAACAGCAATTTTATAACTTATTTCCGAAACTAATCGCTATGATATAAATACAGCTTTAAGAAACTAACAGAATTTTAAACAATAATATTTAGAAAAGAAGGAAGAATTATTATTTGAAGTGCAGTCACAAAATACATTGTTAAGTTTCAAATTTAACAGTGCTAGAGTTAAAGTTATTGGAAATGACTTAAGAAATCTAATTCAACTGCATTTTACTTCGCTCTCATGTGAAACTTGACGTTTCAGTTAGCAAAAAAATATATATACTTTTTTAATGTTATCATTTTCACTTACCAAAAGGCATTTATGTTATTTGAAAGACGTTAATAGACATCTTTACTTTTTCTGATGACTGTAAAGCTTTTGCAGTTTACATTTTCGAATGTTGCTTGACTGTCAGGAATTAGAACTCTTCCATTACTCAGTGCAAACAAATAGCCATTAGTAGAAGTAGTAGTAATAATTAAATAGTAATATTACATGCACAATTTTCAAAATAATATTTAAAGAAAGAATGGTTTTATAACTTTTAGAACAGCTAACAAATGTTTTCCTTAACTAAGGACATTTAGAGCTTACTGAAATATAATGCGTTGTTTATTTTTATTTTTTATTTCTACAGCTACAAACTTTAGTAATTTACTGATTTAAAAGTGGGAGTTTATCTCCTAAATGTAGCGACTTTGCAAGAGTGCTGCAAACTCATAAAGGAAGCAGGTGTCTTGTGTGTCCCGCTTTCTCTGATGTTAACGGAGAAAACTGTGTAAACCATAACATGACAATAAGATTAACTTGCTCTTCTTCACCACCCTACTTAGAGTTCTAATATTAAAAGAAAGTTGTAATATTTGTTAATTTAAATTTGAGAAATACTTTATGCTTGCATCACTAATTTATCAAACTATATTTTAATACTAAATTGAAAAATGCTTTTTTAAAATTGTTCTCAAGAGTGAAACCATAGAAACAGTTTACAAAGTTTACATGTATTGCAAATTAATTGTTAGCAACAAATTTAAATCATATGAGAAATGGGATCGCAGGGCATCTCTAGTCTAATGTAGAAATCAAACAGAGAGACTGGAGCTAAGTGTACCTTATTTTTGCTTGCATGGTGGGGCCGTGACCTTGTTAGTGTGTTCGAGTGAGAATGTATTTAAATAATCCAGAAGGGATCTTTATTTTTTTCTCTACCTTCTGTTTCAATTAAATTTAAACTCTATAATTATAACGTTCCATATTATAGCAAGCGCTTATAAAGTACTAACACACACACACACACACACACACACACTTACACACTCATACATTTTGATAGTCATGACAAGTAAAATGTTGCCGGAACAAACCCACACAAATACATTAGCTAGTACACAATTTCACAAGAACAGATGAGTCGCAGATACACGCAGTTGACTGTAAGCAATTCCAGAGAATACAAATGGATACGCACACACACACACGTACACACACACACACACGCACATGTAAACAGTTCCAGAGAGTGGCAAAGGTCGAACACACTAAGAAAATCCAAGGTCACCAATCACATGCCAGAAGTTTTGCTTCGTAACGTCGCAAGACCATCGTGATATAGAAAGGACACGAAACCCTTGTAGAGACACTGGTTTATTTAATATATATATATATATATTTGTAATTTTCGTATTGCATTTCTTTTAAAGGGATGTCAACTGGAAATCGCGTTCATTTTTACAAGTAATATTTTAGGCACCATTTCAAGAAGCAATTATATACATTTTATATTTAGCCATCTAGGGTGTGTGTATTTCGTGTTGTCATAGATGATGTATGATGCAAATGTATTAGCTTCTCATGTAGGTAATCACAGTAACAAACTTCTAGCACTCCTTTTGCTAGAAAGTTCCACAATGGCGTTGGACACAGTTTCCGACGCACACAAACAGGGTTTAGTGAATCAACAACTGCCACACTTTAGGACAGAAACTTCTCAAATCCACCACTAGCATATAAAGAAGAAAAGGAAAAAAAAAAGGCTTGCTCCTTTCTGAAACATCAATAGAGAGCAATACTAAGTTCCAAGTTTAATCATCTCTACTCTCCATTCTTTCTTACAATCATTATCAACTTACAATTCCTGCAACAGTATTTATTAGCCCAATACATCCGTACAACATAATAATACAATTACGAACATGTTATCTGCTAGAAACAGTGTCACGTGTTTAATATATCGCAAACAAGAATCATAATTCACAATTGTAGAAATAATAATCTATTCACATAATACAGCTTTACATCAAATTAACAAATATAATATATTAATAGCCAAATGTTCATTCTCTCTCCATGAATCAGTTAACACACCATAAGCTAACGTAACGATCGCCTTTTCATGGCCGGATCTGAGTTACGTCAAAATCAAAGGGATTAAAATATAGGTAAGTTTAAGTCTCTACCCTTTGCCTAGTTCATTATTTGTAAACCTTAAACTATTAGATAGCAAAATTTCTCATCCACTCTGGACTCGTTTGCCTTGCATCAGCAAGTTCTAGCAAATTCCTTATCTGAATTGTTATTTTAACTCTGGTACTTACAAAAATGTATTCATGCACAGTATCCGAAGGTCATGTCACGTTGACATTTAACAAACTATATAATAATTAAGTTTAGAAATAGGGACTAACAAATTTACTCCGCCACACATAGATACATATATACTTACATTATAATACATACATTCACTGACTCCAGTTCAAGGTACTTTCCAAATCTCTCCATCTCGACACATGCTTTGTTTTATGACATTCCTATTCTGGTATACCCATCATGAAAACCGCAGCATACGTTCAACGCTTTTAATCATATAAAAATCTTCGCACATGAATTGAAGTGCCTATTAGAACATAATAACTCCATAATATCTTTTAGAATAAGTTCTTTGAAAAATTATTATTTTCTCCTAATAACCCTATCATAAACTTCTCAATTTTGTATTTTATTTGTTTCATATCTTCCCACATCTAATTGCATCACATATTGCATCTATGCTAACATCCTCCCTCATACACAGATAGATAGATTGATGGATGGATGGATGGATGGATGGATGGATGGATGGATAGATAGATAGATAGATAGATAGATAGATAGATAGATAGATAGATAGATAGATAGATAGATAGATAGATAGATATTTTGTATGTTAGCAGAAAGAGAAGAATATAATTATGTAAATGATAATGAAGCACATTATCAAACTTGATACAACATAACGAACTATTTAACAAAAACACAATATACAACATTATGTAACAATCTACTCAAAATGAATGGCACTCAACAATATAATAAAATATTTGAACATGGTAGACTATGTCGAAAATCGTTGTAGAATTTTATGAAACAGCTTGATGAGATATATAGTAAATCACGATGAAACATTCTATACTTGGTGAAAACTGTAAAAGCGTAGTGAAACATTTTTGTTTGTGAGGATACATTACGTCGAACGTAAAGAAACTCTTTTCATAGTATGATAAATCACTCTGTAGAAGAGGGGTGCACAAACCGCGGCCCGCGGGCCGCATGCGGCCGACGAAGGACTTTTTGATGTTACGATTATTACGAATGTAAAGCATTGATTTCATTATTTGTGTTGTTTTTTCTACTGAGCCATCCATGTGGCGGCCCTCCACGCACTATCAATTGGAAATTTGGCCCTCTGGCCCTCTGGCCTAAAACGTTTGTGCATCCCTGTGACAAAAAGTGCAGTGTAGAACAACTTTAGAACTTGTAGTGAGACTAAGAACATAACCAAGAACTGTAGAACTTGCGGAGTAATACAGAACACGTTGAAAACTCTGAAGAAGCACACACAACACTCAATAATCATAATAATGCACATTATAGAACATGATGAAAAACTGTGTAGAGAATAATGAAACACTGCAGAACACGATATATGAATAGACTCTGTAGTGCTGAAATATCCATGATATTCTCTAATAGAGACATTAGTTTATTAAGTTAGCTTAATTTATGTTTAATATCGAGATACTTGCAAACAGTGTTGAAGACTACAAAGAAATACATTATTTGACTCGTAATTCAAGTGTTCCTGGTAATTGTCTTTTTTAACAGCATTAAAAAGCAATTTCAGTGATTATATATTTTAAACCATATTCTCGAATGCATTTCTAACGGAGAATAATGTCTCTTCCCGCATTACCTGAAAAAAAATATACCACAAGAAATAGTTAAACATTTGTGAAAAATATTACGATGAATTGTATGGATTACAATTTAGTAGCACATTTTATTCACTTTTAGTCTGTAGATATACAAGATATAATATGTATGTTATGCATTATATATCGGATGAATTATGTATGCATATATATGTATTATATATTATATATGTATGCTTATGTATTTATTATACACAAGGTATAATATGGAACTCTTTCATCTTGCGCACATGCCATACTTTGGAAAATCTATGATAATGAGTGATGTGTGATGGGGTTTAATACATTACGATTCATATGCATTCCTCCATAATAATAAATATAGACTTAAAGTACTATCATAGTAACAGTTACTTCTCATTTGAGGAGAAAAGATGTCTTTCTGTATCAGCCTGATCATTTGGCTACATCGGCAAGAACGACGACACATCGGCATGAATCATAAAGTAACAAGGTAAATAAGTCATTAACACAGGTGAAAATTAGTTTAAATTTTATTTGCTAAGTTCACATTTTCATGTAATGAAGAAAGTGCCTTGAAGAGGATGAATCCTTTAAATTTTATAAAATATTATGTACAACATTCACTGCGAAGTCCTATATTGTAAGCAACTAGACGAAATATAGTGTGAACTCATAATACTATTTACTGGGGGTAACCAAAAGTCCCTTTCATTCAGAAATAGCCTGTAATTTTGCATAGTATCGCGTTTACATTATGTATAATAATATTATGTATCTCTTTATTAGTGACAAGCTCTTATCTCAGTTTATCATTCATTGTTGTTGTGCATAATTTACATAGTTTTCATTGTTATATCGGATTAACGATGCAAATAATACAAATTGCTGAAGTACTATTTTTTAACTGGTCTTATCTACCCATCAATTGCACTAGAAATACTTATATTTAATAATATAGTAGTGCTGACTAGCAGAGCTTTTCAAATATTCCGCTTACCGACATTTGATGACACAGCTGTCGTGGCTCAGAACAAAGTGTTAACTGATCCGAATATGTGAGTGAAAAGGTGTTATCGTATAGAGGTCAATAATGGGACTGAAGTACTGACCTGAAACAAATGAGAGCCCGACAAAGCTTGACGAGACGCAACTCATGTGTCACATTATTCTAGTTTCTGTGCAGTTTATTTTTAGTCGTTAAGTAATTCACAAACTAACAACGTCCTCATTCCAGGTCACAGAGCATAGAATGGGCAAGAAATTGTTTTCCAACATCATCCGAGATTATTGGTTAAAGATTATGACGTATGAGCGGATGAATGCGACTAAAGATGTTGGTGTCGTGTGCCAAACTCACTCTACTCCGTCGTAAACATCCACATACAGTAATAAAAACCAATAATTATCCGCACGATTAAAACAATGACAGATGTGTGAGTATCATGCAATATGAGCCTTCATAAGTTTCAACAATTTCCTACCAACCATTTCAGCCAATCCTTAATAAGCAATCAATAAGAAATATGTCCAATAGATACCGTGAACATGACTCTATTCTATCATCGCTGATGTTTTAAATGCAATACTACTTACTCTGACTGATATAATAAGCACCACTTTTTCCAATAAAATTTTAATTAGCTATTGTAAAACTATTTCTAAAACAACCAAAGCCATTGATTCTAATCATTTGCATAAAATATTGTTTAACCAGTGATCTAAGATTTATGTCAAATATCTTTGAAAAAATGTTGCTTTTCTGACTTTTGCTTCTCGTGTACATTATTCATAATGTTTTGAATAATATGTGATCAACTTATCGCCCTTAACACTGAATCTATCATTTTAAAAGTTGTTAATGGCATTCCGTCTGCTACTGATAAACGAGCCAATTCACTTGTAATATTTCTTTATATATCTGTAGCTAGGACACTACTGATAAAGGAGATAATTCACTTGTAATATTTCTTTATATGTCTGTAGCTAGGATACTACTGATAAAGGAGATAATTCACTTGTAATATTTCTTTATATATCTGTAGCTAGGATACTACTGATAAACGAGACAATTCACTTGTAATATTTCGTTATATATCTGTAGCTAGGACACTACTACTCACATTTAGTGCTCCAGCATTTTTCTGGCACATATGTCTGCTTTATATTGATTCAGATAATTTATATCCATAAAAAGTGAATTATCAGAAAATGGAAAATATTCCAGTTCATATGATCTTTGTTAAGGTATATTGCAGGTTCTATTCTTCTATTCATTGACCATTTCTTATATATGCAGTGCACACAATTTCCATCTACTTGTATAAAAATCATACGCTGTACGTCACCAGTTGCATGCTTAGCATACTCAAATAGAGAAATGTGTGTCTTATGTTAGGTATTGAATTATAAGTAGTACTTAATAAATAACTTATCATACTCAAATAGAGAAATGTGTGCCTTATGCTAGGTATTGAATTATAAGTAGTACTTAATAAATAACTTATCACACTCAAATAGAGAAATGTGTGCCTTATGCTAGGCATTGAATGATAAGTAGTATTTAATAAATAACTTATCACACTCAAATAGAGAAATGTGTGCCTTATGCTAGGCATTGAATGATAAGTAGTATTTAATAAATAACTGATGAAGAAATGTTGGTTACGATTATTGTTTCTATAGTATTTCGTAATCTTTACCTTTGCCAGTATTATTGAATATCAGAAAAGAGGGTTATCAAGACATATTTTCTTGTTTTCAGCATATATAGTGCTCTCTTCCCATTCATCATTCATTCAAATTAAACAGTTTAAAATCCATGCAAATGAAATGTTTCAGTTTGTAAGTACATATCAGGTTCATCATATCTTCATGATAGAATTCATCATTTTGATTGATACATTATCTTCCATTTTCGTTTGTGTCTTAATAGGTTGTGTGAACAGTTTACAATAATTGTGATGTGCCCCAATATCTCAATTTGTGTCTTAATAGGTTGTGTGAACAGTTTACAATATTGTGATGTGCCCATATATCTCAATTTGTGTCTTAATAGGTTGTATGAACATTTTACAATGATTGTGATGTGCCCATAATTATATCTCAATTTGTGTCTTAATAGGTTGTGTGAACAGTTTACAATGATTGTGATGTGCCCCAAATATCTCAATTTGTGTCTTAATAGGTTGTGTGAACAGTTTACAATGATTATGATGTGCCCCAAATATCTCAATTTGTGTCTTAATAGGTTGTGTGAACAGTTTACAATGATTGTGATGTGCCCCAAATATCTCAATTTGTGTCTTAATAGGTTGTGTGAACAGTTTACAATGATTGTGATGTGCCCCAAATATCTCAATTTCACATAACGAAGGAGCGCGATTAGATTTAATGCAAAACAAATGTTCAAACGCATGAATAAAATTGCTGAACTCTTCAACCAAGTTCAAGATCGAACAAAGTAAATTTCTAAATGTCTTCAATGAATTAAACATAACACGAAAATAAACTGATCATCGTTATGTAAAATAATGCACAACTAGGGGTCTAATTGACAACATTAAATATAATGAAAAGCTGAACAAGTGTTTAAATATCTCAGGTCTAACACACTTCAAAGCTGAATAATTTTAGGCAATTAATGATTCATTATACACTACTAAATGAAAAGAATTGATGACAGCGTGTAAATATCTTGCAGAAATAGAATGGAAGATTATACAAAAGCCATTAAATGCATATTTTAATTAAACATAAACACAAAACATGTGTATTAATGTTACTTTTAAATATTATGAATAAATGCCTAAATATGTCATTTAAATCAAAAGCATAAGTGAATAAACATAACGTTCACTAATACTAAACATGCACACACACACACACACACACACACACACACACACACACACACACACACACACACACCACACACACACACACACACACACACACACACACACACATACAAATGCACACAGTATAAAAAGTTTCATTTATTTCACTCTTGCTTTCTATCAAGAATGTGTTGTTAACCATTTTCTGGTATAATAAATGAAAAATAAATAAACTTAAAAATATGTGTTTAACATTCTGGCCGTGTTTACGGTAGCATCGATCGTTGCGTTGCCTTGTTAACAGTGAGTGGGAGTCGTTCATTATCGATGTTGTCTACCTTTAATTTAATCCGTCGCTCATTCCAGTCGTGGCTTTATGGATCTGTGATTGATTTTTCTCTCTTTTTATTCGAGAAGTGTTGCTGGCTTTCTCCTACATTCGTACACTAGTCCAGATTTTCGACTTCATTGGTGTACTGTTGGCTTTCTCCTAAACACAAGACTACTGCTTCAGTCATGCACTATACACCTAAAGACAGAGACATTTGCGTAGTGCTGTTATGTAATCAAGCTATGTGCGTGTCAACGTACTAAATAAAATAATTATGTCACTAATCACAAATAAAAGACTGCAATAAACAGATATATAGTTTTGTGTGTGTGTGTGTGTGTGTGGAGAGAGAGAGACAGAGAGAGAGACAGAGGTAAGTGAACAGATATATGAGAAAAGGAAATAATGCACCGTGAAGCTATATATCGTCCTACTTTTATTTAATGTGCTCTAGGGTGTGTATCAGCGTGCGTATTATGTGTGTGTGTGTGTGTGTGTGTGTGTGTGTGTGTGTGTGTGTGTGTGTGTGTGTGTGTATGTGTATGTGTTTACACGTGATTGAATATAGTGAGGGGATACGAAGGGAAGTTAATACACAATTCTTTCGGCAAAGATCTTTCGATCAATAAAACCTTTCAAATAGGATCTTTTTCTGATGACTTTAATGATACGTTTTCTTTTGCAAAACCAGATATGACAAATGCCTTATATGAAAGATAAGCTTCATTTCAAATCTTCCTGGGTCGTTAAGGTGAAGGATTTAGTGAGAAGATTTATTTATAAGATGTAAGCGATTTTATTCTTGACCTAATTTATTCGCTTGTTCACGAGTATAGTTACAGCTATAAAACATCACATGTTATGGCTTTCATTTTGTTCAGCCACATGTTTTATTACGTCATAAAAAGAAAGGAGAAAACGCTACAAGAGTAATTAAAACGTATGAGGTGTGGGAGGATTTTTCACTTCAGTTTACAGTGAGGTATCCGATGAATTATTATGTAAAACTGTTAGGCTGGACTGTCAATCACCTGTCATGTAGTAATCCACCTTAATAGAAATATATACCTGTGGTGAAACGATGTGTGCAGACATTTGCGATAAGTACGATAGAGTGTAGTGTTTATAAAGTAAAATATGAAAGTAGCTAAAATGTTAAGGTGGATTAAGAAAAGCACCCTTATGTATTTTAGTAAAACAAACAAGGAAATAACAAAATATTAAGGTATGTTAAGAAAAGATACACAGGAAGAAGTAACTAACAAGTTACTCGGTTAAGAAATGCAGCAGCGAAAGAAGAAAATATATGGAGAAGAAACGAGAAAAAGAAAAGAAAACTGAAGAAAAGAAGACAATCCAAGGGAAAGAAGAAATTAAAAGTAACAGCCCAAAAAATATTTATATATATATCATGAACTCTCTCTCTCTCTCTCTCTCTCTCTCTCTCTCTCTCTCTCTCACACACACACACACACACACACACACACATACACACACAGAAAAAGGTATATGGCTGGATGGACAGATAGATAGATGGATGTATGGATGGATGGATGGATATTCAAGTGAAGATAAATTTTCGAGTGTTCAAAATTCACCGGAACAGCGACCGAATCAGCCCATCTTGCACACCTGTTGAGTGCTCATAACAGTGTTTTTCAGTTAATTTCATTGAAAAGTTTTCTATCAGACCACTTTCTAATTAAATGTACAATCGCCATTAGTGCTTTCTCTTTCAATTTAACTGTTTATATTAGTGATTTAATTAATACCTGTGTTATCGGATTGTGTTTTATGCCCTAGAGATAAGTATTGAATAATTGTTAGAAATTTTAAAGAATTCATAAACCGTTTGAAACAATGCTATTAAGTCCGATATTAATAGTACTAGTATTGTTTCAAACGGTTTATGAATTCTTTAAAATTTAATAGTACTAACAGTAATGGAAGTGGCGGTAGTAACAATTGTACTAGTAATGACAATAGAAGCATTAGTAATGGTAGTTGTAATAGCAATGATAATGGTAGTAGCAGCTATAGAAATTGTAGTAATGGTAGTTGTAATAGTACGGTATTTGTGTTAGTAAAGATTGTTGTGGTAGAATTGAAGGTATAGTAGTAGTAACAATAGAAATGTTAGTGGTACTAGTGGTGAAAATAATAATATTAATTGGAGTGGTCGTAGTAAAGATAGTGGTAGTAGTATCACTAGAGATGATATAGTAATTATTATAGTAGTAGTAAATGTAATGGTCGAGTTAATGGTAATGTTAGTAGTATCAATGATAATGTAGTGGTATTTGTAATGGTAATTATAGTGGAAGTAATAGTAATGGTAGTTGTACTAGTAGTATTGATGCTAGTACAAATAAAGTGTAAAATCTTAAATTGGAAAAGAACTATTTCCACCAAAGAAACAATTGTTTGATTTAATGAGATTAAAGTTTACACCAATTTGAAATAATTCAAAATAAATCTCCATAAATGCAACTGGTGAAATATTTAAGAATGGAGAGGGCAAAGCTGGTTACAAGTCTTTCAGCTATACCAAATTGGTGAAATATTTAAGAATGGAGGGCAAAGCTGGTTACAAGTCTTTCAGCTATACAAAATTGGTGAAATATTTAAGAATGGAGGGCAAAGGAAGTTACAAGTCTTTCAGCTATACAAAATTGGTGAAATATTTAAGAATGGAGGGCAAAGGAGGTTACAAGTCTTTCAGCTATACCAAACTGGTGAAATATTTAAGAATGGAGGGCAAAGGAGGTTATAAGTCTTTCAGCTATACCAAATTGGTGAAATATTTAAGAATGGAGGGCAAAGGAGGTTACAAGTCTTTCAGCTATACCAAATTGGTGAAATATTTAAGAATGGAGGGCAAAGGAGGTTACAAGTCTTTCAGCTATACCAAATTGGTGAAATATTTAAGAATGGAGGGCAAAGGAGGTTACAAGTCTTTCAGCTATACCAAATTGGTGAAATATTTAAGAATGGAGGGCAAAGGAGGTTACAAGTCTTTCAGCTATACCAAATTGGTGAAATATTTAAGAATGGAGGGCAAAGGAGGTTACAAGTCTTTCAGCTATACCAAATTGGTGAAATATTTAAGAATGGAGGGCAAAGGAGGTTACAAGTCTTTCAGCTATACCAAATTGGTGAAATATTTAAGAATGGAGGGCAAAGGAGGTTACAAGTCTTTCAGCTATACCAAATTGGTGAAATATTTAAGAATGGAGGGCAAAGGAGGTTACAAGTCTTTCAGCTATACCAAATTGGTGAAATATTTAAGAATGGAGGGCAAAGGAGGTTACAAGTCTTTCAGCTATACCAAATCTGGCTGTGCACCAAGTGTTCGTGCAAGCCGCACATTAAGAGCGGAGTGATATCATGAAGACTATCACTAACATTAACGCAAGCGAGCGCTGTAATTCAACAACAAGCGTGCGTTCGTGGCATATTAATACTGGACATTGAGCCGGCAGCTTGCTGCATGACAATGTTACTACGGAGACTTTACCCTTTGCGTCTCTAATATCCGATCTCTTCTTTGTCTCTTTGTATGTCTCTGATTGTCTCTCTTATTTTTTGTCCCTTCTAGTCTCTCAGTGTTTGATTTATTCGCCCAAGTTTGTCATGTCTCAGCTTGAGTTGCCATACGTTTAATGTGCTGTAGTTCTTTGCTTGCATTTTCTTATTAAACTCTATATTTTTGTGGTTTCTCTTTCAAGTCCGATATGTATCTAATTATATTAACATAGTTTGTGTGGTCTATCTTTCAAGTCCGATATGTATCTCATTATATTAGTATATTAAATGTGGTCTCCCTTTCATGTCCAATATGTATCTCATTATGTTAGTATATTTTGTGTGGTCTCTCTTTCATATCTCTTATGTATCTCATTATGCTAGTATATTTTGTGTGGTCTCTCTTTCATATCCGATATGTATCTCATTTTTTTTTCATTTTTTTTCATTTCTAATGTATGCATCTCTTAAAGTCATTACGCTTGAAAGAGCTTTCCCTTTTATTTTAATTTATTTTCTTTCCTCTAACTCATATGATTGATTTCCTGATAAAATATCACCGCATCGACAGCTTTATTTATTTACTTAATTTTTATGCGCGGACACAAATGGTCAGTTGTGTATAAGTTTAAACACATTTCCTTTGATAAAAGTAATACCTTATGTCAGAAAAGAAAATACTTTGAGTTTTTCTATGATATACACTATATCTTAGGTACATGGAACAATTATTTTATTAATGAGCGCATTGCATGGTAAAAACAAGCACGCATTTCGACTGACCGAACAAAGGCCGTGATGAAATCCAAGGTATAGTATAGACCAGGGGTCGGGAACCTTTTTGTCTGAGAGAGCCATGGACACAACATATTTTGAAAAGTAATTCTATGAGAGCCATACATTATGTTTAAAACTAAAAATTCAAGTAAATGTGTAATTTTGTGTAATTTTCACACTAAAAGTACAATAATTATGTCTCTAATTCTTTTTAATAACATTATTATGCTGTTGCTAATCAATAATGAGAATTTCTTCCCATTAATGCGACTTCTGGTGCTGCATGGCTTTGCTGATGGCTTTGTAGTCTGGTTGATACGTGGTGAGGTTAAGCTTCATGCAGGCGTTGAGACTTCCATCCGTTAAACGTGATCGCAGGTTGGTCTTAATGTTCTTTAGATGTGAGAAAGACTGCTCGCATGCATACGTAGAGCCAAACATTGTCAGTACAGCAATACTCACACGCTGCAGTGTATGGTATGTGACGGGAAGCGCGTTCCAAGTTTTGACAATCAGCTGGTCTGCGTGTTGAAGTTTTTTAATTTCTGCCCACTTGTGTTGGCTCGCCAACTCTGCTTGCTGTCGTGCAAGTCTTTCCAAATCTTCATTCAGTGACTTGAACTTATTCACCCACATGTCTGAGGCCTTCAGGTCAGCAGCTTTGAGCTCAAAATCTCTGACGGAGACACCGGGGATGCAACTCAGGTCAGTGCTGTCCACTGCACACTCGTGTGGATGGGTGATGAACTTAAAAAGACGGGTGTGCTCGCGAAATTCTCCAAAGCGCGCTTTAAATGACTGCAGGAGATTAGACGTGAAGCCTGCTAGCTGCTGAAGATTAAGATGTTGAGCAGGGTCACTTGATGTGCACATATCTTTGAACTCTCCCAGTTTTTCAAAGTGTAGTAAACGACCTGTTTCAATGTCGGTGATGAAGAGTTCTAGCTTGTTTTCAAATGCAAACACTGCTTGTTGCAGGGATAAGATAGTATTTCCAACGCCTTGCATTTTCACACTGAGCTGATTTAGATGTTCAGTCATGTTTATGAGATAATAGAACTTCAGGAGCCACTCAGTGTCAGATATCTCGGGATGCTCGACATTCTTCATTTCAAGAAAAGTCCGGATTTCGCTCAGACAAGCCGCAAATCGGCTGAGTACCTTCCCCCTTGACAACCAACGCACGTTGCTGTGCAGAAGCAGACCAGGATAATTATTCCCAACCTCATCAAGCAGTGTTTTGAACTGGCGATCATTTAAAGCTCGGGCAACAATAAAGTTGACTACCCGAACCACCAGTGACATCACCTCACCAAGCTGTTCGCCACACATCTGAGCACAAAGCGCCTCTTGATGGAGGATGCAATGAAAGCTTATGATGCGTCTGTTTTCATGCTCACAAAGAAGAGCGACAAATCCTCTGCTTTTCTCAACCATGCACGGAGCACCATCAGTGCACACCGAAACAAGTTTATTCATCGGTAGATTTTTTTCTTTAGCGAACTCAGTGAAGGACTCGAACAAATCCTGCCCTCTTGTTGTGCCTTTCATAGACAACACAGCAAGACTTTCCTCATGTAGTGTATCACCGACAACATACCTTGCAACCACGCTAAACTGGGATAAATTACTGACGTCTGTTGACTCATCCAAAGCGAGAGAAAAAAACGGTGCCGCATTTATGTCCTTGACTTGCATTGCCTCAATTTGATTTGACATCATGATGCTACGATCGTGAACAGTTCTTGCCGACAGAGGCATGTCTTTTATCCGTTTAATTATTTTGTCCTTATCCGAAAAGTCATCAAAAAGTTCATTGGCAACATCAAGCATGAATGCTTTGGCATACTCCCCATCTGTGAATGGCTTTCCGTTTCTCACAATAGCTAAAGCGCCAGCAAAGCTAGCCGAATTCAAGTCACCTTGTTGGGTCCAAACACGGATTTGATGCTGACTAGCTTGCACTCTTGATAGCAGTTCTTGACATGCTTTCTTCCTGCTGTCTCCCGCAGGATATTTCGATGCAAATGTAGAATGGCGTGTCTCGAAGTGTCGCTTTACATTTGACCGTTTCATAGATGCAATTTTATCATGCATATTAGACACACTGCAGAACCCGTTCTCTCCACAAAGGCAAATTCCTCTGTCCATTCCTGCTGAAAAGTACGATACTCATCGTTTTTCTTTCTTTTAGCCATCTTGTCAAAAGGGTTTCTAAAATTAGTTAGCTGACCACGCGATTTAAACGAAACTTTCTGATCCGACGACAATCTGTTGTGCGGACCCTTTTGCACATACACACATCGGCCGCTATTTTCGAAAGCTATATATGGCAGCCCCAGTTGAACAATGTCAGATATAGACACAATGGCATGTATTTTTGTCACTTTTCCATAGAAATCCACTCTTTTAGTAAGGTTGGACTTCCACCAAGGAACAACTAGCAGTTGAAGTCTGAGTTATAAAGTGAACTCAGGAACCGGCTGCAATGCATAGTTAATCATGTTTCAGACTCGTGTGACAATAATGATTTATATGGGCCTAATAACAGCAGTGTTAATCATTCTTTACAATTTCCACTAACTTACAATTTACATTATGTGAAAATCCAAACATCTAAAATTCTAAATCTTTACAATATATTTCTCCATTAATCCAAAGTTGCTAGTAATACGATTTAACTAATGAATATGTGGCGGGTTTTGACTCTCCCGTGATAACAATTAATCAACGGTAGTTCAATTACATACACGTGGTGTCCTCACCACTACTATAAATGTAATATCGCTGTGCCACTTAGCTTTGTAGAAAATATATTATCAATCAGCAATAAAATGCACAAGAAAATTCTACATACATTCACAATACAAAATATATAGAATTAATTCAACTCAACACAGAGAAATCAAGATATTACCACTATGTTGTGTTCTGATATTTCTCCATTAATCCTAAGTTGCTAGTTATACAATTTAACTAATGAATACGTGGCGGGTTTTGACTCTCCCGTAATAACAATTAATCAACGGTAGTTCAATTGCATACACATGGTGTCTTCACCACTACTACAAATGTAATATCACTGTTACATGCCAGCATTTATTTAAAGACCCTGCTCCAGAATTAAGATTTAGATTAATTAAATTTCAGGATTTAGATTAATTAAATCTCCTCGCTTATTCTGAAACAGGCTGGCTGCCCAGATTTATCCTTCAGTCTGACTAAATTTAACCTCGTAGTTAGGACACGAAATTCAGTGACAGATAAACCTGTGTGACTTCACATTCAATAGTTTGAATATAATAATGAAAATACAATCAACATCACGCTCATGCGTGTTACAATTAAAATGCGACATTGCTTACGCAAGAGAATTTAAATCATTCAAAGAAAACATTTAGATTTTAGATTTTAGAAAGTGAATATGAATTAAAATCACGCACATACGCGTTACAAGTATAAACGCGATTATACACATTGTTTACAAACTTTACATCAAGGACTCTTTACATAAAAATAATCATATGAACGTGCACCAACATTCTGTGGTTACAATTCCGTTAATTTAGCATTATAAACCATTGTCTCACAATTCGACAATTACTGTAAAGAATGTAATGTTTCTAGTTTAGCCATACTGTTACCAAGCCACGTGTCTAGAGAAGGTTGCAGTAAAGATATAATTTCTACATTAACAATCTCGCACATTCACACAATGATAACTTAAATAAAATGCAAGTTATAATTTAAGAAATCGATGTGTTTACCTTGTTCAATACACAAAGGTTATCGACACAGCAGGTTAGGCTTATTGGCTGATTGACTCGCGGAATAATTTGTGCCGCCGGACAACGTTCCAAAGCGGTTGTTCCTCGCAGAGTACCGATTAACATTCAAACCTGGTTTATAAAGACTCGTGAATTCGGACAGAGAACCGTTATGTAGGCACGTAGCGCTTGAGTGGTCCAGCTGTGCGTGCAATGTCCGTAGAAAGGGTCAGCCATGCCGCGCGCTGACACGGTCGTAAACCACGGACCCTAAAAGTGCCAGCTATCGGAGACTGGCAAGTCCGAGGAAGTAAGTATAATTTGCCCCGACCCTATTACAATCGCTGTGCCACTTAGCTTTGTAGAAAATATATTATCAATCAGCAATAAAATGCACAAGAAAATTCTACATACATTCACAATACAAAATATATAGAATTAATTCAACTCAACACAGAGAAATCAAGATATTACCACTATGTTGTGTTCTGATAGATCCGGTCCTAGTAATGAATGGACGCTCTAATTTTATCCATGTAAATCGAGTGCAATGCAGGTGTGCGTCTAACATGGCCCGTTCATTCAGGGGTCTATAATGAATGAAAGTAGAGGTCAATTCACAACTTGGCGCTACGTCACATTATGGAAAACAAGTGACCGTACATGGATAGTTAGTATCCGACTTTTGATGCGACCTTCACCTCTGGTTTTAGCCTGTTTCTCTGAAGGAGTAAACAAGGTATTTCATCAGTCTCTAAGCCTAATCACTAACGGATGTCTCTTTATGGAGGCGTAAGACTGGGAAAACTCAGTTGTTGTTTTTTATAATCGAACATTTGTCTGAGAGCCAGTTGCAGCCATCAATAGAGCCACATATGGCTCGCGAGCCATAGGTTCCCGACCCCTGGTATAGACACAGGATGAGGATGAAGATAGAAATGTCAATATATCAAGTTATTTACAACAATACTACTACTAAGAAGAAGAAGAAGAAGAAAGAGAAGATGAAGACTGTTTATCCACGATATCTAACATCTCTAAAACGATCACAATAAAGGTTCCATGTTTGAGAATCACGTGAGTGTCCTTCTGTAACGATTGGAAGGAAAAGTAGTGAAGGACTTTAACCCTAGCCCTTCTCCAATTCAACAGCTTCACATCTCGGTGTCCTAGCTTCAGAAACAAGACAAACACAAGATGGATATATAGCTGAGTAGCAAGCTAGCTAGCTATATTATTTTTTTTATTTATCTACAAAATATATAATATTATTAATAGACGCACGCACGCACGCACGCACGCACATACACACACACACACACATACACAAACACAAATACATGTATGTATATAATCAAAAGTGAAATGAATAGCTAACCCTGACGTAAAGTGTAAGCAGTCAGACTTTTAGTGAAAATATTTTACAGTAGACTACCGGTAGTACTAAGCGACGTTGTAGACTTCTACTCTTTAAAATATTTTACAGTAGACAACCGGTAGTACTAAGCGACGTTGTAGACTTCTACTCTTTAAAATATTTTACAGTAGACTACCGGTAGTACTAAGCGACGTTGTAGACTTCTACTCTTTAAAATATTTTACAGTAGACTACCGGTAGTACTAAGCGACGTTGTAGACTTCTACTCTTTAAAACATACAAAAACACTTACGAGTTAAATGTTAAAAGTAGATGATGATAGTTATGGATGTTTAGGGACTCTGGAAAAACGACATGGCGAGACATAATTGTCGAAACATGACGTTAAGCAACTTTTCAAACAAAAGGAAACTGCTTATGAGATATCACTTTTAAATTTACCGAAATATCTTCACTCGACACTTAAGAAAAAATGTACACTCTGAGAAATGTTCTCTTACACTTAATTAAATTTATTCATGTAGGAATTTTAAATGTGTTCAGGGACTAATTTAATATAATGTGTTCACGGACTAATTTAATATAATACGTTCACGGACTAATTTAATATAATGTGTTCATGGACTAAATGAATCCACTGTGAACATGCGCCAATTATGTTTAGTTTAATCAAGAGTCATTTAATTAAATGTATTAAAGCATATATTTAATTAAATTAAATCATTAGGTGAGCTATTTATTAATATATGTACTTAGAAACATGAAATACTAACTTTAAAATCCGTTCATGTTAATCAGAGAAATATTATTATCTGTGCCAAGGAACATTGATATTCCATTAGTAATATATATTGTATAGGTGACTGTGGAATATTAAAATTAATATAAACACTGGTATCAGTGGTAATACATATTACCATGAGATGTCGTTTCAGCGTATACCAATAAATACAATACGATAAGAATGATATTATGCATGCAATTAGTCGGTAGAATATTATTATCGAATTGAATTATGCATATCTCTACAAATAGAAACTAAGATAACAATGGTGATGCATATGTAAACCTATTTCATGGAAGAGCAGTATTAGTTTATATTTTCATACGCGGAATTCATATATACTTTTTCTTTACAGAAACACTATTATTAATATAATACGGACACTAAAATAATTTGTATGTGTGTTAATCACTGGCATACCTTTACACACACACACACACACACACACACACACACACACACACACACACACACACACACACACACACACACACACACATATATATATATGCAGACTTAAATATCTGAAATGATAATAATTTTTTTCATGCCTTTTTCCTGATTATAGATGCAATTATAGTCAAATAGCAATTCAATATTTCTCTAATTAAAACAAAATATACAACTACCAAGAGATCTTTCTTTCTTTTTTCTTTAAACACTTTTCTCACTTTGCAATTCAGTTAATGGCCTTTGCTAAAATATTTGTTTACTCTTAAAACTACTGCAAACCGTGAGTAGAATAAGATGAGACATTCAATTACATGTATGTGCATTAAAAAAAAATGAAATGTGCTGCGAGAAATACAAAATTTGATTTCAAACCTTGTTCACACTATCTATCTATCTATCTCCCTGTCTGTCTGTCTCTCTCTCTCTCTATCTATCTATCTATCTATCATTCCATCCATCCGTCCGTCCACGAGAGAGAAAGAAAAACAAACTTAGATATATCTAATCGAAGCTCATCCTATTTGTTAGGAATGACTTCTGCTCTATTCTGTGCCATCCGGGACTCGGAGCTCATAAATCAAGTCTTGTCGGGAGGGCAAGAGCTCGCACGAGTGACCCATCTCCCTGTGCGTCCGCAGGTCTGGTTTGACTAAAAAGGTTTTGTAAAGGAAACCTCCCTGGAGTGTTCACCCAGCATTACTGTCTATTCGTCGTCGGTTTTCTCTGAAAATTTTCTTAATTTGAACCACGCCCTCTTTATAGCGGGAATGGCAGGAAGTGCTCGACTAACTGTAAATGTAAGTTAGTATGAATATCGGTCAGCCAGTCCCTATCGTTTCGAGATGCTTTAGTGTCAATTAGCAAAGGCTAAACAATGAAAACTAAAGGAGTACGTCATACAACAAAATCAACACACGCACACACACACACACACACACACACACACACACACACACACACACACACACACACACACAATCCGTTCTAAGTATCATCCATTTTTCAGTAACCATTATTTGTTATGTTGTCATATGTTAATATATTACTGAACGGTGGCCTAAAGAAATTAGTATTACAAAATATTTACCATCAGTGATCAAACTTTGTTGTAGAATCTCAGTAAAGTCGGTTCTGTTAACCAAATCATGAGCAAATGTATATTAATCTGTAGTTCATCATTCTTTCAAGAAAATACTGCGTTGTAAATCAAGCAGTCATTTGATATGTTATAATCAATACTGTGACACAACGTCACCCTAGTTATGGATATGATTATTATTCATATTATCCATAAATAATTACACACGATGAAAGTCTTAATTTATGTTATTAACAATTCTCCAGAAGACACCACTCGTCTCTCTCACTTGGCGGATATGTGGGTGCTGTAAAAGTTTTCTCTTTTCCATGATATTAAAGACAACATTCACCGTCACAAAATATATTTCCGTAGATGGAAAACTTCTTACTGTATGGAAAAGATAAATCCGTCTTTACTCTGTATTAAGTGAGTTCCTATCCATCCACTACTAGCTAGCATATTTATCAATATGTGTAAGAAGGTCAATAAATTTAACAATAAATGTGTTAAATCAACATTGACTTTCACATAGCTTCACAACAATGTTCGATTAACGCTAGACAATCATTCAAATTATCCTAGTATGCACATCAGCAGTCAAATGATCATATATATATAATCTAATTCATATGCATAATTTGTCATAGACCTGAGAGTGTAGTTTTAGAGAAATAATTATATTCATTGTACATAACTTTTACAACGATGGTTGCTGTCACTAGCACATGTTTATAATCATGCAGTTTGCAACAAGTCACTGCCTTTCTTATTTAGGAGACAGTTCCATGTATCCATTCTAGGCACGTTAGACAATTGATCCAGAATCTTCAATGTACTCTCTAAACACAACTTTTAGAATCGTCCGAATTTCCTTTGCTCTCAAGCACATCAAGAGGAATTTTCCGGAAATTTCGTATATGCTACTCATCACACCTTGAGTAATGTTCAAAATAATCTTCATGAATACTCAAGACCAAACTCAAGCCACCATTTTCACTGTATTGTCTCTCAAACAGAATTCACAGGAATCAACTTACAGCAAGATTTTACTTATAGGTTCAATGATATCGCTGGATGCACACACCAATGTGATCAGGTAGAGTACAGTAATCACTATAGGTCGAAGTGAAAAAGTGCACTTTCTCTGCACAACAAGTCTAATTAATGCAGTGCTAAATTTCAGGCATATGTGCATATATATATATAGAAATAAGGTAAACTCGGTATCTGCACAGCTCTGCAAGCTAAGCATGACACCTGCGTTAGATTACCAGTCTGCCAATCTAAGCATGACCTGTGTTAAACTGCAATGAAAACAACACAAATTAGCTAGTCTAAATGCTAGGCCAGTCACGCTCTGCGAGCTAAGAGCTATTACTAAGCCAGACTTCAGTTTAAAGTCATAGTTGTTCCAGACTGCAGTTTAAAGCAGTAACATTTTACACAGTACGATTTAAAGTCCTAGTTGTTCCAGACTGCAGTTTAAAGCAGTAACATTTTACACAGTACGATTTAAAGTCCTAGTTGTTCCAGACTGCAGTTTAAAGTAGTAACATTTTACACAGTACGATTTAAAGTCCTAGTTGTTCCAGACTGCAGTTTAAAGCAGTAACATTTTACACAGTACGATTTAAAGTCCTAGTTGTTCCAGACTGCAGTTTAAAGCAGTAACATTTTACACAGTACGATTTAAAGTCCTAGTTGTTCCAGACTGCAGTTTAAAGCAGTAACATTTTACACAGTACGATTTAAAGTCCTAGTTGTTCCAGACTGCAGTTTAAAGCAGTCACATTTTACACAGTACGATTTAAACCGTATCTTTCGCGATTGCAATTAGAGCCGTAATTGTGCTCCTCTGCAATACAACACTGTAATTGTGCTCCTCTGCAATACAACACTGTAATTGTGCCAGTGTATTTTGCAATACAACACTGTAATTGTGCTCCTCTGCAATACAACACTGTAATTGTGCCAGGGTATTTTGCAATACAACACTGTAATTGTGCCAGTGTATTTTGCAATACAACACTGTAATTGTGCCAGTGTATTTTGCAATACAACACTGTAATTGTGCCAGTGTATTTTGCAATACAACACTATAATTGTTCCAGGGTATTTTGCAATACAACACTGTAATTGTGCCAGTGTATTTTGCAGTACAGCACTGTAATTGTGCCAGTGTATTTTGCAATACAACACTATAATTGTTCCAGTGTATTTTGCAATACAACACTATAATTGTGCCAGTGTATTTTGCAATACAACACTATAATTGTTCCAGTGTGTTTTGCAATGCAACACTGTAATTGTGCCAGTGTATTTTGCAATGCCAAGACGATGAATGTGTTATTTTCAATCCCACTTTTTATAACTGTGCCATGCTTTACTCTGCACGTTAGTGAAATGGACTCTTTTCAATGCAACAATGCTAGACGGCAGTGTATCGCCACATATATCAATAAACATTTTGCAATTTTAACGTAACAACATTAGCCTGCAAAGTAAACGCGATGGTTCTGCTCGACTACAATATATGCGCAACAGTTTTGCGTCTGCGACCTAAAAGCAGCATTTATAGTGGACTGCAATCTAAAGGCAATATATGTGCTAGACTGCAATCAAAGGCAATATATGTGCTAGACTGCAATCTAAAGGCAATATATGTGCTAGACTGCAATCTAAAGGCAATATATGTGCTAGACTGCAATCTAAAGGCAATATCAGTGCTAGACTGCAATCTAAAGGCAATATCAGTGCCAGACTGCATCTAAAGGCAATATATGTGCTAGACTGCAATCTAAAGGCAATATCAGTGCTAGACTGGACTGCATCTAAAGGCAATATCAGTGCTAGACTGCAATCTAAAGGCAATACCAGTGCTAGACTGCAATCTAAAGGCAATACTAGTGTTAGACTGCAAACTAAAGGCAATATTACTGCTAGGCTGCAAACTAAGCGCAATGGTTAATCTAGACTGCAGCACAATGATACGCAAAGTAGCAGACTACTCTCGGATATGTAAACATGTGTCAAGTTGAAATCTGCATGTCTTAACTATGCTAAATTGCAAATTCTGTTTGATACCTAACGTGCGGTCCATTTTTATGCTCTCCGCAGCGAGTTTAAATTTATAATTCTAGCTGATCATTACGACACGAAATCTCAAGTCTCTTAGGACCCTAATCCAGATAAAAGTCATAAATACGGCTTCTTCTTGCTCTTTGTGCTAAGAGCTGTAATTCAAGCTTATGTATTGTTGTACACCTCGCCCAGACTGTCTATAATTGGTTTAAGTCAATCAAGTCATGGCTTGGAGGCAATACACTGAACTGATCAAAATAACAAAAAACCCATTACATATGCAATGAATGGTGAAAATATAACATTAATAGCGTACTTATAAATGAAACTTTAACACATTGACCTGCAAAGGTTATCAAACGAGGAATATTATTGCAAAAATCTTACGTAAATGCACTATAGTGTATTAGAACTTTTAAACTCTAACGCTTTGATTGAATAAACAAATAAAATATGTAACTAATTTTCTATTACAAATGCGAACATCAATAGTTGTTGTTTACCAAAAATAAATAGTAGACTTGCTAGAAGTAGGACTCGTTAATATAAATAAATAGTAGACTTGCTAGAAGTAGGACTCTTAATATAATAATAATAATAATAAATAAATCGCAGTAAGCGGAAAATTCCCCACAGAGCGATAGAGCCCTAATTGTCTTTGCTTACGATGTCATATGCTGTTCATCAAATCTAATATTCTTCTCGACTTAACGTTAACATATAGAAAAGACACTGGTGTGTAAATTAATTCCGTATTATTAATAAATTTTAAATAAATATAATATTATGAAATTAAAATTGTGCAAAAATCATGGTGATGTCTGAATATTTACTTCCATATTCTGATGGATCATGTAGTGCCAACTCCACTGGAAAGTCTGATTGCTGAACACTCTGTGACTCCCGTTTGAGCGGCCAACCATGGCGAAACGCGAGAACATCAAACAGAATTACTTTAGCTAAGCGTGTAAATCCAGACTGAGATCAACTTTCTCGTTTTAATGTTCCGTTCTACGTCTGTTTTGCCAATGACAGGTGAATCGTTTTTTCCTTCAATACACCAATAGATAGATATACAGAGTGACAGACAGACAGACAGATAGATAGCTAGATAGAAAATAGATAGATAGATAGATAGATAGATAGATATCAAACCTGCAAATTCCTCAGTTTGAAAGCATGTTCCTGTCACTAGATAACACGTCTACCTTATATCGTTGTAGAAGAATTCCAATCGCCAGCACGTGCATTTTTGTCAATAAGGAAAAAAAGCCTCTGTTAAAACCAATTACTTATGTAAAATAAACTGATTTTCAGACAGTTTATGATTTATCTATGTAAACATTCTTCATCATTATTTATTTCGTAATTGAACTTACCTAAATCTAAGACTTAGCCCAATGCTTGCCTCAGCTATCAGATCTATGTGAACAATCCCTATGGAAACGATTCCTGTGAAACACATCTCAGGTGTAGTTTATTTGCGGACAAGTGACTTATAGTTACGAAAGGGCGTCAGCAATTGTTCCAAGCCGGCTGCATAACTAGTATCAGTTGCATGCTCGGACACCCATACATCACAAGACGTAATTTTATGCCTCTCGCTACGTCTTGACATATTGCTCGCCGTCGACATTTGATCTTCAATACGCGACTTGCAGTAACAGAACTCGTACACAGTAGAAAGGCCAAACTCGAATACAGGGGTGTTTATATTGCACAGAGGTAAATTTCAGTTGTTGTTTTTATTAAAAAAAAAAAAAAATAGAATGACATAGTTTTGTTTAGTGACTTGATTAAACGAATCAAGTTGCCGAAGCATTAATGTGTCAATATGTTTCTTTTGAGGTATTATTATTTCACAATGTATACATTTTCGGATACTATACATGAATGAATCACTCATCTCCATCCCTCCCCCCTCTTTGTCTTTGTTCCTCTTTAAGTAGAGATGAATAAAGAGGAGTACAACTAGAAACACCAGTACTTGTCGTCAAATAAGCAAACTTTGGGGGGGTTTTGTTGTTGTCTTGGCTAACGTCTTGTGCTAAACCACTTAACAATTTTGACTGTCGCTTGTTATAAATGTTACAAAATCAGTCGCTTACTGAATGTTATTAAATAATATTTTGCTAACAAAAGATAAAGTGTCATAACAGTTTGTTAAAAATATTACTACATATTTTGCCCGAAATAAAAATAACTTGGCCAGTCTGTGTAGATTTCAATATCATTTATAGCAAATCAAGACATTCACACAATTGAACAGAGTAGTAAGTTGATATATAACTGGCAGTTATACACTCACGTATTAAACGATGAATAAGCCATTGAAATGAAACATAGTTTTATTTTTTAAACAAAATTTGCTCTATTTTTGTAAAGTAATTGCAATAAAAGAAGTTTAAGAAGCTATTCGTTAATTTTTTTCATTTAGAAAGAAAGACTGATTGATTGTTTGATTGATTGATTGATTGACTGACTGACTGACTAACTGATTGTAAAAGAGAAGGAAATGAAACTGAGTTAAAACAGAATGTGCAGCTCCGCTTCATACTGTCTAAGACCAAATTATTTTATCACGCTTCTCTCTTCTCTTTATATGCACCAGCAAATCAGTAATATATGCACGTGACGTCACGAAAGCTGTAATCTATGAGGAATTTGTTTGCTACTTTGCACTACAAAGATTACAATAATCTACATGCGTTCTCAAGTTTAAAGAATAGTTCACATCAATCATTGTTTTCGTTTGTTAAGTCTTTTATATTGCATTGTAAAGAGAAAAAGAAATGAGGAAATTGTGCTTCCATATAATATTCGACGTTTTCATAACTTTCACATAAGTAGTTGATGTCATCCCTTAATGTAAGTGCCTATCCATTTCTAAAGACTTTATTACAACGTTTTGCTCATATATCTATATCATCTCACTATTTGTCATGTTTGTGATAACCACAACATTCTTATCTCTCCATGCTGCCACAACGTTCCTATTTTTCCATATGACTATTACATTCTTATCTCTCCTGTCACCAAACAGTCCGATATCTCCATGATATGAGTACATTCTTACCTCTTTATTACCACAACATTTTCATCTCTCCATGTTTCCACAATATTCTTATCTCTCCATGTTATCATGAACTCTTATCTCTCCACATTACTAACAATATTCACATCTCTCCATTTTACAACAACATTGTTATCTTACCATGTTAGCAACAACATTTCACATCTCTCCATGTTACCACAACATTTTCATCTCTCCATGTTTCCACAATGTTCTTATATCTCCATGTTATCATGATCTCTTATCTCTCCATATTACTAACAATTGTCACATCTCTCCATGTTACAACAACATTTCACATCTCTCCATCTGATCATGATTTCTTATCTGTCCATGTTTCCACAAAATAATTATCTCTCCTTGTTACCACAACTACGGCATTCTTATATATCCGTTTATAGGACAACATTCCCATGTTTCCATATTATCAAAAATTTCCAACATCCCCGTGTTACTATATATTTCTCATAGCTCTATTTTACCACGACATAACTGTCCTTGCAATATCCTGACAACTTTGCATCCTCAGGAATATATACTCTGTCCTTACAACACTTTCCAGATCCTAATAGCGCACACTACATTTTCAAAGTAGTAGAGCATTATTCAAAATTTCAGCAATTTAGTATGATGAATTTATATTCCTCTTTCTTTTTCTCCACCACTCTTGCTTTCTCTTTACCTGTAATTGCTCTGATAATAAAAATAGTCGAGATACATATCATTTACTTCTTTTCAATAGTCAATCATCTAAAAGACACTGGTGGGAGATGGGTATAACAACATTTCAGGAGCTAAAGCTACACACTTTGACTTACTCTAATAATGCAGTTTATTGATTATTATACTTTCATATTGCGCTTTCAAGCCATTGCGAGTCAGGCCTCATCTTGAGTAGCCATTGCGAGTCAGGCCTCATCTCGAGTAGTCATTGCGAGTCAGGCCTCATCTCGAGTAGTCGTTGCGAGTCAGGCCTCATTTCGAGTAGTCATTGCGAGTCAGGCCTCATCTCGAGTAGCCATTGCGAGTCAGGCCTCATCTCGAGTAGCCATTGCGAGTCAGGCCTCATCTCGAGTAGCCATTGCGAGTCAGGCCTCATCTCGAGTAGCCATTGCGAGTCAGGCCTCATCTCGAGTAGTCATTGCGAGGCAGGCCTCATCTCGAGTAGTCATTGCGAGTAAGGCCTCATCTCGAGTAGTCATTGAGAGTCAGGCCTCATCTCGAGTAGTCATTGAGAGTCAGGCCTCATCTCGAGTAGTCATTGAGAGTCAGGCCTCATCTCGAGTAAAAGAAAATAGAGACCACGCTCACAGTGTCTACCATTTGTGTAAATAGTTTTCGTTACTAGTAGTTGTTTATTATATGGCTATTGTTTGTTCTCCTAGTGTAGGTTGTTCGTTTGAAAGTAGGTGTTTAATCTCCTAGTGTTGGTTGTTCGTTTGAAAGTAGGTGTTTAATCTCCTAGTGTTGGTTGTTCGTTTGAAAGTAGGTGTTTAATCTCCTAGTGTAGGTTGTTCGTTTGAAAGTAGGTGTTTAATCTTCTAGTGCTAACTCTTCTTTAAACGATTATTGTTCGGGTTTAGTCTTGATTTAAAAAAAAAGATGCTTGTCTCAATTCCTACTACTAGTGCACTGAGTCATCGTGATCTCAAAGTGAGCTGCCATTAAGTAACAAACAATATATTTGCACTTATTATTTATTTATTACTAAAGTTGTCTTCATATATCTAGCCTCATATTAATGATCAGTAACTCAAGAAGGAATTCAAACCCAATGCAGTTCTCATCAGTCACGTATGCTGCGAACATAAATTTAAACCTGTGATCACCAGAGCGTGCAAGCAAATCGTCAGGCCATGGAAGGTGTGAATTACAGCAAGAATTATTGAACTCATGGCAACAGCTGCATTGTGTTGTATTTAACTGCTCAAATTAAGTTATAGTGTGCATATGATTTTTACACCTGAATAGTTGTGCAATGCAACACTCTAAACACATCACACAACACAGCTCTTGTTAAGTTAAATAAATTTGCCCCTGTATCCTTTACCAGGTTTGAAAAGTTATAAATATTGCATTATGACTAGCCGTTATTTGAATGTATTGCTATGCGACTTGGAGAGATATGTATGTTTTAAAAAATAATAAAATGTTAAAAAAAACAAAAACAAAATCACTGACAAAAAAAGCTACGAACATAAAACTGTGTTACAGCTGCTCATCATTTACTTCGGAAATCTGTACTTTGAACAGGAATATGACTGGATTATTTAAAGAAATAAAGTCCAGAAAAGCATAATAAAATGTCTGCGACTTTCAATTTACAGTGATATCTACTATATCCACTTTGTGCACAGTCAACAGTCGAGTAATATACTGTGTTTAGCACTCTGTGCACAGTAAACAGTCTAGTAAAGTACTGTATTTAGCACTCTGTGTACAGTAAACAGTCTAGTAAAGTACTGTATTTAGCACTCTGTGCACCTTCAACAAGCTAGTAAAATACAATATTTAACACTCTGTGCACAGTCATCAATCGAGTACTGTACTGTGTTTAGCTCTTTATGCACAGTCAACAGTCGAGTAATGTACTGTGTTTAGTACTCTGTGCACAGTAAACAGTCTAGTAAAGTACTGTATTTAGCACTTTGTGCACAGTCAACAGTTTAGTAAAGTACTGTGTTTAGGACTGTGTGCAGAGTCAACAGTCGAGTAATGTACGGTGTTCAGCACTCTGTGCACAGTCAACAGTCGAGTAATGTAGTGTTTAGGACTGTGTGCACAGTCAACAAGTTGGTAATGTACTGTGCTTAACAATGTGAGCATAGCAAACAGTCCAACAAGTTATTTTACCCATAAATGTGTGCAGGGTCAACAGTCCAGCAATGTAATATTCTTAGCATTGTGTGCACAGCCAACAGTCCAGCAATATATTATACCCATCATTGTGTGTATAGCTAAACAGTCCAACAATGCACACTACTTAGCATTGTGTGCACAGCCAACAGTCCAGCAATATATTATACCCATCATTGTGTGTATAGCTAAACAGTCCAACAATGCACACTACTTAGCATTGTGTGCACAGCCAACAGTCCAGCAATATATTGTACCCATCATTGTGTGTATAGCTAAACAGTCCAACAATGCACACTACTTAGCATTGTGTGCACAGCCAACAGTCCAGCAATATATTATACCCATCATTGTGTGTATAGCTAAACAGTCCAACAATGCACACTACTTAGCATTGTGTGCACAGCCAACAGTCCAGCAATATATTGTACCCATCATTGTGTGTATAGCTAAACAGTCCAACAATGCACACTACTTAGCATTGTGTGCACAGCCAACAGTCCAGCAAAGGAATATACTGTACTTAGCATTGTGTACACAGCCAATAGAGGGTTCAACAGTCCAGTAATGTACTCAACTTAGTATTGTGTGCACAGCCAAAATGCCGACAAAGGTTTATACTGTATTTAGGCATTGTGTGAATAACCAGCAGTCCGGCAAAGGAATGTACTGTATTTAGCATTGTGTGAACAACCAGCAGTCCGGCAAAGGAATGTACTGTATTTAGCATTGTGTGAACAACCAGCAGTCCGGCAAAGGAATGTACTGTATTTAGCATTGTGTGAACAACCAGCAATCCGGCAAATAAATGTACTGTATTTAGCACTGTGTGAACAACCATACTGTACTTAGCATTGCTTTAAAAGCCGACAGTCTGGCAAAGGAATATATTAGACTTAGTGTTGTGTGAAAAGCCAACATGCCGGCAATGCTGGGATATACTGTACTTAACATTGCGTGAAAAACCAACAGTCCAGCAAAGGCGCATACCGCACTTAGCATTACGTGTACAGTTAAGACATTATCTCTTACCGAGTCGATCTTCTGTATGGATTCAGTTCTTCGATATATTTCTGTATAGTTCTTTCTCTCTCTTCCCTCTAGTCACATTCTTTGTCTTGTCGATAATTAGGTGGATATAAATAATATATAAATGTATGTAAAAGCTCCTACTTTATTCCGCATGTCGGATGTGAGACACACACACGCACACACAATTGAATGCACAGTCATCGTTCAAATTGTAAAACCAATCTATATCAATGTTCCAATTTATTATGTGTAGTATAATTCACTGGTCAAATTCAAGAAGAAATAGAACATATTGCATTAATAGCTAATTATCTGATTAAAAGCAAAGGGACGCTTTTCCAATAAAAATGAAATGTTCAAAATTGCTGTTAAATAATATTCTTGTATGCTGTCTGAACAACTTTTTTTGCATTATGTAATGAGAATTTGTTATAATTGACTGACCGGTGGATGTTGCCAGCGAGCTCTGACCCTGACAGGAAATAATGATACGCACGCTTCGTTGCATTAGAGAATAAAAGTTACGAAAACATCACGCTCATTATAAGATGGCAATATTTAAATAACTATATAATTTCCACACTCTGTAATAATAAATTGCCCCATGTCGAAGTCATTATATGATCTGGTCAACTTACTTTCAAGAAGCACTTGCAATCCACAGTTAAGAATTAATGAGGTGAAATATCACTTTCTCCTTTCAATGACGTCCTACAGATCACTGAAGTACAATATACAGTGCCGGCGGAAGGGGGTGGGGTGGGTGGGACATGATTATCTTTGAAGTATGGAGACAGAAAAATATTGTATTTTTTATGACCATATCGTCTCCCCGACTATCCTTGAGTCAAGAAGAGACATTCCGTTTGTAGTGTTTGGAGAAATCTTGACACCGCTAGGCTTGAACTAAAATAGGATATAACTGTTAGACTGTTTTATTTTGCAGCCGTGTCGGGTTAATTGGTATATAACTGTATGTGTCTTACATACAGACATCCAACAATGTTGTGACTTGGCAAAGCCTGCGAAATGTCTGTTGATAAATAAAACATTTCTTTGATGGCCCAGCTTTCGTTGCTTGTACAACATGGGCACATGCTGAAAATACAGCCAGTACTCGGAATAATTACAAAACTCGCAAAACTATTCCTCACTTCTCGACAATTGTTTGGACAGAATGCCCCAGAATAACTGTAATTTATGAATTTACAGAAGGACTCTCAAATACAATCAGATAACTCTATGCAAACTCGTAACTGGATTGCTTTGGTGGCCTTCTGCTTGGGCTTGTGGCGGTGTTGTTATTGTCCCAGCTATCTAATCGCATCGACTCCGTCAAGCTTAGTTAAGCTTTTCCATGTAGACTTCTTGTGTTGCCTCAGCGACGGCTTCATTCTCACTGCATGCTTACCTCAGAATGATATTCCTATTATTCAAAACTCTGCATCCTAGTAAGTGTACACTATTTTCTATTTTAAAATGCACGTTCAGAAAGATAATACCATCAAAGTAACAAATTATATCCATCAAATGCAAGTTCGTACACTTGCTCATACACTTTATAATTATAGAGTATAAACACTAGATCCATTGTTTTAATACACGTGGTCAATATTTTGGTACATATGTACGGCTCGTACACTCGCAATTACAGATATAAGGGCTCATTTACTCGATTAAACCTTTTGATACATGTATAAGGTTCCTATACTCGGTCAATTAATTTGGTATATGCATATATTATAGGGCCTATACGCGTGTCCAAACAGCTTAATTCAATTATAGGGTTCATACACATGACCAATGAAATTGATTCAATTATAGGGTTCATACAGATGATCAATCAACTTGATTCAATTGTAGGGTTCATACACATGATCAATCAAATTGATTCTATCATAGGGCTTGCACTTGGTCATAATTTTGATACGATTAGGGTTGAAACACGTGATCAGACAGTATTATACAAGTATGCGGCGTTCAAAACGAGTTATTATAAACTGATGCATTAATTTACAATGATTCGTGCGCATTGATGTACAAAGAGTTTATACACTGTTTCATACAACTTTGATATAATAAAGGGTTAATGCATTGTTGTACAAAGAGTTTTTATACACTGTTTCATACAACTTCGTATATAATAAAGGGTTAAGGCACTGGCGTATACATACTGGTAAATACAAACCATGTAATGGATCATTCCCACTGATACATAAAAGGAATATAGCGGAAGTATATATTCGTTCATGTCCATTGGTTAAATAGGAATGTATATATGTACCTACTTCATACTCACTGGTACAATGCATCGTACTCAAAGGTAACGAATACAAATAGCTACCTCTTACCCTCTGGTAGACCTTTACATAAACTGACATTGGTATAAAAATTACTATCTCATTTCTCATGGTATATGAGGAATGTATACATATCGTTGTTACATTACTCAGTGGAACATAAAGAATGTTTACAATCGCATATATTTACCCAAAAAGAGTATTTGCAAATTGCTGTCTTATACCCTTGAAGCAAAGAATGAGTATAATGTAATATCTCTACCCTTCTTTGGTATATAATAGATGTGCACAGTTCATTAGTTCATATCCATGGTTTCATAAGGAATGTCTACCATTCACTAGTACGTACTCAAAGGTATATTAAGAATGTGTACAATATTGTAGTTCATTCTCACATGTACACATACATCATACTCTGGCTGGCGTCCTCATATTGTCACATTAAAAATTCATAGTTAACTGACTCATATATATTATAACATAATATAATATAACATATTCAGATTCATAGTATATGTGTACACTTTCTCTTAAGTGTTTGTACACAATGAACCAATCACAGTCAGATGTATACACTTTCTTTTAATTGTTTGTACACAATGAGCCAATCACAGTGAGCCAGTCTCAGTCAGATTTGTACACTATACTTTCTTTTTCTTGTTTGTATACATTGAGCCAATCTCAGTCAGATTTGTACATTGTACTTTACTTGCTCGTACACAATGAACCAATCTCAGCATAATTTTTATCTTTGCTCGTAAATGAACAAATCATAATCTTTTATGTAAACTGGTTCATACATGTTTGCACAAAAAGTAATTGATTCTAAGTTAGTTCATGCAATATCGCGTCATGTTGCTTCAAATAGGAATAGTACTTTTCGTTTCAGTAGTTCAGGGTTTCGTGAAATAACGTGACAAGTGAGTTTACAAGAAAACATATAACCACCACCACAATCAACAACAACAGCAGAGAAGTGGTAGAGGAGATAAACGCAGATAAACACGTATTTGTTGTCTAGAGTGAACTGTATAATAGCTTATTATTTAACACTTGCTCACCGTGCTAATTAACAAATGTGTTCATTTACTAATTTCCATTGCTATTATCCATTAATTTCAAATTCTCTCATCCATTAATTTAAATTTTCTTCATGCATTAATTTCCATTTTTCTTACCAATTAATTTCCATTTCTTTTACCTATTAATTTCAATTTCTCTCATCCGTTAATTTCCATTTCCCTCAGCCATTAATTCTTTTACTCTTATGCATATGATATTCTCTGCTGCATTTCAACTACATTCAGTTTCTGTAAAGTCTCACATACATACACACACAAACGTGTGTGTGTGTGTGTGTGTGTGTGTGTGCGTGCGTGCACGTGTATGTGTTTAGGTTTTAAGATCATGGACTTACATACTGATTGCGTGTAGATTGATTTCCTTTCTCCATTAAATATGAAATTTCAAACGCAAGAAAATTTTAATTAGCCATTATATGATTGTCTAGGAATTTCTGATAATATATCTAACTGTCTATTTGTCTGTGTAACTGTCTGTCTCTGTATATATGCGTACATACGAACTGCACACAGGCATGCATATAAAAGTAAAGTAACAGTATTCTCATAAATGAAACTATATGAACAAATCAATCTTCAAAGAATGCATATTTTCATGTAAACAGAATCTGAAAATTATATTGAAACAATTAATGAATAATAATTATATCTAAATTACATCCACTGTGTGCAAATAAGCAGTTAAAATGACTGAGGGATGATGATGTACCCATGCAAGACAGAAGAATAATGAGAGACACATGCAGGGACCTAGGAACAAGCCACCGAGCCTCAGAATCAGAACTACTTCTATTACTATAAACAACAATAATAAGGAAGACATAGTGATGCGCTTAATCTTATATAAATGCGTCACAATAATTACACATGACAAACAAATAAATCATTATAAACTAATTAAACAAGTAAACTAAAGGTATTAGTTTAGAAATAAAAAGAATAAACATGCAAAATGACGATGATAAAATTAACTGTAATTACGAAACTACGAATAAAATAAATTAACAAATGCACAGACATCTATAACAAGCAATAACACAAAAATGGTAGTGCCATTCTTGCAGGTGGAAATGATGTCCTCAAATTGCTAAACAGTAAGACGTTCTGAGAAGGGAGTGCAGCAAGTCTCTTGTGACTTTCTACTTGGAGTGAGATAAATCTTTTCAGTCCGGTTAAGAGCAAGCGGTTACTGTTGTTCCAACAAAGCGCTGTATAAACAGATCAAGTTACTGACGAAACTCAAGACAAACTACGCGTGCTGCGAGGCGTGAAGAAGCAGGTCCCGGGACTAAGGCACACTCACTGTGTGGTCTCACTGAGTCTGCAAGCTGCACACAGGTTCTTGGGAGACCCTCCGCCCCCAAAGCAGTGCACAAGAAGTGCCGCGCCAACAGGGTTAAATTTGTTTGTGGAGCATTGCAAATAATTATTAGTTACATATTACATAATTTACCTCAGCCAATGTGTGCTTATATTTTAAATAAAATTATATTTTTTATCAATATTTATTTAATCTATCAAAGTCGTTGGTTAAGCAGATAATTAAGGCTTGAAGTTAGATTTTTTAAATATATTAGCTAGTATGTTATGTGTCTATTTGTCTCAAGGTGAGAATTTAGTTGTATTATGCAATAAGCAATGCCTTTGAACTGATTCACGATAGCGTGGACGCTTTATGTCCTAATCCATCCTCTTGATCATATTGACGAGAGGGTGGACGCTTTATGTCCTAATCCATCCCCTTGATCATATTGACGAGAGAGTGGACGCTTTATGTCCTAATCCATCCCCTTGATCATATTGACGAGAGGGTGGACGCTTTATGTCCTAATCCATCCCCTTGATCATATTGACGAGAGGGTGGACGCTTTATGTCCTAATCCATCCCCTTGATCATATTGACGAGAGGGTGGACGCTTTATGTCCTAATCCATACTTTTGATCATATTGACGAGAGGGTGGACGCTTTATACATCCCCTTGATCATATTGACGAGAGAGTGGAAGCTTTATGTCCTAATCCATACTGTTGATCATATTGACGAGAGGGTGGAAGCTTTATGTCCTAATCCATACTTTTGATCTGACCGAAGATAGCGTGACATTCTTCTTTATAAAGTATACTTCGTTCGTGTTATTTACCCGTGACTTGTCATTTAAATAATAATTGTATAACGTGTCTTTAATTACGTAACAGAAGAGTTACTAACATTTATCCTTCTGTTCGTGTGTGTCGTCGTTTACCTGTACACATGTTGTGTGATACTCACCTATGTATAGTATGCCACAATCGTGTTATTTATCCGCGACTGTCGCTCACATTCTTATGTGTCATTTACCTGCATAATTACAACGAACCATTTATTTATAGAAACGAAGAGTGCTATTTATTTTCTTACGACAGAACTATATGCAACAAGTTGCATGTATAAGTGTTACATAAGTGCTATTGAGTATATTTATTTCATTTTGGTAAAGGCAGTCTTCTAATTAGGACGAACTATTGCTTAAGAAAAGGTTTTATATTATTTTTAAATCGTAGCTTTGATCTGCTGGTAAGTGGTGGCGAAGCAGTCTGTGTGTACGCCAATGGAATTATCACGATGCGGCACTGAACAAAGTTCATGAGATGCAAACGAACTTGAGCTTCAAGAGGTCTGCCACTGAATATAGTGTCTAGGTAACACATGAAAATGGTCGCACATTAATATGATTTAGAATCATGGATTTTAATGTATCATTAGTGAATATAACCACGTCATATTTGTAAAAAATGTAACATTAGTGACAATAAACCCGATCACAAGAGAAACATTTTAATTTTAACTTGTTTAACATAGGCCAAGCACAGAAAGACAAAATAGGTGACATTTTAACTGATAAGTTAACTGTATTTATGAACAATTAGAGTATACTATAAAAGGGCCAAGATCAATACTGTGTGAATGACCACTAACTGCATTTACAGATAATATGATGTAACATACTGCAAGGGATAAAGATGCATCATTATTATTTAAAGTGTTAACACTTTTCAATACCCTTAACAACCCTTTTTGTATTAAATCCTGAAATCAATTTAAAACAGACAATTGAATAAACTACACTAAAAATATATGTTTCTATTAAACGGTTAAAAGAAACAAACTATGCTAAACGTTTTTGTTCGACAACTCAAAACCAGCTCGAATCACGTGATCTAACTTCGCACACATTACGTCAAATGAGATTGTGAAAACACTGCTGAGTGAATACTTGTTTCATTGTTTATGTGCCAATATTATAATTCATAATTATTTTCCCGAAGATACGAGGATTGTAGCCAATTCATGAGTGAAAGAAGACAATGCTTGGTCGATAAATAAATACATAACTTCTTTAAAGTCTTGCTCGAAATTTTCTTCCTAGTGATTGAAACCTGTCAAATGTACAACATTGTTTTTAAAAAAAATAATTTATAATTACTGCTGTAAATAAAGGTGATCATGGAAGCTATTTCTAGATTCACTATTATAGCACTGGGCAACAACAAATATGCTGTTTAAGAAATTTTGACGGATTTATGAAAGTTTTATTGTGCTGGATCCAAAAATGACATCGGTTTTGTTCAATCAGGTCAACTTTTTTTTGATCAACTTTTTGATCTATTGCGACATTATTTTTTTTTTACATATAAGGGTGTTTGTTTATTTATATGATGTAAAATTCTTTCTTATTTCTTTAAAAAAACAAATTATAATTTGTTTTACATAATTATGAAGAGGTTATATATGTAATTTTTTTAATAATTGATATAAATAATTTTCTTCTTTAGGTAATGAAATGGAATCGGCCAGAAGACATTGCAAAAATAAACCCGATGTATTTTGCTTCATCTGCGGCGAATACACCATTGTTCCTAACAGGAATACAGCAACATGTTTTATAAAGTGTGCTTACCAAGCTTATTTTGGTATAAAACTTAGTGATCAGGATACAGTTTGGGCGCCACACATGGTATGCAAGACATGCACCGATAATCTGCGTCGTTGGACCAAGGGTAAGAAGAGTTGTCTGAAGTTTGGAATTCCTATGGTTTGGAGGGAACCGACAAACCATGTCACTGACTGCTACTTCTGCGCTATTGATGTGACTGGCATTAACAGAAAAAGAAACAGAGCGGACTTAAGTATCCTGATCTTGAATCAGCACGTCGTCCAGTAGCTCATTGTGATGAAATTCCAGTACCTGTCCCTGAAGAACTTACCGACATTAGTGAAGAAGATTTCTCTAGTGTTCAAGAATATGAAGAAGAAGAATTAGTGGTTCTTGATGATGTTCCAAATCATTTTTTGCAAAAGGAGCTAAATGATCTAGCTCGTGATCTCAGCTTGTCAAAGTCATCTGCTGAACTGTTGGCATCCTGATTGAGGGACAAACGACAGTGTTCATATCACTTTCTACCGCAAAAGACATGCATAGTATCTCAGTTTTTTATCTACAGAGAAGGACCTGTATACTGTACAGATATTGCGCAGCTTCTGCGCAAGCTTGGAGTGCCACAGTATAAAATTGAAGATTGGAGATTGTTCACTGACAGCAGCAAGCGATCATTGAAAGTGTTCTGCTACACAATGGTAACCAGTTTGCCCCTGTACCTCTAGCTCACTCGACTTCACTGAAGAAGTACGAAGCGGTGAAGTACGTGCTGGAGAAAATTCGTTATGATCAGCATGGTTGTGTTGGCCTAAATATGGTTACGTTGTGTTGGCCTAAATATGGTTAACTTTTTGTTGGGACAACATTCTGTATTCACCAAGTACTCATGTTTTCTGTTCATGTGGGATAGTAGGGACAAAGCACGAAGAAAATTGCATTAATAAATTAAATTAAATGAAAAATAGTAATACTTGATACTTTTACATTGATTTAATTTATTTATGCAATTTTCAAAGATTTTGCATGAATACTAAATTATTTAAAGGTATCATTCTTATTCAACATAAACCCATTTGAGATGAGCACTGAGAAAATTCCACAATCAATGAATACAGAATGATTTACTTTTCTCAACTCTTTGGTATTATATATGTCCGTATTACTTCATGTATGTATTCAGTCAATAACATATAATTATTTTTATATTTTTACATTTAATTTTTGTGCTTCTTTTTGTTGTCATTAATACACCGATTTGTTTTATATGCCTTTAAGCAAGTCAATCAAGGAGGAGTTGTTCACAGGACTCAACTTACAGCAAGACATTTTACTGATAGAGTGATGACAATACTGGATTCACATCCAAATTAATCTAGTAGAACACAGCAGTCACTGTAGCATGAACAGACAACTGAAGTGGTTTGCTCTGTTCTGCAAAAGTCAAATAAAGCAGCACAAAATTTCAGGCATATTTCTTCTCCAAATTCCTTTCTCTCTTACAAATATTTTCAACTTACACATCCTGTTGTAATAGTATAATCAAAGAGGTTAATGGTGACTGTTGTTGTAAAAGTATAGTCAAAAGGTTAATGGTGACTGTTGTAATGTATGTCGTCTGCTTCCACTGAAATTGACAGTGTTGTAAATGCATCCAAATGTATCTTGAAGAATTGCTTCACTTTTTGTTTCATCAGACTCAAACTGATAAATATATAATCACCCCACCTCACCTTTTTTTTTTGGTAATAGATTTGAGATATTTTTTTTTATCATTACACTACCATCTTACAAATGCTCCTTGTCAAGACTTTGCTGTCACTCATTTAACATTGCAAGATTTTGTGTTTCCGAAGATGTCTCAAACCTTTTATTCCACGAAGTAGGTCAAGGAATTTATATTTTAACTTACTAAGTGCATATATACCTTCGGCAGTAAAATAGAAAGAGGGCATATTCCTGCTGCATTCATAAACAGCAATGAAGGTTAGTTTCATGATTCTAAATTATTAAGGCTGAGAGTGAAAATACGTGTTGCCTCAACTTTCAGCCATATCTGACAGACAATTTAAAGGTGAATTTCTGGTACATTCGTTTGCACGGCTGAGCTGCACTTTCATTGGTTAGATTAGTGGCTTGTCTGGAACATTCAGGTATATTCCCATCCATAGGATAAGGGTCAGCCTTTCTGGTGTAAGTGTAGTCTTTTAGAGGAGGGGTGTATGAGCTACGTAAGCCATTATGTGACATGTCTTCTATTCAGAATGTTAACAATATTTGTCTGAATTAAGGTATAAAGACGATTAAATTATATTAAGATAATAAGTTTTATAAAATTATATTCATAATCTTTTAAAAATTAACATTACTATAATTTGCATTGTTGTCATTGGAAGTCTTCACAATTACCACATTTTAACACTAGAAAATAATGGCTGACCAAACTTCGCCCCCTCAACTAACAACTCAAAATCACAAGTTTTAGACAAATGCAGCTTCAGTGCCATTTGAAATACCCTAGTCAGATTGTACCCCTCCATTAATACCTCTTGACAATGACATGCTATACACCGATTATCAATCTTCATCTATGCCTACACACACTCACTCTACAAATTACCTTTCATCAATGTCAACTGGCATACCCGTTACAAATCATTCACTACATAATCCTTTGTTTCTTGTAAACTTGTATTTAATGCTTCTGAAGCTGTCAATTTAAATCACCAAAGAAAACTAGAAGAAATGCATGTTATTTAAACGGTCCGTTGACATCATCAAACATTATTAGGAGTAAATATTACTTTTAACAGTTAAAAATCTTTTAACATTGAAATCACACCAAAACAACTAGTATGAAGGAATGTTACTTAAGCAGTCAGTTGAAATCACTTAAAACAACTAGTAGGAAGGAATGTTACTTAAGCAAAACAACTAATTGGAAAGCATGTTACTTAAGCATTAAGTTGAAATCGCCTAAAACAACTAATAGGAATGCAGTTGAAATAACCAAAACTATTAGGAATTCATATTACTAAGCAGTCAGTTGAAATCATCTAACACAATTGCTACAAATGCCTCACAGCAGTAAACTGTATGAAATTAGTGTAGCAAAACAATTAGTACAAATGTCTCACAGCAGTAAACTGTATGAAATTAGTGTAGCAAAACAATTAGTACAAATGTCTCACAGCAGTAAACTGTATGAAATTAGTGTAGCAAAACAATCGAATCTATAAGTACAAAGTAACTGTTTCAAAGAAAGCATTATATTTAACATATGCTGTCTGGGGCAAATTTTGCAAAGGCAACATGGCTAGTGTGACGTAGTTATAAATTTTAATTGTTTCCTTACTGGTCTAATTATAGCTAAAACACAATGTGTTGAAGCCAGGACTGGCCAAAGTTGTAGTATGTGGACCATGGAAAATTGGCAAGTATCACAGAGAAAGAGCTCTAATCTGCTTCTCCTTTCTTTTCCTTGAAAATAAAATGTTTTTTACTCTACATTTATTTTTATTTTAAAAATCTGTAATCTATTCAATACGTTACCTGAATTAAAAGCGTTCTTTTGTTTGCTAGTAAAATCATTCATCTTATAGTGTTCAACGTCTGCTGACCAATATCACTTTAAAGCACGTGAAGTGATTCTAAAACATACAAGACGTTTTTCTCTAAAATAAAAGATTTATAACTTTTTCGGTCATTATCTGTTTTAATCCCAATTTTCTTCTTTGCACACAATCGTCTCCAATTAAGTTACTAACCGTCTTTTAGCTTAGCTAAAATTTCAAGTCTACGTGAATCAGGTGGCAAATTTTGTCATGATATACCACACGATACAAAGCGTGTTACACAGAGGGAACTGTAGATAACAAAACACAGGAAGGTCTGCGCCCCCTCTGGGATCGTTGAAAAAGAAAGGGGGGTTAACTCCAGCCAGTTTGAAAGGAAACGCTGTAGTGAAACACCCAAGATAGTTGGATTGCGGTAGTTAGACCTACCCCCATAGTTGCACCTGCTGAGATGAAAGCATTTTGAAAAAGAGGAGGAAAGCCTAGCTGGAAATACAAAGGAAATCAAGCCGTCACAGGAGCGGGCAAAGGAACACGCAATCTACTATCACTGCGCTTACAAAATTTTTGCATTTTGCGCGAAACTATTACTCGGATTAAACACCACTTTTAGACTGGTGTCTCATAATGACTAGGGTAACATGATGGGCACATTGTGCTATAAAATCCTTCCCATAAATCTCTAACCAGCCGAAGAGTTTTCGCATCATAGCTGTATTAGATACATATTCAGATAATATTGTAACTCAGTGGACACTCTTCTATTTTATTCTGAATACATTCAACGTAAATAATTCAGCATGTTTAAAATGTGGGTGCTATTTTACTACAGTTACTTAAAATATATAATAAAACAAATACCTTAAAAGCAGGTATACTCTGCATTACGTTATATCAATCGTTAACACATTTTTCTGTAACAAACTTAAAACATAAATACAACAAATAAATTTAAATCACAGGAAATAATCTTCTCAGTCTTGTGCATGATGCTGAGGAAAGAAGAAAATAATCTTCTCAGTCTTGTGCATGATGCTAAGGAAAGAAGAAAGTAATAGCAAACTATTGTGCACCAGTACACGTCAAAGCAAACGTATAATATGTGTATATCACAGAAACAATATCCACACTGTATCACGCCTACATACAGATATAAATATGTGTATATCACATCAACAATATCCAAAGTTTAAAGGAAGTGTATCACACTAAAGTGCATATGTAAATATAATGATTCCGTAGCGAGATAGGTTTATGAGAATAAAATGAACCCAATCAATTATAAATGTAATTAAAGTAATTATAGAATAGAAATAGTCAGATTGATTTTTAAATACATGCAATTACTTTAATTAGAATAGAAATAGTCAGATTGATTTTTAAATACATGCAACAAGGATTTCCGATGTTCAAATGAAAGGATTCAGAACTTCATTCAAATATACTATATAGTATACGTGTAAACACAATAACTGATTCGCGTTCACACACGTTAATAATACGTTGATGGGAAATTAAAATATTCCTGACCACCTTCAGCAAGGTGTATACAAGAATTCATATCGGTTTAATTATATGGTCTAGGCCGGATTTGTCCTCGCGATTCCTTACAGCGCAAAGGTTGGAATTAGAGCGGCCGAGCTCCGTGACCTTCCTTGAAGTTTGTATCAAGCCGTATCTCTATGAAACATCGTCCAAGTGCCGCTCTGTTCTTTGCTTTGGTTTAGCATCTCCCTGTCAATTTGACGTCAACGTCTTATTGGCATTTTATAGCTTCATTAACCTGTAACTGGTTTCTTCGGTTACGTGCAAAGGCAGAGGAGATGACTTTATTGACTTACAGCCACACCCCGGATGGCTTCTTTGTCGGCTTGCTGTTGAACAGTCTACCACTCTCTTTCTAGTTATGCGTGCTTGCATGTGTGTCGAGTGTGTTTCTCAATACCTCCCTTCTATCTCTCTTCTGACTCACACAAATTCACAAACACACACATACACATACGCAAGCACTCACGCACGAGTATAGGCGCACATACATTGTTTTTATCTTCCTTCTTACTCATTCCGTATTTTGGCGTTAATGCATTGTGAACACTAAATGATTGCAAGAGTCAGAAAAGGAGCATAACTCGAGCGTTTCGTGTATTTTTAACTGTAACAAAAAGAAATTAAAAAGAAATCACACAATCATTTTTATTCAGACTACGTGGCAAGTGCGATATAAAACTTACTGTAAATTGTGATTGCTATTGTCAAATGACATATATACAATGCATCGTTTACCAATTGAGTAGTTTCAATGTTATAGCTTGCAAAAAAGCATGAAGACGTTGCCACAGATTTTCTGAAACAGAATAGTATATAGGCACATACTATTTCATTTAATCTATGGTCTCTCACTGGAACAGAAGGAAAAGCTTTACCACCGTTATACACATACAAAACGTATTTTGACTTAATTAATATTCTATTTTTGGAGCATAGAGCGAAAGATAGGTCAATGTATCAAAGAGGATGTTGGATATCAATGTAACTATTTTCTTAATGGCTATCTTTACATTTATGTTCTATTATCCATTCATTCTTATCCGCAGTTCATTCATCTCTCTCTCTCTCTCTCTCTCTCTCTCTCTCTCTCTCTCTCTCTCTCTCCCATATTTACTTTTCATGTACGCACTCTCTTACCACACACACGAACACACAAACGGAAAGACGCACACATACCCATAATACCTCCAAACACCTTATAGACATCCAACCCACATAAATAGTAGCATTATTTTGTCTTTTTCAGATAATTGCCTCTAACCAAAGCCGATGTTGTAATCAGTCAGGTGGATGCTGAGCTAAACACAGTGTCATTTTGTAATGTTCTAATGGTGTGAGTACCAGATTAGTATTTTACTTTTCATATGTTACTTGCTTATTATGTCAATTTACATGTTTCGTTATGTTATGTTATCATACACCCATCATTCCAAATAAGCAAAAATGCGTATGGTCTAAAGTCCATGATACTTTTTATCCACATCTTTCCTATTCTTGTTTGCAATTATGACAGCCTGAATTCTTTTGTCTCCCATATATAATAGCATTGCAGACCCTCATCTATTGGCAGGAATAGTTTTGAAAAGTTTGATTATTTTATTGATCTTTGCTTCCATGTCGCCATCTTATGAAGTCGACTTCTGGGGGGATTTCAGGCACTAATAAAAACCTCTCGATGTCCTGCTTAATTCCAGAATTACGACTTATTCATGTGCCATTTCCCTACACTAGTGAGACACTGTCGATTCCTGCGTCAACAGTCGAAGAGGCAGTTTGGAATTGTTGACCCGTGGCTATCTTTTAGTTTGTCTTGACCAGATTGCATTGAAGTCAAGTGATCTTATCCATTCTCCTGAGTTTCAATAATGGTTTTCATGGACTTGACTGGAAGTCAATTAGATTCCTGTTAATGCTGACTTCACGTGTATGACATCATGCAAAAAATGCCAGTCGTACAGAAGCCTATGTGAGGGAACTTTAGTGTACAAAGTCCACTACTATGTTAGTCGTAATGTATATGGCTTTTGGAAAAAAAATTGCTGATATTAATAATGCAAATCATGTTTCTTTTGACATTTTAAAACTCGAATATTTGGGACACACAGTGGGGCAAAAATCTCCTGTGGACAGAGCATCTAAAGTAAGAAAACTTGAAGAAATTGAGAGACCCGTCTCCAAGACAAATGTTAAATCATTTGGGGATTGGCTGGTTACTATAGAAAATTCATTCTCAAGTTCATTGCCATCGTCAAACCACTCAATGATTTGACGAGGAAAGGTAAACCTGAGATAGTGATTTGGAGCGAGGAGTGTGAAGCCAGCTTTGCCAGTTTGAAAGACTGCCTGTCACGAGCTCCTGTCCTCCGTTTGCCTGAGTTCAATGAAGAATTCATACTCAGAACAAATGCTAGTAATGCAGGACTAGGTGCTGTACTGATGTTAGTTATGCAGGACAAGGTGCTGTACTGATGTTAGTAATGCAGGACAAGGTGCTGTACTGATGTTAGTAATGCAGGACAAGGTGCTGTACTGATGCTAGTAATGCAGGACTAGGTGCTGTACTGATGAGAGTAATGCAGGACAAGGTGCTGTACTGATGCAGAAACATGATGGTATTCTGTATCCTGTAGCCTATGCCAGTCGTACTTTAAATGTGGCTGAACAAAATTATTCAACTTCAGAGAAAGAATTTCTTGGAATTGTTTGGGCAGTCCAGAAATTCCAATCCTACCTACCTGTATGGCAAGTATTTTGTCATTCAGAGAGATCACCAACCTTTTGCCTATTTAGCCCATTCGACTAAGGCAAATGGACATTTGACCATGTGGTCATTACTACTACAACAGTTTAGATATTGTGGAAGTCATTAAAGGCCCTAATAAAGTAGGGGTCGACTATTTCTCCAGAGCAGTATAAATGTCCATTACAAGGGTCCATTACATAAGTCTCTAAATACTGTTAAATTTTTTAAATAAATATTTTGTGTCTTCTCTGCAGTGGAGATTAAGAAATAATCTTACACAATGTTCATTTACATGATGCTAATATGATTGTGAAATTTGTGTTTTCCGTCAGAATGGAGAAAGAAATAATGATGATTTTGCATATGATTTGCATTTCTATTCCTTAAGTGTAGAGACATAATGGGTCTTGTACGAGGAAAATATACATAATGGGTCTTATACAAGATTTTACTTGATAAATTGTTCTTACATCTCTATTTGTGTGGATACATAATGGGTTATGTTTCAACTTATAACGAGAGAACATTTTATTATATTTGATATTTTAAGGCCCAAAGATTATCTTATTTCTAAACATGTTGAATTAACTATGTGTAAATCTTAAAACTGACATAGATTTTGATCTTGTGGATTTTATGTCTTAAAACCGACATAGAATTTTGGTCTTGTGAATTATTATTAATTTCGTATTATGGTAATATCTTCACCGGTAATGTTTCAAATTTACTCCTAATAGAGCAGATGTTAACAGGATGGTTAACATCTGAAAAGGAAGGGGGTATATGACACAGTACATTTGCCTCTCCCTATTTTAAAATTAAATGGTTACATATATTGCTAAATTGTCAGAGCAACCCGAACTTGGGCACTCCTTGTGCCGTATGGCGTTATTGTTCAAAGTGTCAGAGTTGAAGTAAACAGCTCTAGGCAAGAACATTCTTGATTGCTGATGTAATTTAAGCTGAGTGAGTAGTTTTATGTTATCCAATAATTATGATTTCTGAGAACGAGACCAATCAATAGACTGACATAATTCACTTGCTCTAGTTAATTCCACTCTCTAATCACTTTTAAATTTAGTGTAGGAGGATCATTAATAATAAAATTAATATTTTCATCACTTGCAATTAGTTATGAAAGATTAATTAATAATGATTAATAATGTTCATTAATTAAATGGCGTGCCTGTTACATGATGTATAAAATGTAAACACAAAAGTAAATATAATATACATCTTTATATAGCTAGAGCAAAGAGTGGTTACAACATAACCCATAACGAAAATACGAAGCAAAAACATAAATCAGTTTTGCATCAATGCCCAGAGGAAGTCCAATCATGACCGCCAGCCATTTTGTTGTCTTCATTGAGGTCTCTCAAGAGTTCAATTACTTTGTTGTCTACACTAAGGCCTCTCAAGGATTCATTCCCTTTGTTCTGTGCAATAAGGCTTCTGATTTTATTTGTGGTGAAAACTAAGGCCTCTGATTTTATTTGTGGTGAAAACTAAGGCCCATTCTAATGTTCACATCGGGTGTCCAATCACTTTGTTCGACGTTGATGAATGTTCTCTGTAAAATCTGGTCTTGCAAATGAAATTGACATACTTCTATTAAGTAAAACATTGAAAAAAAAATGCATTTAATAGGCATAGATAATGCAGGAAAATCTAGACATTAAAACAAGTTGTCTAACAACCACAACAAATTGCATATTTCCCTGTGCACAATCTTAGTAAAATCAGCTATATTAATAATATTAAAAATAATAATGACGAAGACGATGAAGATTATGATGAAATGCAGATTTGGTCAAGCAATAAAGCCTTTACCTAAAATGAAATTAAACTGATTCATACATGTTTCGATATTCCACATTTATTTGTTTTCCTTTGTTAATTATTTTCAATTAACAGTTATATGTTAAGCATTTTCTCGCATAGTATACTGAAGTAAATATTCAAAATATTTATTATCAGTCACTTTGCTGAATTGTAGGCCTTTCGAAACCCATTTTGAAAGACAGTTCTGTCACACGAAAAAAATAAAAAAGGGCAATTATATATTAATATGTAATTCGTCATTCGTGCACATGCATTCAAACTCACTCATGCATACACAGTATCAATACACCTCATTCATACAATATACATACTACATACACAGTAATTATACACCTCATTCATACATTATACACACTACATATACAGTATATATACACTTATTTCATACATTATATACATACTACATACACAATATATTTATACACTTCATTCATATATTATACATATTATATTTTGATTGATGTAAAATGGCGGATGATTGGGATCAGTGATTTTTTCTTTGTGCCCTTCATATCTTGAGTAAAGTGATTGAATTTCCATCATATGCACCTCTTGATATAAATTTGTGCATTAATAAGCAATATTCAAGTAATATCAACTGTTTCCTTCATTCTTGCAACTTGGATTGTTATTCTGCTGCATATAAAGAGCTAGGGGGGATTAAAACATTGGCTTTTAATGTAGGCCTAAATGTTAAAAAAAAGTAATCTTATAACACACACAGTAGAAAAACGCAGTCTATAGTGTAATAAATTTTATAGTGTAATTAATTTTCACTAAGGAAATGGTGAAGATAATCAGTCCAGTAAATGTCCAGTAAATATGAACCCTCCAAAAGTAATGGTAGCATATAATAATAACACATGTCTGGAATAGCAGACCGTAGCCTCGAACCAAAACTTAGTAGTAAGAAATTATATATTAACTTTTATAAACTGTCCCAATTTAAGATATAGTTCCTGCACTGATACACTATTATCATATGTAGATCTACATGTTAACCAGACATCAGGATTCCAGGTTCTCATATTCATGTACAAAACATCCTTCTGTGAAAGTTTTTCATTAAAAACACAGGCAGTGCTTAATAGACAGATTTTCAGACAGTTAATTAGAAGTGAAACGCTTTCTCACACATTATTAAGAAACATTTCTATCAGTACTACAATGAAAATAGTATTACTTTAACTAATAAAATTGTAAAAGAGGTCCGTTCAGCACCCATAATGTATAGACCGCTGGCTATTGATTATGAGAATCACGTCGAATAACTGTAGGTGAACCAGGCATTCAATTGCATTATCACTTTCATCCGTCATCATTTCACTCCTCTCGTGGAGCACAGTCGTTGCAAAGATACCTGCTTGTATGCGAAGTCAACAAAATTAGGAATTAAGTATATAATTAGAAAAGGCTTAATTTCCTTGACCATACCAAACATTTCACTTATAGCTGTTAGTATGGCGCATCTTCACTCGTCTTTCAACATGATTGGTGATAATGCCTTGCAAATGCACGTACAAACTCATATATAATATATAAATATTATAGATATAATATAATAAATATAATATGGTATAATAAATACAATATAATAGATATGATATCATAAACATAATATAAAACTCGGAACTGTTATTGACTTTAAGCATTGCGACTACGTCACCAGTTTGCCTAAGATGGAAGCTTGTCGTTAACTTCAAGTATAGCGAGTGCCTCACCAGGCCAAATATGTGCTACGATCTTAGGTCGGCGATAAAGTGAGGTTTTTAAACAGGTCAAATATGTGCTACGATCTTAGGTCGGCGATAAAGTGAGGTTTTTAAACAGGTCAAATATGTGCTATGATCTTAGGTCGGCGATAAAGTGAGGTTTTTAAACAGGTCAAATATGTGCTATGATCTTAGGTCGGCGATAAAGTGAGGTTTTTAAACAGGTCAAATATGTGCTATGATCTTAGGTCGGCGATAAAGTGAGGTTTTTAAACAGGTCGGTGATAGGGGGTCAGATGGTAAAGAGGTCGGTCATAAAGTGAGGTGGTAAAAAGACTAGCGATAAAGTCGGGTAAAGGTTGAGGAATGCTACTGGAACTGTACTTTCCACATTTATCAAACACACACAAGGCGAAGCCATACGCTTTCCAATGATTGTTTCAAGCGATTATTCACTATATGGCTCTAATTGACTATTTGACGGAGTGTTTATATTTAAAAAATTGTTTTGAGCTAACATAACTCATTAGATTTCTCAGTGAGCAGGCGATAACATCACTCATAATATTAAGCTAAAGAGTGTTCTTGAAATTTCAGCAATACCACACACACACACACACACACACACACACACACACACACACACACACACACACACACACACACACACACACACACAAACATACACACACACAAACGCATTCACACACAGACACACACACACACACAAACACACACACAGACACAAACACACACACACACACAAACATACACACACACACACACACACACACGCGCGCGCGCCCCCCAAGCAATATCTCTAATCGTTGTAAAGAATCACACGTATCAGTTGCGGATAAAATATTTCCATCTAAAATATTAAAGAATAAACGTGTCTCGAAATGCATATAAAATGATCTTGTATCAAGAAATCAAATAATTTTAGAATACCGTGTCAAATTGTCAGTTTGAAATGGCAAGCATTAATACACAGAATTCACAGTTCATCTAGTGATAATTACTGCGCCCCTGTTTACATGTGTATGTCATTCAAAACTTTAAGAAACAAAATATTTCTAAATATTCTTTCTTTGTCAGGACATTTCTATGTAATTCCCGCCATTTTTCCTCTCTACTTCGCATTGTTTGTATAGAATTACTTCACTGATCACATGACTTCGTTTAAGCGTAGTTTACTGAATTCCTATTACTTAATTGAAGCCAACCTCGCTGATCTCACACGCTCCATTAAGCGTACTTCTATTTCGTATTGTTTCGTTTAGCATTACTTCGATGATTTCGCGTGGCTTCGTTTACTTCACTGTTTTACAGTGCATTCATTATTCACTATTATTTTAATTATAACATTCATTTTTAGTCGCTCTTTGGATTATCTTTTAACCATCGTCCTAAATAAGCATATTGTTTCTTCCATCACAAAAGGAATTTTCCCATTTGGGGAATTATTTCAACAAACCCTTATTTTTACAGCGATTTCCCTACGATAACTTTCTCATATTTAGCTAATTTCATGTCATATCTGTTTATTTTGTGTGCATGTTGGCCTACACGATAACAGCTTTTCAAATGATTGAAAGCATTAATAGAGAGACAGACATTTAGATAGATAGACAGACAGATAGATAGATAGATAGATAGATAGATAGATAGATAGATAGATAGATAGATAGATAGATAGATAGATAGATAGATAGATAGATAGATAGATAGATAGATACATAGATAGATAGATAGATAGGTAGGTAGGTAGGTAGCCCAACTGAAACAAAGTACCGACATCTAGATTGGCCAAGCGAAATCCCTTTTTTGGATACGAATGTGCAGGTTGTGTGTTCTTTATGACTGGAGCATGCTGTAAGAAATAAGAATGGTATAGTATTACTCATATCCTACCGGCTAAATAGCAGTGCAGATCTTGTGTTCAGCATTTAGCTGCAGTGTTCATAAAGCGACTAATATCGCTTTATGAAGATTTGGGACCATTAACAGATTCCTTTAGTACCTAATAAATGAACCCTGTCTTAATTTCCATACCCTTCAGTCAGCTCACCTTATAAGGGATTATCTGTGTTTCGACAAAATTAAACGATTTATCGTTTACGATTTGAGTAACACAAACATGGATTTCACAGTTGTATGAAAACAATTTAGTGCAGCCTACTGAGGGCAAAAGTACACGTGGCAGTGTCATTTTATACTTCGGTGTGTTCGTGGTATTGTGCCAGTGTGTATTTGTGCGTGTGTGTGTGTGTAAGTATATGCGTGCGTGAGAGAGAGAGAGAGAGAGAGAGAGAGAGAGAGAGAGAGAGAGAGAGAGAGAGAGACAGACAGACAGACAGACAGAGACAGACAGAGAGAGAGATTGAATGCTCTTATTCGCGATATTTTCTCTCTCTCTCTCTCTCTCTCTCTCTCTCTCTCTCTCTCTCTCTCTCTCTCTCTCTCTCTCTCTCTCTCTCTCTCTCTCTCTCTCTGTGGAGTATATGCGTGAATGAGACAGAGAGAGATTGAATACTCTTATTCGCTCTATTTTCTGATAATCTAAAAATATTTGTTTACAAAATATTTTATTAAAATAGATATGCATACGATTTGTTCTACTTGTCAGTTTCTTAAAATCTTTCTCGCTGTAGGCCTACTCGTTTTTATTGTGAGCGCGCGTTTATGTATTGGTGTGAATGTTTGAGAGAACGCATGGTTTACTTGTCACATACGAGCGTGCACGAAGATAAGTACGAACAGGAAAATGGGAGAGTCAAAGTCCACGAAGATAAGTACGAACAGGAAAATGGGAGAGTCAAAGTCCACGAAGATAAGTACGAACAGGAAAATGGGAGAGTCAAAGTCCACGAAGATAAGTATGAACGGAAAATGGGAGAGTCAAAGTTCACGAAGACACGTATGAACAGGAAAATGTGAGATCAAAGTTCATGAAGACAAGTAGGAACAAGAAAATGGGAAAGTCAAAAGATCACGCAGAGGAAGGAGTGTTTGCTGTAGGTCCATAAAGAGAGTGAAAAGTCAGTTTACAATGAGTGAGAGAATGAGTAGATGAGCAAATTCGTAAGCTAGTGTGAATGTCTGAAAATTCGTGTGAGTATTTAATTAATCCATGACCAAGAAAATATGAAATGAACAATAAGTGTAAACAATTCTCTTAATGTGCACAATTTTAGATATCTTACCGTGAGAAAGAGTTGATTTTTTTCATTCTTATTTTACTCTTTTTAATGTGTAAATCAGAGCATAAGGTATAATCTCTAGATTGTGTTTTAATATATATACACACATATGTCTTAGTGCTTATAATGAATTACGTCAGTTGTAGATATAAGTATAGTAAAAAAAAAAAAAAAGTCTAAAATTATTTCTAAATTTTGTAAAATTAAAATTGAAATAATTGTCAAAATATTTTAGTACAGATAACAGATTATATAATGTATTACAAAAGCAAAAGAAATTCAAATAGTCGAAATGAACAGAACAATTAGATTGCTAGAACACAAAACTATTTACAATACAGGTGACAGTTATAATATAGCTATTGAGGCATACCTGGCAGTAACCACTCGGTTGGAATTACATGAATGGTATATCGATCAAGAATAGAAGTACAAGTCTGATAAAAATTAAAATTGTTACTACATGTTTATCGTGAGTGATAGTGAAATCAAATTTATTGTTAAGTGCATGATTAATGGTTAAAGTAAGAAAGCTGGTTACACACGAAGGACACATCACAATTAATGTAAAAGAAAACATCATTTGGTAGAACAGACTTAATATTCAGATCACGATTGACGCTTAGAACACGAATAATTATTAGAATACTAGAAAGACTATCTTGCACCTAGATGGGTACACATTATCAAATCTTACACCTGAATCCCCAGTTAAATTCATACTTTCTTTGGACTACATTTTTAACTGTACTATGTTAAACTGATTAGCAGTGAAAAGAAAGTTTGTAAATGATAATTGTTACTATTTTACTTCATTCGATTTCGAATCATCAGTCGTCTTCTTGATAACTTTCTTTGCTGAATCACTGATGTCATTTTAGAAAGCGAGTAACGTTAGAGTTATTTCCCCTGTTCTCAGTCTGAACATAACCTTGATGTCCCATGTGGCGCTACGCGGACGCTCGTTTTGAACTAATTTAGTGCAAATTGTGCACATTTCCCGCACTAGCCCCTTTTCGCGAAGATTTGTTTAATTGCCGAAGCTGTCGCGTCCGGCGTGTTCGGGGCTACTGCTTGCCCTTCCCTGGACGGCCAGCAAACGTCAACATCAAAGCCAAAGCATGTGATTGAAAGCTAGCTAAAGACGTTCTCTTGTCAAGTTAAAGAAGTAACAGATAATAATGGATGATAATAAAGGTTACAGAAAGTTACAGGGGACATTCATCAACTAGTTTATAGGCTATACACTGTTAAGAAGTTACAGAAGTAGCAATACTGTTGTTCTATGCAGACGGATATAACGCGTGCTAACATCATAGAACAATGTGCCTTTTTGTTGTTGGTTTGTTAAACGGCCAGAGTGCATCTATTAATAAACCGTGTGCCACTACTCACCAACTGTTTTGCCAATCTTGGGAGTAGTTGTGTTTTTCGGCAAAACAAGAGAGACACAGTCATTATGAGAACAAATCAAACATTTACATTTTTATTTAATCGTAGAAAGTACCGGTAAAACATTTATTAATTTGTTATATGGTGTACACATGTTTAACAAGGATATCTGAAAATGTAATGATTAGCATTTAATTTATTATAAAAGTAGCCTCCATATAAACTTTGGATAGGCTAGAAAGTAATTTTCTTTTCATCGGGATCGATGAAACACACAATCTCTTGTAATTTATAATTAACTGCAATAGTAGTACTGTAAGAAAATTTAGTATTGAAAACTGTTATGTAAAATAATAAAGCAATAAAACTTCGAAGAAGACTAAAATATAGACTTTTTAACAATAGGTGTAACTGGCAAAAATATAATGATTTTATACCATATATCATTTGAACATATTTTTGTGCACATTGATGTGCACTATATGCCTGCTATATAAACGATAAACGACCCTTGTGGTCTGTGACTTTTTGCCTCAAGAAAGACGACTAATAATGAACTTCTCGGAACAGTCCCAATCTGTCCAAGGACTAATGAGTAACTCTCACTTGATTTAACACACGATGAATCGGAGAGTCCGTCTTGGGCAGACAACTCTTTTGACACCAAAGACTAGGATTGGGATCGCAGCGAGTTCTTTATGAAGGCGGAGTACGAGCGTGCTTTGTTAAAGCGTGGCATAAATTAGGACAATTCTCCATTATTCTGCTACTGGTCGGAGGCAGTGGTTGCTTTATGGGATTGACAGATGATGGGGTTCTTGCTGCTGGCTGCTTTTTTCAGACCTTTAAAGTACTTTAGTTCATACAAGCAGCCTCATTGCAGAAAAGAGATTTTTTCGTTTTAATTCATAACGGTAAATGTACAATAGGAGAAGAAACACAATTAAATGAAAACAACAACAGTCTTTCCTATTGTCAGTAATAGTCTTACTTTTCTCCATATTTTAATTGTATATATATCTTGTAAATACACAACACAACACACACACACACACACACACACACACACACACACACACACACACACACACCTTCATTAAACATGTCATTTGTAATCTTATTTTATTGTATTCATAACCTTTTACTGATCTCTTCATATCATTATCAACAATGACTAGAGGCAATACTTTTAATTAAAGAGTTTATTGGTATATATTATATTAGTATTGACTTTTCAAATATATAAATGCACCTGCATATATGTGAATGAGAGGGAGAGTGAGAAAGAGACAGGAACACAGGCATAAATAGAGAGGAGAAACACATAGAAATACTATTTTCTAAGACATTATTAGGTGAGAATCATTTGTCTGGCGTTCACTCACTATGGATTCATTCTAACAAGGATAGAGATACTGGGAAAATTCCGCAAGCAGTCACATTTAATCATGGAAACAAGTTATAGACGGTAGCGGATGGGAATCAAAATCGATTGGTCAGTCTTGTTCAAAGATCAAAGAAGCTGTCAGCTCGTTTTTTTTAGACATGCAAGCCGCCCTCTTTACGGAGAATCTATAACTCCCAATTCCACTTTTTCAAAGACAGCATATATAAGCAAGTGGTGATTTTAAGGCATGACGTAAGCTTATGATGGACACAGTCCAGCTTCACGCTTCACTGCAAAGTATATTCTCAGTTTTTGAAAGCTGAAAATTCTTCAAAATCCACAACACAAAATATCAAATGTATGAAAACGAATTTTTTGTTTTCTTTTTTATTTATTGTTTCTTAAACATAACTGATGAGTTTTTTCTGTCTGTCTGTTTTTGCATTTCTATCTCTCTCACCATATTTTCTGTATATCATATAAGCACGCCTGACTTCTTTAATTTTCTTTCTTTCTTTCTTTCTTTCTTTCTTTCTTTCTTTCTTTCTTTCTTTCTTTCTTTCTTTCTTTCTTTCTTTCTTTCTTTCTTTCTTTCTTTCTTTCTTTCTTTCTTTCTTTCTTTCGTTCGTTCGTTCGTTCGTTCGTTCGTTCGTTCGTTTGCTAATATATCTGCTTCTGAATCCTTACAGCTTGCAAATTCTTTTCTTCGCGTTTTGTTTTTCTTTCTTGACATCTCCTATTTATTTATATTTAACTACTACTCTCTTCTGTAGTCTTTCTCTCTTCTACTTTTTACTCCCTCCAACCTTTTCTCTCTTTCCTTTCCCATCTCCCCTCTTTCTGTTAGTCCCTTTGCGTGCTTTTACCTATCGTCTTCTGTCTTGTCTGTAAATCTTCCTTATCTTTATATTCGACATTGTTTCAGTTCCCTATTTGTATTTCTGGATACGTGAGTTCTAACTATTGTTCTTTATCGTTATGGTTCTAGATGAACACACAAAAAAGTAAAAGGTAATGACAGATTTTCATCTGAACGGCTTTTGATTTCATGCTACAAGCGTCGTCGTTCGGAAAGGCAAAGATATCCATAAATTATTTTCTTTTCTAAACTCGAAGGTTAAATTTACTATCAACCAGTCGGTTTCCTGAAATCAGACATCACGTCAAGCAGAGATCTAAGTCAGAAGTCAGCAATGCATGAAGGCGGCATCTTTTGATATAATTTTTCAAGAGTTTGAGCGTTACCTGTTCTTGACAGTATTTTCGTGACGTCGATACGGATGATTGAAATATAAGAGCGATCGTTGTGTGTCCGATGTTGTGGATGTGCTTGTCCTTTAGGTCAGAAAAATTCGTGACACACTGACAACCTACAAGCACGAAAAGAAACTCGAGAGCAGACAATCAAGTTGTAAATGTTCCTTTGTATGTGCTATAATCATACACAGAGATAAACACACATGCACGTGTGTATGTCAGTGTGCGTGCGTGCGTGTGTGTGTGTGTGTGTGTGTGTGCGTGTGTGTGTGTGTGTATACATACATGCACTGTTCATTGTCATCATTGTCATCACCACACACACATCATTACACAATAAGCAATAAAAAAAGAAAACCACAAACTTGGAGGAAGTTGCTAATTCCATATCTTCCATATATCTTCTAATTTTAAATTTTTTTTAACATTACTACCCTCCTAGAATAGAAGGGAGGAAGGCCCCACAGGAACTCTACAGAAACTGAGAACATTAAGAGGATGAAAAGTTTCCACGCAATTCCTGTGGGGAAAAGAAGTCATCGTGAAGAAGAAGAAGAAAAGAATAAATTTTAAAATACGTTCGTATCTCTTAAAAGTTTTGATGTCACAGCTCAAAATCTACAACATTCGTAGATCAGAAAAAGCGTGAAGAGTAGCCAATCTAATATCCAAGGACTCTGTTAATTTGTTTACTTGATTTGGATCTCAGATTTGCTCCACTTTTGAATAATTTCGCAGACAGGCTTGAACACTGGAGAAAGGTTTCTGTCTGGAGGTCTACTCTTTCCGAATTGTAGCTGCCAAGGGAACTTGAGTGTGCGGTCTGTAGCATGAAGTCTTGTATCGTCCCGTGCTTATTCTCATCCATGCTTAGAGTTATGGGGCGGTCAAAAGTTACTCGTATGTTTTTCACCTCATGTTAGGATCAAACCATGGTTAGAGTTATGGGGCGGTCAAAAGTTACTCGTATGTTTTTCACCTCATGTTAGGATCAAACCATGGTTAGAGTTATGGGGCGGTCAAAAGTTACTCGTATGTTTTTCACCTCATGTTAGGATCAAACCATGGTTAGAGTTATGGGGCGGTTAAAAGTTACTCGTATTTTTTTCACTTCATGTTAGGATCAAACCATGGTTAGAGCTATGGGGCGGTTAAAAGTTACTCGTATTTTTTTCACTTCATGTTAGGATCAAACCATGGTTAGAGTTATGGGGCGGTTAAAAGTTACTCGTATGTTTTTCACCTCATGTTAGGATCAAACCATGGTTAGAGTTATGGGGCGGTTAAAAGTTACTCGTATGTTTTTCACCTCATGTTAGGATCAAACCATGGTTAGAGTTATGGGCGGTTAAAAGTTACTCGTATGTTTTTCACCTCATGTTAGGATCAAACCATGGTTAGAGTTATGGGCGGTTAAAAGTTACTCGTATGTTTTTCACCTCATGTTAGGATTAAACCATGGTTAGAGTTATGGGGCGGTCAAAAGTTACTCGTATGTTTTTCACCTCATGTTAGGATCAAACCATGGTTAGAGTTATGGGGCGGTTAAAAGTTACTCGTATTTTTTTCACTTCATGTTAGGATCAAACCATGGTTAGAGCTATGGGGCGGTTAAAAGTTACTCGTATTTTTTTCACTTCATGTTAGGATCAAACCATGGTTAGAGTTATGGGGCGGTTAAAAGTTACTCGTATGTTTTTCACCTCATGTTAGGATCAAACCATGGTTAGAGTTATGGGGCGGTTAAAAGTTACTCGTATGTTTTTCACCTCATGTTAGGATCAAACCATGGTTAGAGTTATGGGCGGTTAAAAGTTACTCGTATGTTTTTCACCTCATGTTAGGATCAAACCATGGTTAGAGTTATGGGCGGTTAAAAGTTACTCGTATGTTTTTCACCTCATGTTAGGATCAAACCATGGTTAGAGTTATGGGGCGGTTAAAAGTTACTCGTATGTTTTTCACCTCATGTTAGGATCAAACCATGGTTACTTAAGCGATATGCGTTGTCCAGTCTTGTGCTCTGCAGAATGTCTCAGAGTGTTTGAACGGAGGAGATGAGCGGTCTTAAAAGGGCCTGAGCAATTCGCTCAGTGTAGTCATAAAAGTGTATGCGGGATTCGCTCAATTTGTCAAAGGTGTTTGAGAAGATCGTTCAGTTCATTCTCAAACGTGTTTGTGTGGCCTGCTCATTGCAGTCACAACGGTGTTTGATGGGCCCGCTCATTGCAGTCACAACGGTGTTTGAGGGCCGCTCATTGCAGTTTTCAAGATGTTTAAGGGGCCCGCTCATTGTAGTCTTATAGATGTTTGAGAGGCCCGCTCATTGTAGTTTTCAAGATGTTTTAGGGGCTCGCTCATTGTAGTTTTCAAGATGTTTTAGGGGCTGCTCATTACAGTTTTCAAGATGTTTAAGGGGTCCGCTCATTGCAGTCTTTAATATATTTGACGGGTATGCCACAACGCCACCCTGTCTAATGGATATTGATTATTATTATTAATCATCCATAACTCATTACAAGTAATGAGAATCTTAATTTATGTTATTAATAATTCTCCAGAAGACACCACTCATCTATATGCGGGTGCTGTAAACGTTTTCTCTCTTCCACAACATTAACGACAAACGTTCACTGTCACACAATATTTCCGTAGGTGGAAAACTTCTTACCAAAGGAGAAGATAAATCCATCTTTAGCAAGCCCCCATCCACACACTATCTCTGTAATATATGATTAGTAATATGTGTAAGAAGGTAAATAAATTTAACAATAAATGTATTAAATCAACAATCAAATATACATGTAACAAATACAATGAGAAGATTATTCAAAATCAATATTTCCATGAACCACGTTCAAATAGTTTCAATGTTTGTACAGTATTGTATCATAACACATAGTTCAGTAAATTAGCATCAATATAAATCCCATGATAATTCTAATCAGAGAACAGAAATAGAGTTTATAGAGATTATAGAGGTAATGTGTTGTACATAACCCTGTATAGGCAGTGCTGTGAAAGTCTTTCATGCAGTTTTGTAAAAACGTCACAAGCTTATAGTTCACAATAGAATTATCAGTTCTTCATGTTTTTCTCTTACACAGTTTAGAATACTGATGAGCTGCTACTCTCTCAAGACTAATCTGGGCACTCCACCCAGTAGTTCCCTCAAGCAGAACAAGAATGTAACAATTTGCAGTAACTTCCTTGAACCAGAAATTCCAATGTAGTCGAGCAAACTTTACCACCATACAGCAACAGAGTGTAGTGTATCCTTACACTTACACACAGAGGGTAGAGACTTCTTGAATCTACCATGGTCGTAGTAGTTTATAAATCAGTAAACCGGGCGACTCTATTAAAAACAAAATCGCTGTTTCTTCCCAGTAAAATATATATAATCAGGGAACATATGCTAAGTTTCCAGTGTATTCATCTCTAACTTCCTTCATTCTTAAATTCAAGTCTCACCTAACAGTTTCCTGCTACAATATTTATTCGCCTTATACACTTGAGTGGCATAATAAATACAATATAACAATGTTATGAATATTCACTAGAAACAATGTCAAGTGTTTAGCAAATTACATACAAACATCATAGTTCACAATTTGTAGAAATAACAGTATACTCAGATAATACATCTCTATGTACAATGCAAGTATAAAATATCAATAGCAAAATGCACGAAATATTTCTAAGACAATTATCTTTCAATCCGTCAGTTAACTCACCATTAAGCTAGAGGCCGTCTTTCATGACCGGACTTCCTGCACTCCAAATTCAAAGTGATTATAAGAGATAAACTTGTGATCTTAGCCCTTTGTCTGGTCTCGTTCTTGTGAATCTTAACCAATGGATAATAAAAAAAAAACCTACTCATCCACCTATAACTGGCTTACATTACATCAGCAAGTGTCTAGCACATTCTCCATCTGAGTTGTTTACTCCAAAAACATCATCATAAGCAGTGCCCAAGGACAGGTCACTTCGACATTTAACAATTTATATATAACAATTAAGTTTAGAAATAGGAATAGGAAAATTTACTCTACTGCAAGGGGCCCGCTCATTGTTGTCTTAAAGATGCATGAGGGGCTCACTCATTGCAGATGCATAGATTTGTGGAGCTTACTAAGAGCAGTCTTAAAGATTTTAGAGTGGCCCACTCATTGCAATCTTATATAAGTTTGAATCATTGCAGTCTGATCAGTATTTGAGTGACCCACTCATTCCAGTCTTAAAGATGTTCGTGGGGCCCATTCATTGCAGTTGAAAGGGTGTTTGAGGAGTCCGCTCATAGAAGTCTTATAGATATTTGAAGAGCTCGCTCATAGCAGTCTTATGGATGTTTGAGGGACCAGCTTGCTCATAGCAGTCGTATGGATGTTTGAGGGACCTGCTCGCTCATTGCAGTCGTATGGATGTTTGAGGGACCTGCTCGCTCATTGCAGTCGTATGGATGTTTGAGGGACCTGCTCGCTCATTGCAGTCTTATGGATGTTGGAGGGACCTGCTCGCTCATTGCAGTCTGAAAGATGTTTGAGAAGCTCGCTAAGTGGAGTCTTAAAAATGCTTGAGGGGCCCGTTCATCGAAGTCTTAAAGATGTTTCAGGGGCCCGCTCATTGAAATCTTTAAGATGTTTCAGGGGCTCGCCCAGAGCAGTCTATGTTTGAGAGGTTCGTTCTGAACAGTCTTAAAGATTTGTATGCAGGGAAGGTGAAAACAGCGCGAGCGAGTCTTGCCTCCCTTTAAGTACATTACTGAAACGCTAGACAAACTAATGAAAAAAGTGAATGATATGAGTGGAAGTAGCAAGATTCGAAAGTGAGACGTTAGTTATCTGTGAAACACCTCAAAGGAATCATTTGGAGTGCCTGTATTTCATACTAATTAAAGAAGTCAATTAATGGATGGGTGCAAAGATAAAAATATGTAACAGTACCTTCTAAGAAAAAGAAACCAAGCTGATATACATAAATAAACATATTAGAAAAATAATCTATTACAGTCTGCAATAGAATCCTTTCAAATTCCAGTGGGAACGTGCTTACATGAAAATGTTATATTTGTCGGTAAATGTGGCACGTATGCAAGGGCATCGGTTCTCCGTTTTATCTTCTCATAGTTTTCACCCCAATGATTTCTTGTCACGTATGATTGTGTATTTGTGTGTGTGTGTGTGCGTGTGTGTGTGTGTGTGTGTGTGTGTGTGTGTGTGTGTGTGTGTGTGTGTGTGTGTGTGTGTGTGTGTGTGCATGTAGTGGGTACAAGGGGCAAGGTGCGTGTATCTGTTCATGTTCGTGATGTAGGTGCACAATATGAAGTGCATGTGTTCGCGTGCATGCAGCAAATTTAAGGAGGAAGATTCATATGTGTGTTTGTATACGTGTAATCGGTGCAAGATATATGGGATGTGTATATATGTGGGTATTCGTTTGTGTTTGCTTGCATGTAATGTGTGTTAAAGAGAAAGGGGGGAAAGGAGATAGAGAGAGATACAGGAGGCAGAGAAATGATTACATTTCTAATGATGCATTTTAGCTTTATAAAACATTTTACAATTTTACATGCTGATTAGGTTAACTGACTGGTTCATCAATTTCACTCCTATGTCTAATTACTCAGTAAGATAATGTTAACCTCGTAGAACTATCATAACAATTTATTAGTAAGAACTCTACATCATTCGTGCACTGAGCGACTTACAATTCAATGGGTTTTTTGTGTTACTTTTGTATTAACCTCTCAAAGCTCCTGTTATCGTACTCTTTGTAACGACAAATCACAACCCATTATAGAGTATTATAACTTTAAATTAATATTTATAGTACAACCCAGTGCACAGTATTTATAGTAAAATTATAGCAGAAATATTTTAGCGACTATAAATTACCTTTTATTATATATCTTATCACAAGACGTTGTATAGTGTAAATAGTGTTTTCTGGAACTATGGATGTCGCAATCAAATCAATATTTTGTGAATGACAATGATGACTGTAGAAAATGAATACAGTTCTGCATTAGATGCGAGTCATATAAATGTGTATTCAACTCTGTAATTCTCTGTGCGAGTAATATAACTGTGTATGTATAATGTGCATTCAACTCTGTAATTCTCTGTGAGAGACATATAACTGAGCATGTATAATGTGCATTCAAGTCTGTGATGCTCTTTCGACATGATGATTCTGAAGAAAATATGGTTGTCTAACTTTATACTGTTGTTTGTCCACATTATGGCTGCATTTCAAATCTTCATCTCTACGTAATGATTTAATCTCTGAAAAATATATACAGACTATATTCACATCTGCTTGTGCATAGTGATTCTGTGTGCCTGTGTGACTCTTTGGCCGTGATAAGGTTGTGTTCGTGTTAACGCATTGTCCATGGTGTTGCTTGCCCTTGGTGACCTCTGTGCCCATGGTGCTGTTTGCCCGTGGTGATTTCTCTGTCCATGATTCCGTTTGCCCATTGTACTGCTTGCACATGGTGACTTCTGTGCCCATATGCAGCTTGTTCGTGGCGACTTCTGTGCACATGGTGACTCATATCTATGCTCTTGAAGAATTGTGCATAACATACCGATTGGGGTTCCATTATGCTATGATCTCTAATAAAAATGGATCTGCCCTCAAATCAAGAAATATTAGAAATACACTCGTTATATTATTACGGAAGGAACGAATAACTACTCTGTTAATCCTAAGTATAGATAAAATCAATCATATTTTAAGATTCAAACACACAGGAGCTATTGTATGTATGTATATAATAATGTTCAATAAACTGTTTATTGTTTTCAGGAATAGTGAGATGTACTAGTAACAATAATTTTAAAAAGTTTAAAATTTGACTATAGTAGGAATTGTGACATTTGTTCTTAACATGAATAAAAGTTAACTTCTAAATGTACTACAAAGTTGACAAACCTTAAAGAAGGATTGTCATTATATGTAAGATGTTCATTGATAAAGAAATAACTAATATTTTCTTTTAATTGCACTATTCAAAAAATTATTTTCTTTCTATTTAATAACTAATATTTTCTTTTAATTGAACTAATATATTTGCTTTTTCTTAATAACTAATGTTTTCTTTTAATTGGAGTATTCAAAAATATATTTTCTTTCTCTTTAATAACTAATGTTACTTTTAATTGCATTATTTAGAAAAGAAACTTTCTCTAACAATTCCCTACAACGGTTTAGTTGTGCTTGATGGCTAAATGTCACGTGACCTATTTTGACAATATTGAGTGGTCCTAGAATATTAAAAGACATAGATCAAACCCGATTGACTTTCTCTGATTTTTATATACAATCTATATTTATTCTCGTTTTTCTTTGATTTTTTTAAATACTGAAATTAAGATATTCCTTCTCGAAAAGTTAAAGGAAAATTACTTACTCATATATGCTTGAAAAACATATATGCAGAATTAATGTCATAAAATGTTCTTTACATGCACATTACTTACATTCTTTGAAGGAGGACCTAGGGACAAATGATCATTGTGTGTGGAAGAATGAATTTGTGAGTGAATCGGATTCGAATATTAATTATCAAAATTATTTTGCAAATTTCAGCAAATTAAGTCGCCTGTTGTTTTCCTCTGTGTTTTTTTGTATGCAAGAAAAATTATTAACGACTCATGCTTACAAAATTGGACTTTATTATTAATCAAATATATTTCTTACGAAATATTCCAATTTTCAAACATGTGACCTTTTATTAAAATTAATGAGCAAATTCAATGATCAAACGTTAATATGAAATCCTCACACATATGTAACTTCGAATTACTGAGGAGATAAAGTGAGTGAGTAATGTCCTTGTACAAAATTCTTTTCGAGAGATTTCTGTCTATGACCTAAAAAGTAGTTCAGTGTAGTAAACATTTTAAGAAAATAGCAAATATATAGCGTTGATTAAACCTGCGAAACTTGCGGTTTCTATGGAAACATATGTGATTGAATTAGGTGTGCGACGGTTCATAGACTGATTTATATACATTTTGCAAAGTATCAGAGACTCACTATAGTCCTTGTATAACCGCAGTATAAGTTACTGCCCATTTAAAGGAGAAAATGTATCACTGTCTGAACCCAGATCTGCTCACTCGGTACATCAACTTTGAGGGTCTAGATTTGAACTGGGATGTTGTGGGATGCTTCATAAAACGAAAATAATTAGGCAATAAGTATCACAGGGAAATGCCCTTTTCACTTCAGTGCTTTTTTAATATATTTGTTTAGGGGAGACAAATGCTTACATCGTGGACACACCCGTGTACTCAGAAGAGGAATCATAACATATTTGAAACGTTTATGGTAGATAATAGATAGATAGATAGATAGACAGACAGACATATGGATGGATGGATGGATGGATGGATGGATAGATAGATAAATAGATAGATAAATAGATAGGTAGACAGACAGACAGACAGACAGATAGATAGATAGATAGATAGATAGATAGATAGATAGATAGATAGATAGATAGATAGATAGATAGATAGATAGATAGATAAATAGATAGATAGATAGATAACCAGATACTCACACACGTGTTAAGATGAACTGCAGTTCTTAAGCATGTGTCTGAGTCAGTTTAGTTCTGTCTCAGCTAGTAGAAATTGAAAGTGCACATACATATAATATATATTATTAGATGTGGACTGCCTAGAAATGAACATGAACTCTGGTAGTGATATATGTGATGTGTGTGTGAGATAATGCGCACAAATATATAGGTATGCCGGTGGCAATAATAATCTTGATGTGACTGCTAGACCTACTATTCTCTCCTTCTATCAACTAATACCTGTGCATCTGTAATGCAGTATTTCTCTGACATCAATGCCCTGCAGGCGTATTGTGCTTGTCTTACTTTTGTCTTTATCATCTAAGTTAGCATAATACTGCCTTTACCACTTTCAGGCCTGTGCTGTCATGTCACACAACACGCATGAAGAAACAAGAGCAAAAGAATGAAAGAAAGTTTAAATTCAGTGAATGATTTGGCTCTGTGATCTTCATGCGTAAAGTTAAAATCTTACTCTTAAGTTTCGTTCCTCTGCGCTATCGCTTGCCCCATGGCTAGGTGACAAGAGACTGCTGTTTTATTATTGGCTAAGCCCATCAATACCACATGAATATTAATGATCCACGCTGTAGGTTGTCGGAGTAGCCGGAAAGGTAGTTCGATAAAGCAATGGGAGGGCTAGCGGTGCATAAGGGATAGGCCCGCACTCAAGACTTATGGAGGACACAGAGCATTACGTTACACACTTTCTCGATAAAACCTTCACAGTCCTCCCTTAAACATCCCCGTGTAGCTACGAAACATTTCAAACGGTCTAAGGAAGCTAAAGAAGCTTATTGGATGGAGCTGATCACGTGACTACTGTCAAACGGTGGATTTTCACAGGCAGGACGCGTCGTCTGCTAAACGCCTTGCGCCTGCCTGGAAAGCCATGCAAGCGATTGTTGGTTAGGGCTCTGTGCCCGCTCGCGAGGTCCTTAAGTCCAATGGTTCAGTGCGGCGACCTGGCGCAAATACAAATATCCAGCACGCTGACTCAATCCATGGGGAACAGCAGTGTTGTGGAGCAGCAATGCCGACCACGTGACTGTCTGTAAACCACTTTTCTTGAGCACGCAAGCCAAGGTCGAAGAGGTAGTAACTACACTGCAGTAAAGTGACAGTATACTTTTCTATTACCGGTGAGCTCTAGTTATTGGGTCATGTGTGGTTTGTTTGCATTTCGCTTTAGTTCGTAAATCACTGGGTCACTGAGATCCTGGTGAAAAGTTTATAGTATTATGACACTAAACACATATCATATGCAATATCATCAAAACGAGATTTACCAATATGATTAATAAATAAGCTAAGCAATGTGTTTTGGCCTAAACTAATCAGCCCCGTGTCAAAATGCTTTATCACCGACAAAATTAATACAGCCAAATACACACGTTTTACACATAGCCAGAAATTCGTTTCTGTATTATTATGTTAATTAGAGAATCGTCCTAAGTTTCACGTGCACTGTCAAGCACATAATGAGAAATGTTCTTGATTTTCCATGATAAATGAAAGAGTAAATAAAATATTATCATTGCTATTATTATTATTTTATTGTATTATATTTCAGTGTAAATGAGCAGCTATGTTAGCCTACCCTGACTGAAATACTTTCATCATATTAGTGATTTCATCCGAAATATAAATGTCATTCAAGTGGTACCCAAACCTAATATTTCTTACTTGTATACTTCACGACAATGTATATGCTATAAATGTCGCAAGAAGCAGTAAATGTTTGGCTTTGACACTGAGAACTCCCTCTGCAGAGACAACTTGATGTTGAAATAGCCTTGAGTTTCTTACACCAACTGGACTAACAAACTGTCACCAAATCAAAGTTTGAGACTAATTTGATGCTGACATTGTCACCAAGTTGTACTTGAGTTTTGGAATAATTTGGGCTGAAATTGTCACAAAGCCGGACCTGATTAATACTTAATTTTTAGCAAATCGTACTGGAAGTCTGGACCAATTTGATGTTGACAGTGTCACCAAGACAGAATTGAATGACCTAGTCCAGTATAATGTTGACAGTGTCACCAAGACAGAATTGAATGACCTAGTCCAGTATAATGCTGACAGTGTCACCAAGACAGAATTGAATGACCTAGTCTAATATGATGCAAGTGTCACCTAGACAGAATTGAATGACCTAGTCCAATATGATGCTGAAAGTGTCACCAGAACAGAATTGAATGACCTAGTCCAATATGATGCTGAAAGTGTCACCAAGACAGAATTGAATGACCTAGTCCAATATGATGTTCGATTTGTTACAAGATCTACGTACGTTCTAGAGTCTAGACCATTTTGAAGGTGAAATATTAAACAAGTCGGACTTGAGATTAAGGCCAGTTTGATGATAAAGTTGTTAAAACCTGAACACGAATTTAGGGTCAGTTTACTGACATTTTCAACAATTCGTACTTCATTTGGAGATACGTTTGATGCTGAAATTCTGTTAGCTGGAGGTGAAGATTTTGATGATGTGCACGTTTGAAATACAAAGAAACAAAAAGAAAAAACCTGAGAAAAGGACACTCAACCAAACTACAGAGGCATGGTTCAAATCTTTATATTATATTATATTATATTATATTATATTATATTATATTATATTATATTATATTATATTATATTATATTATATTATATTATATTATATTATATTATAACTATCAATCCCTGCTATTATGAATTCGCAGAGAAAATTAGGAATACAATTTAACTTAAAATGTTATTGCTTTTATTACATTTATTTAATAAATGTTGCCACAACTGGGAATCAGAATAAGTGACAATCATAAAAAAATAGACCAAAAGCGTGGCTGGAGGTGTTTCAAATAGATATTTGCGTTATTGTAAAAAATGAGATCGCAAACATTAACCAACGCGCCTATTATTTATAATGTGGCTATCAATTTTTTTTTTGTTAGCAAACGAATGGCTCACAGTGAATTTTACTATTCTTTCTCATTATTTAGTCTTCAAATTAATTTCTTTACTCAATACTTAGTCTATTTATTTAATTTCTTTACATAATACCTAGTCTATTATTTAAAATCTTTACGTAAACTCTCAGTAATTATTTTCCTTTTATAGTTTAATTTATTTTTCAATCAATTCCTTGGCTTAAATTTTTCATATATATGTATATATGCGTGCGTGTAGGTGTCCTCCTAAATAAAATCTTCATCCGAAAGTCAAATACACACTCTCTCTTTCTGTGTCACTCACTTGAACATGGTAGATAGATATATAGATCTGTTAGTCTTTCTTTCTTTCTTTCTTTCTTTCTTTCTTTCTTTCTTTCTTTCTTTCTTTCTTTCTTTCTTTCTTTCTTTCTTTCTTTCTTTCTTTCTTATTTTTTCCTGCCTCCTATCCATCCATCTGTCGGTCTATCTATCTATCTATCTATCTATCTATCTATCTATCTATCTATCTATCTATCTATCTGTGATGGTAATGCCACCTAGTTAATGGTTATGATTAATATTATTATTCAATCACCGATAACTAACTACAAGTGATGAAAATCTTAATTCTCCAGAAGACACCAGTCGTCTCTATCACTTGGCGGATACACGGGCGCTGTAAACTATTTCTCTCTTACACAACATAAAACATTTACGGTCACGAAAGGAGGAGATAAATCCGTCCTTTAATCTATATTTATCGAGCTCCCCATCCACCCACTTTCTTCTTCAACATAAGCTTATCAATATGTGTAAGAAGGTCAATAAATTTAACAATGAATTTATTCAGTAAACAATCAAATATACAACAAATGACTATAATCATAAAAGCAACAATATTCAGTTAATGCTGGACAATCACTCAGTTTATCCTAGCATAAACATAACTAGTAACATAACCTAAGTATATAATCAAGTTCATGGAAATCATCATGGAAATGAAAGCAGACTTTTAGAGAAATAATTTATGTCAGCCCATATAACCTGTTCAAAGATGGTGGCTGTTGCTCACATGTGTTTCAGTCACCCTGTTTGCAACAAGTCACTGCTTTTCATATTTAGGCAAGGCATTTTGTGTCCCTTCTAGAGGCACGTTTCACAACTGTTCCAGAATCTTCAATGCACTCTCCAAGGGCTTAAGTAGAGAATCGTCCTGAGTTTCACATGCACTGTCAAGCACACAATGAGGAATGTTCATGATTTTCAGTGTGCATTTACTCAACACACCACAAGGAACATTCAAGGTACTTGAATGGAGGAATCAACATACAGGAACATGTTTTACTGATATGTTGATGACAACGCTGGATTCACACACCAACTTAATCTAGTAGAGCACAGTAGCCACAGTAGTACCATGTGACAAAAGCAAAACAAAAAGCTATTGCTTCTTATAAGCTAATGATCGATTTTAGGACCAGACTAAAGTTATGTTCAAATTCAGAGTGAATTGGATAGATTACCTCTTCAACAAGGAAACTTCCTGTCCATCCCCATTAGATGATTTTGTAATGAACAAGTCGGAGACTATTAGTCAGAAAAACTACTCATCCAATTGCAGCTGGTTTGAATTGCATCATAAATTTTCTAGCATATTCTCAATTGTTTAGTTCCAACTCTTACACTTAGAAAAAAGTACCATCATAAGGAGTGCCCAATGTAGGGTCATTTGGACAATTTAACAATTTATATAACAATTAAGTTCCAAATTAAGGATAGGTAAATTTACTCCACCACAGTATCTATCTATCTATCTATCTGTCTGTCTGTCTGTCTTTCTGTCTATCTCGATGAGAAATCGCTCTCTTTATTAACTTCACTTATTATTTCGTGTCATTTATTCTCTTTATTAACTTCACATTTTATGTCGCATTTTATTACAGTAAATAAAATTGTGTGAATTAAAAGAAAATAATACAGATCACGTTTTAAGGATGTCTTGCTGGCTTATCACCCAACATAACTGTGTATGCGAGTTGATTTTGATTGAAGCGGAAAGAATTTTCTTGTTTCATTTTATAAATAATGTGGAAGAAATCTAGACCGTTATGAGAAATCGTTCGATTTATGCACATACGTTATCACAGTTATAATCATTCTAACGTAAACTTTGTCTCCGATTTTTCTGATTAAAAAGATTGCACTTGGCCCAAGGCGATGTCCCCGCTGTTTTTCTCCCGTAGCCGTGGTGTCTCTATGACTCAGTGTTTCAGCACCTTCTTTAGTCTTATTGCAGTCTGTCCTCCTTTTTTTCTGTGGTGTTTTACACATTTTATTAATCGGAGAAATCTGTGTACTTGCTAGACAATGACATAGTAATAAGTCCTGTATAAAAATAGAGAACTGCACGCACAATGCAAGCACGCACTAAATGATGGCCATAGTAGAAAGGTTCAGACCGCTTCAGTCAACTGATGAACACTGTATTAAAACCACCAACACCACCCAAAACATTGTATTTCTGATGTAAAGTTTTAGTAACAAAGTAAATTCCATTATAACAATTCGAAAAAGTGGCCCATTGGTTTCTTTCACTTCCAAACTTTAGAATCTCTAATAAAACTCTGATATTCTTCTTCGTCTCTTCTTCTTCTTCTTCTCCTCCTCTTCCTCTTCCTCCTCCTCCTCCTTCTTCTTCTTCTCCTCTTCCTCCTCCTCCTCCTTCTTCTTCTTCTTCTTCTTCTTCTTCTTCTTCTTCTTCTTCTTCTTCTTCTTATTATTATTATTATTATTATTGGACCAATATATCAATCTGTGCCCTTGTACAGTAAACAAATTAACTTTAAAAATACGCAAATATTGTACTCATCATTTTAAACTGTAATGTCATTTATGCGCTGTATTTACTGCTATGACATATATGGTTATAATTGAATAATATTTATCATGTCCATGCAAAATTAAATGTAATTTCATTATACACAGAATTTTAACCAGAGTGAAGTTGTTTAAAACTGCTCATCGTTTGAATATTTTATTATCGGTCTGATTCGTGTATAAAGATTCCTTAAAATAGAGTTTAAACAATTTTAGTTTGTCTGACAAAGTTTTTGAATACAATTTAATTCAAGCAAATATCAGCTTATGTTATGTGCTCTTGTAAAGGTCTGAATTGGGCTGCAGGAAGAATAGGAATTATAAACGGTAAATGCATTTTATTAATAATGTTATTAGGAGAAACCCTGTATAAAAACTACTCTTCATTTTGCATAATAAATAACGGCACTCCAGAGAAAAATCAGTTAGTAGAAGCTTGAATTAATAAAGTTACATGTGAAACAGAATTAAAACAGCAAACACTGAAAATTAGATTTCTCAGTGCAGACGTTACCTTCTTTATATTAAGAGTTACACAGAAAACAGTAATATTTAAAACTGCCAAGTAATACATATTCTCAATTTGATTTAGTGCTTTACTGAGGCATTTCATTTTCAAATATTTTATTGTTCGAATATCTCATGTCACAGGCAAACATACATTATCCAAAAGTGCAACGAATGACAAATCAAACTGATTAAATGGCCGTAAGACAAAACTAAGTTTGCAGTGACATGTTTTCCTGACACATGTCGCTAACGCCAGAGAATGCAAATTGGATTCAATCTGCCTCCAAGCGCATTATGTAGTCATCGCCATCATAAGGGACCTCAAATTTACTGTTATGCTTACACGTAAGCTGCCCTAGTCGCGTTCAGAATCAGGACACGATCAGGCTGGTCTGTTTTTGTTTAGTACATCTAATTTTTCCTCTTTTCCTCTCAGCTCCCTGTTCCTCTATAAAAAAAATAACTCTATTTTTTACTCTTTTCTCACAATTTCTTTTTTTCTATTTCTTTTTAAAATCTTCCACTCAGTTCGCTGTCTCTTTATTTTTTCTCTTTTCTCTCTTTCTCTATATTGCTCTCATTTCTCTGTATTTCTGTTTATTGTTCTCTCTGTTGCTCATTCTCTCGGAGTCTTTCTGCCTCATTCTCACCTTCTTTCTCTTTCTCCATTTCTTTGTCTAAATCTGCCTTGTGGCTGTATTACCTTTTCGTTCATTTTCATTAATGTGGCTTTAAGACAAAGAAATAATTTTGCCCCGTAATATCTCAGTCAAGGTTGAAAACTTCAAGATATTGAAATGTCCTTTTCTCTTTCAAATGTATCCTTTTTCTAAAAAATAAATTAAGCATTAGTCAAAGTTTCCGTAAGCAACCAACTCCAAGCAAACAAACCATAAATATTGATAAACCACATTTATCGCCCTTTTTCTTCTGTTTATGTATACGTTCTAGGGAAGAAAATAAATGTTTAACTGTTTTCACAAAATGTTTTAGATTTTTAAACATTTATTTTTATGGTTTAAACCTGCTTACAGTTGTTTTATTTTTTAAAAATATTATTTATTTTTGTTTAGCCACACATATCGTATTGGTGCTAATAATTTGTTGGGAAAAGTCCTTGTGAAGGCCTCACAAAATATCTCATTAAAACATATTACAAGCAGTATGTAAGGAAACTTGTGTCTTCACATTAATCAGAAGGTGATCGATAAAAAATATAATGTAACACGCATGCAATTTGAATGAAAACTCTTCTGTGAATTTAGAAATCTACATGGTATTCTGACACATTGTGTTATACAGTGAGGATTGAGGTTGTCCCAAACATAACATATTATAGAGAGGTTTAAAATGTATGTGAGTCTGATATGTTTGTTTTCTGAATCACTTACTTTTCATTCAATCACTCCTTCATTCTGTGGCGTACTCATTCACTTACTGAAACAATTCACTCCAGATTCAATTGTCCCCTCTCTATAGTTCTCTCACACTTATTCTCATAGTTACTCATTTAATCCTTCCAGACTTTAACATACTTAATTACTCACTCACTCAAGTATTCTCTTACATACTCCATCAACACTAAGCAAGATATATTTGGTACTTTGAACCTGACTATCTAAGTGTTTAATTAAAATAAATACGTATAGTTAAAATGTATTATATGTACTTGCATAATTATGGGTGTAAATATTTGATATTGTATATATGTTTGTACGTGAGGTGAGCATGATTGTTTATATAAATACATTTACGCACACATTTGAACATCCGATGAACTATTTCTTAACTTTCAGCCTTTTGTGGAAATCCTTATTTATGATTTAGACAAACTGTCTCATCTGATCACATATTCACTACTAAAGTAATGCTTTTTTTATAAGCGACTGTGATGTTAATTAGCAAAATAAGATCTTTTAATTACCGAAATCGTGAACCCAGCATTTAAAGTACAAATATTTTCTGCCTAAGTCTTAACATAATGCTGGATTATATAGTCTGTCTAATGCAGACATGAGTATTTTATGTATAAAAGAAACTTTCACAAAGCTCTCGGCTCTTCACAATTATTACAAGTAAAAATGCTTAATTTCTTTATGGAATTACATAAGCACATAAGAAAACTAAAGTCAATGTAACGAACCAAATAAATCGACAAGCAAAATGATAACATTTAGCAAATAACTTTTGTTAAAATTATATTAGAAATGTAGCTAACAATGCCACAGATGGCAGAGTATTCGTGCAGACAAAAAGACATCTCTTGAGAGTATCTGTTAAAATGATTTTGAACCATATATTATATTTTCTCAAGAAATAAAAAAAATAACAACATAATGTATTCCAGAAGTTGAAACATGGTAAGACATCATCTCAACTCTCGGAACATCAGAGATGAGTGTGTCTAATGAAGATCGCTGAAAAGGAACGTGTTTGTTGGTGAGCGCCGAAATGCGAATGATTATCTATCTATCTATCTATCTATCTATTTATCTATCTATCTATCTATCTATCTATCTATCTATCTATCTATCTATCTATCTATCTATCTATCTGTCTGTCTGTCTGTCTGTCTGTCTATCTATTTATGTATATCTCTCTCTCTCTCTCTCTCTCTCTCTCTCTCTCTCTCTCTCTATTCGTCTTGTTTCGTTTTGTATTGGTTGTATTGTTTTCTTGTTTAGTTTTGATCCGTTCTGCTTTTCACCGCGTTCCTATAAACTCACGCCAGGGTTATTTTGTATATTACATTGCGTAAGAAATTCTAATGCAATAAGTCTTTTCACACTCCACTTATTACTTAAATTAATTTTGTTCATTCCCTGAAAGTCAGCTTTATTTTGCAATATTCTGTATAAACATTAAAGTAAAAATTGCTTTGCACCAGATGTTGATCTTACATTATAAATTAATAATAAGAAAAATGCATATTACCATACTTTGATGCTAACGCCATCTAGTTAATGGTTATTATTATGCCTCTTTCCACGACTTCTGTTTGACTGTCGGTTGTGATCCAAGGTCTCGGAATCTTACCAAGATTCTGGGAGATCCAAGGTTTTACTGAGGATGTGGGCACTTCCGAGGAGCGCTGCTTTGAGTAGTGGAGCGAGTCTGTGGTTTCCAGGGAGTTTATTCAGGTAGCCTTCCAATTCAGATGTTATGTTCCCCAAGGCTCCTATCACTATAGGTATCACTTCTGCTCTTACATTCCACAGTCTCTGGATTTCTAATCTGAGGTCTTGGTATTTTTCTATTTTTTCTCTTTCTTTTGTTTGTATGTTTCTATCACTTGGAACAGCGACATCAATGATTATTGTGTTCTATTATTATTTTATTATTATTATTATTCAGTCTCTTTCCACGACTTCTGTTTTTGACTGTCGGCTGTGATCCAAGGTCTCGGAATCTTACCAAGATTCTGGGAGATCCAAGGTTTTACGGAGGATGTGGGCACTTCCGAGGAGCGCTGCTTTGAGTAGCGGAGCGATTCTGTGGTTTCCAGGGAGTTTATTCAGGTAGCCTTCCAATTCTGATGTTATGTTCCCCAAGGCTCCTATCACTATTGGTATCACTTCTGCTTTTACATTCCACAGTCTCTGGATTTCTAATCTGAGGTCTTGGTATTTTTCTATTTTTTCTCTTTCTTTTGTTTTTATGTTTCTATCACTTGGAACAGCGACATCAATAATTGTTACTGTTCTGTTGGACTTATTGAGAACTACAATGTCTGGTCGTCTTGCAGGAATCACCCGGTCTGTTCTTATCTCGAAGTCCCATAGTATTTTGACCTCTTCTGTTTCGGTGACTGCTTCTGGTTGATGCATCCATGCTCTTTCTGGGGTTTTTATGCCATAGTTCTCACACAGATTTCTATGTATGTGTTTTGCCACTTCATTGTGTCGTTTGGTGTATTCCGTTCCAGCCAGAACTTGACATCCAGATAGTATGTGCTCTGTTGTCTCATCCATGGATTTGCAGAGTCGACATTTGGAATCATTTGAAATTTTCATGATTTTCGCTTTGTGTGCTTTGGTGTTGAGTGCTTGATCTTGTGCAGCTGTTATGAGTGCTTCTGTTTCTGCTTTCAATCCTGCCTCTTTCAACCATTTGTACGTTGATTGCTTTGTTGATATTTCGTCGGCTTGTCGTACATACTGGCCATGCAGAGGTTTCTGGCTCCATGTATGTGCTAGTTCTTGCTTCGTTGTTATTATTATTATTATTATTATTATTATTATCTAGTCTCTTTTCACGACTTCTGTTTGACTGTCGGCTGTGATCCAAGGTCTCGGAATCTTACCAAGATTCTGGGAGATCCAAGGTTTTACGGAGGATGTGGGCACTTCCGAGGAGCGCTGCTTTGAGTAGTGGAGCGATTCTGTGGTTTCCAGGGAGTTTATTCAGGTAGCCTTCCAATTCTGATGTTATGTTCCCCAAGGCTCCTATCACTATTGGTATCACTTCTGCTTTTACATTCCACAGTCTCTGGATTTCTAATCTGAGGTCTTGGTATTTTTCTATTTTTTCTCTTTCTTTTGTTTTTATGTTTCTATCACTTGGAACAGCGACATCAATAATTGTTACTGTTCTGTTGGACTTATTGAGAACTACAATGTCTGGTCGTCTTGCAGGAATCACCCGGTCTGTTCTTATCTCGAAGTCCCATAGTATTTTGACTTCTTCTGTTTCGGTGACTGCTTCTGGTTGATGCATCCATGCTCTTTCTGGGGTTTTTATACCATAGTTCTCACACAGATTTCTATGTATGTGTTTTGCCACTTCATTGTGTCGTTTGGTGTATTCTGTTCCAGCCAGAACCTGACATCCAGATAGTATGTGTTCTGTTGTCTCATCCATGGATTTGCAAAGTATACATTTGGAATCATTTGAAATTTTCATGATTTTCGTTTTGTGTGCTTTGGTGTTGAGTGCTTGATCTTGTGCAGCTGTTATGAGTGCTTCTGTTTCTGCTTTCAATCCCGCCTCTTTCAACCATTTGTACGTTGATTGCTTTTCTTGTTGTTGGCTGGCTTTGATAGTAAGAAACCATGATTTGTATGTTTTTCTCTCTGGTCCATTTCCTCCGAGTTTTTCCATGTGTTTCAGTAGCCCATTTTTCACTAGAACACCCCGAAACATCAGTGCCTAGCGCAGACCTTGTTAACCCGGGCGAAGTCTGATCCGGTATGGAATCAAAGTTTGTTTTCTCCATCATGAATGGGATGGGCAAGCGTGTATTTTGGAGGGATCCGCTTTTCCCTCCCACAATATTCCAGCGTTGGACTCTGGATGTTACCCCTATTACCACTATTACTATTGTTATTATTATTATGGTATTCAGTTATGTGATTATGTTTGCCTAATTAATATTACAGTCATGTTTATCTCTTGACATTAACGTTATTTTATATTCTTCTTCTTCTTTACTTATCTTGTTTTGTATGTTTATCTTTTCCTTATATTGGTTAATTTAGCAAATTTGTCCTGAAGTGTTGAGTTTTCAAGGGCAAAAGATACCACGCAAGCCAACTTGACGTAAATCCTCCTCTGACGTAACCCAAACAATTACATCACACCGATATCTTTATGTCTTTTCGTCAATACCTCTCTTGCCGTCCTACCCATCAATTTCACTGTACCAAATTTTAACTTAACACAAATCGAACATCACTTCATTAGTACTCCTTTCAAATTTCACTTCATTATTATACCTCTTTCCACGACTTCTGTTTGACTGTCGGTTATGATCCATGGTCTCGGAATCTTCTTAGTAATTATTTCTAGGTTGATACAATTGATGATTTATTATTATTTATTGATTTATTATTATTATTATTATTATTATTATTATTGTTGTTGTTGTTGTTATTATTTTATTTATTAATCATCCATAACTAATTACAAATGATGAAAATCTTAATTTATGTTGTTAATAATTCTCAGTGGACACACTCACCTCTCTCACTTGGCGGATATACGGGCGCTGTAAACATTTTCTCTTTTCCACAACATTAAAGACAAACATTTACCATCACACTATTTCTGTAGGTGGCAAACATCTTACCAAAGAAGATAAATCCATCTTTTAATCTATGTTTAAAGAGCCCCCATCCACCCACGTTCTTTTCCACCATATGGTTATCAATATGTGTAAGGTCAATAAATTTATTTAATCAACAATCAAATATACATATGGCCAATACAATGAAAAGATTATTGACATCAATATGTCCATGAAACCATGCTTGGTTAATTTCAATAACTATACAGTCTCATATCCGGACACATAATTCAACAGATTAGTGTCAATACAAATCACAGGATATTTTTTATCAGAGAACAGAAATAGAATTATTATAGATAAGTGATAATAATGTGTATATAACCATGTCTAGGTGGAGTTGCAATAGTCCTTCACACTATTTTCATAACAAAGTCACAAGTTTATTGGTCATGTTTTTACTGTCAGCTCCAATTTTTTCCCTCACACGTTGCAGAACACGGATGAGTCGCTATTCTCTCAAGGCTAATCTGGCGTTCCACCATATTGGCTCCCTCAAGCAGAATAAGAATTGTAGCAATTTCCAGTAACTTCTTTGTATCCGAAATTTCACGATGTAACCAGCACCATACATCAACAGAATGCAGTGTATTCCTTACACTTACACACCGGGAGTAGATACTTCTATCATGTACTATGGTCTTAGCAGTTTATAAATCAAAACAAACAAAAAAAAGGCTGCCTACTCCCTGTATAAGATAATCAGGGTACATACGCTATGTTTCCAGTTTATTCATCTTTAACTCACTCGTCTATTTTATTCAGGTCTCAACTTACAGTTTTCTTGCAATAGTATTTATTATCCTGATACTTGCATACAGCCTAATAAATATGGCATAATAATTTATGAACAGATTTAAGTGTTTAGCAAATAAGCATCTTAGTCACAATTTGCAGAAATAATAGTCTACTCACATAATACATCTCTACATAAAATGCAAGTATAACATATCAATTGTAAAAATGCATGAAATATTTCTAAGTGCATTTTCTTTCAGTCAGTTAACTCACCTTTAAGCTAACGTTTTGTGCCTTTCATGACCTAACTTCTTTCCACTCCAAATTCAAAGTGATTAGACAATAGAATTCTTTACAGCAGGTATTTTTTTTACCTCACTCCATTGGCTGGTCTCGCTTATGTAAATCTTAACCATTGGAAATTAAAACCATTCATCCAGTTGGAATTGTTTGGATTGCATCAACAGTTTCTAGCCTATCTTCCACCTAAGTTGTTTACTTCCAACTCTGACACTTAAAAATATCAGCATAAGCAGTGTTCGTGGTCGGGCCACTTTCACATTTAATAGTTTATATAACAAGCAAATCTAGAAACAAGGATGGGCAAATTTACTCTACCACACATACATTTTCAATGATCATAGTATTCACGCAAGAGTAACATCCTCTTGTCGTGTGTGTCATTGCCAGTATTAATTTTCTCGCATTGACTGTGTGCTAGTTATTTAGTTCACGATCCATAATCCTTTACTTCACACTTTCATTGTATCATCTGAATTATTCTAAACTGGTATTTTTAAAAGTCATCATCATTATCGTCGTCGTCATTATCATCATTGTTGTTGATGCTGATACTGCAGTTTTTGTTATTAGGTCTGTAATAATGACGATAAAATTCTTGATTGCTGCCAGTATTAAATTTAAAGAACAATATATTGCTTCTTTTGAAAGTATTGCTTTCCAAATATGTGTTAAATTCACATGTTTAAATACATGATTGTTCAAATTAATTCAATCTTTTTATTTCAATCTTTTTTCAATCTGTTTCTCTGAACACAGAGAAAATACAATTCCCTAAAGGGACGTTTACCCATTAGGCGCGAGCATTTAGCCCCTAGTCAAGGCTGTTCACATCACGTCTGCGTCGGCTAATCGTTTGAATAAAAGGTCTCTAATTATGAATATTCTTTTTAGGATAGTTGACTGCACGTCTCCCGTGACACGACTAGAACTCTCTTAGAGACTGTTGAATGAATTGCTTTGTTGTTTTCCAGTCATTTCGTTATGATAATAATGATCTAGACAGTGTTTGTTGACTTATTATAAAACATATGACTGACCTGCTTCCTAACGATCAATTTTATTATTTGGTTTTAATTTCAATGAGTGGCAGGCCAATATTATGGCACAGCTTTATGCACAAGCAAAATTCATTAATAATTAATCAGTGGATTTACATAACAAATTGCGAAATGTAAACATCGCTGAATGTGTCACAATACTGAAGGGTGCCGGTCGCAGTCTATTGTAAACAGCTTGTAAGTACGTCGCGATTGTGAAGAGTGAATATAATATACATTTAAATGTTGAATAACAAATTGAGTCGCGATTATGATGAATGTTGGTAAGGAACTGATAATTCATGTAAAAGATAACATGACTGTTCATAACTCATGAGTTTAAATATAATGTTTTCTACTTTAAACGTTATTCAGTCTTGATGACAACTGACGCTAAGTTCTCAAGCTATTGGTAATTAGTGCGTGAGTGTGTAAGTTGTCTTTGATCACTGTCATTCTTGTTATTATGAAGGTCAACAGTGTCTCCATGTGCATATATCAAAAGTGCTTGTTGTGTATGATCAATATTAAGTATTCACATTCGAAATTGTCTAAAATTTGTTAAATATGTGCAATGACTCTGAAATGTGGGCAATTGGTGTAGGTGACTCTGAAATGTGGGTAATATGTTAACTGACTCTAAAATGTAGGTAATATGTGCAGGTGACTCTGAAATGTGGGTAATATGTGTAGATGACTCTGAAATGTGGATAATATGTGTAGGTTTCAAGACACTAAACCACAGCCCATGACTTTGAAATGTGTGCAGGTGACTATGAAATGTGGGCAATTTGTGTAGGTGACTCTGAAATGTGGATAATATGTTAGCTGACTCTAAAATGTGGGTATGTGTAGGTGATTTGAAACGTGTGCTATATGTGTAGGTGACAAGCGAGTAGACCACAGCCCATGACCATCACCGCCTCACTCCAGGTGTCGCCGCCACCTCTTCGACAGCCCCAAGTCCATCAATACCCTGCGCCACCACCAGCACTGCATATGTCCACGATGGAGTCGGGCGGTCTTATCCACCCATTCTACCCGACCATTACGTCATCGGCTCCAATTTTGCCTGCAAGTCCCGGTGTTCAGGACTCAGTGACTGCCAGATCTGCTCTGGTAGCTTCAGGCCAAAACGGGTGGGGTAACTATGGTAACGAAAGTTTGGTGCCACAGCATTCGTGTTCTATGCCCAACTACTCTAATTTGCAGCTTGGAGCCTCATTTTCAGCCATGAACAGCAAAGTAGCAGCCGCGGCTGCATACAACTCTTTTGGTCCGGGAGGAGATTATTTCAACAATTGCAGACAAATAAGTCAGTTGGGTAGCACTCTTAACAGCATGGGTCGTTACCACCCTAGTCTGTACGGAGACGTGTACCAAACAGCCGCGGGACACCCGCCCACCTATTCTAATGGTCCATTTTACTCGGAAATGGCGCCGGGTTTGCATCCTTTGGCAGGACGTGACCTCAGCTGTTCTAGTAATCCATCTGAATCGTCGTCACAAGGTAAAATATTAACACGCATTCTTTCTTTTTGTCTCTCGTCTTTGCCTCCGTTAGTTTTCCCTTCACATACAACACAACGCACAGCATAAAAAATACTGCACAAAATTGTCATACTTTTAAATTTTGTATACAACACAACGCACAGCATAAAAAATACTGCACAAAATTGACATACTTTTAAATTTTGTATACAACACAACGTACACCATATAAAATACTGCACAATAATTGTCATACTTTTAAATTTTGTATACAACACAACGCACACCATATAAAATACTGCACAATAATTGTCATACTTTTAAATTTTGTATACAACACAACGCACACCATATAAAATACTGCACAATAATTGTCATACTTTTAAATTTTGTATACTCCAACTTTTCCTGTTCTGTTTCTTAAATACTTTTCGCACTTTCTTTATTAACACACATTTGTTTTACCAGTTTGATAGAAAATAGTGTCCGTATTATTTTGTTTATAATGTCTGTGGTACATACTCCGATCACAAACTCAGATAGATAGATAGAAAGAAAGAAAGATAGATAGAATCAAATGAAATATTACGACAAATTAATTAATTGCGTGCATTTAACTAATACTACTTAGCAGGTTTCTAAAATCATTCTTTGGTTGACGTTATAATGTTTTAAAATTATATTCTGAACAACAACAACAACAACAACAACAACAACAACACACACACACACACACACACACACACACACACACACACACACACACACACACACACACACACACACACACACACACACACAAACTGTGCTTATGGAAGCATGTTAACTATCCTATATGATATACTAGTGACAACATGCTACATATAATGATATAAGTAAACATTCAGTTTTTCAAATCTGATATTAGAAAAGAATTCATGCTTGCAAGCACACCAGTAGACGTTGATCGTGTAAGATCCGCACATATGTTTTATGACTAGAGATAGGATTATAGGAATCACTAAGGAATTAAATCGCGCGCATGCTTCTGTTTAACTATTGCAGTGATACTCCACAATACTAGTGTACATCAGAAAGTGATGTGATACTCCACAATACTAGTGTACATCAGAAATCGATGTAAGCAAACAAAATCTAGGATTTATTCATTGTATCTCATTACAATGTCAAAATCATTATTGCATCAGTAAGCAGTGGGGTGGATATGCGCCGGCTTTAGTTTGAATGTAAATTCCGATTTTCATTTGAAGCTCAGTGGTAGCCTAATAAATAAATAAACAAATATTAAAAAATACGATTTTTATTATTCTTTAGCTTAATATATATACAATGTGTGTGTGTTTGTGTGTGTGTGTGTGTGTGTGTGTGTGTGTGTGTGTGTGTGTGTGTGTGTGTGTGTGATATACATGTATTATAAACACTATAAACAAATGGGATTATGATTATGTATATATTCATACATGTATTTATTGGTGCGCATATGTGTTTAAAATTGTCAATATTTTGACACAAACAATAATTAAATATTTCTTTTCTACGTTGGAACTATACATACTGGAAAAATAGTTTTATGACATTCTCTCCCAGTGCAATTTTAGTCGAATAATGTTACTATATTTTGGTCCGTCAACATTACATATAAACGGATATTTAGGAATAAGGCTAGCAACCAGCCCTTCTAGTAAAATAAAAAGAAAGAAGTGCTTGTGAGAGACGAAAAGAAACAGAGCGAGAATTTAAAGACATCGGATATTTAATGTTCTTGGAAAGAATGCCTTCGATCTCCTCCATTAACAATAGCTAGCAACTCTTATTCTCACAAGAAGATGGTAGCTTAAATCTCCTTTGTCAAACTCAGGGAACCTATTACACTAAAGATTCTCAACTATAACTTTTGATGTATTGTTTGTGTATCACTTATTTGTGTGTGTGTGTGTGTGTGTGTGTGTGTGTGTGTGTGTGTGTGTGTGTGTGTGTGTGCATGCGTATTAATAAATTATTGCTGCAATTGTAATCTTGGACTTTTCTAACTAACACTTTTAACATAGGAACTGTTCGAGAAGCAAGGAATATGTTTTAAAAATTATTCAGTGTGGTTGTCTCATTCGACCCGAAGATTTGAACAAGCTTTCCGCTCATTTAATCCATTACTTTTAATGCGTCACGTTAGAATATAATTTAATATAACGACATATAAACACGTTTTAAAAAGAAACATAGAGCGGAAACAATATGCCATCTTGTGTATGCAGTAAGAGCAGAAGTTATGATGAGATCATTTGTGTGGTTCTGGCAACTCAAGAGTTCTGTGAGAAACAATATGCCATCTTGTGTATGCAGTAAGAGCAGAAGTTATGATGAGATCATTTGTGCGGCTCTGGCAACTCATAGAGTTCTTAGTGAAACAATATAGTCGTTACCTATAAATCTAATTTACACTGCATTTATATATTATTATTAAAATGGCGAGTCGCACAGAAAGAGAAATAAATCAGTGTCATTACAAACAGCTACCTGCAATCTATTAAACAGGTAAATGATTGGTCAGAATCTAGTGTGATTCAATGAGAAAATAAACTCGCTTTTAGCATGAACTGTTGAGAATAAAAAAAAAATCATCAGCCCACTGAAGCATACGTAAAACCTACCGATCGATTGCTTTCGTACCGAGGCAAACATAAATATGATTTGATCAAAATAAGGGTGATACCTTGTGGCGACTTCTAATCTCTCGCCCCCCCCCCCCTTTCCACCACCAGCATTTCCCTCTCTTGCAGCTGAGCGCCCACAAAAGCAATCGTTTCCTACTATGCCAGGCAATTTTGTCAACGAATAGAGCTCTGTGTTTGAAGTGATCCCCAACAGTCGACTTTTCAATGAGATGAGGAGCACTTTGCAGTTTTTACTGCCAGAAATATCATATCCACGTCTGAGAACGGACTAGGGTGGTGTTTAGATTTGGTCGGGCAAATTGCGAGCTCCTGAGTCGCCGGGCAAAACTTAATTAGCTAAGGGCAGGGCATTCCCGATTACCCAATTATAAGACGATCGTAAACTTTGACAATAATGCTGGAGGGTTTTTCATTATTCCTATTTTCAGGACTATCGTCAAATCTTTTAATTTCTTCAAACACATATTTTCTTCTTTCTCTTACTGTTAAATTTTATATTGTGTTTGCATGTATATATTGCGTAGTTTTGCGCTGTATCTGTGGCCTTACTCTTTAATTGTAGGAAAGCTTGCATATTAGTGTAGACAATCATTGCATTCAGCTGTCAACTGTTATTCTATTGATTTCTTTATAATGGAATAGGCTAAGTATGCAATTTTGCATGACTGCCATTTGTTGTTTGTGTTTCGATTACGTAAATTAATAGTTACGTTTATATTAGTATTTCATAAACACTCTTTATTACAGTAATGACTATGTTTACTATCTAGTTTAAAGTCAATATGTTTTGTTTAAGTGCGTGCCAGGTCTACTAGAGATATTGATTTAATGATAAACAATTATTTTATTTTCACTATTTAGCGTAACAAACAATTATTCAATCTGAACTAATAGAAATAATAAACAATTATTTAATTATCAGCAAATCATCATAAATCAGTCATCATCATCATCATTATTATTATTACTTTTTAATTATTATTATTATTAATATTGTTGTTCTTGTTATTGTTGCTAACTAAACAGAAGAGTGCTATTAAATTACTATCCGTTGAAAAGTGCAATAAACAGTTTAAATTATTATAAACAATTAACTTCATATGTACCTACAATATTATGAATAATTATAATTAGTATTTTGGGATTTGTATCATGAATTAGCGTAATTTACGTATATATTGTTACCAAATAAAAGTTGCACTATAAATTATATTATTTATTGTCAACTGGTTTTTCCACGATGATTGTATTATCAACTAGTCAGTATAATATACGTTTATACGGTTTATAGTATTATCAACCAGTCACTATAATATACGTTTATAGTTTTATCAACTAGTCACTATAATATACGTTTATAGTATTATCAACTAGTCAGTATAATATATGTTTATAGTATTATCAAATGGTCAGTGTAATATATGTTTATAGTATTATCAAATGGTCAGTGTAATATATGTTTATAGTATAATCAAATGGTCAGTGTAATATATTTTTATTGTATTATTAAATGGTTACTATAGTGCAGAAATAAAATATCGTGCTTTACGAATGATTTGTCATCATCAAAAAATAACATTCATGAAATCTTAGGTGAATATATTTTAATTTATTATTGATATTTGAATAGATATGTAAAACAATGTGTACGATGCTGTTTTATGTAAAATAATCTTATGAATATATTTTAATTTATTATTGATATTTGAATAGATATGTAAAACAATGTGTACGATGTTTTATGTAAAATAATCTTATCAAACGAGCACAAATATACCGGGAAGCTACTGAACCGTGTCACGGTAGGGTGATGTGTTGAATTTAATAATGCCAGGATCCTAAGCGTGGCACGTCATGATGATGAGTTGACATGTAATAATGCCAGAACTTTAAGCTCGGTAAGGTATGATGATAAGTTGACATGTAATGCCGGGATTCTAAGCGGTAAATCTTGGCACGGTATGATGACGAGATGACATTTAACAATGCCGGGATTCTAAGCGGTAAATCTTGGCACGGTATGATGACGAGATGACATTTAACAATGCCGGGATTCGATACGGGGAGACACCTTGGCCACGTTTAAAGTTGATTTTGTATCCGGCTGCACTTCGTTAAAAGGAAAGGAACAGAAAGAAGGAAAGGAAAATAGACTACAATTACGTCCTATTAGCTAGAGATTCTTCTGAATAAAAGGGACATAAACCTTCTTACGAGACATTTATCCACCCTTGTCATTAGTAAACAATGGGCACGAGAGAGACTGAAAAAGCATTGATGGAAGACACAACATTAAATCGTCGTTTAAATGTCCGCCTTAACAACGGCTTTTTTATATGATGTAAGGCAGTAAGGAGAGATTTTGGCGAGGTGGTCGTGTGGACGTATCTGTTGTTTGATGCCCAAAACTATCTTTATTTTTTTATCCCGTCACTCCGGCCACTGCACACTAAGCACCAGTCTATAATTTAGGAATAATTAATCTTTCCAAAAATAGGTAAATATATTATTAAATAATATCAACAATCACTAAACCTAACAAAATTGTTTTAGTAATGGAACTATTTTAGTAAAGCAATTAGAAGACATGAAAGATAAAAAGGAAAACAGTAAATAATACAATTATTTATTACTGGAAAAATGTTGCAGATGAGTGTTTATAATGATATGTAAATATAATATTTTTTCACGGGCAAACATAGAATTATATTTGCTTTGATATGAAAACATTGACAAATCTTTATGCTTTAAGATATTTATATTGTATTATTACAAACATGATTATATTTATAAAATTATATATTTATACAACTTTTATTTATAACAATAAAACATGTACGCTATTCACGATATATACTTTAATATATCTACTTCTGTCCATTTATAAGAGAGTGAAGTACTTAGAACCATCATTTACTCCATCAAAGAAGACAGCTTGATTTAAATTATTAATAAGTCAATTTGTCAACAGCAAAAATCAGCCAACTAAAATGACATCTAATTTCTTGTAATAAGTTCTCAATCCGTCCCAAGTTCTTTGCTTTCTGATTAGTATTATTTGTCATAATGCAGCTTAATGAAAATGATGTGTGATATGTATTTCGTACTCTATGGTCCATTACAAGTGATATATGTCATTATTTGATGTTCTTTAATAAGTGGTACATGTCATAATTCTATGGAGCTTTATAAGTGTTAAGTGCCCCGTATTCTACATTCCTTCATAAGTGATCTGTGCTCAGTATTCTATGTTCCTTGGTAAGTAATATGTGCTCAGTATTCTATGTTCTTTGTAAGTAATATGTGCTCAGTATTCTATGTTCCTTTGTAAGTAATATGTGCTCAGTGTTCTATGTTCCTTTGTAAGTAATTTGTGCTCAGTATTCTATGTTCCTTTGTAAGTAATTTGTGCTCAGTGTTCTATTTTCCTTTAGGCCCTCTTTTCTGTCCTACTAACATTCTGTTGTTGAGAATAGGCTGTTGTTTTCTTTTCCATTTTTGCTGATAGTATACCAAGTGTCCACTAATTACTGACGTCACTGCTAAGATATCGTCTTCTTCGTGACTATTGCATTGATCTCACTGCTTATTATTGCACCTCTTTGCTCATTATTAGGATCTTCAGTGCTAGCATTAAACCACGATTTGCAAGCGTATTCTGATTACTTTTTCCATTGTTGATATTATTCCCCTCTTTCCAGATTTCTACCATATGTGGATCTCAATTCCAACATTAAAACACTTTTTTTTATAAGCCTGCTGAGTAAAGATATAATTGTTGACACAATGTAACTATGTTGTGAATTCGTACCAAATTTAATAATGAGATACTCTTTCTAGAATGTGCTGTGCTTTTTCACTGTATGTATTATGTGTTTCGTAATAATATGAGGTAATAGCTTTTGGATACAGAACAGTCAGGTTGAATTAATATATTATTCAAACAAGTATATACTCCTAATACAGGGACTGGGTCTTGCGGTAACTCGTAATCATGTGAGTGAAACCACTGCAGCATTCTTCCGTTCCCAGTTGCTGAAATTCAGGACTGTGGACAGCGCTTCGTTTTACTTTTTCTTTCTAATTTGCAGGAGGTTGTCTCATGGTCCATCGGGTATGGTGCTCAAGTTGGCCCGTGATGCAAATAGACCAATATTTTAGTAATCTTACATGATTCCTCATTTGTCTTCACTTCTGTATCCACCAAGCGTTAATGAAAATAGAGAACCTTATTAACGATAAGGGTTTAGGCAGTAAAATGCTGAAACTGCTTTGTAATGTTTGAGGGACACGCGTTCTTACCGGCTCTTAACACAAGACATTGTGCAAGGAAGGCTTTATTTTCAGCTGGCGGAAGGCTTTCGTTCTTTATTACTCGACTCTCATTGTCCTAGCAATCGGCTCACTATGTGTGCCAGGTAATCAGAAAACTCGGAAAAAGATACTAAAATTCCATTAGCAAGATAGATAGATAGATAGTTATATACATAGGTAGATAGATAGATAGATATATAGATAGATGTTTGATAGATAGATAGATAGACAGATAGATAGATAGATAGATAGATAGATAGATAGATAGATAGATAGATAGATAGATAAGCGGAAGGCTTTCGATCTTTATTACTCGACTCTCATTGTCCTAGCAATCGGCTCACTATGTGTGCCAGGTAATCAGAAAACTCGGAAAAGATACTAAAATTCCATTAGCAAGATAGATAGATAGATAGTTATATACATAGGTAGATAGATAGATAGGTAGATATAGATAGATAGATAGATAGATAGATAGATAGATAGATAGATAGATAGATAGTTATATAGATAGATAGATAGATACCGTAACTGTAAAAAGTTACATGGGAACAAATTTTATTATCAGGGAAAATGTTTATATTTGAAGCAATGATTTTAACTCCCGTAATACTATGACACTTAATTATAATTGCAAATCATTCGCCGAGTAACTAAAGCAGGCCACATAAATTTGAATAATTTTCTTTCTTTCTTTCTTTCTTTCTTTCTTTCTTTCTTTCTGTTTGTCTGTCTGTCTGTCTGTCTTTATGATTATGTGATGAGAAATATAATAGTGTCCGTCTATCAACAGTAAAACCTTTGGGTCATGCTCTCTGTCTAGCCTCGATGCTCGTTACGTTAGGATGCGTTGATGTTTTCCCATTGCAATTTGTCAGGAGTTCATCTAGCTAATGAGAGAACTTCGCGGGAAAGATGAACGCAACCCTCACGGTTCTCCCCCTTTTACAAACAAGCCATCGTGTGACATATGATAGCTTTTATTTCCTCTTTGAAGGCATTTAAATCGCCGGTTTCTATTACCGTTTATGATGGGCATAGAGATGTAAAACCAGAATAAGAGAGTACAAGAAATATTAAAAAGAAAATAAACAAAAATCGTAACTGAGGGAATGAATCACCTTGACACCATTGTAAAACAGCACAATAAAACAGGCTACTCTAGAACATGGTTTAAAAAAATAGAATGATCTGCTGATTAGTCATTTTCCTAATATCACACCCGGCGATTTGTAGTTTGAAAAACCAAGAAATCTCTTATAAATTCGGTAAGAAGTTGGATCTTTCTCCGGAATATGAATGTAATGATAAATCCTGTTGCATCTTTCAAACCATTTCTTTAACTTTAAGATTGAGTCATCGTCCCACATTTTATTCATTTATACTATTTGTATGCGTTTATAAGGGAATGTACGGTATACTTTTAATGTCAATGTTAACGTATTGTATTTAATTTTGAAAATAATAGATTCACTTGATACAAAATATCTATCTATCTGTCTGTCTGTCTGTCTGTCTGTATGTATGTATGTATGCATGTCTATCTATCTATATATCTATCAATCTATCTATCTCTGGTTAGTTTGTATCATTTGTTTTACACTTACACATTCAGGTACAAGTGCGCGTACTCTCTCTCTCTCTCTCTCTCTCTCTCTCTCTCTCTCTCTCTCTCTCTCTCTCACACACACACACACACACACACACACACACACACACACTTAAATACACTCACATCACAGAAAAGTACATACCTATGCGTGCAATATATAATTAGGTCTTAAAGTCGGCCATATTTTCGTCTCAGCTCCCATACAAACAGGCGTTAACTTTCTAAAGAAGCAACCTCATCATGTTCACATTCTGACTGTAGGAAAGACTTGATAATGTTTTCTTGACCATGCAATGCATTTTCTGTATCAAAAAGTTCTTTTTCCGCTGCGCCTTGGACCTCGTCCTAATTAGGTAGGTACGCGCTCGGTCAGAAAGTGACGTCCTATGTCAGTATTTATATTATGGCCGAAACACTTGCCGCAGCTGCTTCAGTTGCAGAAATCTGTGTGAAATTAATTACATATGTCCCAACTTTAATACAGAACTGCCCTGGTGTGACTGATAAAGAAATACGAACCAAAACCGATAAAATTAAATAACTAAATTTTTAAAATTAATTTTTCGCTGCGGATCTGCTGAAAAGTGGACACGTTAACACTGGACTAAATATTTATAATTAAACAATGTATAATGCACGGGATTAAGCGTATATAATAATAAAACTATGTAAAGCGCACATTTTCTAGCCATTCTTATTTAGGGCCAAAATTGACGTGAACATCTTTTCTTTTACATTAAAGAAATCGCATATGAAAATATGGAATTGACTCAGTCTGGCAAGAGAAAATCAGTGGATGTAGTTCTATCATATTGAAAATAATAGTTCGAAAATGTTACCAAAGTTGGTGCTGACTTGTGTACTAGAAACTGCATTTTTAAAGAATTATGAAGAATTTTCTAACTTTACTCGGAGACAATCTAACATGTAACTGATCTTAAGAAAGGATATGACTTTACAGAAAACTTCAGAGTGCAAGAGCACGTATGCTCATTTCTGCCATTCACATTAACAACAACTCTTTGCGAGGCACTTAGCCTTAGCTAAGGAGACTAAAATTACTCGCAGCAGAATACAAGATCATTTCTCTCCTTATTCGTACTGTCTGGTTCCAGTCCTAAACAATTTTAGTCTCACACATGTACATTCTGCCCGGCGCATTACACTCTTCATTAGAAACTTTGTCAACATTCCGAAAGCAACGTGAAGTCAAACGGTTCAGTTTTATAATTGCAAATCTATTTTTATGCACATTTCCTTTTGTAAGCATGTATAATACTTTACGTTCTCGTTTTGTATTTGTATTTATAAGTACCTTGCTATCTTAGTTTTCATTTGTATTTTCAGGTATCTATATGAAGATTTAATTACTCTGAATTGTAAGTGGAAATGTAAAACAAATACACTCACTCTGACAAGAAATACGCGCTTGTGTGTCATACCTTTCCCTTCTATTAAAAGAACCGTTATCATTACAGGCTTCATAAATCCGATCTGATTACTTGTTTCTACGCATGGCAGAATTTACGATTAACTAGTAACGCCTCAAGATTTTCACGCACTTTACAGACCTTAGTTCATGTTGCTAAACATTATTTATTTCATACATACGCGAATTCTTGTAAGCCTTTATTCGACATAGTTGTGTTTCTTTGCTTTTAAACTTATTATTATCATATTTTATTTTTTATTGTAACTGGGTGTTTTTAAGTCATTCTTTTCTTCATATATTACCCTCCCCCCACACACACCTTTTCTTTTTTGCTATTTCGTTTTGCGAATATGACATTGGTTTGGATGTACTCTAACTCCATGTTTACTCTGGGAGACCCACGTCTCGTTTTTGTGCATCAATAATCATCAAATATGTGGTGTATTGAAGTATTTAACTACATATGGTGCCATGTTTACACTGGGAGACCCACGTCTCGTTTTTGTACATCAATAATCATCAAATATGTGGTGTATTGAAGTATTTATTTATCTTACGCCTACTTAGCCTCAATAAAGCATGAAATAATTGTTGCTTTAATGTTTTTATACTTAATTCTGTTTCCTGTCTCGTGGCCCTAATATCTCACTTCTGTATCTCATCTAAAATGTCCTTAAAATCTCAGTTCAGAATCTTGTCTCTCAAATTCGAATGGCTCAGTTTTGCAGTTCATCCCATTTCTCTCACAATAACGCGCCTCATTGCTTCCATAAAGAGCTCTTCCCCAACCCTGTCTTTGTCATGTGCAATTTTTTTCCCTGACAAAAAGATACACTAGTGATCCAAGACTACTATCGTGTGTCGACGTCTTTTATTGCCGACGTCAAAGCACTACCTACAGAGTTTTATCGGAATTATATTAAGTTTTGAAGTCATAAACCGGACAATTTCATTTTCAGGCTCATTACGGCGCGTGCCCATTTCATTTTCATTTTACATGTCATCGTTAATTAGACATCATTGTCGTGGGATTGCCCGTTTAACGGTATAACAAGCGAGGATTATGCCTAGAAGAACTGGTCTTTTAATGTATTTTTTCATGCGGAAGAATAAAAAGTATCTTACCAAGATATTGCCGCGTCTGTTGTTGTGTTCTATGCCAGCAATAAAATCCAGAAAGATATGACTCAGTTTGTTCACTTTTACAGTCTACGAAATTAACTGCCATTTCTTACGTTGGCAGCAATAAACCTACTCATACATGGTTACATTTAGTGAATATAGCCATACTTTGTCACAGACTACCAGAGCTATCAAATATAATCCTGCTACTTGAATGTCTAATGATGAAATATGTGCTGCGTGTGGAAAGACGACCAGTTTATGACTTTATAAGAAACGCGCACTAGTTATGATTAGTGCTACAACTAAATGCACACAACCATCAATTTATAATTTGAAAGCTGAGATGAAATTTATAGGTGTATTTAATTTATATAATAATAATTACATAGTATGTAGCTTTTTGTCTGGGAACTTTTACCATCCAGCAAAGTTCTCTCTCATACAACCTCCCTTCTTAATAATTATTAACAAATAAATAAGAATCATTATTCTAAAACGTAACAAGTAAACTATTTTCAAGCTGAAGTCTGTACAAATACATAAAAAATAACACTAATTTACTAAAATACGGGGTGAAGAGTAAAGACCATAATAAATCATTACAGTATTGAACATTCAGCAAAATAACACTAAATTATTAAAACAATGAACAAACATTAAATAAATGTAGTAAGCAGATAGGGCATTAAGCAAAGCACAACATTTAACACGCTTAGTCACTAAGACATTGTGCAAGCAGACAAAAAGCACAATTGGTCACTGACACATTGAGGAAACCAAAAACACGAGTCACGTCCGCATTGAACAAAGAACACAATGTGTCCGCATTGAACAAAGAACACACGGAGTCACGCATTGAACAAAGAACACAATGAGTCACTTATGCATTGAACAAAGAACACAATGAGTCACTTATGCATTGAACAAAGAATACACTGTGTCAAATACTCATTGAGCAAACAAAGAACACAATGAGTTACTAACGCATTCAGCAAACAGACAAAGAAGACAGTAAAACACTAAGACATTAAACAGACAAGCAATACTGTAAGTTACTAATACGCTGTAAAACTAAGACAAAGAACACAAAAGTCACTAACAGATTGACTATGTAGGCATATGATTAAAATAGACAAAGAACGCAAAAGCCAGTAAGTAATACACTGAGTAAATACATAAAGAACACAAAGTCACTAACACACTCACTAAATATACAAAGATCACAAAAGACACAACACAGAATAGTCAAAGAACACATATGTCTCTAACACACTGAGTCAATAGAAGAATAACACAAAAGTCATTAACACATTGAGTAATAGACAAAGGACACAAATTCACTAACTCATTGAATAAATAGACACAGAACAAAATATCAGTAATACACTGAGTAAACAGACAAGGAATACGGAAGTCACTAACACACAGGATAAATCTACAAAGAACACAAAAGAACACAAAAGTCATTAACACAATGAGTAGACGAAGAACATAAAATTCACTAATACTTTTAGTAAATAGACCAAGAATACAAAAGTCACTAATATATTGTGTAAATAGATAAAGATCATAAAAGTAACTAATACACATAGTAAATAGATAAACACAACAAGTTACTAATACTTTAAGTAAACAGAACATAACAAATCACTAACACAGTGAGTAAGTAGGCAAAGAACATAACAAATCACTAACACAGTGAGTAAGTAGGCAAAGAACATAATAAATCATTAACAGAGTGAGTAAGTAGGCAAAGAACAAAACAAATCACTAACACAGTGAGTAAGTAGGCAAAGAACACAGCAAATCACTAAGACAGTGAGTAAGTAGGCAAAGAACACAAAAGTCACCTCCACATTAAGTAAATAAACAAATATAACAAAAAGACAATAGCACTCTGAGTACACAAAAAGCACAGATTCACCAACATTGAGTAAATAGATAAAGAACACATTGATAAATAGACTAAGATCACAAAGTCACCAAAAAAACCCCCCACAAAGTAGAAAAGGAACACAAAGTCACTAACACATTGAGTTAATAACGAACGCAAGTCTCTAACACATTAAGTAAATACGCAAAGAACACAAAAGTCACTAACACATTGAGTTAATAACGAACGCAAGTCTCTAACACATTAAGTAAATACGCAAAGAACACAAAAGTCACTAAGACAGTGAGCAAACAGCAAACGAATAGGACATTAAGCAGACAAATAGCATGATAACAAAAAACAATGAGCAAACAGCAAAAGAAGCAATGAGCAGACAGCTAAAGAATAGGACATTAAGCTGACAAATAGCATGATACCCAAAAGAAAAGCAATGAGCAAACAACAAAAACTGTATATAGCTGCAAGGATTAAAACGTACATCTGCTGTATCGATAAAGACGTCGACATACAGAACTAAATTTTAGCTGTAAATATAAACAAACTACAACAAAAACGACACAAAACAAAGCACAGCAATAAAACACTTAAAAATAAAAAAGAAGTTCGTACAGTAAATGACAAAATACTAAATGAACAGAGTTTTATTATTTTTTGCTGTACATAGTGTTTTGTAATTTACGTACAAGAATAATATCTGTAATATACAAAAAAAATTAATAAATTGAAAAGCAAAAACAAACAAACAACAAGTACAAACCAACAGTTACTGATGATGCGCTACTTAACGTATTCTTTCTTTGGTTCTCTCCCTTGAATCATCAATCCATTCGTTATTAAGTATATGCATGTGTAGCTTAATAATACAAAACAATAAACACAACTACAACATATTTAAAAATGGATGTTAAACATAAAACAAACGTATAATGACAGAGAAAGCATTTGATAATACTGGTATCAAAACTATACTTATCTGCATACTATGAGTCAGTAAAACATTATTCACATGAAACAATGTAAACGACAGTCTGCCAGATTAATGTTTGGCTTGTCTTACTTAAAATATGCACTAGGAATTTAGATACTATTAGATTTTCAACATAAGCTAGTAGATTACTGTAATGTGAATAGAGATTAATAAACAGCAACTAGAAATACAATCATACTTCAATTACTATACCGTACGTATTCCAGTTGGTGTTCTCCGTTTTTGTTAAGCAAACATCAGAATCGAGAGAAATATATTTGCAGCGCGATATTGCCCTTAGAGAGAATTTGAAACAATTGGGCTTATATAGAGAAAAAGAGAGACACAGAGACACGGAAACAGGCTTACACAGGACAGATTTAATGACAGATCTATGATGGTAGTTATTGATTAAAATAAAATTATGTTTGTTTGTTGCAAATATATTTGCATGTCTATTGTTAAAGAATTTAAACAATGGTCTCTCAAGTAAGCGTTAAGAGTATCAGAGGTAGCCAGAAACTAAATTCCAGTAGTTCTGGTTCAATATTTGAATTAGTTGTACAGGTTGTTGGAGCCTAATTTTAAGTGCTTTCAATCAATGTGTCTTTATATAATAGATACGGTTATCAAAGCCAAGTCTCTTTAATTAGGTTCATCATGGTTTAGTATTATCAGAGCCTGTGAAATTATATTAGAAGCAGCAAGGTCAATAAAATTTCCCAAACTTGTCAATCCCAGCCCGCCATATTAAAGATATCATCTAGAAGTTAACATTAAATATAATGTTTAATTGCGCTACTAAATCCTCTGATCGCCCACCTGGCTTTCCCTTTCCTACTCTTACCAGTCCGCGCGTCAGATATGAATGGGTTATCGCCTTTGGCTATGTTTGACGACATCTGTGGGTCTAATTCGTCATACAATATTTACACCGTCATTGGACTCGCAAGAACAAGCGACTGGACGTTATTCACCGAGTCATGGTGTGGTTTTCAGGGCCTAGCTTTAAGCTATGGGATTAATTCAAGGCATGACAATTCATTATTAATAAGAAATGAGCATACGTGATCATATTTCATGTTCATTCATAAACAACATTAACAATGTGCACGCATATCTATCTATCTATCTATCTATCTATCTATCTATCTATCTATCTATCTATCTATCTATCTATCTATCTATCTATCTATCTATCTATGTATCTATCTGTCTGTCTGTCTATCTATCTATCTATCTATCTATCTATCTATCTACATACATACATACATACATACATACAAACAGGCGCGGCGTCACTGGGTGAATGATTGCTTCTGCATTTAAAGCACATTATCTGATAACTATTACGGTGCACAGGATTACTTGTATTTACAGCGCTACAATCATTTTAAATGCATGCTACAAGCTATTTATGATTTATAGAGGGCATTGGATGTATTCTTATGAACAAGCACTAACACTCGGTCACATACACACGCAAGGTTCGAGCAGTTTATTAATGTATCAACACGTTTTGATTTCTATATCACGAATGTTTTAGAATGAGTAGAATTAAAATAGCGTGATACCGCGCGTGTGCGTGTGAACGTGTTAGAGAGTGGCGACTGTGAGAGAAGAAAGGAAGTACGCGGCATGCATTAAGTTTTTAATAATTTAAAGATTGTACACTTTCTTTATTTTAACTGACCGACAAAATGAATGTAATCAATAGCGAGTAGCCAGACATTTTCGCAACCATGTGCTTGCAAGAGAGTTTATGTGCTTAATGTCAAGGCAATACATGTGTAGTCAGGACATGGAAACATGTAAGTAAGTAAGGCGGCTATTCCTTGTTATCCATTATAGATAGATATGGAGTTTCTCTGGGACTCTTCGACATTTTATTGGATTCTTAAACATACTGTTAATTTTATCAAAGGAAGAATAAGAAAATAATTGGTAGACTTTTCAACACAAAGAACAGGATTATGTGCATTGGACATAAATATGACAGACTATTTCACCTAAACTTATAACCCGTTATTACGGAGTGAAGATAAGGCTATCAAGACTAAATAAATATTGCTCTTAATATCTCAAAGTAATAATCAACGTTTTATTAACACCATCTGTTAAAAAAAAATGAACAATGTAGATATGCGGCCGAAAATATATATCTCAGTTTAGGACATTTTGGAAAATCATATTCTCACAAACGTCACGCTAACAGATATTTATAGCATCGAATTGTTGGCTGTGACGTCAGCATTACGTTAACATATAGGTGTTTATCACATTTCCAAGCCTTTAGTTTATATATTTATATTTTAGTTTATATATCATAATAAAATAATGATAAAACTTTGTAATTTACTTACATCAAATTTACATTTGATCATAGCAGATAAAGACTTAAATTGTGTCTATAATAATATCATTGAAAATGTAATTTGTTAAATGGTTTGGAAAACCTATGTTTCATTTCTTCCACGCTTATTTATATACAATTTGTATACATAAACTGAAGTGAAATTCTTCAGTAAATAAAGATGATTCGGAGAAGATGGCAAAAGTTTGATGAAGAGAGGAGAAGTTATCCTAAAGCTCGACAATTTTATAGGTCACGTAAGACGGTATTTTTAATTTTAGTACAGATCGCATAATTACAATTACTCCATTTGGTTTAATGCATGTTGCATTATAGTACAGATCGCATAATTACAATTACTCCATTTGGTTTAATGCATGTTGCATTATAGTACAGATCGCATAATTACAATTACTCCATTTGGTTTAATGCATGTTGCATTATAATACAGATCGCATAATTACAATTACTCCATTTGGTTTAATGCATGTTGCATTATAGTACAGATCGCATAATTACAATTACTCCATTTGGTTTAATGCATGTTGCATTATAGTACAGATCGCATAATTACAATTACTCCATTTGGTTTAATGCATGTTGCATTATAATACAGATCGCATAATTACAATTACTCCATTTGGTTTAATGCATGTTGCATTATAGTACAGATCGCATAATTACAATTACTCCATTTGGTTTAATGCATGTTGCATTATAATACAGATCGCATAATTACAATTACTCCATTTGGTTTAATGCATGTTGCATTATAGTAAAGATCGCATAATTACAATTACTCCATTTGGTTTAATGCATGTTGCATTATAGTACAGATCGCATAATTACAATTACTCCATTTGGTTTAATGCATGTTGCATTACACAATCTTGTGCAAAGTATTTACAAACTGAAGTAGGTTTTGTCTTTCTTCTACAAAAATATATGCTCTGACAACCTGGGCCTTGACAGTCAAGGAATATTTTCTACATTCATATTACCACTAACCAGTGTTATCGTTTAGAAATATCACAAGGTGCAATATAATTTTTTTAAAATGATCCTTTTATCATGATACTAGGAACTTTAATGAACAAATAACCTTTTTTGATTTCTCTAGGTAGTACTTTACTTTTTTAGACTATTGTAATTATAGTCTTAGCCCTGTAAAATAGTTTATTTCTAACATAATTTTACTTATTATATTTGTAAGGTTTGATAAAGAAAATGCGACATCTGAACAAATATTTTCATTTTCTGCGATTTTATAGTTTTGATTCTCGTAAAGTGATAAATGATCAAATTCAAGATCCTTCATTAGCCATAACATTACAAATAATTAGATAGTTTACACTCAAAACACATTTCCTGGTGTATAAAGTATGATAAAATGCACTTGTAAAGTGTAAATATTTTTTTATATCTAAGTTTATGATTATATCAAAAGCTTCAGTCCGATTTTTGAATTTACATTTTATTGTAGTTTTAACCGTAAATGTTAATTTTATTTTTTATACCAATATTGCATTTTAAAATTTACAATGTATACGCCATTATTATAAGAAGAAAATAATGATGGTAAATGTAATGTAGGTAACATATGAAAATCATCTGTATGACCATTTTCAAGTTTTGATTTGAACACGATAATGTAAAAAATTCAAAAGATACGAACTCTTAAGTAATTTAAAGATCTTTGTGTTTATATTTGCATTTAACAAAAAAAGTCTATGAATTAAAATATATAAAATTCTGTAAACAAAACGTTATTGCAATCTCCATGGTTCGTGAGATAGGGGTCACCTAATCATATGAAAGTATTTCATCTGCGAGTAGATGAAACAAATTAAGCGCCTGGATTCTAATTAGTGTAGTCTTTGCAGCACCGGGCAGCATACGTATGCATAACGAGGTTTTGAGAGGTCATTAAACGCCTCAAAATTTAATTATATAGTAAATGAGTGTTTAAAGAATTTAAACAATTAAAACGGGAGAGAGTCGGACGCGTAACATAATTATTTAATAATTGCAAGTGATGCATAGCAGTCAAACAGCTAGAAATGAATCACTAATGATGTAAACAACAAATGAATCTCTTTATCATTAGAAATGTAAATGAATCAGTATTCACTAAACGTGCGAATGAGTAACTATATTAAAAGAAATGAATCACTATTTAATTAGAAATACTAATCATAATTGCATTAGAATTACAAAAGAAACACTATTTAATTGGAAATACTACTGAATCATAATTCCATTAGAATTACAAAAGAAACACTATTTAATTGGAATACTACTGAATCATAATTCCAATAGAATTACAAAAGAAACACTATTTAATTGGAAATACTAATGAATCATAATTGCATTAGAATTACAAAAGAAACACCATTGCGAAAAGACTGCAAAGAAACGATTTATGATAACTATAAAACTGAATCGCTACTACAACAGACATTCAAATTAATCACTTTTGGTACATCAATATATCTTGATTACGTTAGATATTGGATTACACCACTAATATATCAGGCTTACTCGTGAAGCACATGTGCATTGCTAAAATTAAAATGCAATTCAATAATTACTCTATAAATTATCCACTTTGACAAAAGACATCTACAGGAGTCATTATTACAGAAGATATCCAAAGGAAATATATGATTTTAGAAAGAGTCACTGAAACTCACCAAAATAGCAGCATTTACATGTGATATTCACAAAAGTCACTGAAACTCACCAAAATAGCAGCATTTACATGTGATATTCACAAAAGTCACTGAAACTCACCAAAATAGCAGCATTTACATGTGATATTCACAAAAGTCACTCTATGAGTCTAGAAATCTAGCGAGGTGCGCTGTCGCCAATTTCGAAAAATGATGACATTTAATTTTAAAAGAAAACTTGTAGTAAATAATTTTTCTTATTAAAATGTTAAGAATACACCTATTATTGTCCTTATACTATAAATAACTTTACAATAGTGTATTTATAAATATCATAGCAATAAACACGTGTAGGTGTAAATGGTTTTCTTTGCGTTACTCATTCTATCTATCTATCTATCTATCTATCTATCTATCTATCTATCTATCTATCTATCTATCTATCTGTATGTCTGCCTGTCTCTCTGTTTGCCTGCCTGCCTGTCGGTCCATCCATTCACCCAACCATCTCTCTCTCTCTCTCTCTTTCTCTCTCTCTCTCTCTCTCTCTCTCTCTTCACATAATTCTACAATATAAATTATGAATATATTCATTCACACATCAAGTCATCGGCCTAAGTGTGTATGTATGCGTGCAAGGGTGGATAACAAGACAATAAATGCTGGAGTCATGTGCCACATTCACTCCATTTGCACCCCACTCTTTAGTTACAAACATAATTTCAATGATTTTTTTTATTGGTCGCACACCAGGAGAGAGATCAATAGACAGCGATAGCGCTATCTCCGAGTAACCCAATCAAACTTGAATAGATAGAGATTCTGACAGCTTCCCAGTATGATGAAAAGAAATCGTTGCATTGAATACGTACAAAATGGCAGATTGTGACTACTAGCCATTTAAAATTGTTAAAGCGTAAACAAAACAAGGATAGTGTAGACATAACTGAATTGCAAATTATCTGAATATAATACTATGATCAGTGTTATTATATTATCATGTAATGTAAGTTCATTCTGTTAGGTGATTACATGTTGAGGAGAAACAATATATTTTCAGTCTTTTGTCCGCTGGATAGCATGATTGTAAAACAGATATATTTGTGACAGGTCTAGGATACAGTAGAATGATTCAGTGCAAGATTCAAATGGTAACCTGTAACTCTGACTGAGAAGTGGGCCGAGCAGGACAGACTGTCTATAGAAGAAAGCATCTAGTGTTGAGTCGACAGTAAGTCATCAGAGCCAGTGATACAACATTATAGTCCAAATTAGAGTCGACAGTACGTCAGCAGAGCCAGTGATACAACATTATAGTCCAAATTAGAGTCGACAGTACGTCATCAGAGCCAGTGATACAACATTATAGTCCAAATTAGAGTCGACAGTACGTCAGCAGAGCCAGTGATACAACATTACTGTCCCACTTAGTACCGACTGTAAGTTAGTACTAGCTAAACAACATAATAGTCTCAATTAGAGCCGACTCTTAAGTCATCAGAACTCGTGATACAATATTACAGTCCCAATTTTAAACGTTATGCGCGTTACTGCTAGTACTTCTTGCTACAATTTAAAATTTGTAAAACATTATAATGACGTCAGCTGACATGATAGACTTGTATCTCTCATATTCCTGCATAACATTGGGTCTCACTTAATAAGTAAGAGGCGCAGACTACATATTTAATTCTGCATTTGTTCCCAAATAAAACAGTGTGTGAACAGTTCCAGTGTGAATAGCTATGTTGTGCTGATTGGAAAACAAAGATATTTTAAGACACATATAATTGTTTAGGGTACTTCATACGAAGACAATAATATATTTTGTCTTTCGTGTGCGCGCACAAATTAGTACAAATGCAATGCTGGAAAGTATTGTTACAAAAACACCAAAACAGTAAGTACAAATGCATTGCTAGAAAGTATTGTTACAATAACACCAAAACAGTAATTACAAATGCATTGCTAGAAAGTATTGTTTTAATAATACCAAAAGAGGATATACAAATGCAATGCTAACAAACATTCATTACAATAATAATAAAATAACTACTATAAATAATACCAAAACAACTAAAATAATACCAAAAACAGTACATACTAATAGTCTGACACAATAACATAAATCTGCATTAATAATATTATGAGAAAGAAATACATTAACACATTCATTTTTATGTTAAATCCACTATTTTATCACAACTTAGAAAAGTACTTTAACTAAAGATTCAAATGTTTTACAGAGTAATTTTAAATAATAGCAATGATGTATTTCCTTATACTCTCTGTGTGTGATAGTATAATTCAGTTCAATTGACTAGGTTAGATCAAGTATACACAATTGAAGAAAGCTGGTGAAAACTAGTCAAGAGACTATTTAAATATTGAAATTCATTAAAAATATACATAAATTGCGAAATTACCGGACATTTTTTCATTACCACTAGCAAGGGGTAAATAGGTAATATTAAGACAGAGGTCATTGTCCCAAGTGACAAAACCCTTACAATCTTCAGTGAGATGACATTATGTTTCCGGGGTGCGAAGGAAAGGGATATACCACTGTGCACACACAGTAGCTTCCCTGTAACACATAAAGAGACAGGGGTGGAAGAATGTCCCTCTCATTCTATGGAAGCCAGAAGGTCCTTAACTCTTCATTTCATAACTCCTCTGCAAAATTCTTTCCTTTCTTGAAAATTGTTTCCAGTGTTTGTGCTGCATGTCATTCATTACATATATAATTCTTACGCACATATATACACACATATGTAAATAGAGAGCAGATATCAATTTTCTTAAATGGAATTTGAATTGCCTACTTCTTTAAGTGCTATTTAATTTGGATTGGTGTCATGTCGTGTGAAACGACTTCCGGTTTATGTCACGACTACCGGAAACGTGAAAGATTATTACAGAACTGCATGTGTCATCCATAAAATACATTGGAGACATCTTTCAAGGTTATAAAGATTTACAGCTTAAATACGGAATTACTTTTTAAGACGGTTTCATAGTAAGAAATTTTGTCACACAATGCAATAATATTACTGTCATCTACCGTACCTGAGAAATTCTTTTGAAATGCAGACCGGCTTTGAAATTCGACCCACTTGGACACTTTATTTGAAAAGTTCACACGTCATATATTAAATATATCTCTTTAAATAATCATGGAATTAAAATTAATAAAAATGTTAGGTACAGTTTAATATTGTTTTTAAACTCATTTTCTTCTTTTATTTTCTTAAAGACAAATGACAGTACACAAGTTTCATTTCTTTCTAAAGATCAGTTACAATAGCTATACGCATACACTGAGTTTTGATTCTTTCATTATTCTTTTTATTTGTTTTAATGAAGATTATTATCAACAGCAATGCACATACCTTAGTGTCGCTTCTTTCAGTAAATCGTTGTTTTGTGTGTGTGTGTGTGTGTGTGTGTGTGTGTGTGTGTGTGTGTGTGTGTACATACTATCAAGTGACCTTGCATGAACTATTTTCATTCTTTTAATCTGTTATCATTTTAAAAATTCAAAGCAAGAAGAATGCAATGAAATAACTTAATGCTACAACGATGAAAATACTTTTGATAATGGAAAGGAAATACTAAGTACCTTCAAACTGATTAGCAATATCTTAAAGCTGTTGTTTTATTTGTCTGCAATTTCACGCGTGGATATATTTGTGTGTGTTTCTCTGTATTCATGTGCATTTGTATATCTTGACAAAAGTAGTAAAAGGGAAATAATGTTGCTGACTTCTGTTTGTCTTTTTTTTTTTTTAATGAGCAAAATTAAAAGCAATAATGTATTTATTTTAGTGAAAATAAATGGTAATATGAATTCGGAAAGAAAAGATTAAAAAGTAGCCCTTAATATCAGTAAGTGAAACAGTAGGGGGTACTTGTTTACTGATCTTTCTGAACGTAACAATAGAATATATTTAAAATATAGGAATTTTTAAAGTTAAAACGGGCTATGTTAAAGAAGGTGAAGTTTCTGGTCTTCAAGTAGTAGAGTTCTGTCTCCTAGCAGTCCGATAGAGCGCAATATATCACTTGTAGTCCTTGTAGTAACGCAAAGGACTGACATTCGCTTCCACGCTTGGCCGCTCTTCAAGGAGCGCGAGTTGTACGCCTGACTGAGTGAGTTTCTAGCGCCTGAGTGAGTGGCAAGCCGCCCGGAGAACGTGTGCTTGTTGTGTTGACTTTGTGCAAAGTTCGGCCGGATTCCATTGTGGGAATGTGTCGCGGCGGGCTCCGTTCATAAAGATGGTTTTATGTCTGTCCGTATTTCTCTTTCTGCATTAGTAGTATAGTAAGGTTAGGTTTGGTGTGCAAACAATACTTGTCTAGCAGTGCAAATAATATTAAGTTGTTGTCTACTAAGAAAGAATTATATAATATATATGTATTTCACCCATGTCCAGAAACACACGCAAACACACACAGACGCACAAGGGCATTTTTATCATGATTGCTATTTCATTTTAATAGGAGTACGTTAATAAATGTAGCATGTGTCATTACTAGAAGAATTAAGAGTAAGAGTGAACTATTCATTAATCAATCATTAATACATTTCTTAAACAAAATCTTTATGAAAAATTGTTCAATAAATAATTATTGGTAGTCATAATTTCAAAACGAATAAAGTAAAATTTAAAATTAAATAAAAGGCAAATGCACATTCAAAATAAATGCTTTCAAATGCAGTCATCAGTCAGTGTTCCAATTTTACAAAAGGAGCACTTCCAGAGAAAGATACATTTCGTTCTTAAGGAATAAAACAAGCAATCAAAATTATACAATCATTTTATTAGTTCTAGAATTACTTTAACATATATAAATATATACATTTTATAGTGCCAGAAAAAAATACTCTTACATGTATAGATATATACATTTTATAGTGCCAGAAATACTCTTACATGTATAGATATATATATACATTTTATAGTGCCAGAAATACTCTTACAAGTATAGATATATAATTTACACTACTCATGTCTCATGAATTGTGTGCGAGTATGTATACATATTGGTCACCTATGAAATCAATATTGTCAGGTCACCTCACACAGGACTGATAAATTTAATTTTACATTTTGGAAAATCAAGGATGCAATATGACACAAAGCAAACTGTAAATGAAAGACTGAATAGATCCTCGAGACATTTCTCACCTTAAGGAAACAGAAAGATCAGCATTTACTAAGACATTCAGCAGGACATTGATGTTTGCAGTACATGAAGTAAAATCAAAGTAATACCTTGTGCAAGTATGTGGTAAAATGTACATCTAACTCGCATGGAATTAAACTATAACACTGTAAAGTAACATTTATTAAAATTAAATTTTTTACAGTGTTTAATGTTGCATATAATAGATAAATGGTAAAATATCCTATGAGACGTTCAGTTTGTTATGCTTTGATAACGAATTTCACAAATATGTTCCTTATTTCTTATTTGTAAAATGGTGGTAGTAAAATATAATAATCAATGATATTAAAGCCCAGAATTCGGTCCAGGAATGGATTTACCAGAAATATGAACTTTTAGTCACTAGTTTCAACTGTTTCATATTTACAATCTAAAATGTATAATTACATTGATTTTTAAGCTTTACTTCAGACACTATATCGAGGATATCTAACTGACAAAGATCTTCGCAAACTTCGATAAATCGCAATATCGCATTGTGAGCACAAACTAAGCATTTGTTATTGCTAGACATGTCTTTGTGTTGAAATTTAGAATACAGCTCGATCAGAATATTAAATTGCCTTAGTTATTATTTACACATTTATTGAGCTAGATAACAAATTGTTCAAGACAATAATATTAGTATTTCAAATAAGATAAAAGCTAGTTTTCTTGAAAACTTATAAGATGTAGGTAAGCAGCCTCAAAGTCCAGATTCAGATATTCGTTTCAAATAAACAAATATTTATGAATAAATCCCAAGATATACAACTCATTGTGCCATAGGGACGTAACTTTTAAATTCTTAGGATGAGTGTGAGGTCTGAGATGTTGAAAACAAGTGATTTAAACCAAATGTACTATTAGAATTTCTTTATGTTTGCACCCAAATTATTCTTGTATTTATTAAACCAATCCTTGCATATACACGTATACACATAAACACAAACAAACAAACAAACAAACACACACACACATACACACACACACACACACAAGCACCACACACTTCTATATATATATCAATTGTTTATCATATTTTTTATAACAATGAAATTAATTGAAGTTTGTAGAAAAATACATTATATAGAAAGACATATAATTACAAAATGTTATTGATCAAGTTGCATCATTCCTAATGAGCTAAATTTTACAAGGGAGATACATAGAATGAATGTATATGTTAGTATGTTTTTATTTTCATGATTAAAAGTAATGTATATTTGTGTATTATCACCACAACCCATTGGGGTGACAATTGAATAAATATACATATATTAGTATGTTTTTATTTTCATGATTAAAAGTAATGTCTATTTGTGTATTATCACCACAACCCATTGGGGTGACAAATGAATAAATGTATTATAGCAAACGAATAGACTTTCACCATTGTGTAAACGAAATAGTTAAAACACAACTTTTCTCGAAAAGAAAAAGACACACTGTATTAGCTTTTCTAATAACTTGGCATCTTGTCACATAATGGCATATATAGCCCAAACCAACTCTCCTCTAAAAGCAGAAAACAAGCACACCTGATTTTAAAATGGCTGACACATATCCATAGGCTAGAAAAATGTCTGAGTTACTATTCACTAAACTAACCAATAGAAGCACTGCTTACCCACACTCAATTAAAATGCCAGAAATATACCTGTAAATTGGCAGTCCAACGCAAATCGACTGTAGAGGTAAACCAAGTTTGCCTTCTGGCCTTAATAAGTTATAACCATACTACTAACTCTATTGCAGGTTGTCAACACAGCAGGAAACTATCCTCTGTATATATTACTGCAGAAGGTATGTGGTTTTGCTTGTGTAACTAAATATTATTTCTATGTTCTTTTAACCTTAACAAATTCTTAGCCCAGGTGTATTTTACTGGCAAATCTGTAATTTATCTGAGACATTGAATTCAATGAGCACTGAGCTGTAAAGCAAAGCCAGAACAGAACCACATTATCGAGGTTGTTGAATTCCTCAAGCCAAGAAGTAACTCTAGAGTGGAACGGCCCACAGACTACAGTCATAGTTCCATGGACCACGTGTGCGACAGTGCTTATATATATACGTCATTCTGACCCTAGATGATGCATAAGGTTACCCCCCCCCCCTAAGCTAATTGATTTTAAAATTGACAAGCTAAAAAGCTTCATTCAAGATTCAATCAAATTCTATCGAACTTTAATCAAAGAACTTTTAAAGTCAACTCAGAAGCATTCAGTGTTCCCTTATAAACTCAATAATTCGCTTTTATGAACGTGCCAAATAACAACTGCAGTATCATAGGACTCAAAATGAACATTCTCTTACAATACCATATGGTCATGATTATGAATTATAATCATTTATAAACTAATAGTTAACTGTCGAGTTATTCGCTCTATTTAAGCTTGCTGGGTTTTATTTTTGTTATTTCTTGTTGATACCTTAATATTGATCCATAGACCACTCAGTGTGACTCACATGTTCTATGTTGTAATCTGTCACCCGCATTTACTAGCTTGGCTGCATGTATCAGGGGGCTCGACCTATCTTCTAGAATCTAGAACAATCAATCTTCTATTTTACATTATATATCTTCATCTTTCTAACACGTGGCCAGCCAGAAGGTGTGTTTGGGGGATCAGCATAAGGTTACGGGCGGCCCAGGATGGTGGAGAATTAACATCATGCTTATCTCCCAGCTAAACGTCATACTGTGGCCAGTGCCTATTACCCTCTATATGTAATTACGTCATACTGTGGCCAGTGCCTATTACCCTTGTAATTACGTCATACTGTGGCCAGTGCCTATTACCCTCTATATGTAATTACGTCATACTGTGGCCAGTGCCTATTACCCTCTATATGTAATTAAATAAGAAATCTTTCTAGAAATTTGTTCTTGTGCTTTAATACAAATCACTATAATTTATGTAATTAATTTTTGAGTTATATGCATTTCATCAATTGCTGGCAGTTTATTGTGAATCTGTTAAAGATTTCTTCTGTGACGAGATGAGCTTCAGCTCCAAACATTGTTTGTACTCTCAACGATGACGGCTCCATTAAACCGAAAATTAATGACGTCAACCTTAACTATCTATAAAATGATTGTCTACTACCAAGGAATAGTCCGGAATCGTCCCTCTCTGAATCACACTAGTGAGGCCCGGTTAACATAGCTTTTCATGATTTGTGTTGCGAAGAAGGAAAGTAAGAGAATATTACATTGATTAAAGACATGCTAATTTGCAGCCAGCTCTCTTCTTTACATCTGCGGCAGACTCGTCTTTGATCTTGGAATCGCGAGGCTGGTGGCCGGAATTGTTAAATTGGTCTGATTACTGATTACACAGTAGTTATTGATTTATCATTAGACCTATCAGGTGCACAGCGAGTTTTCTATGATTCTTTTTATTTTCATTAGCCACCCTCTCCACTCCATTCTGATTCTCGTTTAGCGCTTCTTTCTTGTACTCTTTGCTAAATGTTACTCTTTCTTTGTCCTTCTCACACTCAAATTTCTCTCTCTCTCTCTCTCTCTCTCTCTCTCTCTCTCTCTCTCTCTCTCTCTCTCTCTCTCTCTCTCTCTCTCTCATCACCTTAAACAACTTTGCAAATATATAATTTATCTATTTATAAATTTCTTTGTTTTTATTTCTTCTCACTGTGTAATGATTAACATATTATAAATTAATGGTTCAGGAATTGCTCAGTAATAGCTCATATGATATACTCTACTATGATTTTTCTCTTAACCGTCATTAGTATTTATAGATTAACGTGTTCGCTATTTCAAAGAATAGATCAGGAATAAACATCAATCTCTGTAATAAATGTCACTGTGCATCATATAGTGAGAAATGTTTTGTAACATTTTCTAAAAGTCGGTTTCGATTAACAATGTCTCTCTATGCCACTCGCTGCAAGTTTTCTCGGACAAATATGTCTCTTTATACCACTCGATGAAATTTGTCTCAGACAAACAATGTCTCTTTATGCCTCTCGCTGAAAGATATCTCGGACAATCATGTCTCTCTCTTTCTGTCACTCAGTATAATTCGTCTTCTATTAATATGTTACTTTGCAATACTCAGTGAAATAATTGTTTTAATAATGCCATGGTGTGATGCTCGCTTTGAAACACTTCCTGTAATAAATTGTCTCTGTTTGTGCTGCACATTGAAATATGTCTTGTGTTCAAATTACTGTGTGCCATTCAATGTTACACATCTTGGAATAATCAATGACAACGACAATTTAGTCAGAATGAAAAGTAAGAGAAATACTAACGAATATTTAAAAATTATACCTCTGCTTACTATGCTTAGCACAACTAAGTTATTTTAATGTTCGGCATTTTTCTTTTAAAAAAAAACGAATCACAACCGTCCCGAAGCGAAGCTGAGTGATTGATTACAAAGGGGAAATAACCAGACATATATTAATGGCCTATATCGCACCTCGGTGAACGGAGACAGAGCGCTGCATGCATTGCGTGTGCTCCGGTAATCCAGTGCACACTAATGTAAATGAGAGTGTGGGAAGGTGGTAACTGCATTCGAAAGCACGTGCATGCACTGTTTCACCGATACATCCACACAAAGCAACAATTATGAAGTAAGCTCAACATCCGTTTACAGTTCGCAATTATTTAATGTCTACAATTTTCATATTTTAAAAAAAATATTTTCTTCCGTTTCTTAAAATACAATAAATAAAGTATGGTTTACATATTAATTCAAATATACCATATGTCTTCTTTATAAGTCTGTTTTATAGGTCTTTGATCAGAGAGTAAACTTCAACAATTTATTTATTATAAAAACTCCTTTCTCCAGCTTATCATCTATAGTACATACAGCAGTAAACAGCTATAATTGTTGAATACCTGTCATCAACTAATACATTTTTAGCTCAAATTTTAGAGACTTGTATTGCTCTGCTTATATACTCTTTGTCATTTGAATTGTTTGTCTTTCCTCTCTTTAAAGCTGTATCATGCGTTCTTTTTTCACTGTTAGTAGGTAATCTATACTTTTAGTGTTCATTATACCATTTTTATTTATTGTCATTCACACACTACTGTGTTAAAAACAATGAGTTATTGTCACACTTACTGTGCTAAAAACAATGAGTTATTGTCACACTTACTGTGTTATAAACAATGAGTTATTATCACACTTACTGCGTTAATAACATTCAGTTATTATCATACTTACTGTGTTAATAACATTCGGTTATTATCACACTTACTGCGTAAAGAAAATTCAGTCATTCACACACGTACTGTATTTATAGAATTTAGTCATTATCACATTTATTTTATGAATAAAATGTTGTCATTCACACACTTACATTGTTAATAGCATTCTCTATTATCACACATATATTAATAACATTAAGATATTACCACACTTACATTGTTAATAACATTCAGTCATTGTCACACGTACTGTGTTTATAGGATTTAGTTATTATCACATTTACTCTATTAATAAAATTTAGTCATTATCACATTTACTCTATTAATAAAATTGAGTCATTATCACACTTACTGCTTTAATAAATTTCAGTGATTATCACACCTGTGTTAATGATATTTATTCATGATCACGCTTACAATGTTAATGACATTCAGTAATTATCACACACTTCGTGAGTAGACTTCATTACGTTTCTTTTATTGCGCTCTACTCTATATACAATTTCTTTTGCTGCATGAGTTATCTGCTATTTAGTCAATATTTTTGTCCTCATCTGTATATGTGTTATTCTTTTAAAAGTTATTATTACTTTAACTGCCTGACTTATTAATCTTTTATTTAATATTTTGTGCATTCTGTCCCGAAATCACTTATTCGTTTGATGCCTTTAGTTATTTCTTCATTGCATGCGTAATCTATAATTCAGTATTTCTTTTACTCACTCTGCTTATTATTCATTGTTTATAGTTATTTCTATTACTATCGCTACTATTGAGGAATAATAATTTAAAAAAAACTAAGTTGTTTTTATATTCGGAAAATATTCATTATCACTGTTACTGTTAATCTATTATTCTGTTATGTTTATATTCATTATATGTATAAATTCTATTCATCAGTTGTAATCTTTATTTTGTCACTTCACATATAATGCATCTGTTATTAAGTAATTTTTGTATTTATTAAATTGTGTTTGCTATTTGTTGTTTATATCAAGCATCAAGTAGAGAGTCTCAGATAAGTTTTCCTAAACTTCTTTTTCTTGCTGTTTTTGTATTCCTCCTCCTTTTCCATCATCATCAGCAGAAGCATAGTCGTCTTTGTGGTATTTATCGTTATCATTTTACGATAAATACTTCGATATTTTCCTCTGAAGATTACTTAATAAGTTTTACGTTGAAAGATAAAGTGTAAAAATTGCATTAAAAGTAAATAGATACAATACTTTTCTATATTCATATAACTGTTATCTATACGTAGAATATTTTTTTTTAATGTTTTCCTTTTGGAGTTTTATTTTTTTAAAATCGTGCACAACCTAATCCTTGTTGATTATGAATGTAATTTTAATATTTCCTAGTAATATGTAAAATTGCTGAGTGGATATTAAAGATTTATTTCCTTAATGTTTAAAAATACATGTCAGCTGAATGGAATGCTTTCGCTACCTTTTCATTCCACTTCAATTATGTTTATTCCGGTATGGGTTCTGTGCATCAGCGTGCCTTGTTCCGGTATGGGTTCTGTGTGCATCAGCGTGCCTTGTTCCGGTGTGGTTCTGTGTGCATCAGCGTGCCTTGTTACGGTGTGGGTTCTGTGTGCATCAGCTTGCCTTGTTCCGGTGTGGGTTCAGTATGCACCACCGGGATTTGTTCCGGGTTGGGTTCTGTGAGCATCGGCGTGATTTGTTCTGGATTGGGCTCTGTGAGCATCGGCTTACCTTGCATCGATCTTTGTTCTATGTGTATCAAAATTTTGTTTGCGAATTGTTCCGATAAATATATACTGCGCTCCAGTTCTTCTGTTCATGGTTTGTTACTTAAGAAAACAATATTAAATGCGAATTATTCGTTTAAAGATTATAACGTGAGCAATGAAAGCCAGAAGTTGAGTACAAACATTTATTTTTATACGGTTATGTCAGCGCATTTTATTTGACCTATATGTTCAAAAGTCGGGGAAAAAGAAAGAAAGAAAGAAAGAAAGAAAGAAAGAAAGAAAGAAAGAAAGAAAGAAAGAAAGAAAGAAAGAGAAAGAAAGAAAGTGAAGGAAGGAAGGAAGGAAGGAAGGAAGGAAGGAAGGAAGGAAGGAAGGAAGGAAAACTTCGTAACCACCATTTCTTCGCAGATTATGCCGCTCGTAGCTGTTAAAAAAAAAAGTGAAATCGTCAGATAAAGATCATGATCGATTTAAGAGAACATTATTTAATAGCATAGTGAGAACATCGATATATCATTTGTCGTTATCATTAAAAGCAAATACATCACTTCTTAAGTAAACAATAGGGACTAACAACGAAACTGATCAACAACATTTATAGCAAGGATTAAAACAATAGGGACTAACAACGAAACTGATCAACAACATTTATAGCAAGGATTAAAACAATAGGGACTAACAACGAAACTGATCAACAACATTTATAGCAAGGATTAAAACAATCAGTGATCAGTCAGTGATTAAAAATTATTTTTTTCCTAAAATAGCATGGAGTAATTTCTTATTTAAAAAGAAGTTTGACTCGTAGACTTGGATGCTGCGGAAATACGAGTCTAAAAATAAGAAGAAATAATAAAATCTAATAAAATAATAAAAACAGCAACAAATAAACGGAAATCATACTCGCTCGTAAACCGAGATCAGGAATACTGTCATTGAAACTAGCAGGAAAATACTACAAAGTAAATTATTAAATTAAAATTACAATATATACACTAAATAATAACAGTTTCATACAATAACCATACCTAACCTGAAGAGATCAATTCAAATAGCATAAAAAATTCACAAAACAAAATTCAAACTAAATATTATAAATTAAATTTACACAAACAGTTAATCGGACGGTAAGTTACTTATATCGCACTTAAACAAAGTCATGAATTAAGAGACATAGTCAAATAGCAACACATTCAACTAAATCCAGCAAACTACACACACACTCATACCCACACACAAAGTACAAACTGTATTAAATGTATGCAAATATGCAACAATCGTACATAAACAAAGTCTAAAAGCTAAACTCATGTTAAGAAACAACAATTACATTTATACAGACAGAATGAAATAAATATTAGAGAGACATTATGGAGAAAATATGAGACCGAATAATGATGGCTTTAGGCAGATATTAGACATTTAGGCAAAATGAGACAAATAGTGGAAAAAACATAAAGACTTAAATTCATAAACAACAATCCAATTTACAGAAAACATTCAAACTCTGATTAAAGTATAAATAGATAGTATCAAAGTAGTACACATGCAAACAAATTTAAACAGCGTGATACAATTGAATGAACAGTAGTTAACTGAACCTGCAAATTAAAATAAACATACTCAAAGAACAACACATCTTAAATAGTAACATTTACAATTTAATTGCAAAACTGACACTGGAACATAAGCACTCAAACAAAAGTGAAGCAGGATAGTAATAGTATCAGACACGCCTAAACAACTTCAAACAGTTCTACATTTAAATAGCAACAGTTAAACACTAATCGCAAAAGTGAAATTGGAACATCAGCAATTTTTTTTCTTTATGAAGGAGTTGTCTATTGTGCCCCAAGTGTAGACACTTAAATAGTACTAAATAAGTTTAACAAGCAAACAAAAACTCTTAACTATGTAAGAACAGTTTTGAACGAGCATCCAATGATGCAAGCTGTCCAGTCTGTCGTAAGATCGTGAGTGTCCGTTTTATTTTCTTTTAAATATCTGGTCCTGTATAATACGATATATACTCTATGCTACATGTAGACTATTGTATATTTCATATTACGATGTAACATGATTCATGTTTCTTACTTCCTGCAATGCTTTATGTTGTAACGCGTAAATTCACACACAATGACCACATAAAAAAGGAAAATATAAAGGAAGAAATACATTATTCAGTGACATTTTCAATCTTAAGTTCGTGTTATTTCTGTTCAAACATGATTGCTTTAATAGCCACACAGCAAAGTGAATCTCATATTCAAAGACAAACAACGATTCATTGACACATGCAGTAGATAGTAACTGCCTAACAAAAGCAACACAGGCACACAAACACTTAGTCACACTAGAACACATATACATACACATAAACACACATGCAAGTACAGAAACACTTGTATATATTCATGTTTTGGATACTTCATAATCAAAGCAACTTAATAGCTATATCATTGTTAATTGTTATATACCTTTCTTTCTTTCCTAATGTTAAATAAAGATTCTTTGGCATTGCTTATCGACACCAATCCAAAAGCTAATACAGATTAATGACGCTTATATGTAATTCTCATGTGTCAAATCACAGTCACAATCTATCTTTAAATATTATATATTTATCTTGACAAATTTCATGTGTCCATAAATCAAGTCAAATAATCTTGAAATTGTAGCTTCTGCTAATTATTTAAGTAATATGGAATCACTTTATGAATAGAACAGATAGTGGCATTCGATGTGACACGTATATGATTAAACTGTGATTTAAAAAAAATATACGCATTAAAACATAAATGTTTCATAGTGATGGATACAGTTATATCATAATAAATGTATTGGCGCTATCCAATGCTTTTAGACATTCATTAAATAGAGTATTCTTCTATTAGTTATGCTACAGATATTATAATTTTAATTATCATTATCGTCAATGTCATTACCTTCATCATCGAAATAGAGAATGTAAATTGCCTTTCCTGTCACGAACACAGCCCTGTCCACCAAAAGTAAGGATGACGGACGGGACAGTCCTTGAGCTGAACATCCATCATAAACACTTCGAAACTGGCAGCCCTGTCGCCAGGATCTGGCCTGGCTACCTCGCAAGCCACACACTCTAATAAATTTATCTCCACATTTGAATGCTTTGCTCTGGAAAAAAAATATTTCAGTGGTGTATTGTGTTTTCAGGACAAGTAAGATTTAAGTAACGAGTACTTCCGGACGTTAACCGTATGCTTTTGCTGACAATCTGTATAATACTGTCGATAAATATACAGTTCGCTTAGTTTCACATATTATCGTCGCATGTTCGAAGTTTTCTGTCAAAAGTATTGATTCAATTGTGTTACAATGAGTAATTTCAACTGTGTATATTTACTAGTCTGTCTATCAGTCAACGAAACAGTCAATCAGCCAATCTATCTATCTATCTATCTATCTATCTATCTATCTATCTATCTATCTATCTATCTATCTATCTATCTATCTATCTATCTATCTATCTATCTATTAAAGGACATAATGGAAAGTCGTCATAAAAACTTTGTTAGGTTCTGGTAACATATTTAAAGAAACAAGATGAGTGAAATAAACACATATTTTAAAGAAAATGCAAATACGAAACTGAACAGAAGGGACAGTGGGTTTCACTTCTAGCCACTGACCCAAGGATTAGTACCTAGGGGCCAGTTTCATGACCATAAATGCATTCGGTCCGTTAACCACTTTCAACATAAAGAAGTAGAAAACATTATCGTGTCTAGTGACACCAAAGACCAGAAGTCTTGGCCGAGGCTCGAACAAAGGCAGTAACCAGCCGCTCGACCTAACCCTTACCAATGCCCGTCCGCATAAAATTCCATTTACCAATTTTTTTTTTCCTCAAAGTATTTTATTGGACTGAATGGAATCACCCTTAATGAAGCAATATCGACAGACGGGGGATTTGAAACAAGAAAAAAGACGAACACAAGTGCTCGTGATGTGGTAGTGCGCTTGCGCCCCACTGGTCGAGAGTTGAGTGCCATTTGAGGTTGCTCGGGGTTTTAAAAGAGAAAATTAGTGTTGAAAGAGGACGCGATTAAGCAAGATGACTGTAAAGATGTCATTAAAAAGACAACTGAAGCTCTCAGGAATAGGAAAGGAAAATGAATCCAATCCAAGTCAGACGTAAGCCCGAGCTCGAAAGTCTAGCAGCGTAGATCTTACAAAAACTCACTGGGAAACCTCTCTGAACACTATAGCCAAACGGTCCAGATCTTACAAAAACTCACTAGGAAACCTCTCTGAACACTATAGCCAAACAGTACAGATTTTACAAAAACTCACTAGGAAACCTCTGAGCACAAAAGTCAAGCAGTGTAGATATTATGACAATTTACAGGAAACCCCACTAACATCGCAGTCAAGCGATATGAAACTGCAAAGTAAAGCTTTGTGCTCTAAATTCATGCAGTAGACTTCACTTGTAAATTGCAAGTAACATATCTACCGGCAATAAACTTATCACCCGCGAGCAGTACAGATCTAGAAAATGAATGGGTACGCAAGAAATACTTATCTAGAAATGAATGGGTACGCAATAAATACAGATCTAGAAAATGAATGGGTACGCAAGAAATACAGATCTAGAAAATTATTGGGTACGCAATAAATACAGATCTAGAAAATGAATGGGTCGCAAGAAATACTTACTAGAAATGAATGGGTACGCAAGAAATACTTATCTAGAAATGAATGGGTACGCAAGAAATACTTATCTAGAAAATTAATGGGTAGGAGCAAGCAATACAGATTTACATAAAATTGGAAAATAAATGTTGACCAGCGAGAACGAGAGCTAAGTAGCACGAGTCTTGTGAAAATATAAAGAAAACAAAATGAATTCAAAAGTTAAACAATATAAGTTTTGTAATAATTTACTATAAGACAAACGAGTGCAGGATCTGTATCCAACGGCTCTGTTTATGTCAAATAAATTTTACCTTTCGATGGCTTTACTAAATGGAAAATTTATTAGCAAAAATGTTATACATAACCCGATGGTAAAAATATACGAGAATGTTGATATACAGGGAACCGACTTGCACTTTAGAAATGTTTGAATTTTCCATTTCAATAACTTACATTCTCAAGTGCGTTTGGGAAAGTGTTTATTTATCAAACACAAAGGTACCAGTGACAAGGATATAGTTATACTGTAGATACGTGGTCTTCCTTTCCTTTATCCTATGACTTGCATAATTATTACGATTATAGCTGAATCGTGCACATGACAACATACATCTAGAGTTTCTTTCTCTACTAACCCCTGTTGTACCTTTGTAATGTGTTATTTAAATGTGCACTTAGTTCATGTACATTTTGTTACAAAATACATAACTTGAAAGAAAATATTTTGATATTTTAATAGCTATGTTTATTTTACATATACTGTACTTTCCAGAAACAAAGGGACGCAAAAAACGGAAGCCCTACACACGATACCAAACCATGGTACTAGAAAACGAATTTCTCAATTCATCATACATTACACGGCAAAAACGATGGGAAATTTCCTGCAAATTACAGCTGACCGAGCGACAAGTGAAAGTCTGGTTCCAAAACCGACGCATGAAGCGCAAAAAGGTGCGTGCTGATTGGCTGGTTCCTACAGTAAGTGTGTATGAATGCAGTACATTCTCGCATCACCTTTATATTATTTATCTTAAGTGTGGTGAAAGATATTATTTGCCTATGTTGATTTTCCGGAATACTTTAAAGTCAAATTTATTTTAGCAGATTATGTTACGCTTTTCTCCGTGTCATCAAAAATTGCTTGTCTTATGATTCACCTCATCTCAAATATCTTTGCTCTAACTGCTTTTTATAAATTAAGGAAAACAAACTATGCATTATTATTTCATTGAAGCTGTAAAATATAAACGATATCTGCATGAAACGAAATAAATTAAAATATATATCCTTATCATATAAATTAAACTTTAAAGGGTTCTCTCTTGTAAACCCTGACACTTGATAAACATTGCGCATGGTAAATTGCACGAAAGAAGATAAGAGATACTCTAGACTGGGAATATTGTATAAAGATATACAGAATGTTAGGAATCGCAAAAATAAATAATATTTTTAATTATATTGGATTATCACTTAAGATTAAAATATTTATTGGAACAATTTTATTTCAAAATTAAGAAAAGCTTTTGTGACGCCAACGAAACCTAGTTAAAGGTTATTATTATTATTATTACTATTATTATTATTGATTAATTAATTAATTAATCATCCAGAACTAATTACAAGAGATTATAATTTTAATTTAGGTTATTAATAATTTTCCAGAAGACACCACTCGTCTTTCTCACATGGCTGATATGTGGGCGTTGTAAACGTTTTATCTCTTCCACAACATTAAAGACAAACATTTAGTCTCACACAAGATTTCCGTAGGTGGAAGACATCTTAATAAAGGAGAAGACAAATCCGTCTTAGTCTATATTTAGTGAGCCCCAATCCTCCTACTGTCTTTCCAACATATGGTTATCTATAATATGAGTAAGGTCAATAAATTTAACAATACATATATTAAATCAACACTCTAATATTTAACATATGAATATAATCAAGAGCATTGACATTATATCACTTCACAACAATTTTCAAGTAATGCTGCAAAATCGTTCAGTTTATCTTAGCATAGACATAAGCAATCAATTGACATAATACATAATCAAGTTCATGGATATCATCATGGAAATAAGAGTGGAGTTTTAGAGAAATACTTAAAGTCAATACACATAATCAGTTCAAAGATGGCAGCTGTCACTGGCACGTGTTTTACAATCACATGGTTTGCAACAAGTCAATGCCTTTCATATTTAGGCGAGGTCCCACGTGTCCGTTCTAGAGGCATGATACACAACTGTTCCAGAACCTTCAATGCGCTCTCCATGCACCCTGTAGAGAATCATCCTGACTTTCACTCATGCTATCAAGCACATCAGGAGGAATGTTCTCTAAGTTTAGTCTGTGTTCACTTCACACATTGGAGACAATTATCCTGACTTTCATTCATGTTATCAAGCACATCAGGAGGAATGTTCTCTAAGTTTAGTCTGTGTTCACTTTACACATTGTAGACAATTATCCTGACTTTCACTCATGCTATCAAGCACATCAGGAGGAATGTTCTCTAAGTTTAGTCTGTGTTCACTTTACACATTGTAGACAATTATCCTGACTTTCACTCATGCTATCAAGCACATCAGGAGGAAGGTTCTCGAAGTTTAGTGTGTATTCACTTCACACATTGTAGACAATTATCCTGAATTTCACTCATGCTATCAAGCACATCAGGAGGAAGGTTCTCGAAGTTTAGTGTGTGTTCACTTCACACACGATGAGAAATGTTGACAATGTTCTTCATGAATTCTCGAGACCAAATTCAGACCATAAATCTCTGTCATATTGGTTCTTGAACAGAATTCACGGGAATCAACTTACATCAAATCCATTTACTTATCAGTTGACAGCAATGCTGGATGTACACACCAATGTATTCAAGTAGAGTAGAGTAGTCACTGTAACATGAAGTGACAACCAAAAAGGCTTGCTCTGCTAGGTAAAAGTCAAATCAAGGTAGCACTAAATTTCAGGCATATTTCATCTTGAAACTCCTCTTCTCTCCTATAAACATTTTCAATTTACAAATCCTGCAATGATATAAATAGCCCGATACACACACAGTATAAGAAATATAGCATCAATCAAAATTCTCAAGTTATAATGTTCAAAGTACAGTAGTCAAATTAATGAACATGGAAATAATGGTTCAATTATACAAGCGTTCTCCAATTCAAGTCATAGATCAATAGCCAACCAGTACAAAACATTCTAAGTTGTTCTTCCTTTACGAGTCAGTTAACTTACCATATGCTAACTATTGCCTTTATGACTGGACTTAAATAACTTAGTGATAAAATAGAGTACTTCCTCAACAAAGAAATTTCCGGTCCATACCCACTGGATGAAATTGATATGAACAAGTGTGAGACTATTAGTCAGAAAAAGTATTCATCCAGTTGGAACTGGTTTGGATTGCGTCAACAAATTTTAGCATATTCTCAACTCTGGTTGTTTATTCCAAATCTGACACCTTAGAAAATCTCATAAGGAGTGCCAAAGGTCGGGCCGCTTTGACTATGTAACAATTTAAATAACAATTCAGTCTAGAAATAGAGATAGGCTAATTTATTCCACTACAGATGGGTTTGTATCATAAAAATTAATTATGACTCACTGTTTTCAATGCTCTCGGTTCAACCGATTTAGTTTAAAATTTGTTTTCAGTTTTGTTAGACTATAAGTATTGTCACATCCATTGCTGTTGTTTTCTTTTGTTATTTTTTTTTTTTACTGGTGTACATATACAGTGTTTTCAACGGTATTTAGAACAAGAAGAGTGTCTGCACGCTTTACAAATCAAATTCATGCAGCAACAATAGATGTCTGGTTGTTTATGAGGAGGACGCCGTTCCTTTTCATGAAATGTACTAGGCATTCGATTAATTGTAATGATTGTGTAAAATACATTTCATACTAGGCATTCGATTAATAGTAATTATTTTGTAATAGACATTTCATACTAGGCATTCGATTAGTACAAATGATTGTGTAAAATACATTTCATACTAGGCATTCGATTAATAATAAATATTGTGTAAAATACATTTCATATTTAGCATTCAATTAATAGTAATGATTGTGTAAAATACACTTTATACTAGGCATTCGATTAATAATAAATATTGTGTAAAATATATTTCATATTAGGCATTCAATTAATAGTAATGATTGTGTAAAATACATTTCATACTAGGCATTCGATTAATTGTAATGATTGTGTAATAGACATTTCACACTAGGCATTCGATTAATAATAAATATGGTGTAAAAAGTATTTCATACTTTTAGAGGCTTACATAGAATCAGCAAAACAAAAAATTATCGAAACTTACATTTTTCTTCGAATGAAGCAATATTATATATAAGCAATATTCACTTCTTGCCATATTTATTTAGGAATCTTACAATACTTTAAACTTTAATGTATTATTTTAAAATTAAAAGAAAACACAGATATACATGGTCCCAACGTGTGCATCTCACTCAAAATGCTTTGTCTTCTAGTTCAACTAACGTAATGTCAACGATTATATTTTCTTTATTTTCTTCAATGATAAAAATCTCTAGGCCCCGTAGATGCATCACTCTTAATCTGTTTTGTCTACTGCTTGAACATTGTAAATGTAAACTATAAAAATGTATTTACTTTGTTGGTATTATTTTAAAGAAATTATATGCCCAGTATTTTCATGTAGCATGATGTTTTTGTCTGATCGCTTAGTTGACGGAACGTGCAAAGACCCGTATTCGAGACGATCAGGAAAATAAAGAACACGACAACGGTACTCCAGGACAGCCGTCTGCTCACATGCCACCTCCTCATCACCAGCAAAGTCATCATCACGGCCACCCTCAGCACGTTCAGCCAAAGCAGGAGCCTCAGAGTGCTCAAGCATGAAATGCTCTTGATATCAAACTATAGAAACGAAGGCATAACAATAATAAACGCAGGGACATTAACCATTAACCATAATGCACCGTACAAAACGACTTGGTGCAGACAGTTGGAAAGTGTCACTTTCTTTCACACTCAAGCAGCTGAGGGTGTACAACAATATACCACACTGAAGAGGACTATTGCTTTGTTTCATTGTCGGCGTACTACGTACATTATAAAAATGTCATTATATACTCTACGAATTGTTGTACAAGAGCGCTAACTGAGAAAAATCAAACATTCGCCGCTGGATGTGTTGACACAATGCAAGGCAGCAGTGTGTATTATTAAGTCACGCAACATTCGGATTCGACTCTGTGAAATACGTTCGTATTTAGCACCATGGCTACTACTGTGAGCCACTAAAAGTATCTGAGAAACACATTCATTCAGTGAGACACACAGAGAGTACTGAGAACCTTACAGTCGTAATAGGCTGTGTTCAGCAGAATTCCAAGCCCCAAGACTAAATTACATATGTTTAACATGTGCAGTCATGCGGTACGAGATCTACGCTCACAACGAGACTGTGATTGTTTTTAACCTCTTTAAATAACGTGTTTTAAGCTCTTTGTGAAAGGATCCAGCTCGGGAAAGGCTTTCTTACTAATTTTGTGCACAGTGACGAGTTTAGCAAAATTTCAAGCAATCTGAGACCGCAAAAAACCGAAGTACTTGTAATATTTAATCTTAACTGATGTTCCCTGTTTAACTTTCTTCATCTATGATACTAATGTAATAAATAAACAAGTTGTGTAAGTTTTCTGCTCAGTACGTTTAGTGTCCCCGAACTGTGCTTATATTTACATTAGCTGTCAGAGTCCTGTCTCACTCTTCTGAGGATGGATTTCTCGATTTCTCTGTTTTAAATTCTCCCTCTCTCCGAAGAAATTATGCTGGCTTAAATGTGATCGAAAAACACTAATGGCTTCGAGTTATAAGGTGTTGACCAAAGATGAGCTGTCAAACAGCGCCAAAATGTACATTGGTGTTTAAAAGGGAATGGATTGGATTCCACCATTCGCGACTGACAAACATATAATTTCAATTGATGTTTTTACAGAAGCAAATTATGTTTTAAATATATTATAAATGAAACAGAACACTGTCAGCAAATTTCAGTGTTGTCATTGTCGTGTAGTGAGTGTTGTTCCTAATGATGAATCCTAGGTTTCTTTCAGTTAACGATTTAGTGTGCTATGTTTATTTTTACAGGTGCAGTGCGCTATTTGGTACACTGTCATCATATAATTCCATTCCTTAACGTGTTTCCGACATGTTTCGTAAAATATATATAAAAGCCAGAATTTAATGAAATATAAACTATGAATAATAATATTGAATATACATTATTAGAATTTATTTCGCCTGACTTAAAAATACTTGATTTCCAAATTAAATACTATTAAAAATATTAATACAACTGTCTGCTAAATTAAATAACAGTGGCAATGTTACGAGTGATTTTATATTTTCAAAACCTGTAAATAAAGCCAGTTTTTAGATAAACTATTATCTTATAATACAGACACCACATCCTGATAGAAAGGTGATTTAGCTTCCACATTTTTGGAATTTACATTCTCAATTTAATTATTTCAAGCTGTTTTATCAGGAATTATAATTTGCTATTATATGTAAGCAGAAAGGAATTGAAAATAGTTCTTTATGGACTACAACAACTCTTGATTAATGTATATTGTTTGTCAACGAAGAAAGGATTACTATATGAAAAGACAAATAAAGGATGACTTTCTGGTCTAACTGTCGTGTAATGAATTCAATCACTTTATGTAAAAACGTCAACTAAAACGATAGCTATGAACAATCACGAATATAATTTGTGAATAGTAATAACTAAAACGGAATCTATGCGTTGATGTGAATATAATTTGTGAATCACGTAGGAGACTATATTTATTACTTGCTGTTATGTCGTAGAGATTATTTTTGTCAATTTCGTTTAACAGAAATTACGGTAACTTTTCTATGGGTGTTATACAAGCATTCTTTGCAAAACATGTATGCATTATATGTCTCCTTTGCTCTCTGTGTGTTTATGTAAATTAGTTCCCACACGTGATCTCTGAATCATTTGTCTTTGTTGTTCCCAGACAGCGCTTTCTAGGGATGTCACTGGGAGAAATAATCAAGGCTTTAATATGTACTGTCTGTCTAGTTTGATATGTACTGTCTGTCTAGTTTGATTGATAAATGCATTGGCGCGAGTCCCGCTAAAAGATTGTAACACACACACACACACACACACACACACACACACACACACATGTATGTATGTATGCATAAGAAAGATTGCTATAATTAAATGCATAAGCACAACTATTATGTGATTTACTGTATTTGTTGCTGCACAATACTATTACTCAAAACGGGTTGAATAAGAATGCTGCATATGAGACTTTGTATCGTTAGGTGTAAACAATACGCAAAATATATATTTTAGCATAACCTTCTGTGACAGTGACCTCATGATTTAGACGACTTTCATACTTTTCACTTATAGGAAATTAAATTAAATGAGTGAAATCAACAGTTCACATTAAGAAATTAATAGAGTTAGGACACATGTTTTTAGATTAAATAGAAATTCAGAGAACCGACATGAACACATTTAAAATGAACAAATGTACACTTCTTTGTGTGTATGTGTATGCCCGTGCTTTTGAGTATATATATGGTATATGTATTTATGAGAGATGCCTCTATGATTGTGAATGTGTGTATGCGTATACATTATGTGCTAATCATGGCCAGATAGTGTATCCTTTGAGTAAGTGTATATGTGAATGTATATAGAAAGATTGTGCATATATATATGCATATCGATTTAATATCATAACGTATCTGAGTTAGTCGTGTGGCTTCAGTTTCAAACATATTTCGATATGTCACGAAGAATGAAAGATTACTTGTGTGTGTGTTTAGTGTGGGAGTTTAGGAGGAATAATCACTTTTAGTGTGTGCTTAGTGTGGGAGTTTAGGATGTAGAAGGAGTAAGCACTTTTAGTGTATGCTTAGTGTGAGAGTTTAGGATGCAGGAGTAAGCACTTTTAGTGTATGTTTAGTGTGGGAGGGTAAGATGTACAGGAAATGATTACTCTTAGCGTTTGTTTAGTGTGGGAGTGTTGATGTAGAGGGAACAAACACTCTTTGTATATACTTAGTTTGGGAGTGTAGGGTGTAGAGTGAGTAAGCACTCTGAGTGTATACTTAGTGTGGGAGTAGACGGCATGATTACTCTTAGCGTATGTTTATTGTTGTAGAGGGATTATTACTATTAGTGTATGCTTATTGAGGGTGTGGGGGGTGGTGTAGAGGGATTATTACTCTTAGTGTGTGCTTATTGAGGGTGTGGGGGTGTAGAGGGATTATTACTCTTAGTGTATGTTTAGTGTGGGTGTGTAAAGTGTAGAAGGCATGATTACTTTTAGTCTGTGCTTATTGTGGTTGTGTAGCGTGTGAGTGAATATTCTCTCTGCATTTAAAAGCACCATCAATTTAAATGTTCATTTAATATTTCATTATGGACAAAATTGAGGGATAAAAGACACAAATCTATGGTAGTGTATTATTTACTAAAATTATTTGAAAACTACATCTTTTGTAATATGTGAAGCTTTCGTATCATGTGGAAGCATCCTGATAAGTTGAACGTGTTTCAGCAGTATAAACAGGAAACTTTTGAATGCATGAAATAATTACAAAGTAACATTAAGATATTGCTAAGGTAAGCATATTCGCTTGTGGTCAAGCATGACTATGTTAGGAATACACATTACTACATTAATAAATATACTCCTGGTGACTCTTGAAGAAAGGAGAAATCAGCATCAAGCGAACAAATCTAGAAAGGTTATATATAATTAATATCATTGAACATCATATTTCACAGCCGACATGTATAAAAATATAATATTACTACCTTATAGTTGTGCCAACATAATTTAAGTTGTCGCCCTTTCTAGTAAAATTATGCATATTCTGAGTTGGAGAGTTTCCTTCAATGCCGTTACACTTGTTATTCATGTCCTCTAGAGGTGAGATCCACAGCAAAATATTGAATTAATCTGAGAACATTATTCCAGAACACAAACTATTTGATTATCCATCTGGATACATGAATACCTGTGAATGCTGCGTCTAGTAAATAAGTTCCTGTGTAGAAATGTTCGTATCATTGTACATATAAATGTAGTGACGATATTTGGCCAGCTGCACTTCTAGCTTTTCATGTGCATTCTAGTTAATAAATCCGTTTCAGCAAACTAAGAGCGGATCGAATGGAAGACTTAATGTAAAAATACGTTGTTGGATTTTTTTTTGGTTTGTTTCAAATAAAAATGATATATATGTTGGATCTACATGGTGAAATTTATTGTGTGAACTGATTAAGTAGAATGTCGATATTTTGTGAAGTGGTGAAACATTATGTTGGTAGATTGTGAGTGTTTGTATTGTAAAATATTTATGTCCTTATTCATCATCTTCGTTTGATTGGAACGAAGGGAAAAAAACGAAACATGAGAAAAATAAAAAACGTTTATAATACTATTTTCAATTGTTGGTTTATTTGTGTATCATTAGCATGCTACACTTTGACCTTTGCGTTCAGCGATATCAATTCGTGATGAGGAGAAATATATGTCATTTTATAGTATTTATTATCCTTTTTTGTTGTTGTTGTTACCTATCTGTGAAGATCAACAATGTTTGTGCTATATCAAACTATTGAAGTACGACTACTACTACTACTACTACTACTAGCGTTGAATATAATGTGGTGACGATGAAGATAATAAGTCAGAAGAATGACAATAATGATTGTAATCACCAGCGATATTATCAGTATCAATGGGAGTGATAATGCTAATTACAATGATTATAAGTCTCTGTGAATATTAATTAACTACTACAATGACGATATTAGTGATGGTGACGAAATAAAAGATTGATAGTAAACTAATGAAGACTTCTTGAAGTATTCATTATTGTCTTGATATTGAAGTCTACTTATTTTTAATGTAAATGTATTGTCATATAATATTTGATTTTCAATTATTGACTACTGTAGACAGTTACAAATAAAATAATACTAATAGTATTACATTATTATTCCTTTATCCCCAAACAAAATAAAGTGTTAATATATCGAGAGACTACAAAACTAGCTTGTTTTTACCTCAAGCCATACTATACGCTTTTCAACTAAATTATACTAACTCCAAGACAATTACAAGATAATCAAATTAATTTATGCAGTAATAATTGCGTGGTAAATATCTTACGTCAGTCGGTTTCCAAAATCATGACTATTTCATAATGAAGAACTTACAAGACTCCATCGTAATATTTATACTTATTTTAAAGCCGATTCTACGATATGATACCAAAGAACAGTGTAGTCCACCGAGTCATATATTATTACCTCAAGTGAAAAGTAATATATGACTCGGTGGTTTACACTGTCCTTTGCTGTTGTTTTCTCCAGGAAAATATTGTGAATTTTATATTTCTTTATTATTCAGCCATTCTTGGCATTATTTTGTCGACAGTCGTTTGTGAACAAGATCTCGGAATCTTACCAAATTTCCGAATGATCCAAGGTTTTACGGAGGATGAAGGCACTTCCGAGGAGCGTTGCTTTTAGTAGTGGGACAATTCTGTGTTGTCAGGTAGTTTATACAGATTGTCTTCCAACTCATATGTTTCCCAAAAGATCCAATCACTTCACGTATTACTTCTGCTTTTATATTCCACAGTCTCCAGATTTCTAATCTAAGATCCTGATATTTTTTAATTTTTCTCTTTCTTTTGTCTCTATGTTTCTTGGAAAGGCAACATCGACAATTCATGCATTTTTGTCAGACTTATTGAGAACTAAAATGTCTGGTCTTCGTGCAGGAATAACTCCATGGAAAAGATGCTTTGTAACGAACTAGTCTTCATTTAGATTTAATTAAATGCCACTTGTCAAATATTTACTTTTAATTTTAAACTTACGTACAGTATTCACGTAGCTTATCATTAAATATAGATCTCTAATTTCACGTGTAATCAAGATTTTAAAAAACATATACATTTCAGATTACAATACTTAGAAACATATTCATTGTTTTCATTGATGTAATTATTGTAAAGTCATCGAGTACACACTGTTACATATTCGCTTAACCGAAGGGGGACAAAGTATCTAAATTTTAGCGTACGTTATTGACCTTTAGTAAAATACGTTTTTAGTTACTGGTCTCTCCGGCACTGCAAGTGCACTGCCACAAATATTTGTATCATTAAATGCGTCTTAAACGCCTCTAAATATTTATATCATTATATACGTCTTAATTAAATGATACTAAATATTTGATTCATTAAATACGTCTTAAATGCCACTAAATATTTATATCATTATATACGTCTTAATTAAATGACACTAAATATGTGTATCATTAAAAACGTCTTAAATGCCAGTGGTGTTTGAAATAGTCAATTATATCAAACAATCGGATAGTCTCTGGAGCGAATACAATGACTATTTACGTACACAAAACAGTTCGAAGGCTAACTCTGGAATTGGAAATCAAAAACTTGTATGCTGTACATGTAGCTTAAATGATATCTTAATTTGCTAAGGAGAGCACAAGCTAGAGTTGTTTCCAAATGAAAAATATCAACTAAATTTCGACCAGCAAGATAGTGACAAGTAAGGAAGATAATGACCAATGAACACATAATCTTGTCCCATTATTCTGCGGTACGTTCTTTCAATTCTAATAATATTTATGCATTTTATATTAAAATGAACAAAACCTCTTACTTTTGTTTTTGATACAATTAATTATGTGATTGTATTTTTTTTCTGTGACGCTTTGTGAAGAAGCTTGCAAATTCCAGGAAATCACTTTCTTGACATGTTTCTTTGCGTGTTTTACAATTAACGAGTAATTGTAAGCAATAGGTGTACACTTTACGATGACCTATATTTTGACCTCTTGTTCTAGGCGGACGTCTCCTCTCCTCTTGCTAATGTTCACTTATTCCAGAGAAGAAGAATGATTAATTTTACATTATATTGCTTTATAGAGTCTGCATTTAGAATAATTTGAGAATTTCCTGATTTTTCTTGTGTGATTTCGTGATCACGAGGATCAGTTATTAGTGTTTTTTTTTCTGATTTAAACCTACCTCTTTCAACCATTTGTAAGCTGGCTGTTTTGTTTTTCATCAGTTATTAGTGTTTTTTTCTGATTTAAACCTACCCTTTCAACCATTTGTAAGCTGGCTGTTTTGTTTTTCATCAGTTATTAGTGGTTTTTTTCTGATTTAAACCTACCCTTTCAACCATTTGTAAGCTGGCTGTTTTGTTTTTCATCAGTTTATCGCAAATACTGACCATGAACAGGTTTATGGCTCAATCTATTTGTTAATATCTGTTTTGCTGTTTTCTTCCATGTCTCCTTGTTTATTTGTGGAGTTTCGTATAATCCACTCATCTTTACTGCTTCTATTAGTGTCTCATGTTTGTTGTTATTCTAGATGTAGTTCAACATTCCGACAACTTCTACTTCAATGGCATCTTTGATATTTTTGAATTTTCTACCAACCCATTTTCTGAGATATTTGTAGTCTGTTTACGTCAGTTTTTGGATGTAGGGATTTATGTACTGTGTTTGTTTTTCTTTTTTTCTGTCCATTTCATTTGGTGTCCATTGTATAATATATAATATATATCCAATGTAACTAATTATATACATTACATATGTATTCATGACATTCTCTTATCTCAAAGTCCTTCAGTATGTTAACTTCTTCTATTTCGTTGATCTCTTAGTTGGTGCATCCAGTCTGGCTTTTTTTTACTCCATAGCACTCATATTGGTTTCTATGTATTATATGCTCCACTTTGTTGTGTCTTTCGTTGTAGTCTGTTCCAGCCCCAAACCAGTATTTAGATAGTATATGTTCTATTATTTCATCCATATAAATTTGTGGAGTCTGCTTTTGGAATCATTTGGGATATTCATGATATCGTGTTGAGTGCTTGATCTTAAGCAGTTTTTATGAGTGCTTCTGTTTCTGCCTCTTACTACCATCTGTGTGTTGATTATCTTGATGTTTCATCATCTTATCACATGTAATTGTCATGAAGATATTTTTTATTTGAACTATTTGCGAATATCCGTTTTTGACCTTTTCTTCCTTATTTCATTGTCTGTTTGTGGGGATTCTTATAATCCACTCATCTTTACTGCTTCTCTCATTGACTCAGCTTTGTTGTTGCTCCAGATAGTAGTCTACCAGGCAATAACTTCTCCTTCAATGATTTTCTTGCGTACTATGTCCCGCCCCCCTTCCATTTTCCGAGATATATAATGCCTGTCTAGGTCTGCTTTTGTGCGTATTGTGAGTATTTTTCGTAGTTTTCTGTCATTACTTTTATTTTATTGACGCTGATGGTGATCGTGTTAATGGTGATGTTTGGAGAAAAAATACTTTAGGATAATTAAATTCCCTATTAATCTGCATCCTCTCTAAAATCAACTCATGAATAAGTATGTTTTCTATTTTGTCATTTTAATCTGTGTATCCGATTTGACCCGATTTAAATCAAAGATTTAAAAGTCTACTGAAAGACTAACGTCCGTTAGTAAAATGAACAATTTGAATGGCAAAGTCCGGTAATACGTATAGTGGTATACGTTTCACACCTGTATACAGTACACCGTTTACCTGCCTAATTTATACTGTTGTGAGTGGCATCAGACGCGTTTCCTACACAATATTGCATAATACTCTACAAAGTATATGTATCTTGTCACTACAAAGTATATCAAGTATATTATAAAAAGTTTATGTAACATGTCACCACAAAGTATATGTAGCATGTCACTACAAATTATATGTAGCACATCGCTACAATGTATTCGTAAGATGTCACTAGAAATTAAATGTGACATATCACCACAAAATATATGTATAACCTCATTATAAAGTATATGTAACATGTCACTACAAATTATACGTCACATGTCACTGCAAGGTAATTGTAGCATGACACTACAGAGTATGTAACATATCATCCCAAAGTATAATGTCACTACAAATTATATGTAACATATCACTTCAAAGTATATGCATCTTGTCACTACAAAGTATATGTAACATATCACTACAATATCACTACAAAATATATGTAACATCTCACTAAAAAGTATATGTAACGCTTCACTACAAAGTATAATGTAGCATATAACTGCAAAATATATGTAGCATCTCACTACAAAGTATATGTAGCATATGTCACCACAAAGTATGTATAACATATCATTAGAAAGTATAGGTATCATTTCACTACAAATATATATAACATATCACTACAAATATATGTAATACATTCCTACAAAGTATTTGTAGCATAGTGTGATGGTAGAACCATGGACAAATTATGCTCTTTGCGTTCTATTGTTTCTTTATGCAATCGGCCACCAGCATACGCTACACTTAGTAAAGGATTGGGTCAAGTTTATTGATCACGAGGGGACAGTGGAAGTGTACTGAAGGGGAAGAGGGACAGGGATGAGTGAATGTTGACAGGATACGGAAAATGGACGTTTATATGGACGTTCCGCACAATGACGTAGGGGAACCTGTAGGATGACCCAGAGTCATTCATATATATGTGCTAATAGACCCACGTTTAGGCAGACGCACCGCATCCACGCCATTTGGAAGCCACATAAATTATTGTTATATATTAATGATGAAAATGTTGTGTAGAATGTTCATGTATTTTTACTAATGATGGTTGTATGAACCCAACACATATCTCTTGTGTGGCGCTAGTAATAATTCATTCTGCATGTATAGATGATGAAATGGGATCTAAGCACGAATTGTGCACTATGCTTTATGTATTGTAAACCATTTGTAGCAAGAGAAGTTCCTTTTTAAATGGGAGATTGAGATGACTATTCTATGGGAATTAATGTAAACCATTCATTGGTTATGCTTGTATCTACTGAGATTCATGTAAATGTGGAAATGGAAATATTATTGTTTCATTTATAAATATTTCTCCAAGATGAGATTCTGTAAAATAAAAGTTAGCTGTAGCTATCGATTAATGACTTGAAATTGTAAAAGTGGTTTATTGCTGTCGCTAAAAGCCTTAAAGTTGTTTGTATTAATCAGCCCCTATAGAGAGATAAATTGATATTTCAGCTGGCCCTCTTTTATGTTATACATGTATTGACACTTTGCTGAGTTTATCTTCATGTTCACTCTGAATGCACACCTTATTCCTGTCGCTTGCTGACGGTCATCAAAGTCATTGACAAGGGTGAGAAGTACTGTGTGGGTGAAATAGTGATGTGAAGTGCTCCACCCACATCTGGTCCATACTCGACCAGAAAAACTATTACCGTGAACTATCGTTAAAGGCAGAACAATATATAGACAGTCTCAGATGACCTACGTTTTCGGAAATCGAATCCTATTGTTTGTTAACTTTTGATTATTATCATTAAATCTTCTTGTTCTTGTTATCTTAAACCCACAGTTTGGCTAATTTGTTAGTGTGACTGAGAAGAGTTGGCTTGGGGTACCAGCCGAGATATGTGGATATTATAAGTCGTAATTAAACAAAGGGAAAGATAACGTTTGCCAACTCAAGGCACGTCAGCTAATTTGTCTCTCACTATATCAGACAAATAAAGGTCCTGAAGAATGGCCTGGCATTAAGACTGAAGGATAGATTATGCAGCCTGGCTGCTGTCAGTATTAGAGCTAATATAATAACTTGATGATTAATATTTTTTAGTCTGATACTGCGACACGGTCATTAAATATATTAGGGCATGCAAAACATATCACTACAAAGTATCGAAACATGTCACTACAAAGTATATGTAACATGTCGCTAAAAATATGTGTAGCACGGCACTACTAATTATATGTAACATGTCACTACAATAGCATGTCACTACAAAATATATGTAGCATATCAAATCAACGTATATGTAGCATGTCACTACAAAGTATATGTAACATATCAATACAAAGTATATGTTACATATCAATACAAAGTATATGTTACATGTTGCTATAAAATGTATGTAACGTATCACTATAAAGTATATGTGGAAAGGTTCAGGGAGATAAGAAAATGCATGTAATTTATTAGAATAATATTGTTTATAAACTAACATATTGATTTCACTCTGTATATTAGTATAAATTAATTTAAATACAATGATAAATTCTGGGAAATTCAAAGTCAATAGAAATTCTTAAATAAAATATTTTTCAGATAGAGAGAATTGTGTGATCACCATAAGAAAAAAACAAAAGAGCAATGCTTGAAAACTCCCATTTGCATTATACATAACACTATTATAAAGATTTAGTAAATTACTTTCTTATCCGTTAATTTATTATGGAAGTAAATAGACTGCATTTTCTCTTACATTAATGAAATCATTTAGACAAAGAAATCATAATGTATTAGCAGACATGATGATATTTTAGTAATTACTCTTGCTTTGAAGAATTTGCTTTTGGAAATGTGAACAATGCCTACCAAGAGTTCATCTGGGAGGTATACACAACACACCGCAAACCTCTTAATCCTTTACCTAAGAGTTGTTTTGATTTTTGTTACTTGCTTTATTTCTATATAAGGTGCGTGTTTATTTCGTTTGATCCTTTGGAAATAATTAGTTAATTAATTTATTTTCTCAGCACCATGATTTGTATTATTGAAAAGAAGTTAATTTTATCTTTTAATTAGTACTTTAGGGTGAAGAAATGTTTTACATTATTATCGTAATTGACCTGATTCTTTGAGAAGTCATCCAGTCTTGCAGATTTTGCAGCATAATACTGAGGGTAGGCCAGGCTTGAAGACTTTGTGTCATCACTTTGAGAGTAGGCATGCTTGAAGTTTTTGTGTCATCACTTTGAGAGAAAGCCAGGCTTGAAGTCTTTGTGTCATCATTTGAGAGTAGGCCAGGCTTGAAGTCTTTGTCTACTAATATATGCTTTAGTTTATTGCAGCACGCCATTTAAAAGGTTTTACAAGGCTTTGTGGCATACCACTCTGAAAGTAAACACGTTTGGTTACTTTACAAGGCCTTGTGGCATACCACTCTGAAAGTAAACACGTTTGGTTACTTTACATGGCTTTGTGGCATACCACTCTGAAAATAAACACGTTTGGTTACTTTACATGGCTTTGTGGCATACCACTCTGAAAGTAAACACGTTTGGTTACTTTACAAGGCTTTGTGGCATACCACTCTGAAAGTAAGCACGTTTGCTTACTTTACAAAATGTCATGTTGGCACTACACCGAACAATGATTTTACAGTATAATACTTTGAAAGTAATAAGTGGTAGCGTATTATTAACAGTTGATAATAGGTACTATAAATTTCCTGAGATGAGAGATGGTAGCGAGCAATGGTAGTTCTTTTAAAAATGATTTTTATCTTTATATTTTAAGTACTCTTCACATACTGGAAATAAATGAATTTCAAAGTTAGGAATGCCGGAGAGAAGGATAAAACACACGTAAATTGAAAAAAAGAACATGAACAAACACGTTTGTCAGGAGCTTCATTTGCAACTGGAACTATCGACTGACGTCACATCCGGTTCGTAAAGCCCACTGTTCGCCCCGAAATCTAAGCTAATCATACGGGTGTTAATGACGGTTTTTATGCCTTGTGCGTTATCTGATTCCTCGCTTCATTGAACTGCAAAGGCAAAACTAGGATCATATTAATGTCTTAAAAGCTGTAACCTGTTCATTCGGGTGTGCCGTGGTTTTGTTTGTTAATTTTTATTGCAGATTTTTGACACCATAAAACCGACCGAGAGCTGTGCTTTAACATTAGAAACAGAACGTGTCATTCTTGTGGAGCTGCAGAGCAGGCCATGAAAATACTTTTACTTTTCTAATGCACACCTTAAAACACAATATTTTTTTGTTATTTAAATAGAGTGTTATTGCTATATTAAATTTTAAATGTTGCATATTATGTTTCAATTGAAAACCCTTGATGATTTCATATTAAAGATTGAGAAAAAATATGCTCTTTTAACAATTCGGATTCATAACCCTTTGTGTATGTATATAAATACAGACGTTTGCTTGATTTGTACGTTTCAAATATTGTTTAGGCCTATACATGAATACATATTGACATATATGTATATATGATTTTAAATATAAATATATTTGTATGCATGCATGTATCTTCTTCTTTTTATTAATACATCTTCTGCTTTAGAACGTTATTTTTTTTTCTTCTTTGTGTTAATGCATCATCTGCTTTAAAACGTTTGCTATTTTTCTTCTCGGTTGTTTAAAACGCGTAGCGTTGTTCCATTCCATTTTAATTATTTGTTGGTCCCGAGTGTTATTTTTTAGTTTGTTGTTATACTATTTCTTCCTATTAAACCTATATAACAGATATATTCCTCTTTGACATTTAAAAACAGTTTCATCACATTTCTTTTTAACACCGACTGACACAAGTGATGAAAAAATATTTTTGTCATTGAATCTGGAAAGCTCGTGTGAATCGTGTCCCTTGTCACCCGGCTCAAACGGCATTAAGAACCGTCCGAAAGTAAAGACACGTCGTGTCTTGAAAACATGCAAAGCTATCTTGCAACTCGGCATGTCCCTTTTCTATCAAGGGGTCCACAGGTTTCTACTGGAACCCCGACTCCCCCTCTCCAACTTACCACGCCAATTGATGGCGCCAACAGGGCACACTTACTGTCGTGATAGATGACTGTTGAAAACAGGACAACACAAGGCAGCCTTGTTACTCTTCTCATCAAACGTGGCAACATTGTCATACGAAAAAACAAAGTGGAGGGGTGCGTGAGAGCCCCTGTCGAAAAATGCTGTATGTGATGAGTGCATAAGTGTCTCTATGCGTTGCATGTCTGTTTGAGAATGAGGGAAAAAGAGGAGAAAGACAGTTTATATTTGTTTAAATGTGTCTATTTGAGAGAGAGAGAGAGAGAGAGAGAGAGAGAGAGAGAGAGGGGAGAGAGAGAGAAAGGGGAGAGAGAGAGGGGAGAGAGAGAAGGGGGAGAGAGAGAGAGGGGAGAGTTTACATTTGTGTATGTATGATTGTTCGCCGATTAGTGCAAGTAAAATACTCTTCAGATGCATACTAACATAGAACTACCTACAATACTGCGAGCTTACATGTACAGTAGTGTAGCACGGAATAGAACGTACATAGCACTACTCCATGTTAAATATTATACACAACATACATAAATATATTATACAACGTTAATATATATATATATATATATATAAAACACTACATCACACTGAATATTACATAGTAAGTAAATAACACTACACCATGTTAAATATTATATGATACAATCGTAACACTACAATATATGAAATACCGCATACATAAATCTACAGGCATGTTAAATATTATATAGTACATACATAACACTACAGGCAAGTTAAATAAAATATAGTACATATATAATACCACACGCTTGTTAGATATTATATATTAAATACATAACTGTACACTCATGCTGAATAAGATATAGCACATTGAAAACACTACAAGCATGTTTAATAATATATAACACATACATAAAACGGCACGTATATTAAATATGTAAAGGAACATAGAGCAACATGTTTTAATAATACATTATAATATAAAGTCTTTCTCACTGGCAAATACAATTGAAGTATGATTATAAATAATTATGTATTGATCTCATTATTATATGCTTATTATTTTATGATTAAATATTCCATTTTAGAGTAGATTCCTTTGCAGTAAATTAATTTACCAAAAATAATACATATCCGATTTTACATACACACACACAAACACGCACACCTGCAAACATCTCGTACCATATATAATCATGTTCATCATTGCCTTATATATACATACGCTAAACAGAACTCGAGAAATATTGTTGATAATAAAATATGTGCGTTTTCTACTGGAAGATAATTACTAATACTTATGAATTATTTTTGACTACTTATTTATTTTCAGTTCTTGGTCTTATTATCATAAAAAGAGAATGAAAACTACTCGTCACGACAACAAAAAACATTATAGCTGTCTGTTTTATCACAACATATATTAGCTAGGAAGATATAAAATTTCATGTTGACATGATGATGGAATGCGGTCTCCATTTGTATGCAGTTGACTATTTAGCATATAAACAGTGACGGTAAAATATTTCTCACTTAAACAATTATGCAGACTAATAAAAATAATAATTACTATAAAAGTGACGAATAATAAAATAAAATTTACATCATATAATCTCTTTCAACTTTATACAATCCATCACACGCTCTAGCTCGCGTCCACATACATAAACATACAAACACTCCTAATCACTTGCCAAAGTTATAATCAGTATTTGTAGCCAGTTATGAAATTCATGACAATTTGTTAGTGTTTGGGGCATTAATGTCAATTATTTAGCACTGTTTTAGTCAGTATTGGTAATAAGTAATTTGTCAACGCCTTAGTTAGTATTACTTAGCATTTGGCTTTATTGTAGTCAATTTTCTAAATCACTTGTGTCAGTTTTATCCCATTCTGAATTATTGTCAGCATTTTAGTACTAATGTTTTCCGTAATTTTGTTTCGTCTAATTATATCCCTTGATTTAATCATTAGTTGTCTTTCTCTTCATGTTCTTGTCTTTGTCAGTACGGTACAGCACAATGTGATCATCTGTTTTCAAGACGCAAAATTTATTAGTTTTTCTTAATTATCAGTCGATGATGTGTCCTTTTACTTGCTATCTTCCTGGCATTTGATTTTATTAGAAAGAATTACACAGAACTATCATGCCTTAAACAAAACTTAAGAAAACTAAACAAAATATACAAATAAGAAAACCAAGAAAATATTTTAATGACTAAAAACATGACTGAAGATTGAGTTGTGTACCTAGCCATTGATATTACTGACACAAACTATGGAATAAAGTTCATCGTAACGGTATTGTTTGATAAAGTTCATCGTAACGGTATTGTTTGATAAAGTTCATCGTAACGGTATTGTTTGATAAAGTTCATCGTAACGGTATTGTTTGATAAAGTTCATCGTAACGGTATTGTTTGATAAAATTCATCGTAACAGTATTGTTTTGACGAGAAAGAGCCATTCGATGCATACTGAATGAGGTTCACGAAAGACAAAATGAAAGAATACAATGCTATGTATTTATGTAAACTTTTCAAATGTATTATAGAAAAATCTGCTGGAAATGATTGCGTTCCAGTGTTTGGGATCAAGAAGAAGATCCAGGTGTACAGAGGCTATAGCGAAAGCATCATGATTTTGGCCATCATGGAGAGAGAGGAAGAGAAGAGTACAGAAAAGGTGAGAGAGAGAGAGTGCGAGTCCCATTCATTCCAAAGGGACCACGTGATAACACCCGCTCCTCAAGGAGGTCTCGAAGGATTTTTCAGGCTCGAAGGAAGCTAAGAAGTTTATGTGAAAACATTACATAGTTCTCTAATATAATCTATGACGGAGTTGTAAAATAGTACAGACAAGACATACGATATATGCGACTCACCCAAAAGCTTAGATGTACAATTAATCAAGTTATTCACTGTTTAAGGCCGGTAAACTTAATGCTGGGGGATATCCATCCGATAAAACTGCTGAGGGGAATGTATTTGGTTAGCTCCATATGCTTGTGCATCCAAATGTAAGTATATTTTTAGTCAGTCCTTGAACATATTCCTTTGCATACTATGTTCTATGCAGGTAACAGGCTGGGTGATTCTAAGTACTTGTGCTTCAGATCGGTTCATTATCATACACTTTTGGACCATTCCATCCGGCATTGACCCTACGTAAACAAAGGACTGGAATGGCCAAAAGCAGACAGTCGACTGTAAACCAGAGCTGTCGTCTGCTGTCGAGACCTGGACGGAACTCACCACGCGTACACTACTACAATTAGGTTGGTGGTAGAGCGAATAACTTCAGCTTCTTCTTGTCTTTTTTTGAAAGACTCGCACAGTTGCGATTAAAAATTACATTTCGTTACTTATAGCGTCCTATCTTAATTATATTATTAGCTAATCTATATAACTGACCATTTATAATTACGCTATTTTCTTAAATATACCTATTTCGAAACTTAGATCACTCGTGGTGGTGTGACTTACTGCATTGTTTCATGTCGTTAGTATGCGTGGTGGAGTAAATTTGCCTATCCCCATTTCTAAACTTAAAAATTATATATTTGTTGCGAATGTTAATATGACCTGTCCACGGGCACTCCTTATGATGGTATATTTTTATAAGTTCAGTGTTGGACTGTGTAGACAAATAATTTGAACGCAATTTCATTGATATAAGTGATGTCAAGTAATCTATTTCATTGTATTGTTATATGTATATTTGATTGTTGATTTAATAAATTTATTGTTACATTTATTGACCTTCTTACACATATTGATAACCTTACATTGGAGAAGATAAATATAGATTAAAGATGGATTTGTCTTCTCCTTTAGTAAGACGTTTTCCACCTATGGAAATTTTGTGTGACGGTAAATATGGTGGAAGAGAGGAAACGTATATAAGCCGATTTTAGAACATAACTTTTCTATTTTTACTGTTGAAAAGAAACATATATCTATGCTTCTCATTTATTTATTTAATTGCAATGCACTTTACTATTACTTACTTTTAAAAGTAAAAAAACTGTCTAGTACAATAATTGCCAAATGGTGCTAATATTTTAGTACTAAATTCTCAACAGCAGCTAAAATACCAAAATAAAATTGTCGCCAATCAGCAATCTTAGTTTATAATGAAAAGTCATTATTAATTTACATAAATATCTGTTTTTCAATATGTTTACAATTCAAGATGGAATTACATTCTTGCCACTTCTCTTATCTTACTATTTAGATTTATCAACAGATCAAAAGTTGTACTTGACTGACAAAGCGTTTTTACTTACAAAATAAGAAACATTTGTAAACAAAAGTAATAAAAGTTGTAAATGGCCTTTGCTACAGCAAAGCGGAGCATGAATGGATCACCACCACATTAGCTTTCCCCAAACAGTTTTTGACTGCTAATGCATCACTGTTCAGGGTTATGAATACAAAACAGCTGATGACCTTGATTAACACGCTTCTTAGTGAGGAAAATACACTGTAGAGCAGGAATGCAAGTCACCTTGCGTATACGTATAAGCAGTCTACATTTCTTTTGTCATTCATATTTTAATGTACAAAATGAGAATGATAGCAATATTGAGACAAAGCAAAAGAAGTGTGTGTGTGTGTGTGTGTGTGTGTGTGTGTGTGTGTGAGAGAGAGAGAGAGAGAGAGAGAGAGAGAGAGCGTGCGTGCGTGCGCGCGTGACTGTGTATGTGGGGAAGAAAGAGATGGTTATGAAAGGAAAGAACAATAAACATAACAGAACTAAGCAATAAACATGCACTTCACGTAACAACGTATTGTCCTTATCAGAGATGTCATGTACGGATTTAAATCCAGTTCTTTGATTTTTGATCTTAAGTTGATTTGTTCACCAAGGAACACCCTTGCGTCTGGTATTACAAGTGAGATCTCATTCGATTACTTGATTTGATTTTTCGGGTGTATTCGTGCTTGATGTCATGTCTATTTATGACGTAACATTTATGTACACCTTTTTTGATTGATTTTGTTTCAAGACTATTTTTAGTTTATGTTTATTTTGTTTTACTTTTTCTTCCTTTTTTGCAGCTTTATATTGATATTTTTTTAATTATTTTTTTTTTGCTCTGACTGTCTTTTAATTCTTTGTAATATTAATAACTTTATTCTTGGTTTAATTTGTGTTATTTATTTTCTCTCATAAGACGTTTATACCTACAAAAATCTTGTGTGTTGGTAAATGTTTGTCTTAATGTTGTGGAAGAGAGAAATGTTTACAGCACCCACATATTCACCAAGAAAGAGATATGAATGGTGTCTTCAGGAGGTTAATAACAAAAATTAAGATTTTCATCACTTTTGATTAGTTATGAGTGTTTAATTAATAACTAATAATAATAATAACCATTACTTAGGTGGTGTTAGCATAACAGTAACCAAAGTGTATTAGGCAGTGTTGGTCTCTAGTACCTGATTCTGAAAAGTGTGTTAGGCAGTGTTTGTCTCCCCTGGTTCTGAAAAGCAGTAGGGGCAATGAACTGCACTTGCAAATCTTCGTTGACTTTTGCGCTGCATGCCATTTACTTGTGCTGGACAGTTGACCTATATGAAATCATTTACTTGTGCTGGACAGCTGACCCATCTGATGTCATTTACTTGTGCTGGACAGCTGACCCATCTGACGTCATTTATTTGAGCCTTAGGGCATTCAGTTGGGAGACCATTAGTTACAATTGGTTCATATGCTACTTCCATAGGAGTTACATAATCATTTGATACATGTACATTATATTAAGTGGTTCTTTTTTGAACAGGGACTAACACAAAATCCACCAAGGACTTTTCCTCTTTGATCCATTTGGGAACTGACAAAGTTCGGACTCAGGGATTCACTGTTTTTCAGTTTCGTGTGCTTTTTTCTGTAACCTCTCTCATTCCCTTCAACCCTTCCTTAATGTGCATCCTTAATGCAAGAAAGTTACACTCTGTAAAGTATAATTCCTCACCTAATTTCTTTAGTCGGCCTTACAAAGACACTATGGTAATACCACAGTTTGAACTAATTGCTTTAGTCGGGCTTACAAAGACATTGTGCTAATGCCACTTAGTTTGAACTAGTTTCTTTAGTCGGATTTACAAAGACACTATGGTAATACCACAGTTTGAACTAATTGCTTTAGTCGGGCTTACAAAGACACTGGGGTAATGCCACTTAGTTTGAACTAGTTTCTTTAGTCGGATTTACAAAGACACTATGGTAATACCACAGTTTGAACTAATTGCTTTAGTCGGATTTACAAAGACACTGGGGTAATGCCACTTAGTTTGAACTTTACTAAACTTGTTTTTAGCATTATCTGTAGCACCTTAAGTTTCAAGGTTGTTAAACTTGATTACACTCAGTAACTATATACAGCTGCAGTAGTGGTTATGCCATTACATTTTTTACTAGTCAAAGCAATGGCAATAGTACATACAATTATTACTAGTCAAAGCAATGGTAATAGTACATACAATTATTACTAGTCAAAGCAATGGCAATAGTACATACAATTATTACTAGTCAAAGCAATGGCAATAGTACATACAATTATTACTAGTCAAAGCAATGGCAGTAGTGCATACAATTATTACTTAAAATATAGTGTAGCACTTTCATTCAACAAGGCTTGCATGTTTTAAGTCATGACAATGAATAATTGGTTAACGTTAACAAAATGCAATATAAAAAATCAATACACCCGACAGCTTCTTTCATGTATGTCTATTTATATTTATTATGGCAAGTTATTTGTGGGTTTATCTTGGACTGAAAACTGAATAAAGTCTTTAGTGTGTAGTTTGTATAATTACAAATTTTGGATAAGCACCAAATATGGTAATGTTTTGCTGAGAGATGGGCATCATGCTAATTCTTCACCACCTCAAACCACCCATAACTTAGGCTAATCCCCAAAACATACCTTCTACCTTCATGTTAGAAAGATGGAAGATAGGTAATATACAAAAATAGAGTGATAGTTTAGAAGATAGCTCTGAGCCCCATGGTATTTATTGCCAGATATATTAATTAAATACAGGTGACCAAACTACATCATGTAAGATGTGAGTTATGCCAACACAAATGGTCTAAATATGAACATTAAATGTATTGAACAGGAAATACAGTAAGACAGAACATTGTTACAAATAGTGATTAATTCAATGGTTACAATTAGAGTTTATAAATGAATATTGATTATAATCACAACAATGTGTTGTAAGAGAAAGTACGTTTGAGTCCTGTGGCACTGTCGTAGTTATTTGGTGCATTCAAATGAGCAAACTAAGAAAACTGTGAGAGAACTCTGAAAGTACTTTCAATGAATTTGATTAAAGTTCAAATGAGTTCAATTGAAATTGGTTGAAGCTGTACAGTTGTTAATTTTATAATCACTTAACAATAGGATTCTCATGACGTGTCATATAGGCTCCCAGTGACGTGTCATCTAGTTTCCCAGTGACGTGTCATATAGGCTCCCAGTGACGTGTCATCTAGGTTCCCAGTGACGTGTAGTAGTGGATGTGCATGTGGTCCGTTGAACCGGTCTGTGTATCATTCCACTCTGGCATTGCTTGAAGCTCATTGCTCATCAGAATTCAACGTGCAAGGTAAAATGCTGATCTCCTGATGTTTCCTGCTGTGTGGTAACCATCAGTACGGGATAGTACTATGATTATACTTTATTAATGCCAGGAGCCTACGTACGTGTTGCTTTGATGGTTAGCAACATTCAACTTTCAACTTATTAGGTGAGTTTCTGGTAAATTAATTGCGTGCAGGTGAACTGCACTCGGATTGGTCTGTTAAAGTGAGTAGCAACTCAGATATTATTACTCTAGCCCGGGGATAAGAGTCAATATTCTAGAGCTAGGTTTGCTTGTAGATTATTTTTAGAGGAGGGTGGGTGTGGGCTACAAAAGCCTTTATTTTAAAGTGAGCAAATTATTCATGAAATAAAATCTATTAAAGCAATAGTTATATATACACACTTTGGCTTATTTTACTGACTTACTTAGGTAATATATTTAGCATTCCAAAATTTTAACATTATAGATTTTGGCATAGAAATGTAAAGATTTTGTCATTTCTTACAATTGTCATGTAAAAGCACGTACTGCTGATAAATATTACAAACCGACCGTTGGCACCAACGATTTATCGTCATCTATATTCCTTTTTTCCAACATTACTATTAATAAGCATGGTAACCAGATGATTTTCAATTCAAATTTTTCTCATGTGTTAAAGACTATTGAAAAAAAGGTCCAAAGAAGCTGATGGACTCTTTTTTTAAAAAAAGTAAACTAAACATTATAATAAATACGATGTTTGCAATACTTATATTGTTCTCTATTTTTTGTTGTTGTTCGCTTTAAATAGAGGTTCTGAATCTAAACAGTTGGCAGTAAGCATTCTCCAGGTGAAAGATAAATAATATAAATGAAGTGCTTTGTTGATATATTCTTCTATGAGCAAAATTGGTTCAGGCAGAAAGTCCTCTTCTTTGACTGGATGATGGCAGCTTCCGGCCTGGGCCGAGTTCGCTACCTGGCTCAAGTGCACCACTTTGAGGTGGGGGGGGGGATTAAGATGCGAAAGTATAGAGTGGAGCAGTGGAGCAGGGTTGATAGAAAGTTTAAAGAGTGATAATATTGGATTTGTTTTCTACGTCTTTTCTCTTTTTACATGTTAAATTTTCCTTTCACTGTAAAATTTCGGACTTATGTTCTAACAACCTCTGAAATTACCGAATATATTGACAATCAACTTGCCTATTGCTGGAAAAGTGTCGTCTAACGAACAACGCATAGAAATGGCCTCTCTAATACACAAAGCGTTAAAGCACACATATTCTCTCGCACAAAAGAAGGCCCCATAACAAGGCTCAACATAATTAATGCAAATGGATAGTGCATAACAAGAGAGATTAAGGTAAATGAAACTCCTTGACAAATATACAAGATCAACAAAAATGTTTACATAATTTCAATGTATCAGTCAAAATATAAACACACACACACACACACACACACACACACACACACACACACACACGTGCGCGCGCGCGCGTGTGTGAATGTACATATAAGTGTTTTGTCAAGTAATGAATCGTGTTTCTATTGCTCTGTATATACCTTCCAGATATTAAGGTATACTTTTTGTGACAAAATTTAAATAAGAAAATCTGACATATAATTTAATCTTGAACCGCTTTTATAGACTCTATCTACTATTTAACATAATGTGCATTTTCTTCTTTTGATTATATTTTACAAAACGTTATTTCTCTTAATGTAGTTTTGATTTACAAGTCCTAACTATCTAATTATTATCTATGGCGTGAGACAATATTCTAAATTTGAAACGGAAGCATGTACTTGTGAAGGAAATTAAAACGTGGAAGAAGAGAGTTTCAGTGTCATAAAATATATTGGTGTGATACTTAAAAACCAAAATGTTCTCCATCCACCTACCATACTCACCCATTTAAATCTCTCCAACCCCTTCAGAACATATTTGAATACTCCTGTTAGCAAAGACCACCCGATTTTCCGTTCAGCTGCGCTTGTCTCCTTCAAGTCTCGAAATCAAGAATTATTTCTCTTAACCCATCATTTTAAAAGAACCGTAGTTATTCCCCATTCCATTTCATATTCATACATCTTTAGATCAAAGGAAGCCTCGTTCTGACTTGTACGAGTTTGATCACGAGCAGACGTCATAAATATAGCATTGTCTAACCACCATCAGCGGCTGTTCCTGGGGACATTTTTTTCAGACAGCCTGAATTGAATTTTCTGAGGCACCATAGCGAGGGCTCCGTTCCAGCATCTTGGATTTTGGAATAATCGAACAAACGTCTTCTCCATACTGCTGCCCTACACAAAGAATCTTTTTATATCTTCGCGTATGGCATCATTCTGATCACTAAGTTGCTATATTGCAGCTAGATGTCCTTCATTTTCGTTAGTTCATCCATAAGACAATTATTTAGTTATTTATCATTATAAGCACTTTATAGTGTAATATAATATATCATTACAAATTTTAATGATTTCTTTCTAATGCAATTTCCACCATTACTCTTGTTACAAGCTTTATTGAAAGTTTTTGAATTCAAAGCTTATATTGACTGCGAAATATATTCATCTGTATACAATATATAGTCGCAAAGCAGTGATCCTAATAGACGTGTTTGTAAATTTCTTGACTGTTCATCTTTTATATAGAGTTCAGACTCACTCAGAGGTGGTACCTTCGGCTCAAAATACATCTGGCGGTTCGGTGCCAAGGCACAACATGTCTGACGAGATTTTCATTTGAGATAGCACAGGAACAGCTCCTCGCAGGCACGTAAATTTCACGAGTGACGACGACGACCGCAGAAATAACATAAAGCGTCAAGACTCCTTCAGACTCAAGGCAGACACAAAGAATTATGGGATGACTTTGCCGAGAGCTCTAACCTACGTTTATCGTGACTGAAGAACACACTTAAGGCCAATTCGCTTTTAACATTACCTTACTGGGCAGCACCTACACATGTTGAAGAACCATCTAATCCAAATAAGTAGTAAAATAATATAAATTAAATGACTATATGAAACAAGTCAGACCAATCTAAATCTATCTATCTATCTATCCATCTATCTGTTTATCTATCTATCTATCTATCTATCTATCTATCTATCTATCTATCTATCTATCTATCTATCTATCTATCTATCTATCTATCTATCTATCTATCTATCTATCCGTTAGAATCCAATTCCGGCATTACAACTAACTCTAGTTTGTGCTGAATCGAGTTATAGCAGTGTTTGTAAAAATACGCATGGTGTTATTTCCACATTTTTATACATTCACCTGTATTCAGTCTTAAATATACATAATCGCCTAATTTCATGATAAACACCACACTCCGTATTAAGTTAAATCTGGTCCTGCCTAGTTTCCTATTTCATAATACCTGATTTATGTACTCTGCTAACTTACATCAATAGCTTAATTGAGTATATATATATATATATATATATATGTGTGTGTGTGTGTGTGTGTGTGTGTGTGTGTGTGTGTGTGTGTGTGTGTGTGTGTGTGTGTGTGTGTGTGTATGTGTGTATGTGTGTGTCTGTGTGTGTATGTGTGTGTGTGTGTGTGTGTGTGTATGTGTGTGTGTGTGGATTATCGTTAAAATATATATAATATATTGCTATCTATCTATCTATTTATCTATCTATCTATCTATCTATCTATCTATCTATCTATCTATCTATCTATCTATCTGTCTGTCTGACTGACTATCATGATGTTTACTGGCAATACACTCAACCATTTATAAATTTAGTACTCTGTCTTGGTGTTTAGTGGTAATGGTCCTTACCATTTATAAATCTAGCATTCTATCATGGCGCTTAGTGGCAGTACTCACTATCCATTTATAAATCTAGTATTCTCTAATGATCTATCATTGGCAATACAGTCGAACCGTTTATAATTTTTTATGATGTCATCGTGGCATAGTGGCATCATGCTCTAACCACTTTAAATATATTCTCTAATGATTATTATTGACAATGCTCTCATATTATTATTTATAATTATCGTATTCTTCTAATTATTATTATTTACAATGCAGTCTTATTATTTATAAATATAGTATTCTCTAATTTTGATTAGTGGCAAAATACTCTTACTGTTCATAAATATAGTATTCTCTATTTGTATTTAGTGGTAACACACGGTAAACATTTATAAATATAGTACGCTCTAGTGTTGTTTGTGGGAGTACATTCAAACCATTTATAAATCTTTTAATCTCTAATGCTGTTTAATGGAAATAAATTTTAACCATTTATAAATCTAGTATTCTTTAATATAGCAGATAAGCCAATTAGAATAATTATTCTTTCTAAACTGCTTGTAGTCTCTATTTTCCGTCTCGTTTACACTATATTCACTTCACGATTTATCTGTAACAGTGAAAACGATAAGCTGCAAATGCCGACTTAGTAAATCGGAAAATTTGACAATCATAACGAGAGTTCATTGAAATAAAAAAAAATTAAAAAATGAAAATTTCTTATGTTTCCAGAAGATGAGATCGTATTCTATGTTGTTGCTATTCATGCACCAGAAAACTGGAGTACAAATCCGTGGGCATAAATGTCACTAATTTCGTTATCATCGGTGATCTTTAGCTTAGAAATGATAGATGGCGATAATGTGTCAAACTCACTGATCTCGCACCTGCAGCTTTGATACCAGCTAAGGTCACGCTCGCTTTGTGGGACGCTATCTGACATACACAACATACAACAAAACAGCAATATATACAAATGAGCAACATTAGCTACGGCTACCTGAATTTACATTCAGGCACGTAAAGAACTCTTCAAAGGATTTAATAAATCAATAGATGAAAATCAGGGGTATTTCTCTGTGATATTTTTCAGTAAGTTAACAGTTAAAATGCAAGTTACAATCTGCACAGTTCAGTTGTCATCTTTAAATACAAAATCACAGTCCGCATTGTCATCTACACATCGTGTTATCGAAGGGAACTCTCAAACTGAATTTGTTTTGGAGCCACACCTTCTGTAATCTATTTCCGGTCTTTAACATAAGCTAAAAGTGAAATGGAGGATATGATGTTTTTGCATGACGTGTGAGAAAGGATATGCACTTTACCTGCTTTCGTTTCCATTCATAAAAGTGTGAGGAATGGTCGACGTTTAATAGGGATAGAAGTGTGAAGTGTGCAGACCTGTGAAGTGGGTAGATGTGAGAGGAGGGGTAGACGTGTCAAATGGGCAGGTATGGGTGGAGGGATAGTCATATTAAATGGGCAGTTATGGGTGGAGGGGTAGACATGTAGAGTGGACAGGTATGGGAGGAGGGGTAAATATATTAATTTTTGGGGGTGCAGTGGTAACAACAACATCTGCGTACCAATTTTCATTTTACGGATGTACAGTCATACTTTCTAGTACTTTCTTTGCTGATACAAGAATAAGAATACACTTCGCAAGTTCGACCACATGTTAATAAGTACTTTTTACAGATTCTGCTCTCTCTCCAATACTTTCATAGTATAAACATGGGTCACCTAACAGTTCTACACATATTTCAAGGGTCGAAAAATGTTGCATTTTGTGGTACTTCACATATCACAATCAATAGTGTTGGAAAGTACATATCCCAATCAAGTTGTCTTTCCATGCACAATTTTCTCAATGACATGATAAGAGTGGCAGTCAGATTTTTGACTAAACCATTACATATAGAATGGTAAGCATAGTTTTAAACTGCTTTACTCTCAAAAGTTTATGAATCTCTTTCAATCTCTTGCTCATGAATTGAGTTCCTCTATTGGACAAGGTTTCCTCTAGGAATCCTTCATTTGAAAATGGAAAATAGTGCATTTGCTACTGATATAGTAATAATGGAGCTAAGAGCAACCACATCAGGGTATCATGTAGTTTAATCAATCTGTGGCCTGAACAATGAGACTGAAGACTACATGCCTAAAAGGAATATCAATTGTTGGGGTTTAACCTAGTGGAACTTGGTTTTCCATCTCTTCATTCACCCACTGACAAATATCACATGACTGACACTATCGAGTGATGTCCTACCTCAAACCTGGTGAATAAAACTCAGCCTCCACACGAAATAAAGATTTGCTTGGTCCTAAATGACCTGCAGTGGATATCATCTTGGAAATGAGAATGGAATTTTAGAGAAATAATGAAAGTCAATGCACATAACCTTTCTAAAGATGGTGACTGTCATTGGCATGTGTTCACACAATCATGCTATTGCAACAGTCACTGTCTTTCTTATTTAGATGAGGCTCTTTGTGTCCTTTCTAGAGGCACATTACACAACTGTTCCAGAGTCTTCAAAGCACTCCCCAAGCACACCATAGAAAATCATCCTGAATTTCACAAGCACAGCAGTTGGAATGTTCTTAAATGTCCATGTGCGTTTACTCAAATCACCATGAGGAACATTCAAAATAATCTTTGTGAATTCTCGAGACCAAACAAGCCACAATTTCTGTCAAATTGGCTCTCAAATTGAATTCACATTAATCAACGTACAGCACTAAGTTTTACTGCTACGTTTGATGACCATTCTCGATGCACAAACCAATGTAATCAAGTAGAGATTTTTAAGCATATTTCATCTCTAAATTTTCGAATTTTTACAAACATTCTCAACTTAAAAATCAATCAACAATTTCATTACCCCAACACACACACAGCATAAGAAACATAGTATGATGTCAATGCCACTTAGTTTATTGATTATTATTATTATTAATTAATTAATCATTCATAACTAATTACAAGTAAAGAAAATCTTAATTTATGTTTTAATAATTCTCCAGAAGACACCACTCACCTCTCTCACTTTGTGGATATACGGGCGCTGAAAACGTTTTTCACCAATTATTACGTCATTTGGCTAGCCCCCCCACACACACACACCCTTGTTGCCCCTGCACATTACTTCTATAATAAATTTTACGAGAGTGGAAAGGTGAAAATCAAAATAATTATTAAAGACTAAATAACATTCAATAAATAAATAAATCAGGTTTTATAATAATCACACAAGGCAATGAATTACGTAGATTAGAGAATACAGATCCCTCGAAGAAATACTGCAAGAGATTAGTCTATAATCAATTAGAAAAAATTCAGTCATTTCAATAATTCAACTCACACAATGACTATTATAAAAAAAGCAGAAATAAGAAACACGAAATTGCAAATAACCACAGAACAAATTACAGACACTATGATTCAACTGGTTTTATGCGCGTGTGATGATTTCGTCTCCATTGAGTCGAGCAGATTGGCTAGCAAAGATTCTGGATATATGATGACAAACCACAGGACAGTTTCTGAATAGCACACGTATTGTCCAAGGAATCTCACAAGTCAATATCACAAGTCAATGACACAAATATACACTCAATGGTTATAGTTAACACACAGTTAATACAGCTTCTTACAGAAGTCGAGTGTGATAAGCGGCCCTGCTTATTTCCACACTCCCTCTTCCGCCGCAGCTCTAAGAATCAACTTTGGGTCTAGCTAACCTGCTTGCCACCCACTCTGCAACTGACCCGGCACCTCTCAACAGACTTTAGCACTGTCCTGCACACTCGAACGAGTACCAGTCTTGATACTTGTGAATTTTCCGTCGCCGATGCTTGTCTCTCAGACTAGACAGCCTCCTGGCTTCCAAAAATGTCAATAAACACCCCGCTTACGTCACTCGTATCCACAACACACGGTGTTAGGTACCTCTCTGTAGAGTTGAGGTCCAGAGTTCTGAAGAGAACACTCTGCTTACTGGATGCTTCTCGTTGTCTGTAAAGCAACAGCGGCCGTGGTTATAGCAGAATCTTGATGGAATTTAGCTTTCCACCGGAACCTTAATGGACCCTTGAGTGAATCTGGACACTGGAATTCTAGATTGAATCTCGATGAAACCTTCTTGCTGAATTCTAAAGCTTTTGTTTCCTTGACCGCGAGAAAATTAGCAAAATGCGGGACTTCATTCAGAGAATTAGTCTAACCAGAAATGGCTTATTTATACAAGTTTAGAATTTGTCTGGTGGTCGTGCTGAAAATATGCGCTTAAACTTAGTGTCAGCCCTCGGGGTTTAATTACTTCTTTTAGTCTTTCCCCTTAGTTTGCATTGTATTCGTCGAGCTGCTGTTCTCTAAAGACTGACGTCTTCTAAGTTAGCTAGCCCTTTAGAATTTTGCTAGGCATGTGAGTTTATGTAGCTTAATGTCCACGGCGGACCGTATTACGTAATACTTGCTGGACCATGTCGAATGTAGCTATTCACACTTTTCAAACTAGCATGCAGTTCCTGACAATAAAAATCGGGGTCCCTTTATAAATTATAATCCACTTAAACTCTCTTCTACGCAGTTTGACCTTAAAACTAGGTCAACTGTGAAATTATGGATTATAATTAAATATATAATAAAAATAAATTATAAGGTGGCTGGATTGCATTTTCGGTTTTACAGATAGGCAAATGTACTCCCCCACACATAGTCTTTTGCATGTCTTTTGTGCAATGGTATCTTTGCTTTGTCTTTCTTATATTCTCGTTTTGCATGTCTTGTGTGCAGTGGTATCTTTGCTTTGTCTTTCTTATATTCTCGTTAAGCAGTCGGTGGTTCATCTACTTATTAACTGTGACCAGTTCATTCTTCAGACTTCTCTTTACTTTATCAACTATCTACACTTGTCAGGCATGATTGTGTGAATGGGGCAATCATATAATGTCTAATGATCTGTCTGGTAGTGACTAGTCATGTCGCTTTATGATAGTCGACCTGCTTTAGTTGCTGGCAGTGACCAGTCATGTCGCTTTATGATAGTCGACCTGCCTTTAGCTGCTAGTGTGGCTGGAGTGAATGTAGCACTGGAAATCAATGTTGCATTCACCCACGCATATCACAACTGTGTACAGTATTAAATGAAACGTGATGAAATCCATCATATACAATTATATATACGAAATTCTTTATGAATTACGAGCCATTAAGAACATAATAAAATAAAAATAAATAAATAGATATGTTGTAACTAACTGTATATTTCACTCTCACGAAGTTCATACAAATATGTGACAATGCGTTGAATTCGTTGTGAAATAGCTTAACGAATTCACCATACAATGATTTCTTTCTTTAAACCATCATATTAGTACATTATAAATTCTTCACAAATACAACAAATCACAAGTCCGTCGTACAAAATTTAAGATCAATATAGTTCTTCAAAAAATGTAATAATTCACCGAAGCAGAAAATGTGTGAATGTGAAAACGTATTCAGGAAATGGGACAATCTAACGTAATTATCAAATATTTCATTATGTTTTCGTATCCGATTGTAATTTGAATTATGAGTACACGGCCCACATAGATAGTCGTGTTACCATATGATATAGAGAGGTTTACTTTCTTTACAGTTCTCCGTATTAGTGTACTATTGACCTAATGACCCAATATATTACAAATCTGCAAATCATGCTCGCCCTCGTCACTTTCGTTCACCAAATCTCACTCTGTGCACGTTTGGCCCAATAGATAGCTCATTTGCCAAGTATCTGGATTGTTCTTCATTCTCGTTCACCATATCTCATTCCTTTGCCGCGAAAGCCGTCAGACGACAGACTAATTCATGCAAATGAATGTGCTGTCTCGGCTTAACTAATGACATGCGCACTGGCGCTGCATCTCGTTATGTCCTCTGTGGTATCAATGAAGGATTTGAAAAGCAGAGTGGACAAGAATAATTTCTTTATATAGCTGTCATCGGTGACTAGAGCAATGATAACGAAACATGTTTAGATTTTTTTTAAATAGTAACAATTTTATGTTTACGTATATTGCCATGTACTTTGTGTATGTGTGCTATAAACATTAAAGATTAGCTAAGCATATTTTACCTCAGATATGGTTTCCAGTTTGTATTCACTGCAGTGGTTAGAGGTGTTGAATGGGTTACATCAGTTTTAATATTTCAGAATGGCTACATTCAATGACTATAAATATTGTTAATGAATAAATATCGATAATGGCTTTTCACTTTGAATGGGTTAGATCAATTATAATATTTCAGTATGGCTAAATTTCATGATTATAGTTGTTGTTAGTAAATGAATTTCTACAATAGTTATTCACGTTGAATAGGTTGAACCAATTTTAATAATTCAGAATAGCTGACTTGAATGATTATAGTTGTTGCTATACAATGAATTTAGTCAATGGCTATTCACGAAGCAACTCTTATTGCTGCTGGCCGAATTACTGTAATTGTTATTATAAATGAATTTATCTACATGAATGATTATTTTTGTTGAATATATTGTTCACTGCCTACTGTTGTTAAATAAATGAATGCACTGGGTTGCTAAGTGAATTACTACAGTCATTTATTTAGTGAATTACTACAGTCAATGATTTAGTGAATGACTACAGTCATTTATTTAGTGAATTACTACAGTCATTTATTTAGTGAATTACTACAGTCATTTATTTAGTGAATTACTACAGTCATTTATTTAGTGAATTAATACAGTCATTTATTTAGTGAATTACTACAGTCATTTATTTAGTGAATTACTATTATTGTAGGGTGGATTCCTATTATTGCGTTTGCTGTTGGATGGATTAAATATAAGTGACGTTGAATGGATTCCTACGCTGGTAAATTATGCTAACTAATTTATCACAATGGTTACTTTTGAATCTACCTCTTTAGTTGCTATTTTGTTAAATGGATTACTACAATTGTTATTGTTGTTGAATAGATTAATACTATGATTAGTGTTATTTAATGCATTGCTACTGCTCTGTTGTTGTTGTTGAATGTTAATGTTGTTTTGGTTCTACAATTGTTGTAGAATGACTTACTAAAATGATTTTGTTGTATTAATAACTAAATTAGTTAATGTTCGTATAAGTGAAAGGATTGCGTACTTTGTTAAAGATAAAACAGGATGGATTACTACAATTATTATTGTTGATGAATATTTCGCTGCAACAAATATTGTTGTTTAATGGATCACAATGTTATTGTTGTCATTCTAACAAACATAATAATTGAGACAAAGTATTAACACAGAAAAGACATATATTGACAAATGTATTAAATTGATAAGCAGTTTGACGGTGACAAATGTTTTAATCGTACAAACACATGACATTAATACAGATATTAAAATAATAAATTCATAGAATGGAACAAATTATTAAAATTCTAAATACTTTTTTCTGTATCAAAGGTACTTAAATCTTGCAGTAGCGTGTTGCAATTTGAATAATTATAATTAATAATAATCATGAAATGAAACAACTAAAGACATTAAAGTATTTTTCAATGTTAATGGTGTTCCACAATAAAATCCTTATTGAAGCATTAAGTCCTGCCTTTAGTAAATCTGTACATTAAACAGTTCTAATCATTATACTATATATTGCAATTTTATGAAAACTGCATATATGACAATATTCTATATAGAAAAAGAGTTTGTTATGAATGCGACTAAATATTAATGCTCGGTGACAAAATATCCGAGTCATACAAACTGATTTTTAATATTTTCTTAAATTTTTACTAATCGTTCGAGCAAACGTATGGTGCGGGGTCCGTTCTTGTCAAATTTCGTTCAGTGTGTTTGTTACCGTTTCTGAATTTAGTTGGCACTCTCTTTACTGGACACTAGTTCCAGTTTACTGTGCCTCTAGATGTTAAAGTGTTGACAGAATACTAGTTCTAGTCTACAGTGCCTCAAGATGTTAATGTGTTAACTTGACACTAGTTCCAGTTTACTGTGCCTCTAGATATTAAAGTGTTGACAGAATACTAGTTCTAGTCTACAGTGCCTCAAGATGTTAATGTGTTAACTGGACTCTAGCTCCAGTCATCTTCATTTACCATGCCTCAAACTGTCACTGCGCGTATTTGGTACTAGCTCCAATTTTCATTGCCTCTAGTTATTAATTTTGTTACTTGACACTTTCACTTTACAATGTCTCTATCTATCATTGTGTTCACTTGACACTGGCTCCATTTGACATTGTTTCCAGAAGTCACTTTTTCTAGTTCGTATTGTATCAGATTGCCAAATGTTGTAGCTGTTATTGTCTCCATTTTGCACTGTATCTGGCTGTCATAGAATGAAGTTGTTACTCTTAAGTTTATTATGCATTTGGTTGTGATAATATAAAATTGTAACTATCTAGTTTATTATGCATTATGTTGTCAAAATATAAAGTTGTGTCCGGTCTATTTTACTTAGGTTGTCATAGTATAAAGTTGTTACTGTCTAGTTTTCTATGCAGTAGGTTATCATAGTCTCTAGCAGTATTAGGTAATCACAATCTCTAGAAGTAATTTTCCTTCTTTTCTTTTCTTTTAGGATAACCATATCTGCTCACCATTGCTTATACTTATCACTGTCTCCAGTTTACACCGTATCCGATAACCGCAAACGATAATTGTTACTACCTCGGCTTTATATATTATCTGGTTACCGCAAACGATAGTTCTTACTACCGCGGCTTTACATATTATCTGGTTACCGCAAACGATAAGTGTTACTATATCCGGTTAACTGTTGCAAAAGAAAGTTTTTACTGTCTCGGGTTTACAATGCATCGTGTTGCCATAGTCAATAAATCAGCTGACAATTTCCAAGGAAATGTCACTGACTCAAGTTTACATTACTCTATTAATCAGAGTTTCTAAATTAAATAGTCTCTAGTTAGTATTTCTCATTCTGCATTTCACTAACTTTAATTGTCATCGATTGTATTTTATTGTTTCTCTTGCCGTCAAAGTTAATTTTTGTTACAGTTTCCAGTTATCACTGTTGTCATTGATTGTATTTTAGTGTTTCTCTTGCCGTCAAAGTTAATTTTTGTTACAGTTTCCAGTTATCACTGTTGTCATTGATTGTATTTTAGTGTTTCTCTTGCCGTCAAAGTTAATTTTTGTTACAGTTTCCAGTTATCACTGTTGTCATTGATTGTATTTTAGTGTTTCTCTTGCCGTCAAAGTTAATTTTTGTTACAGTTTCCAGTTATCACTGTTGTCATTAATTGTATTTTAGTGTTTCTCTTGCCGTCAAAGTTAATTTTTGTTACAGTTTCCAGTTATCACTGTTGTCATTGATTGTATTTTAGTGTTTCTCTTGCCGTCAAAGTTAATTTTTGTTACAGTTTCCAGTTATCACTGTTGTCATTGACTTTATTTCTATTTGCTCATACGTGGCACTATCACTTATTATTACTGTAAAGTGACGTATGTTCCATGTTATTAATGTCAGTTAATGTCACTGCCTCTATCTGATGGAATTTATCACGTTTGCGACTACCAACTGTTGCCAATACCTAATGCTTGTATTTACTTTGTCATTTATTGCCACTGTATGTAACTGCTACTATCAATAATGTCATAATCCGTTGTCGTTATTGACAATAAATAGCTGTCACTCTAAGCTGTCGTACGTGTCAATAGATCACTGTCAAATGTTGTCAATTTTGGAAGGGAGCACCATTTGTAAAACCTCATAATTGAACATTTATGAAAGTTGTTAGAAAATCCGACACTGAACATTTACAAACGTGTAAGGGCATGAAATATTTCAACTAATCAAAGGCACTGAATATTTACAAGTGAACAATGACACAGAATATTAATTTTGAGAGGGACAAAAAACATTAAAATTTACAAAACTATGTGTTTTGATATATCAACCAATGAGGTCCTTAATTCCAGCATCGCTAGCTTTGGGGCTGAATGAACAAACAGAAGCAACCAGTTAGTCTCGGAGTTAAATTTGGCTAATGATTACAGGAAAGAGGCAATCTAAAAATTATTCGAGATGAATTTAGTATGGATTTCAAAGACTGGAATACAAATTGTAATAGCAAACGATAACGACAGCTACACGCAAAACCATTAGCAGTATGTGTGTGATTTTACCTCTTTCTCTCTTGATTTTTTTCTTCCTTCCTTCCTTCCTTCCTTTTCACTCGTATTTTCTCTGACGAGAGATAGTTTGTCGCCTTTTTAGCAGGTTGGGACTAATAATCCTCATATTAAAGTAAGTTTGACTGTACATTTAAAAATATAAATATGATAATGTTTTTAATTTAATATAGGCCACACAATGCTAATATATCTTGCATTTATCTCAGCGTGTTTTCTTGTTAGCTATTTTAAATTTTATTTGGCATTTAATTAATGATTCTTTCCAAGATAGAAGGTAATAAAATCTAAGTCAAAGAATAGTATTTTATATACTAAAAGACAAACACACGGACTTAGAAGCTCCAGTAGAGTGAGTTGCAGTCTATCCTTATCAGGTCGATAGAGAAAAGAAACACAATGCAGTAGGAATTGTGCGTATCGCTTTTACGTAAACTTCTCTCGCTTCTCTCCCTTATACTATTCTTTCTTCCTGTCCCCATTGAATCTTTACCTTGTATGTCTGATGTGCTAAGTAACTTTTACGCTAAGTGCAGTAAATATAGAAATTATTTTTCATTGTGTTTACTAGTTTTAAACATGCTGGTGGAACATTAGTTTGATGAGTAGCCAATTGTTTCGAAATATTAAAAAAATAATAATTTCACCATTTAGGTTCGCCACTTATTTTCACTTGTTCAATTTAGGGGTTCATGGTCAGTCGAATGGTTAAACCAGGTGTTCATAGCAAATCTGCATTTAAATGAACGTTCAGACTGTTATGAAAGGTATTGTTTATAAGTAGTATCTACATTAGCTCAGTTGGTCGCATCTAATCAATTATTAAATCATTCACGAATGGCTTGTACTGCAAGTATTTCTTAGTGCATTCCATTAACAAAAGAATTATCTTAGGCAAACATTGACACCAATGAAAATACAAATCAGTCGTTCGTGTCCATACTAATGACTCTTCGTGGACAGTTTATTCTTAATCAAGCATTTAATATTAACAATGTCAGTTATTATACAAACTGTTCAGATGCGAGAGTGCATGAGGTGCCTGGTGTGGCCATGAAAACCCTCATGTTTCAAAATGGCTTGACGCTTTAATTTAGTCCAAAGACACGCTCTTTTAGTTAAAAGTACGAATTCTTGTATTACGGTAGTAAATTGAATTGCTTAGTCTTTTGCTTTGTTTGATGAATAAAATTAGGTCCTTCGTGAGTAAGCATAAAATATATTTTCGTCTTTAAACAAACAAATAATAATATTCCCTCCGTACACCCTGAATTAAATATCTTGTCTATATTGCCAGTCTAAGTTTTAATATCTATTATGCGTCTTCAAACTTTCCTTTAAATTAAAATAAGTTCATGTACAAATATTTTTCTTAAAACCAAATTATTGCTGGCATATTTATTTGTTAATCAATTGTTCAGTGTCATTTATTACTGAAGCCAATTGTCATGTCCTATATATACAAGAATAAAATATTCATATGCTATCTATGTATGTGTTAGTTATTTGTGGCAGAGTAAATGTGCCTTTAGCTATTTTAAAATTTAATTGTTATTAATTGTTAAATTGTCAGAGTAAGTCTATCTTGGGCACTACGAATGATGATATTTTGAAAGTGTCTTGCTTGAAGTAAATGCTTGAGGCGAGAATATGTTACAAATCTCTGATGTAATGCAAACTGGGTGAATTGTTTTATTATCCAGTGGTTATGATTTATGAGAACGAGACCAGCAAAAGGCTGATTTCAAAATGGTTAACTGCTGTAGAAAGATCTACTGTCTAATCACTTTGAATTTGGAGTGGAAGAAGTCCGAAAGGTGGTTGTTAGCTTAATGGTGAGTTAACTGACTGATTGAGAGAGAATGGACTTAGAAATACAGTATATCGTGCACTGTTGTTATTGATTTGTTATACTTGTTATTGACGTAGATATGTATTATGTGAGTGGCCTATTATTTCTACAAATGTTTGAACTAAGCTGCTTGCATGTAGTGTGCTAAAACTTGACATTTTTTTGATGCTGTATTTAATATGCAAGTGTGCTCGGATTAACTATAAGTTGATTCTGGAATGTAAGCATGAATAGAATTATAAAGTGATTACCTGGAAGCTTAGCATTTGTTCTCAGATTATATTTTTTAGAGAGACATGAACCTTTCTGCTTTCATTTCAACGTTTGATTTGAATCTTCTGGTTTACAGTTTGTAAAACGCTATGGCCTACAATGGTAAAGGCTTGAAGCAGCGTGTAAGGATAAAACTACACTACACTCCATTGATGTATGATGGCAAAATATGCTGACTACCTGAGCAATTTCTGGTGTAAAGAAGTCAATGGAAATCACTTTATTTATTGTTCTGCTTGAAGGAGTTGACACGGCTGAAAGAAGCACCCAGACTAACTTGAGAAAATAAGTAGTGGAACAGTGTTTTCAATATGCAAGTAAAGTACATGGAGATGACGTAATAATGGCTGACAATAAACTTAGGATTTTGTTGCACAAATCAGATGGAAGGACTATTGAGATAGCAGTTAAACAATGTTATGTAAAAATATTATTGCTTATCTCTAATAACTCAATTTCTGTTCTCTGATAAATCCTGGGACGTACTGAATTATTGAATTGTATTCTAAGCAAAAGACTGAATTATGGAAATTATATGAGTATGGGTTCATGGAAATATCAATGTCAAGAAATCTATTTCATTGTATTTATCAAATGTATATTTGATTGTTGATCGTCTTACATTGATAACCTTATGCTGGAGAAGAAAGTGTGTGTATATGGCCTACTAAATATAGATTAAAGACTGATATGTCTTCTCCTTTATGTTTTCCACCTATGGGATATTATGTGAGGAACATTAATAAAATAAATTAAGATGCTCATAAATTGAAATAAGTTTAGAATGATTAATTAATTAATTTATTATTATTATTATTATTATTATTCAGTCTCTTTCCACGACTTCTGTTTGACTGTCGGCTGTGATCCAAGGTCTCGGAATCTTACCAAGATTCTGGGAGATCCAAGGTTTTATGAAGGATGTGGGCACTTCCGAGGAGCGCTGCTTTGAGTAGTGGAGCGATTCTGTGGTTTCCAGGGAGTTTATTCAGGTAGCCTTCCAATTCAGATGTTATGTTCCCCAAGGCTCCTATCACTATAGGTATCACTTCTGCTTTTACATTCCAGTCTCTGGATTTCTAATCTGAGGTCTTGGTATTTTTCTGTTTTTTCTCTTTCTTTTGTTTTTATGTTTCTATCACTTGGAACAGCAACATCAATGATTGATACTGTTCTGTTGGCCTTATTGAGAACTACAATGTCTGGTCTTCGTGCAGGAATCACCCGATCTGTTCTTATCTCAAAGTCCCACAGTATTTTGACTTCTTCTGTTTCGGTGACTGCTTCTGGTTGATGCATCTATGCTCTTTCTGGGGTTTGTATGCCATAGTTCTCACACAGATTTCTATGTATGTGTTTTGCCACTTCATTGTGTCGTTTGGTGTATTCCGTTCCAGCCAGAACCTGACATCCAGATAGTATGTGTTCTGTTGTCTCATCCATGGATTTGCAGAGTCTACATTTGGAATCATTTGAAATTTTCATGATTTTCGTGACATTATAGTGATAGTGATAGCTATAGAAGATAGCTCGAGACCCCTTGATACAACATACCTTCAGGGTAGTAGGTAGATACAGGTGACAGACTACAACATGTAAGTGATTCACGCTAGCACAGGAGGCCTAAATATCAAAATTAAATGTATTCAACAAAAAATAACATAAGACTGTATGGTTATCTATAGCATATAATTCAACAGTTACAATTATAGTTTTGAAAACAGTATAGTTCATAATCACGACCATGTGGTGTCGTAAGGGAATATTCGTTTTCAGTCCTATGGCACTGTAGTAGTTATGCAAGCAAAAACACATACAGCAGTAATATATACAGAGGACGATATCCAACTGCGTAGATAACTGGCAATAAGTGTTAGTTATATAATTCTATGTTGGAGTGAATTTGACTATCCCTACTTCTAAACTTAATTGTTATATATATTGTTAAATATTAAACATGACACGAACTTAGGAACTCCTTAAAGTGGTTTGTGTTTGTAATGTCAAAGTTGGAAGTAAATGACTGAGGTGGAGAATCCGCTAGAAATTGCTGATGCAATTCAAACCAGTTCCAACTGGATGATCTGTTTTTCTGACTAATAGTCTCACACTTTTCATAACAATTTCATCCATTGGGGGTGGACGGAAAGTTACTTTATTGAGAAAATCCTCTATTCTAATCACTTTCAATTTTGACAACTCGAATCTGGTCATAAAGACTGTCATTATTTAATCTACTGATAAAGAAAGAATGGACTTAGAAGTTTTTCGTTTGCTATTGATCTATGATTTGAACTGAAGAAAGCTTTATGTAAGTGAACTATTATTTCTGTGTTCACTAATTTGATTACGTTGTACATTATACTTGTTAATTTTGATTGATACTATATTTCTAATGCTGCGTGTGTTTCGGGCTAATGGATATTGCTGCAGGATCTGTAAGTTGAGAATGTTTCAAAGAGAGAAAGGTGTTTTAGAAATGAAATATGCCTGAAATTTAGCATGGCTGTAATTTGACTTTGGCAAAGAGAAGGGAGACTTTTTTGTTTGGTACATTTGATCCACAGTGACTACCATACTATGTTGGATCACGATGGTGGGTCCAATGGTATTATTGAGCATATCAGTAAACATGTTGCTGTACGCTGATTCACGTGAATTTAATTCGAAATTGAGGTTTGAGTTGGTCTCGAGAATTAATGAAGATTATTTTGAACATTCCTCATTGTGTGCTGAGTAGCAGACATGAAAATTTCTGAGCATTCCTCCTGATGTGCTTGATAGCGCATGCGAAATTTTGGATGATTCTCCACTATGTGCTTGAAGAGTACATTGTGTGCTGTATAAAGACATGCTTTGTTCTCTGTTTAAAGACATGCTTTGTTTGCTGTATAAAGACAAGCTAAGTGTGTTGTACAATGATATGCTATATGTGTTATAAGAAGACAAGATACGTGTGTTGCATAAAGATATGTTTTGTGTGGTGTGTAAAGGCTTGCTTTGTTTGCTACCTGGGAGCATTTTTAGCTGTGTGACCATCCTGTGTGTGCTACAGAATTATTGCTTAGAGTGATATGCGGATTATTGCATTGCGAACTGTGCGAGCGTAATGTTTGTGTGTTGTGTGTAAACATGCCATTGTCTATACAATGTATGCCTTCTGAGTTCATAATTTGTGCATTTCCTGAGTTCCATTTGTGTAGCTCATGAGTTCATGTTTGTGTATTTCCTGAGTTCATGCCTTGTGTGTTTTACGAGTTTATTTGCTGTGTGATATCATATTTTCAGAAATTCGTGATCCAACCGAGGCTGATCAAGGAGATTGGACAAACTCCTGACCTGACTTAAGATGACGGTAGCTTTCGGCATGATCCTATTTCGCTGCCTGGCGCGAGATGTGCCGCTGTTGTGGATGTGGTGATGATGAATGGTGGCCGGAGAGTCTGTGGAGATCGATGTCTGGATGTCACAGACAGTTAACAGCCTGGGATCAGCGGGCTATCGTTGTGGTGGCTGATATTTTATTGTGTATTATTATATATATATGTATATTATTTATTGTTATTTGTTTTTGGTTGAAGCTGTCCCCGGTGTTAAAGAGGAGAAGGTGGGTGGAGGTATCTTACAGAGCCCAGACTAGCAGCACACCAGGTCTGTACCCAAAGAGTACGCACGCCCTGGATATTCAATCCCTGTTCTCACTTTTTATATATTTGTCGTCATTCTTGTCGTCGCTGTCCCTGATGCTGTCCGTTGGGATGTGCATAGACGGATACTATTTCTCTTTGCATTCCCATCGTTGCCGTTTTTGGATAGTTTATTTTTTCATTTTTCACTCTTTGTCTGTCTGTGTTGTTGACTGGCTTCTTTAGTGCTTTTTCCCTGGCTTCGACTAACATTGGGTGGCGACGTGTTCCTCTTTTTCCTTTCTTGTGTTTTCATTGGTTCTCTTATTAAAATCAGCAAATCTGGTGTATTTATGCAGGTTTGATTGCGTGGGGGATTAACTGCTTGTGTGACGGCGCACACTCGATATTCTGGCAACCATGGGTACTCACTAAGCGACGCTCGAAGATACAATGGACCGTCACCCTAGTTATGCGACTGGCAAACATTGGCCTGTTGATCTCGCGCTGTAGTTATCCCCCCCACCCAAATTCCGCACGGCCTTCCTAAGTGGGTCCCCGGTGACCGACATAATCTTATTCCCTGGCCACTGAAACAAAATATTATTCATAGCCGTGGCCAAAAATATACCGAGCGATACTCACTCGTCGCCCCTAACATGGCTACAAATTATGAAATAACATTTTCTCTGACTGGTGAAAACTTCAAACGCACAAATGCGTACAAAACAGATTACAATGTTCAAACAAAGTTTAACAACAACATCAATTACGTTACTGACTTCATCCAGCTGAAAGGTTCAGTTGTGGCAAGCATTTCAAAACAGCTGTACAAACTACAAGTTAGAAAATATGAATATTAATTAAATATGCGACTAATTCAGGGGTAGAATTTTAGATCTTACCATGTGATCATTGTCATTTCGTGCATTTCAAATATTGTGTGGTAAGTCATGCTCTCTCTTCTTGTGTGAGTAGCGTTTTGTGTGCTGTGCGAGTAATGTTTTGTGTGCTGTGTGAATAGTGTTTTGTGTGCTGTGTGAGTAGTGTTTTGTGTGTTGCATTAATTTGTGGATTATGTAATGTGTTATGTTTTATACTGGGTTAGTTGATGTTTGTTGTGATGCGATCTCATACATTATATATATATATTGTGTGTGTGTGTGTGTGTGTGTGTGTGTGTGTGTGTGTGTGTGTGTGTGTGTGTGTGTGTGTGTGCGTGCGTGTGTGTGTGTGTGTGTGTCATTATCTATGTGATATCAGTTCATTGACTGAATTTGCTGGGCAATTAGGCTACTGTGCTTTGTAATCTGTGTGAATCAACGTTTCGTGTGTTCGTTTTGGTTTGTGATTTGGGATCTGTGTAAATTCTTCCTGATAAGATGTATGCGGTCCAAGTTTGTATTTTGTCTGGATTTACATTTTGTTTTATGTGAGAGTTCAAGTTATTTTAATACATAATCTTAACTCATTGCCTGTAGTTTGTGTGCTGCATGAGTAGCGTTTTGTGGGCTGTGTGATTAGTACTTTGTGCGCTGAATGAGTAGTGTTTTGTGTGCTGTGTGAGTAGTACTTTGCATGCTATATGAGTGTGTTTTGTGTGCTGTGTGAGTAATGCTTTATGTGATGTCTGAGTAGTGTTTTGTGTGCTGTGTGAGTAGTACTTTGTTGCGTGTGTAGTGTTTTGTGTGCTGTGTGAGTAGTGCTTTATTGTCTGAGAGGGTTTTGTGTGCTCTGTGAGTAATGCTTTTTATGACGAGTGAGTAGTGATGTGTGCGCTGTGAGAGTAATATTTTGTGTGTTGTCATTTTCTGTAGTTAGATTTTTGTTTGAGTTTCTTTTTTTTTCGTGCTTTGCGGGTTAAAGTCATTCTTAATTCTTTTATATTGTGTGAGTTCAAGTTACTGTCACTTCTTTGTGTATTGTGTGAATTCAAGTCAAAGTATTGTCTTTGTGCGTTGTGTGATTTCATGTAAATGTCTCTTATTGTGTATTGTAACTGTTAATTCATGTCGATGTCTTTTCTTTGTACTTTGATAAGTTTATGAGTTAATGTTTTGTGTATTGGTTAAATTCGTGTCATTTTCTGTGCTTTATGTGTTGTGAAGCTTATGTCACCTAGATTTCATTGTCTGTCATTTGTGTTATGTATGAGTTCATACTTTGTAAATTATATGAATTCTTGTTATCATGTTTTATTTGCCATGCAAGTTTAGGTAATTGTCTGAGAATGGTGTCTACGTGGTCCTTGGGCGTATTTTTTCCTGTTTTTCTCACGTAAAAGCAGCTGAATTTCTAATGCATCCACAGGTCTGTTTTTATTTCCACGAGATATGTAGCAATATAATGAGAGAATCGAGTGATCAATTACAAAGAGATCTTTTCCTAAATTTTCTAGGACAGCGATTAATTATGACTTTTAGTCCAGTGATTGTAGAGATCAAATATAATTGCTTTGGGAATGTTTTTGCTCCGTGTATTTTCAATTTTAATGTGCAATTACATGTGGGGTTTTTGTTGATTAGCTTTTTATTAGTGTATACAAATGTATTTTCAAACATTATTTTAAATAACATCGCAGGAGATGAGTGTTTACTGAACATTTACTAGTTTAAAATTAATGTGCTTTTCGAAGACAGAAAACGTAAAGGAGTTGATCAGTCCAAGGGAGACAACCCGTGTTATTAATTGAGATCGTATTCTGACAGAAGTATTATAGTCCCCCCTTTTCTAACATACTGTTTCGCAGTAAGGATAATTTTATTTCCGGATCAGAAAAATACTCATAAAATAATGATACAAAATAATTACACCATTACTAATCAAATCATTTTCATTAAGCACGAAAAAATATTTATGTATGTAGAGGAAAGCCATCATAACCACACCTAAACGCATTTGTGTGTAAGCAACATTCCTTAGATATTTCACTTACAGTTATATTTATATTCATAATCTTATATCTTTCATTGTTTAAAAACAATTATTCTTAAAGCTTTCATACCTTCACATCTAAACTATTGTTCTTTTGTAGTGAACACCACAGGAAAATATAACAACACAGCAATAAACGATATCACTGCATACAACTAGTTCTGGATTAAAGAAAAAAAGAAAGAAAGAAAGAAAGAAAGAAAGACAGACAGACAGACAGACAGACAGACAGACAGACAGACAGACAAACAGAAAGACAGAAAGAAAGACAGAAAGAAAGACAGAAAGAATGTCGGGATTTATTAAAAGTAGGTGGGGAGAGAGTATGGACATAAGAGAATTAAGAGAATGTTATAAAGGAAAAAATATGAATGATAGACAGAAAGAAGAAATGAACGAAAAAGCTGGGTAAAAGAAAATCTTGAAGAAGAATGACATAAAATAAAGAATTAATAAAGTAAGAGCGAAAGGAGAGAATGAGAAAATCGAGAATAATGGAGATAAATTAACTGGTTATTTTTCTTCTTGTCTTAGGTTGTGACCCTAAACAAGTGTGGTTAACTTAGATGTAAATAATTGATGTAAATTATTTAAAGAAATATTCAGCAAACAATTCCAAGTTCATAGTAATTCCCAATTTTAATTAAAACGTTTCTTATTAATACGTAACCACCCACCCACCCCTTCTCTCTCTCACACACACACAAGGCATCAGTTCACGTACACACAACAGAATGTGTCAGAATATTAATCATCTAACACAAAAATCGTACGCTTACATAGGCGGGTCTTCAAAAAGAGAATGACGAATACAGCATGTTTCAAATATGGGCAGTTCTCAAATGTAGAAATTTATCAATTTTCTCTCAGTAAAGAGGGAAGAGATCATTGCAAATAAAATTGTATTCATCTTCTAAACAATTTTCTCAGATTTTACATTTCATCACAGCTTTCAATTACACGAGCACCTCTATACAATTCATCGCATCTTAATTACACCATTCCTCACATCTTAACTATCCTATTCCTGACATCTTAACTATCCTATTCTTCACATCTTAACTCTCTCATTCTTCACTAGCCTATTCCTGATACATTAACTACACTATTTCTCACATCCTAACTATCCGATTCCTTACATCTTAACTATCCCATTCCTGACACATTAACTACACTATTTCTCACATCCTAACTATCCGATTCCTTACATCTTAACTATCCCATTCCTGACACATTAACTATAATATTCTTCACATCTTTAGATCCTGGGTATTTTACTTATTTCGATCATTTATTTATGAATTTTATAGCTGTAAGAAATTCTGCCATTCCACAAGTCATTTGAATTATTTAAGAAGTTCCCTTTGACGTGGGTAGAATGGTTTTCTGAAAAAACATGTATGGCACGAATGACAAACTTTCTAGAGGAAAACGTGCTGCAAGTTCATTATGTGTAAAATGCAAAATGTAATAAAATCGTTTTCCAGGATATAATCAATAACTCAACGGCTAATCGGATTATAAAACAAACCTCCATACATTAAAGCATTTCATAGATGTGATTTAGTAACTTGGATAAATCGTTACTCGCATAAGTGTAATTTCAGTTGAATTAAAACATAATATTAAATATTAATTGTAACTACAAAAAAAATGACATTTTTTGGGGGGGCAGTAATTCGTCTGAAGTGACCCCTTCCCTCTCTAATTTTATTTTCTGACATATATTTTGTTATATTTGTATGCTACTATACTTCTACAATTTCACACACACACAATCTCTCTCTCACTCGCTCTCTTGTATGTCTGTCTGTCTGTCTGTCTGTCTCTCTCTCTCTCTCTCTCTAATATATATATGGCTAATTCTACGTAGATTTAGCTAGGAAATAGTGGGTTTTTTTCAAAACATCTGGCATCATTACAAAGCTATATCGTTCTATTTTCATTCACATTGAATTTCGAATCAATTCCACAACGAAGTGGTGAAATGTGGGTTAAAAGAAGACGTGTGTCAACCACAATTCCGGTCCCATTTTAACCTTTTTGTCTCAAAATTGTTTGCAATATAAAACTAACTGCTCCCTGCCTAATACTGGTTACAATGGGTTTTCCTTAGTTTCTCAAAATTACTCCCTTTTTGCAAATTGCTGCATCATTGATTCGTGCTGTATTTAAGTAGAGAAGTGAAAGTTTAGTGGTGTTTAATGGGTCATAGACTGAACCATGCCGTAGGACAAGAAGAGAGGGAAAAGATCGTCTCATAACAATAGGTTCACAAAACGACTTCAATTCAACTAAGACTGGAAATTTGAAGTGAAAATAGCCGGACAGCATGTTCAGTGGATCTACGAGTGGATCAGCTGCAAGTACCACGCCCACTCGAATTGAAAGATGAGATACTTGTTTTAAAGAAAAAGTAGCGGTGATGAAAGTAGTTTTTATAACAGCAGTAGTAATGAATCAGATGTAAAAGACACATTCATTCAGGATATAGGAATTTACAGGCTGGTTGATGCTGACATGCTGAACCAAAACATAATGTCACAGGTTTCGTGTAAGTTTTGCCACAGCAATGTGAAATTGTACGAAATTGAGAGGAAATTCTGCATTAAGACCACGCATCATGGCAATACAAGCATTTTCGCATGGATAGGATTTCCAGAAGAAATCATGTCTGATAGGGGGACTCAATTCACGAGTGAGTTAATGAAAGAGATTAACCAACTATTGAGAGCAAATCGGTTTAAAACTGCTCCTTACCATCGTATGTGTAATGGTGTAGTCAAAAATCTGAATGCTACTTTTACCAAGTCCTTGAGAAAACTGCAAGGAAAGATCATGTGACTGGAATTTATATTTTCCAGCACGTTTGTTTGCGTTGGGTGAAGTACCACAAGATTCAAACCAATTGTCACCCTTCCAACTCTTCCATAGAAGGACCATTAGGAGACCCATGTCTATATTATGAGAGTATTGGACAGAGAACAGGCTAGCAGAATCTGTAAAAAAAAAAAAAAAAAGCACATATCAACACGTGATCGAACATGCAAACCATATATATACCTCATGTCTGATTCTGACCAAGAATGTACACAAAAGTAAAGCTAGACAAGTGCGTTTATACTGCCATAAAAAAAAGCATTTAACATTGAAGTTGGTATGTGGGTGTTGTTGTTGTTACCTCTGCAATGAAACAAGATATAGTGCAAACCAGTGAGTAATTTTTATTATCCAATTGTAATGATTTACGAGAACAAGACCAGCCAATGGGATGATCAAAATGTTTACCTGCTGTAGAAATATCTATTGTCTAATCATTATGAATTTGGAGTGGAAGAAGTCTGGTCATGAAAGGTGGCCGCTAGTTTGATAAATATTCCATGTATTTTGCTATTGATATGTTATATTTGTGTTTAATGTAGAAATGTACTATGTGAGTTGACTTTTATTTCTGCAAGTGTTTGAACCAGGCTAATCACATGTAGTTTGCTATACACTTATCATTGTTTTGATTTGTTGTATTTATTATGTTGTGTGCAAGGATTGGTCTAATATATACAGTTGCAGGAAACTGTAAATTGAGACTGGAATGTAAGTAAGAATGGAGTTATAAAGCATTAACTGGAAGCTTAGCTTTTGTTCTCTGATTATATTTTGCAGAGAATTAGCCTATTCTGTTTTCATTTCTACATTTGATTTGAACCTCCTGGTTTAATATTTGTAATTTGCTATGACGATGACCTGGGTAGACACAGGAAAATTGTTTGCCACATTGTTAGTGTGTAATGTAAAGAGATTCACTACACTTCTTTGATGTATGGCAACAAAAGTATGCTTACTATATGAACAATTTGGGTACAATGAACTTACTAGAAATAGCTACTATTGTTGTTTTGCATGAGGGAGCAAACTTCTGTGAAGGCGTCCAATGTTAACCTAAATAACAGTGAAACAGGTTTTTTCAATGCACAAGTGAAGCTTGACGTAATAACAGCTGACAATAAACTTGTGTCTTCATTGCAAAAGCTCTTGGAAGGATTATTGAAACAGCAGTTAAACAAGGTTATGTAAAAACTATTATCACTTATCTGTAATAACTCCATTTTGCTCTCTGATAAAGATATCATGTGATTTGTATTGGCAATTATTGTTGAATTTTATTTTGAGTATAAGACTGTTATAGAAATAAATTTTTGTAGTTTCATGTAAATATCTGGTGTCTATTAATATATTTCAATGCATTTGCCATGCGTATATTTGATTGTTGATTTAATAAATTTATTGTTAAAATTACTGACCTTCTTATGCATAATGATAACCTTATGTAGGAGAGGAAAGTGGATGGAGGGGGCTGACTAAATATAGATTAAAGACGGATTTGTCTTCTCCTTTAATAAGAAGATGTCCACCCATGGAGACATTGTTGTCTTAATGTTGAGGAAGAGATAAAATTTTACAGCACCCGATTATCCGCCATATTAGAAAGACGAGTAGCTCTGCTGGAGAATTATTGATAACACTCATCACTTGTAATTAGTTAAGAATGAATAATTAATTAATAGAAATTCTACTCATTTATTAAGTGGAGTGTACGTCACAGACAGTATAAGAATTATTGTTAACACTCATCACTTGTAATTAGTTATCAATCAATAATTAATTAATAGAAATTCTACTCATTTACTAAGTGGAGTGTACGTCACAGACAGTATAAGAATTATTGTGTATTTACTGATGCCACTTACGTAAAATGTTATTAAACAATTTTCCCTCAGTTAAAGTCATCTAAACAATTATTTTCGTGTAAAGCTTCATAACAGATAGAGATGCTCACCAAATGTCATCAAAATCCCTTCACATATTACTGTATAGCAAAAATGAACAAAAATGCACCCCTCACAAAGTAAGTCTACCCTCTTAAGGTCTCTGAATGACTCTTTATACAGCAATACTGATTTAACTGGGACATAAAATGAGTTCATTGAGAAGGCTCGTAATAAAAGTGATCTATATTGCCAGGCACATTTATTCCCCTTTCTTCACTGTTTGAAATCGTGCAGGGGAGTACATGAACCCGACATCTGAGGGAATCGTTATAGACTATGTTTTCTTTGGTATTGAGTGGACACTTTACACAAAATGCTTTTAACAAAATTGTTAGTAAGGCGCAGATTTATTTGTGATATAGTTCTCCTCTAGCTCTATGACATCTAAGCATTATAGTTATTTGTGATATAGTTCTTTTATAACTCTATGAAATTATCTGAGCATTAAGTTATTTGTGATATGGTTCTCTTCTCACTCTACGAAATTATCTCAGCATTACGTTATTTATAATATGTTTCGTCTCTATGACATTATCCAAGCATTTTAGTTATAAATATAATGTGCTTATTAACACTGACTATATTTTATTCTGGATCATTTCTTGGCTAGTTTTGCTTTACAATCAGTATATGATCCCTTTAATAAGAGGATATCACGATTGAATGAATCGTAGGTGTCAAAGTTTTCTGCACATATGAAGTTCATAAACAAATAATATTGTTATGTAGCTATTTGAGACAAGCAACTTCACTATAGGGGAAGGCGGAATAAAGCAAAGCAGTTCTACGACGTGCTGATCGAGTTTTCAATGTCGCTCTAGCATTCTCAAGACATCTTGGCAGTTGATTTTCTCATTAAACAACTTTTCATTCGTGCTGTGTTTCGGAAACAACAATACTAAAAAAAAAAAAACACCCTTCATTACCTGAACAGGAGACGCAAGAATCAAAACACAATCATCGATACCTCGTAACGCTCTCTTCTCTCTTTTTTTTTGTTTTTTGTTCCCTTACGAACTTCAGTGACTCGTAGAAAACATAACCGTCTTCTTGTTGGCATTTCTTTCCGTCCTTTGTGGACAAGAAAATCGAAAACTAGAGATTTTGTAGCCTGTCAGATTACTAATGACCCTTATTGTGCAATTAAGGAAAAGACGAAGCGGAAATGTTAGGAAGAGATCGATGGCCGAGCTAAGACAGATGAAAGAGCCGCGATCGTGGGGCAAATAAAAATGGCTGACTACTGGAATGGATCACTCTATAGCGCTCTACAACGACGACTTTTGAGACATGGAAATGAAGTGGTGACAAAGTAGCAGGATTGCTGTTTAATGAGGAGGGCGGCCAACAGTGTCATAATTGTGAAAGGCTAGAATATAATGGACATGGCTATAACCTCTGTGTTGATTGATTTGTTTGCATTAGCAGCTTATTATTCAGCGTCTTTCTTGAAGTATAACAATTACTAAGAAATACTGAGAAATGTAATTGGTTGTGCATATAAAGCTGTATAACAATTACTAAGAAATACTGAGAAATGTAATTGGTTGTGCATATAAAGCTGTATAACAATTACTAAGAAATACTGAGAAATGTAATTGGTTGTGCATATAAAGCTGTATAAGCTGTTATTATTATTCCGGTTATATCCGATAAGATAAGAACTGAATATATTCTAATTGTGCACACATAAACAAAACAACAGCAATAAATTACTATAATTATATAAAATTACTTACGAAATGAATCTTACTTAATACATAAATAATATATTAATGTATAAAAATGTCACGCCTCACCAGCAATACAAATGTAGTAATAATTGAAAGATACAAACTATAAATGTTGTCTTCCCACACGCTGTACAAGAAACAATTAACAAAACGAACTCCCCTCCTGACTAAAGACAATCACATTGCACTAAACCAAGAACATGTTATTAAACAAAGGACAGAGACCACTTGTAAATATTATATTCCTACATACTGCACGAAAGACCATTCTAAGCATTTAAAAAGAAAGAGAGCTTTCAATACATATATTAATGTAGCAATTTTTGCTGTCAAGTTAAGAAAAGAGTCAAATGTAGAAAGACATAAATATAGATACTATTTATCAATTTTATCCATCTCACAAAATAAAGCACACCAAGAAAATTGTTTATTTCCTTATTTTTATGCATATTACGGTACAAGAGATATTTGTATCAGTAAGATTATGGATTTAACTTCATTCATGGAACATTTCATTTGGACATGACGTCACCTTGATCTCAAATTTTATGATATAAACATATTATTAGCGTAATTTAGTGTATTTCCACTACCTATTTATTATTATAATCTCCGTATCTTTCTTTACCTTTATTAATATTTTGTGATTAACAATGCATTTAATATTTTAATGCGCTCTTTACTAAGCACAATAAAAGAAAATGGCATAAAATGAATCCTCATCAAAATAATAATCCAGGTCATTCAGCACTGAGTCTTCTGATGTGATCATGTGCGATACACTACGAGCTAGTACAATCAGCAAAATGCAATTTCATACTAATTAAAAGCGGAATACGCGTATTTTCATTGCAAATGTGTACATGTTAGTAATAGAAAGTAATGTCAATCCATATGAGCTTTGAACTGTTGCCTTACTGTTATTTTCACGTGATTTCGTTTTACTCAGAGATATATGCAAAGACTAAACACTCAACGCAATTGTAACAGAAAACAAACAACAGCCAAGTCTGTCTTAACATAAAATATAAAACAATTCAATCCCTCTTAACAGAGTGCATTAACAACCACGTCTGTCTAACAGAACAGGTATGTGAGGCATGTTTCTCTAAACAATGTATACGTCAGATCTTAACCGAAAACATTAATCAGTCACTCATCACTCAACAAAACATTCCATGTACCATGCTTCTTAACATAAAACGTGAAACACTTTGTCTTACTTAATGAAATACTTATAGCAGCCTATCGTCTCAGAAAAGAAAATATATAGAATCCACGTCTCTGTTTACAGAAACGTATAGGTTTCATGTCTCTGTTTACAGAAACGTATAGGTTTCATGTCTCTTTTTACAGAAACGTTTAGAGTTCTCGTCTTTTAAGAGAAAAGTTCATATGGTAGTGTCAATAAGTTCCATCTGCCTGTGTCTAGTTGTATATCATGCCGTTCTAAACAAGTATAAGAAGCTTCCTTGATTGTTGGCGCAGAATTGGGTTAGTAATAGTCTATATGGTTGGCGCATTTTACACAGCTACAATCAAGAACAAGCTTCTGTTTCCTTTAAGTATAAAAACCCTACAGAATAATACATTTCTTCTTGCCAGCGCCAAAGCGGCGGAAGCCGGAAGCGCCCCCCTACACTCAATCAAAACATTTCTTCTTTCTTTAAAATAGCACTCATTATCAAATTCTGTATCTCCGGTTAATTATTTTTGGTTGTATATTTTCCAACTGAACAAAGAATCATTAAAATACAGAAGTAAATGAATTATTGTTAAAAGAAAGAGTGAATTGCTAAAGCATATCTATTTGCTTTCATATAAATAATAACAATAACGAAATAATAGCAAAGAACTACAAAATTGACAATTACCCCAGAAGGTTTTAGAAAGTTAACCTATTTTGACTTATAACAAAACTAACCGCTGCTTTAGAAAGTTCTTGCCATCTCTACATGTACTCCTTTCCATTTTTTGATCCATTTCTACACTCACAGATCAAAATGTTCCTAAGTTATTTCTTACAATCTCAACTTCTCAAAGGTGTGACCTCACTCCAGGATGCACAACACAGCTGTCAAAATTCTCTCCTTGCAGTCAAGATATTTACAAAAAGCAGTGTAAGTTTCCTTTCTTTTCAAGGTTTTGAATAGGGAACTATTTTTCTTTCTGTTACTGAAATCTGCACTTTGGAGTTCTGGCAGCTCATTCTACATACACACAAATGACGTGATTATAAGAGTGTGTTTCTTGCTGCAGTTAAACCTTATGATGTTATAGTTTTATGGACTTAACGAACACTTTCATCTATCGATCTAACTATCTATCTATCTATCTATCTATCTATCTATCTATCTATCTATCTATCTATCTGTCTGTCTGTCTATCTATCTATCTGTCTATCTATATATCTATACATATATATCTATCTATATATCTATCATCAATCTATCTATCTATCTATCTATCTATCTATCTATCTATATATCTATACATATATATCTATCTATATATCTATCATCAATCTATCTATCCATCTATCTATCTATCTATCTATCTATCTATCTATCTATCTATCTATCTATCTATCTATCTATCTATCTATCAGAGATGAATGGAGATGTGAATGTAGTGTGACACAACGTCACCGTAGATAAAGTTTATTATTATTAATTAAATAATTATTCACCCAAAAATAATTACAAGTAATGAGAATCTTAATTTATATTATTACTAATTCTCCACAAGACACCACTCATCACTCTCACTTGGCGGATGTGCGGGCGCTAAAAAACGTTTTCTCTCTTTCACAATATTAAAGACAAACATTTACCATTTACAAACATTTACCTAGGTGGAAAACGTCTTACCAAAGGAGAAGATAAATACATCTTTTAATCTATATTTAGCGAGCTCCCATCCACCCACTATATCTTCAACATGTAGCTATAAATAAACTTATTAAATCAACAATCAATTATTCGTAAAACAAATACAATCAAAAGATCATTGACATTTACATACCTTCACAACTATGTTCAATTAATGCAAGACAATCTTACTCTAGCATAGACATCAGCAAATGAGCATATATATAATCAAATTCATAATTTATTATAGACATATGAGTGGAGTTTGGAGAAATAATTAAAGTCAATGTACATAATGTTTTCAAAGATGGCCACTGTCACTAGCAATGTGTTCACAATCACAAGGTTTACAACAAGTCACTGTCTTATTTAGAATATGGCCTCGCGTACCCCTTTAATGCACATTACACAACTGTTACAGAATCTTTGATATGCTTTCTGTGCATACCGTGGAGAATCGTCCTGAATAATTATTTTCTTTGCACTATCCAGCACATCAAGAGGAATGTTCTCACATATACTACTCCGCTCGCCAGGAGAAATGTTCAAAATGATCTTTGTGAATATTTGAGACCAAACTCAAGCCACGCTCTCCAAAAAAATTAACAGCAATCAATTTACAGTAACATATTACTGATAAGTTCATTGACACCAATGTGATCAGGTAGAGTAAAGTAGTCAATGTAGCATTGAGTGAACAAAAAGGTGCGCTTTTTTCTGTTAAAGTCAAATTAATGCAGCACTAAATTTCAGACATATTTCATCTGTATAACTCCTTTCTCTCTTACAAACATTCTCAACTCTCAAAGCCTGCAGCAATGTTGTTAACCCGATACACACACAGCATTAGAAATATAGTATCAATCAAAATTCACCAATGTAATGTACAACGTAATTGCATAAGTATTCTCTAATTCAAAATCATAGATCAATAGCAAACGTGTACGAAATATATTTAAGTCCATTCTTTCTGTATCACTCAATTAACGTACCATAAACTAACGATTGCCTTTATGACCGGTCTCGAGTTATGTTCAAATCAAAGTGATTAGGATATAGACTTTCTTCCCCATTGGATGAATTTGTTATGAACCAGTGTTAAATTATTAGTCAGAAATGAACTGGTTTGGACTGAATCAGCAAAAAATTCCTAGCACATTCTCCATCAGAGTTGTTTACTTCTAGCTTTGACACTTAACAAAGTATTTCATCGTAAGGAGGGGCCAAGGTCTGGTCACTTTGACATTGGCAAAGGAGAAATAATTATTAAATATAGAAATGGGGATAGGCAAATTTACTCCGCCTCAGTAGCTGAACAAACCGTTCACAGGTATTTCACAATGAAATACAACAGATTCGAAATACACAGTTACTTTATACTGTTACTTCACACAACTGAAAAGTTTGATTAGCAATGACAGGCGCAAAAAAACAAAACAAAAAACGATCCAGTTAAGTCAAGGCCGTTTTGTCTCAGCACTACTGTTTAGCCGAGCACTTGACCACCAGAATGGTAAGGAATCAAAATGTTTGCTGAGTAAGGAAGGAGACGTCGTCGTGACGAGTGCTGATTAGTTTCATAAATAAAGTATTGTAATACAAACTAAGCCAAACTAAACTGGCTGGTGTACGTTTTTGCTTTAAAAGGTAAATCGTTTTAGTATGTCCATGCTAATAAAATATTACATATGTTAAGTTTAACGCAGTCACTTTTATTAAAAAGGGAATTAACTCTAGATTATTATAATCGCAAAAGGGGAAATAACAATATATTATTATAATTGCAAAAGGGGAATTGATTATAGATTACTATAATAACAAAAAGGGGGAATTAATTATAGATTATTATAATCTGAAAAAGACGAATTAATCATAAATTATTATCACATATTTAAATGCCTAAGTTTCGCTGAGAGAGGTTTACAACTGACATATATCCTTAATTGAGTTATTCTATTTATGGTACTCTGACATTAACATGTAAGTCGAATTTCCACTGCACTTGACCCGACAATCCATTTGTTGTTATTAACTGGGAATAACGAAGTATCCACTAGAAGGCATAATAATGGTCACGCTCTCCTTGAGAGTAATGAATCGATTAAGCCAATAGTTTATCTGCACAGGTCGTTGACTGTGCTGAAATCGGTACTTGAACTCATTTCAAAAGATAACGCATGTTGATAAATGAAATAACTGAGTTCTGTTTTATAATTAATGTGGATAGACATCGTAATATATTGACCAATGAAATATTGAACTTTATTCTTTAGTATCTCTAGATTAATCTTCTAGCGATCATCTGAGGAAACGATATTTTACTAGCTCAATGAAGAAAGCGTCGTGTTTAACGACTATCTGATATTAAAGCGACGTGTGTTTAGCTCCAAATAATAGACTTTATGTTGCTAGAACTAACTCGATATTAAAGCGACTTGTGTTTAGCTCCAAATAATAGACTTTATGTTGCTAGAACTAACTCGATTTTAAAGCGACGTGTGTTTAGCTCCAAATAATGGACTTCATGTCGTAAGAACTAACTGAATATTAAAGCTGTGTATATAGTTTAGCTATAAGAAGTGGACCTCGTGTTGTAAGGACTAACTTGACATTAAAGCGGAATAAGTACATTTAGCCCTTAGCAGTGAACATCGTATTGTAATATCTACTTAATATTAAGTTCGGGTATGATAACTAGTGTCGTAGTATCTAATTCAGGAGAACGGGTATATAGTGTGAAAACAGTATAAAAAATAAACAACATATTTTTGTCCTCCGTGCAATATTACAACAAAAATACACTTTACATAAATGTAGAGCAAGACTAAAAAAAGATATTTTACATAATGTACAGCAAAACGCAAGTTAATACCAAAAATGCACGAAATATTTCCAAGTCCATTCTCTCTGATTCAGTCAGTTAACTCACCATTAAAGAGAAAGATTACATGAAATAAACATTACGTAATATATAGCAAGATTACAACAAATAAACTTTACATAATATAGAGCAAGATTACAACAAATACACTTTACATACTATAGGGGAAGATTGAAAGAGGTGCACTTTACTTAATATAGAGCAGGATTACAAGAAATAAACTTTGCATAATATAGAGGAAGATTACAAGAAATACACTTTAAATATTGTAGAGCAATATTTCAATAATATTACACTTTATTATACAATATAGAGCAAGATTATAGAAAAAATACACTTTACATAATGTACAGCAAGAGTACAAAATATAACTTTACATTATATAGAATAAGATTCCTGCTCTGATGGGCCGCATTAGGCCGATTTTTCTCCGTTCTAGAGAGAAAAATAGCGACACGATAGCAATATTCCGTTACTGCACCAATTTTTAGACAAGCCATATGTTATTGCTAATTAAAACATTAATTATTATTAGAAAAATTAAAAATAAAATGAAAGAAAGAAAGAAAGAAAGAAAGAAAGAAAGAAAGAAAGAAAGAAAGAAAGAAAGAAAGAAAGAAAGAAAGAAAGAAAATATTCTGATCATATACAACTGAATTAAAACGGCAGTTTGAGTTTCCGGACATATACGAATCCTAAACAGTATTTTTTTTCTAAAATGAAGTTTCTACTGCTGGAACAAGGTCAGCAGAAGATGCATACATTTAAAGAAATAAATTGTAAGGAAGCCAGAGGTTGCATTGCAAAGAAGTCTGTCTTATCCGGAGACATCGAAATAGGAAGCGAGAGAAAGAACGTTGTGGAGAGAGGATGGGTACATCTTAATAGAGAAAGGGAGGGATAGAGAGAGAGAGGGAGGGTGGAGAGGGGAAGAGATAATTGATGAAACAAAATCTTCGAAGAATTCATTCAAATTTAAAGAGACATAAATTCGATTTTCCATTTTCAATCCCAGACGCAAAATTGCTACTGGGCGCCTAATGCCCCAAAGGCTTGTATTCCCCGGCGCCATTCCGTTTCTCTTTCTCCGGGATTTCCAAACTGACCATAAAGTCCCATTACAAAAGACACATAACCATCGAGGTCACATGCAAAACAGCGCTTTTCTTTCTCATGTGGTACTAATTTCGTGGTTTTAGATATTTAAAAAAAAGAAATTTCGATACTAGAATTATCATTGAAAAAACTAGAAGCAGACATAGCGACGCCTTAATGATGTACTTGGAATCATTGCAAGTCGTGGTAGTGTGTCCGACAGAAAGGAGTGATTACATATTTGATCCCTGGTCTCACTCTTATTGTCGGCTTAATTGGTAAGAGGGATTTCGCCACCAATTTGGTTTACACGTTTATGACTTGCCTGGAAGGAAAGACACATAAAGAGCCTTTTCTTCTTCAAGTAAGCCACGTGTATTTTGGTGGGTTTGGGGGCTGCCACACCCATCCCAAACAAATACACATATCACACGTTACAAACGTATTTTTTCTTTATGTATTCATGTATATGACTGTAGTTTTAATATATACACTATGGTTTACGCATGTTTTCGTACGCTTCTGTTTATATGCATTAAAGTACAAGCATGGTGTTTCCATATGGGTATTTATGTACGCTTCTCTACAATGTGTGCGTGAAGTTTCCCTATGGGTATTTATATACGCTTCTCTACAATGTGTGATGTTTCCATATGGGTATTTATGCACGATTTTCTACAATGTGTGTTTGTGTGATGTTTCCATATGTGTATGTTTATGTACATTTTTGTGCAACGTGTGTTTGTATGATGTTTCCATATCAGTGTAAAAGCAGTACACGGTATTTAGAGAGATCATAGCATAGTATTCGTTCTTAGAAAGAAAGAAAGAAAGAAAGAAAGAAAGAAAGAAAGAAAGAAAGAAAGAAAGAAAGAAAGAAAGAAAGAAAGAAAGAAAGAAAGAAAGAAAGAAAGAAAGAATAATTAAGTTAATTCGTTTATCTACTTCTAAATTTGATTGAAATAATATAAATAAATTTGGAGGGGAAAAAAGAGACATCAAGAGATTAACAAAAAGAAAGTAACTAAATATATAAATACAGTATCAAGACAATTTATGATAGACGATTATTATAGTTGAAAGATAGTTGAACTCACATAGATAACGAGTTCAAAATGAAGAAGTGTTTGTTTAGGGGGCAAAACAAAAATATTTAAAATATTTGAAAGAAGTATTTATTTGCCGCGGTTGTGCGTGTGTGTCAAATAGAAACATTAGAACTAATCTAGCGAGAACAAAATATATACTCTTTAGGGAAAAATGACGAGAAAGAGAATTGAAATTTCAAAATTAATAAAATATTAAAAAAGTACAGGTTTTTATTTAAACACCGCTGTATTTTATAATTATTAAAATTTTACATTTAAACACCGCTGTGTGTTATAATTATTAAAATGTTACATTTAAACACCGCTGTATTTTATAATTATTAAAATGTTACATTCAAACACTGCTGTATTTTATAATTATTAAATGTAAAAATATTATTTATTATACCAATATTATTGTTCAGTTGAAATCAGTATATCATTTATTAAACTGCTGAATTTATTAATTTTCTCAGTTCAAATTACACATAATACATCTTATTTTTCACGAATTATTATAATTATATCGTCCAGCCGTCCTTCATTGTAACCATTTCTGAGAAGTTCAGTGCAAAATACAAAGGACTGTGCAACTCTAGGAACGTAAAAATACTTATCAAAATATACAATATATAAAAACAGTGTTAGCATATGTTGAATTTTTATTTCCTTTCAATTTTATTAAATTGTTTACATAAAAAAATAAAACTAAAGTATCATATATGAATTACAAATTGTTTAAGTGGAGAAAACAAAGGAAAATAAACTTGACCTCTTTATAATTAAGTATTACATATATTATTTCCTCTAAAAGAATGTTTTTGAAAGTCAACAGAATGAAATTGCTGCCAAATTCTCTACAAGTAAAGATTATTTTTGTTTTTCTTTCCATTATTTCATGACTCCAGCTGATTATACCGTGTTTTTTTCTTTCTTTTTTAGAGGACGCCATTCTGTTTTAAAGGAAGGGAGAATTGAAGGCATGTTATGTGTAGTCAAGTTTGCAGATAGTTTGAAAGAAATTACACAACATCGAATTCATACAAAAGGTGTCAAAATGTCATTAGCTAAACATAAAATGTCATATAAAGAACATTATCTTTGGAAACATATTTTGGCAATGATGAAAAAATAAAGTACTATTTAAAGACTGTTGTGAGTTTATTCTAATCAAACTGGGAGCAGAATGGCTTGCAGGATTGCAAGAAAGCCCCGTCGTTCTCCCAAAACCATTAGATATTTGGAAAAACTAGAACAAAGCATCAATAAATCCATCTTTCTCCTTGAAACGGGAAGTGAAATTAAAAGGAGACATTTGAAGGAAAAAGAAAGCCCTGCAAATTACGAGAAAACGAAAACGTCATAAACAAACCCGGACTTCGTCCGCCCATCAGAGAAAATGAAGAAAGCGCTTTAGATTAGTGAGTCGCCTTTTTTTTTTGTTCAGACCTCTGGCTTGCATCCCTAGTCTCCCTCAGCCCCCTCCTCCTTCCATCTTCCCTCCTTCATCACAATAACAATCACTCCCTGAGCTCAGGGTCGGTCGCCCCGCGTGCGTCTTCTCATTCTTCTTTAATATTGCACGCGCAATAAACTCCTCAGCCAATCAGACGTGATAGAAATTGAAGCCGGGACTAAAGTTCTACCAACAAACTTTCTCTCTTTGTCGGTGTGCTTCATTGTTACTTTCTGTGAAATTCATCTGCTTTGGATGAGGAGGGGGGGAGGCAAAAGTATTTTTGTTTCTTTGTGACCCTGCTTTTTCCAAGCATCCACTTTGTCTCAGTTTTTGTGCAAGAAGTTATTTTCATAACTCTGCTATTATATTTTGTATTTTGTGTTGAACGTTGTCTTCATAACACTGTTAATGTAAGTTTATTGTGTTTTAGTGCTAACAAATTATCTCCCTAAAACTGCTAATAAAATCTGTTATGTATTTGTCTTCTAATAGTTATCTTCTTAGCAGTGTTAGTTTAAGTTTGTTTTGTGTTTTATGCATAAATGTATACCCCATCCCCCAACACTGCTATTATAAGTTTATTGTGTTTTGTACTAAAAGTTCTCCCTAAAACTGCTAATATAAAACCTGTTATATATTTGTCTTCTAATAGTTATATTGTTATCAGTGCTAGTATACGTTTGTTTTGTGTTTTGTCCCTAATGTTATAACCCTAACAGTGTTACTAAAAGTTTATTGTGTTTTGTGCCTAATGTTATAACCCTAACAGTGCTACTAAAAGTTTATTGTGTTTTGTGCCTAATGTTATAACCCTAACAGTGCTACTAAAAGTTTATTGTGTTTTGTACTAAACGTTCTCTTTCTAGCACTGCTAATATTCTTGTTTTGTGTTTATATACTAAGTTATACTTCTAATACTAATATAAATCTGTCATGTGTTTGTCTTCTAATAATTATATCCTTAATAGTGCTAGTATAAGATTTGATTGTGTTTTAGTGCTAAAAATTATCTTTCTAACAGTACTAGTGTAAGTTGATTCAAATACGCAAAAAGATAGATAGATAGATATGTAGGTAGGTAGATAGATAGATAGATAGATAGATAGATAGATAGATAGATAGATAGATAGATAGATAGATAGATAGATAGATAGATAGATAGATAGATAGATAGATAGATAGATAGATAGATCATTATTGCAATGATCTTATTAAATATTTGTCGTTCTAATTGTATTTTACTGTGTCATTCGTTCGAGGATGCAAGAATAGTTCTCAAGCTTTTTTGTTTTGACAGGATCTCTTGATGTGTGGCCCCTTTCTCGTGAGTTTACAGATAGTTTTAAAATTTTGTTTTCTTATTGTCTTTTGAAAAGATTTCTTTCTTCCCTCTCTCACTTTTTTTAATACTTCTTGCACACTCATTCCTCACCTCTTCCCCTCCTGCACATATTTCATACCCCGTCCCTTCATGTGACCCTCCCTTCCCTAAGAGAGAATTACTTTCTTTTCAAAGGCAGTCTGTCCTTGTGGCATTCCCGTGTTTCTCCGCTCTCTGCTTCTGTCTTCTACCGCTGTTTCGTCGTGCGTATTAAATCAGAAAAGGTTTGGGGTGGAAAAATTTGTCTCGCACTTTTCTTTCATTCCGAAACCATTTTCGCGTTCCGGCAGTCTTTGGTGGCCCGCAGTGTTAACCTTTGATGTTTTGAAAACAGGGGAACGACTTTACCATTCTGTACCGTAAACGTTTCGTCACATAGCACACCGTCTGGTTTCCATGACTATTTAACGACTTTGACAAAAAATAAAAATTGCAGTGGAAGAGTTATGCAATATATAACAAGAAAAGTCAAACCCATTACTAGAGTTGTATGCGAATTAATGGCGTTAGATCAATTGAAAAACATAAACAGGCAATAGTATACAAGATTTCCAGGATGTGCGTTAATGGAGCTGTTAGAAAGGAAAGAAAAACTTTGCGCTTTTTGTTGATTTAGTTTACCAGAATGGCGTGCAATTAATTGCTGCTGTGCGCGGATTATTCAGTTTTGTTTTTGTTTTTTGTAGCAAGGTATTGGCTTGTAGTTGTGTACGAGTATATTCACATGTTGTTTCCTGGACCGAATTGTTTGCTTGTAGTTGTGTACGAGTATATTCACCTGTTGTTTCCTGGACCGAATTGTTTGCTTGTAGTTGTGTACGAGTATATTCACCTGTTGTTTCCTGGACCGAATTGTTTGCTTTGTGATCGTGTGCGAGATCTTCATTGATTGCTTTTGCGAGCGACCTACTGGCACGTGGTTGTAGTATCCCCAAATGCTTGTACATTCACTACATGCAGTATATGCCTTTTATATTTAAGCAGTGAATACAATGTACATGCAGTATATGCCTTTCAATTTAAGCAGTGAATACAATGTACCACATTTAGTCGACGCATACAATGTTTCACTTTTATTCCATACATGGAATGATTTATATTTATTTAGACCATTGAGTGTTTTACATTTATTCCAAGCATGCAATTATTAGCATTTAGTTAATGTATGAAGTCTTTCGCACTTTTCACTACGTACATGATTCACATTTATTATGTGGATACAATCATTTATTCCATACTCGCAAAATTATTTACATTTCTTGAGTATATAAACTATGATTTAAGTTTATTCTATACACTAGACGGTTTTCAATTATTCAGTTTATACTCTGTTGCACATTTATTCCACTCATACAATTGTTTATATTTATCCAATATACATATGCAAAACTTTATCTTTATTAATGCATATAATTTTGGTGCATTTACTTAATACATGCAATAATTTGTATGTATTATGTGCCTACATTGTTGTACATTTATTCTTACATAACATGATTTACATTTATTTAGTTCTTGCATGACTTACATGCATTCAGTGCTAACTGAACTTTACATTTATTTAGTTCTTGCATGGCTTACATGCATTCAGTGCTAACTGAACTTTACATTTATTTAGTTATTGCATGGCTTACATGCATTCGGTGCTAACTGAACTTTACATTTATTTCGTACAAAAGACTCTAACAAAAATCAAAATGCTTATTATGTATTCGGCACACTTCCTTCAAACAATTGCTAGTTTGTTTTGCTTCTGATTGGCAGGGACACTGTCCACAGTAGATGTACCAGCCCTTCCAGTTGCTCAAGTTACTTTAACCTTTGACCGGATTAAATACAACTGAAACTGCAAGCCCAAATCCTAAATTTTCCCGACTACAGTAACGTTGACAAAAACGCCATCTTCATCTTTTTAAACTGCCTTTGAAATGCCGTGCTACTTAAAGACGGCAGACTTTAGCAAGCGGCTTCATAATTTGTGGCATAAGACAATGGCAAGGTCAGTTTGACATGCTGACCTCCGGTGTGTAAAAGAACCGTAGATCGCCTCGTAGAATTGTTCCGCTTTTAAACAAGGCCAATTCCTTACGAGTTAAACCCTGGCTAGCAGACGAGTGCGAACATTGCTCAAAAGGGCAGTGCATTCATCAGACTGACCTGGAAGATAAAAGTTGGTAGGAAAACGAAAATGTATTCAAATTATTAAGCAACAATAAAAACTAATTTTAAAAATATTCAAAAATACTTCTCTTCTTTTCTCTTCTCTGTCACATAGAAAACTAGGTAACCTTTTTTTACTTGAAATTTAGACAGAAGGATACAAGGACAAATGAATGAATGCAAGCATGAATGAATATTTTCTAATTTTATTAATAAGGTGATCTTAAATTGTCTAGTACCTTGTGATTGTAAACCTATTCTACGAAGTTTAAATACTCTTAAGTTTTCCAAAACCAACTCGATTAATTATGTCAAACTAAAAATTAATACATAAAGGAATGTTGGCATTTATAAGGTTGCAACATAACTACGATCTGAAAAAATACCAACCGCCAGTACAACAGAAACTATTAAAATATTCACATCCTAATACAAGAGAGAATATTAAAATATGCACACCATCATACAAGAGATAATATTAAAATAAACACATGATAATAAAATAGAGAATATTAAAATATTCACATCCTAATACAAGAGAGAATATTAAAATATGCACACCATCATACAAGAGATAATATTAAAATAAACACATGATAATAAAATAGAGAATATTAAAATATTCACATCATAATACAAGAGAGAATATTAAAATAATCATATCATAGTGCATGCAAATAAAATATTTTTGAAAAACGATCCAAATGGAATCATGAAGATGGAGGTATATTATGAACTCAGTAGTCATATGACTGGTCAGCCAGAATTACTGATTGGACGTGATTAGTGGGCTCGAAAACGAGGCAATTAGTATGGACCCTCCAGGATTTAGTATGGGTCCAGCAGGATTTACGGCAGTATGGATGTCTTAGCTTTTCAGAACGCCAAGACTGATCCAATGGGTGGAGAGAAAGTTAGAGGTCTGGAGATCAAAAGAGCATTCCGCTGGCCCTGGTCCAAGCGAACGCTCGCATGGGATGAGTCAAGTTATGTTGAAAGACCAACGAAAACCACCGTGCCAGATATTTATATTAATGTTTTAAGAGGTGACAGATCTAGTCGAAAGTGAACTATGAACCGTGCAAATATTTGACAAAAATGTCACTTTTAATCTACTTTCCCATTTATTGTACAGTATATACTAATGCGTATATCCGTCTTTGTAGTATTCACTTACACGCACGATTCAACACGCGTACATACGAACGTAACTTTGTTTCGCGAAACACAAGACTATTGTCCAAGAAAAACACCACAAAGGGCAAATATTTATAACCTTGACAACAGGGGTGTATAGAGATGTGAGGAGAAGCGAGTGGATGAGAGATCTTTTTGTAGAAGCAATGGGCGGTTATGGGTCACGGTTGATGTGTTGTAAGAGAGCAAAAATTTTATGGCACGATTTGCACGTGCTTAACGAGCCCTGGTTGAATGGTCGAGCTGTGTAACAATGAAAGGGTCAGAAACAGCGATTGATTGAAGTGAGAAATCATTGCCTTCATTGAAGGAAGGTTGAAAGAGACCGGATGGAGAATTAGATTTTACATCTTTGTTAACGAAACTATCTCAGTGATGGGAATAAATAACTACGAACAGGAAGGAAATAGGAAGAAATTATTTTCATTTCCTTCCCTCATTTCTACAGACCTTCAGCTACATCCTTTCTTCTTTATATTTCTTTCTCATATTTCAAGTACCTGATGGTTAATCCACTAGCCCACCCTTAAAAAAAATCCCTGCTGAAATATGTTGTTAACGGAACTCTCATATAGATAGTTTGTTTTTCTCGTTTCTCTTTCTCATGTTTCAAGTGTATTATATCAAGCCAAGTCCCCGTATCTCGTAAAAAAGCCATGGAAATGTGTCATTGCAGATCTTTACCTACCACACACACAACACACACACACACACACACACACGCACGCACGCACGCACGCACGCACGCACACACACACACACACACACACACACACACACACACACACACACACACTCCTTTTTGTCTTTCTCATACCTCAAGTTCTAGCCATTAGAAATTCATTGAAATAGAATGTGTTGCTACAAACTCGAGGCTCAAAGGAATTATTTTCTGACACAAATACAACGTCAGAACATAAACCTCATCAGTAAGTCTGCTGAACATTAAGTAAGAATTTAGTGTCAACTTAAGTTTAAGTCTCAAACTGCTTATAGATATTAATAACCACAACGAGCACAATTACAACTTCCAAAGATGAATAACATCGCAAGACTCATAGCTAAATAAGAAATCAGTGCACACAAATGTCTCAAAATTTTGCTAGATATTATTCAATAAAACGAACACAAACTAACAGAACATAATACATAATATTCTTCGGTAGATTATGTTAAATGAAACACAAATGAGAGCAGTTGTATACAAATCGTTCCCGACAATGCTATTTGAGAAGTTGTTTTTTTAACAAATGTTGCTTGAATTCAGCCGGACGCATTCAAGGAGTGCTAAACAATAGCATAATAATAAAAATTAAATCATACGATTTCATCATATAACAACGCACAGCTTCATTGTTCATCTCCAGTGTTGTCAATTGTATATATGCTGAAACATTCATTCGTGTTGTCAATTACATGTATGCTGAAACATTCATTCGTGTTGTCAATTGCATGTATGCTGAAACATTCATTCGTGTTGTCAATTGCATGTATGCTGAAACATTCATTCGTGTTGTCAATTGCATGTATGCTGAAACATTCATTCGTGTTGTCAATTGCATGTATGCTGAAACATTCATTCGTGTTGTCAATTGCATGTATGCTGAAACATTCATTCGTGTTGTCAATTGCATGTATGCTGAAACATTCATTCGTGTTGTCAATTGCATGTATGTTGAAATATTCATTCGTGTTGTCAATTGCATGTATGCTGAAACATTCATTCGAATGCTTTTATGTAATTGCAAACATTTGAGCTATTGTGAACTTTCGTGACAAATAGCTAAAACATCCAGAAAACCAACCCTCTCTCAAATCACTAACTTTTTAAAATTTTTAAATCAAATGCAAAATAGCAGTCGTTTTTAATTTTAGCAAGCTAGTCTGAAATACTTGCACTGTTAAAAAAAATGTGCATGTCAGACTTCGCAAAATGGAATGAAATATATGGGGGGGGGGTGAAGGGGGAATTAACATTTATCTAAGATAGTCGTCGTATGAGACCAGATTAACGTACACTGTAAGATACATATATTATGTTCATGAAAATACATTGAAATAGTTTAATGTATGCCAGTAACATAAGGATGTGTTGTTGTTTTTTTCTCAAATTAACTTAGTAGGACTATACTAACCACACATTAATACTCATACATATATTTTAATACTTCAACGTATAATACAAAAAGACAATACTTAATAGCGAACGTCAACATATCAAGGAAGATGGTATATAATCAGCACATAAGTCAGCACATAACATGACTGTTGCATTTAATGGAATGCCTAAACATAACATAGATAATGACATTTAATGAAATGCCTAAACATAACATAGATAATGACATTTAATGGAATGCCTAAACATATCATAGATAATGGCATTTAATGAAATGTCAAAACATAACATAGATAATGACATATAGAAAATGGTATCTAATAAAATGTCAGAATATAACATAGAAAATGGCATTTAATGAAATGTCAGAATATAACATATAAAATGGCATTTAATGAAATGTCAGAATATAACATAGAAAATGGCATTTAATGAAATATCAGAATATAACATAGAAAATGGCATTTAATGAAATGTCAGAATATAACATAGAAAATGGCATTTAATGAAATGTCAAAACATAACGTGGAAGGTGACATTTAATAAAAACGTCAGCACATAAAATGGAAGACGGCAGTTAAAACCGGCCAACTTGTATCTCAGCATATGGCATTTAATAAATACACATCAACTGGTAACATACAAAATGGCGTTGCAAAATACTTTAAAACTATGCTAGGAAGATGGCCTTTCAAAAACACGAGCATCAGAAAGATCAACGAAGCTGGCATTTATTAACACCCACAAGAAAGAAACAAGAAAAATGGCATTAAATATAGCAATTAAGAACTCGTCATAAATAGCATAGAAGCTTAATATCACGTCAATAGGTAACATGAAACATGGCACTTAATAATAACTCAATAGGTAACAAGGAACTTGGAACTTAAAAACACAACAATAGGTAACATGGAACTTGGCACTTAATTACACGTCAATAGGTAAGAGGGAACCAGACACTTTACAACACATCAAAGGGTAACATGGAGCCTGACACATATTACACGTCAATAGGTACGAGGGAACCAGACACTTTACAACACCTTAAAAGGTAACATGGAGCCTGACACATATCACACGTCAATAGGTAAGAGGGAACCAGACACTTTACAACACATAACATGGAGCCTGACACATATTACACGTCAATAGGTAAGAGGGAACTAGACACTTTACAACACATCAAAAGGTAACATGGAGTCTGACACATATTACACGTCAATAGGTAAGAGGGAACCAGACACTTTACAACACATCAAAAGGTAACATGGAGCCTGACACATATTACACGTCAAAACTAAGCTAATACGAACGTGTCATAAATAGTATCGAAACTGGTAATGTACTTAATAACAAATCAACAAGTAACTTGGAAGAAGGAAGCAGACACATATTACATATCAACATTTAGTATCGATATAACATTTAAAGTGAAAATAAAGCTTGGAAGATGACAGTTAATAGCACGTCAACACACATGAATAATGCACTTAATAGCACGACAACACACATGAATAATGCACTTAATAGCACGTCAACACATGAATAATGCACTTATTAACACGTCAACACACATGAATAATGCACTTAATAGCACGTCAACACACATGAATAATGCACTTAATAGCACGTCAACACATGAATAATGCACTTAATAACATGTCAACACACATGAATAATGCACTTAATAGCACGTCAACACACATAAATAGCTGCATTTAATAGCACGTCAACACATGAATAAATGCACTTAATAACATGTCAACGCATATGAATAACTACACTTAATAACACGTCAACATCCATGAATAACTGCACTGAATAACACATCAACACACAGGCATAACTGCGCTGAATAACACGTCAACACACATAAATAACTGCACTTTATAACACTTTAACTCTTGCATGGAAAATGGCACGTCATAATGAGTAGGCTCTATATACATGTATCTACAAAATGGTACGTCATAATGAGTAGGCTCTATATACATATATCTACAAAATGGCACGTCATAATGAGTAGGCTCTATATACATGCATCTACAAAATGGTAGATCAATAATATTAAAATAGTCGGTAAGGTGACATTTCATTCATGGTAACAGGCAAAAAGGAACACTAAAATAACATCAAAAGTAAGTAACAGAACACTTTTAACAAGTGAAGTACGTGGAAGGAATCAATATAACTTTTATCATAAAAACATTACTTACTATAAGTGATGCCAACCCGTTACTTAGTTAATAATAATTATTATTATTCATTAATTAATCATTCATAATTAATTACAAGTGATGAGAATTTTAATTTATGTTATTACTAAATATTCTCCTACACCACACATCTCTCTCATTTGGCGGATATGCGAAGGTTGTAAAAGTTTTCTCTCTTTCACTAAATTAAGATAACATTTACTGTCACACAACAGGTGGAAAACGTCTTATTAAAAGAGAAGAAACATCCATCTTTAATCTATATTTAGCGAGCCTCCATCCACCTACTTTCTTCTCCAGCTTAAGCTTTTAAATATATGTAAGAAGGTCAATAAATTTATTAAATCAACGATCAAATATACATATGACAAATACAATGAAAAGTTTTACTTGTCATCAAAATTTCCATGAAACAATGTTCGCATAATTTCTGTACAACACCGTCTTATAGCCTAAAATACAATTCACTATACTACTATAGTGTCAATTTAAATACAGGGTATTTCTTGTCAAAGACCATAAATTCAGTTATTAGTGATAGTGATAATAGTTTGTACATAACCTGAATTAAGTGCTGTCTTTTGTGCACTTTTGCAACAATGTCACAAGTTTATTGTCCACGTCAACATGTGTCTCTCTCTGCACACGTCGAAAAAACTGATGCACTATTATTCTCTCGACGCCAATGTGGGCGTCCTTTTCCCCCCGTGTCAGTTCCTTCAAGCAGAACAACAATTGTAGTGATTTCTAGTAACTTCACTGTACCAGAAATTGCCTGATGTAATCAGCATACTTTGCCACGATACATCAAAGGAGTGTAGTGTATTCCTTTAAACTTACATTCACTGCTTCCCGCATCTGCCACAGTCAGTCATAGCAGTTTACAATCAGTGAATCAGGAGATTCAATTAACACCAGGAGAGTAAGGTTGCTTTACCAATTAAACTAATGGCCGCCTTTCAAGGCCAGACTTCTTTGCCACTTCAAATTCAAGTAATCAGAAATACAATTTTCTACAGCAGGTAAACTTTTGGATCACAGCCTATTGGCTGGCTTCGTTTCCGTAAATCATAATCATCAGATAAATAAACCTACTCACCCTGTTAGATTAGTTTACATTACATCAACAATTTCTAGCATATTCTCATCTTATATTGTAAGTGTCAGAGTTGGAAGTAAACAATATATTGTATCATCAAATGGCATGCCCAAGGTCAGACCACCTTGACAGTTTTACAATTTATACAACAATTAAATGCAAAATAAGGAATAGACAAATTTACCCCACCACACTATATAAAAAATAAGTAATATACATTTTAAAAATCTTAATAGCAAGAAATCCTGACTGTTTTATTGCTTTCAAAAATATTTCAATTTTAATAACTGGTAAATAGGCAGCAGTACATCACTATGCGTAAAGTTGTGTACATTTTCGATATTAAAACAGAAAATTAAGTTACTTTACATAATTTGCGAAAATTATCACTTTAAATTCAAAGTGAAAAAGAGAGAAAGTTTACTATTAATTCAGGAGAGAATAAACGTGATACCATTTTAATAATACTACATGAATATAGCGAATAATATAGTTATAATCCATTTACGAACAATAGCTGTGTCTAAAGTATACAAGTAAAATATAGAGACAGTACCATACCATAATAACATCATATCATACATTTTATTTACTATGTCACTAAAAGAAATTATTAAAGACCTAACCAAAATATTTCAGTCATATATTAATCGTGTGTTCTGAGTAGTTTCCGTTAACTTAAATAGGAATTGGAAGTGTAAGGGTCCATTACATAAGTCTCTGTGAATACTGTTAAATTTTTTATATAAATATTTTGTGTCTTCTCTACGGTAGAGATTAAGAAATAATCTTACCCTTTTTTCATTTATTTGATACTAATATGATTGATAATTTTGTATTTTTCTACCAGAAAGGAAATAATTATGATGACTTTGCATATGATTTGCGCTTGTATTCCTTAAGTGTAAATACGTAACGGGACTTGTCCCTAACTTACCCAAGGAAAGGTTTGGTGATTTTTTATGATAAATTGTTCTGACATCACTGTAAGTGTACAAAAATCATAGGTCAGGTTCCATCTTATAATCAGAGAAAATAATACGATATATGATATTTTAAGGCTCAATGATTATTGAGGAATGCAACATTATATTATATTGTTTCTAACATGCAGAATTTACTATGTGTATGACGTAAACTGACATATTTTGATCTTGTAAATTTTTATAAGAATGTCTTAAAACCAGCCTAGAATTTAATTTTGATCTTGTGAATAATTTCTGCTTATGTTTTAAATCATTGTGAATTATTATTCATTCATATTATGGTAATAGATTCAATGGTAATGTTTCAAGTTTGCTTCTAATAGAGTAGATGTTAATAGGTTGGTTAACATCTCAAAAGGAGTAGGGTATGTGACAGAGTAAATTTGCCTCTCCCTATTTTTAATTTAAATTGTTATATGGATTGCTGAATTGTTGGAGTGTCCCAAACTGGGCACTCCTTGTGCCGGTGTTTTTGAAAGTGTCTAAGTTGAAGTAAACAACTTGAGGCAAGAATATTCTAGACTGCTGATGTAATGCAAACCGTTTAGTTTGTTGAATTAGTTTCCTATTATCCAATGATCATCATTTATGAGAATGAGACCAGCCAATGGGCTGAGATTAAGGAATTCACTTGCTGTAGAAAATTCTACTGTGTAATCACTTTTAAATTCAAAGTGAAAGGAGAAAGTCCAGCTTTAAAAGGCAGTCATTAGGTTGATGCTGAGTTAAAACTTACTGATTGAGAGAGAATGGACTTAGGAATATTTCATGCATTATCATTGATATGTTATGCATGTGTAGAGAGGTACTATGTGAGTTGACTTCCATTACTAGAAATGTTTGAACTAAGATGTTCGAATGTAGTAAGCTGAAATTTGGCATTGTTTGATATGATGTATTTATTTTGCTGTGAGCATGTATGACACTAATGAATACTGTTGCAGGAAAGTGTAAGTTGAGGAAAAATTGTGATGAACAGGAAGCTTAGGTATGATCCTTAATTATATGTTGCAGTGAACAAGTGGCCTTTGACTAGTGTCAAGTTTTTAGTTTCAAATTTCAAGGTTACAGTTATCCTCCATGTGTTCGCCAGTTTTAATTTGAATGACCGGGGGAAATGTGGGGATGTCTGTTGTGGGTGTAAGTGTAAGGGAGTATGCTATACACTTTTTGATGTATCAAGGCAAAGGAGGTTAAGTACATCTGTACAATGAAGTTACAAGAATCAAGATGTTACAAGAATGTGATCGTGTTCTGCTTGAAGAAACAGGCATGTTGAACAGAATGCTAGCACTTAGAGAGGAAAGTGTACATCATTGTTTCCACTCATATGGCAGGAGATACCTGTTCACAGAAGACATTGTAACATTGTTGCAAAAGCAAGTGAAAGACTGTCAAAGCAGTGATTAATCCAGGTCAAGTACCTGGATCTCCATTTCTATTTTCTGATAGGACGAACTTGTGATTTCATTGACTCTATTGTTGAATTGTAATTATAGTTTTTCTTAGAGAGAGAGAGAGAGAGAGAGAGAGAGAGAGAGAGAGAGAGAGAGAGAGGGAGAGAGAGAGAGAGAGAATTACAGTCTGCTGAAGGATTATAATAATATAATAAAATAAATTAAGGTTCTCATCACTTGCAACTATTTATGAAAGATTAATTAATAAAAATAATCCGTTTCTTTAACTAAGTAGCGTGCCTATCACAGACAGACAGACAGACAGACAGACAGACAGACAGACAGATAGATAGATAGATAGATAGATAGATAGATAGATAGATAGATAGATAGATAGATAGATAGATAGATAGATAGATAGATAGATAGATAGACAGATAAATAAATAGATAGAAATTGGGAATGTACTTTGTGCAATATTCCTTTGAAAATGTTTTGCTGCTAACCCCTTTTTTAAAAAATAGACATTATTATGAAGCTAAAATGAATCCTTTCCTTTGTTTACAGGATATGTTCCGAATAAGTTCTGTGTTTATAGATAAACAATTTGGCTCAACTTCTTTCCAAGCTTTAAAATGCATTTATTTTCGAGATTTTCTCAAAGGGCTCTTCCTTTACCATTTGTTTTACATGTATATTTTTTTCTGTCTTTTTCCTATGAGGCAGTGTTCTCTCTATTATAGATTTTTTTTAAATTTTCGATTGATATATGGATGACGGAGAGGTCCCATGAGTGTAGATATATTTTGGTTCCGACTTTCATTCATAACTCTTCAATTAATTCTTTAATATTATTAGATTTTAAAATGAGATTAATATATTCACAGGGTGGCCTTTGGGCATTTTCTGTGTTTTGAAATAAAGTTGAATGGCTCTTTCTTGTATGCCCATTGCTTTTGATGTGGGTACATTCTCTCTGTGTGCCGTTCTTAAATGTTCCTTTGGGTACTCGATTTGTAATTTGTAGTGCTGACGGGCGTCTAGACAGATATCAGTTTTCGTTTGTTTTAGTTATTTGCAATAATATAGGTGGTACACAGAGTTTCCTTCACATAAACAAAGGCTACTGATAAAAGTTAATCATTGCTTCAGCAGACACAACTATGTGTATGTTTTAATTTTTCTCTTTGGATTATTCCTCTGCTTTTGCGGCTACCATGTACTAGTCAATTACTTTTATGTAATATGCCATCATATGCAAATGTAATACATTATAATTTGATGTGGTTAGTATATTCTTTATCTTGATTACTAATAAATAATTTGTGATGTATTTTTTCTGTCGATTTTGAAATGTATCACTTGAGTTTTCTTTATTAACACTTTTAATTATCTCTTATCTACTGTAATGTGTTCTTTTTTTCTTTCTGAATTTCCCTAAAGCCCCATTTTTTGTCATGGTGCACTTGTTACTTAGCGTTATGTAATGCGTGATTTGACATGTAAAGTACTTGATCATTAAAGCCATATGGTAAATCACCTAGCGTTATGTAATGCGTGATTTGATGTAAAGTACTTGATCATTAAAGCCATATGGTAAATCACCTAGCGTTATGTAATGCGTGATTTGATGTAAAGTACTTGATCATTAAAGCCATATGCTAAATCACCTAGCGTTATGTAATGCGTGATTTGATGTAAAGTACTTGATCATTAAAGCCATATGGTAAATCACCTAGCGTTATGTAATGCGTGATTTGATGTAAAGTACTTGATCATTAAAGCCATATGCTAAATCACCTAGCGTTATGTAATGCGTGATTTGATGTAAAGTACTTGATCATTAAAGCCATATGGTAAATCACCTAGCGTTATGTAATGCGTGATTTGATGTAAAGTACTTGATCATTAAAGCCATATGGTAAATCACCTAGCGATGATAATGAATACCGAAATTTAGCGTTGTATGATTTGTATGACATATAGAATATGTCGCGAGGAAAAGGGGATAACCCATACCAAATACCTATTTATTTTATATATTTGCTTCACTCGTATGGATATAGCTATCAGTGTTTAGGACTGGTATTTTGTGTTTACTAATTGTAATTTATTTTGGAAATAAATTGTTACAAGAAGTTTAATCACAGAAGTATATCTGTGTTTTATTAGCTCTCATACTGAAATCTATTTTGACATTTAAACTGTAAAGTGTTTTATGTTTTTATGCATGTGAAGTTAAAAGATTTATGCATATACATATAAAATGGCATTTATTAATGTATATACGATAATCTATTCAGTATGATAAACGTTATAGTAGAACCTGATAGTGCATTATGGTAAGGTTATAAACGATGAGGTCTAGAAATGAGAGTTTCGTGCTGTAGTAAGGTTAGAAACACTGGAGGTCTAGAAATGAGAGTTTCGTGCTGTGGTAAGGTTTGAAACACTGGAGGTCTAGAAATGAGAGTTTCGTGCTGTGGTAAGGTTAGAAACACTGGAGGTCTATAAATGAGAGTTTCGTGCTGTGGTAAGGTTAGAAACACTGGAGGTCTAGAAATGAGAGTTTCGTGCTGCAGCTATGGGGAGTGTATAATAAGTGTGAAGTGTGTGAACTCTCGACGGTGCATACTCTTCTCTAAATGCTGAAAATACAAACTCAGCAGTATTTTTTAAACTTGACTAAGCTGTGCTAAAAGGGAAAGAAATATGGTAACTCAGAGAGAGACACCAGAAATTCATATAGGAGTACACAGTGTGGTCAAGGGGAGAGAACAGTTTCCCCCGTCTCTTCCTCGTCATGTAAATATGCCAGAGTGTGAAGGCAAAACATTTTGGTCATAGTTGTGACACAGTGAAAAGTTCCCAGACTAGATCGTCCCCTCATGTTTGGTGATTACTATAAAACCATTCATAGTGACAGGTAGAAGTGTTGACCAGGGCTCTCTATCTGGGGATCATATTTATTCATAGTGACAGGTAGAAGTGTTGACCAGGGCTCTCTATCTGGGGATCATATTTATTCACAGTCGCAGGTAGAAGTGTTGACCAGGGCTCCCTATCTGGGGATCATATTTATTCACAGTGGCAGGTAGAAGAGTCGACAGGGTTCTCTACCTGGGATCATATTTATTCACAGTCAGCCTATCTCGCAGGTGATGAGATTGCTTCTAGTGCCAAAGTCAGACAGAAGGCAAACAACATGTTGTGATGACATGTTCAGTGCCAGACGAGTGATAGTGACAGTAGTTTTGTTGCAAGAACAGTGGCATTGGAGATCATTGGACCCAGCCTACGTACAAGTGGGTCAGCCTTTGGAAGGCAATGACAAAAAATGTCATATGAATGGTGGTGGCAGTACACAAGGATTTGACACAATGTGTTGTGTCAGTAAACAGTCATGACAACAAGTTTGAGTAGTACACTATCTAATAACTATGAAAATCCTCATCGCACATGAAGTATTTGAAATGTAATTAACTATCTGAATTAACTTTGGCTAGGTTATGAGAGTATTGAAGAAGAACTATTTATTTGACCTATTTGAACATCTTTGATTAGTTCAATCTTGGACTTGAAATGTTGTATTGCTATTATTACTGTAAATTGATTGATTGATTGATTGATTGATGATAGTATAACTACCAGAGTAATTATTAGTAGGAACACCATTAATATGTAAATTTTATATTTATGCCTTTTTTCTTAAGATAGCTTTTCATCATTCATCACACACACACACACACACACACACACACACACACACACACACACACACACACACACACACACCATCCCCCCACGAATGCATGTTATGAATGTCTCGAGTGAGTAATCTAACCACCATACAAAAGAGAATGCCTATAAGTTAATAAACCTAAATCATAACCTTTCAAAACTTGTTTGCTATTGTTTTAAATTGGCGAATGTGGCTTTGTCATGCCCCATCCTGTTCCGTGTCTTATTTTTGTATTGTGCCATTTTGTATTGTCTACACCATACACATTACCTTTTTCCACTCGCATTTTCACGAACAAACACGTCAGTAAAGCGTACCCTTGCATACAGAATAAAGAATAAAGGGCCAGACAAACATCTATGGTGTATCTGTATGTGGATATTATGACAACATCAACACAAATCAAACGTTGCTGTTGTGACAGAGTATTTGATCATTAAAACTTATAATGCTAAGTCAATAATGATAATGAATACAGAAATTTAGAAACTCTCTATACTCCACTGTGGAATTTGACTTTCCACTCTTAAGGTTTGGAGCATGTCCTCTACTCTGATCATTGTTTCTCTTTTATTTACAAAGGTTTGCTTTTTTCTGTTATCGAATTTATTATCATTAGTAGTACTAATAGAGGTAGTAGGTTAGTATATATTTCAATCTCTCCTAAAGCTTTTCTTTCCTGCTAAAAGAAGACAATAATTTTATGCATTTTTTTCCTTAAAAATACCATTCAAATTATTTCTTTAGTGTACATTTGAGACTGATGCATTTTTACAATGATGATGTATACATATAGTTTGCGTATATGACGCATCAATTATAAAATACGCATGATTTATAGCTTTCACATAATTTAGAAAACACAGTCTTAGAATATTCTTCCCACTTAAATAGTAATTGTTCATATTTTTCTATATGTCACTGTTCCAACTGCTTGGGCACGCGACGAATCACTACAAATAATACCAGATAGTCGCTCTGAAATAACCGGTCTCCATGAATTCATCACACTTAATACCACAACGTAGCCCTGAATAACCAGTCAGCGTGAATTCATCACAAATATTACCATACCGTCATCCTGAAATAACCAGAGTCGAAAACATCATAGCATCGATATGTGAGTTAGTGCGTTGGGACCGAAGTGTATCTGAGCTGATTGCATGAATATAGAACTTCCCAGATATCAGACGGAGTTTATAATTTCAAACATGTACACATAAAACTATAAATAATGTAGTATATTCAAACACAAATGTATTCAAAATAGTACATGTGATAATTGCTGATACACACGCATTTAAATATAGTTCATTTTAATAATTTCAGAAAGTCGCATTCAAATATAGCTCTTTTAATAATTTAATATGTAACACATCTAAATGTAGCTCTTAATATTTAATATGTAACACATCCAAGTGTAGCTCTTTTAATAATTTAATGTGTAACACATCCAAATGTAGCTCTTTTAATAATTTAATATGTAACACATCCAAATGTAGGTCTTATAATAATTTAGTATATAACACATTCAAATGTAGTTCTTTTAATAATCTAATATGTAACACATCTAAATGTAGCTCTTAATATTTAATATGTAACACATCCAAATGTAGCTCTTTTAATAATTTAATATGTAACACGTACAAATGTAGCTCTTTTAATAATTTAATATGTAACACACCCAAATGTAGCTCTTATAATAATTTATAACACATTCAAATGTAGTTTTTTTAATAATCTAATATGTAATACATCCAAATGTAGATCCTTTAATATTTTAATGTGTAACACATCCAAATGTAGCTCTTTTAATAATTTAATAAGTAACACATCCAAATGTAGGTCTTATAATAATTTAATATATAACACATTCAAATGTAGTTTTTTTTAATAATCTAATATGTAATACATCCAAATGTAGATCCTTTAATATTTTATATGTAACACATCCAAATGTAGCTATATTAATAATTTAATATGTAACACATCCAAATGTAGCTTTTTAATAATTTAATATGTAACACATACAAATGTAGCTCTTTTAATAATTTAATATATAACACATCCAAATGTAGCTCTTATAATAATTTAAAACACATTCAAATGTAGATTTTTTAATAATCTAATATGTAATACATCCAAATGTAGATCCTTTAATAATTTATTATGTAACACATACAAATGTAGCTATATTAATAATTTAATATGTAACACATACAAATGTAGCTCTTTTAATAATTTAATATGTAACACTTCCAAATGTAGCTCTTATAATAATTTAATATATAACACATTCAAATGTAGTTCTTTTAATAATCTAATATGTAACCATCCAAATGTATCTCTCTCTTAATAATTTAATGTGTAACACATCCAAATGTAGCTCTTTTAATAATGTAATATGTAACACATCCAAATATAACTCTTTTAATAATTTAATATGTAACAGATCCAAATGTAGCTCTTTTAATTTTAATATGTAACACATCCAAATGTAGCTCTTTGAATAATTTAATATGTAACACATCCAAATGTAGCTCTTTTAATAATTTAATATGTAACAAATCCAAATGTAGATAAAGTAGTATGTGAACGATGTACACATGTTGAAATGGAATTCACTTGACATTTCTATATTTTATATTAGTCATTTAATAATTTCCGACATACATACATTTCAGTATGTCATTTAATAATTCCAGACATATTACACCATTAAAATAAAGATAATTTAGAAATGTGACACATACGCTCATTAAAATACAGTAACTTTGATAATTCCCTTATTGACGAGCAGCACAGTTAACAATTTCAGACATATATAGAGAAATCATAACATATTGTTCTGTATATCCATAACTTAGAAAGAAAGAAAGATAGAAAGAAAGAAAGAAAGAAAGAAAGAAAGAAAGAAAGAAAGAAAGAAACCTGTATGATTGATGAAGAAATGCTGCTCTTTGAAAAATAACTCAACCCTTTCAGACAGTTTAAGCGACCAAAAGCTTTTCTTTGTTAACTTAATGTCTTTTTAAAATAACAAAGAAAACAACAACATTGTGCAAGAGCAAAAGAAAGATCCAACAAAATTATTTATTTGAAAATCAAAAAAGAGGAAAGAAAGAATAAAAAGAGAAAAAAAATTACAATGATGCATTTTGACTATAACATTTTATTCCATTCGCCCTTTTTCGTTTAAACAAAATGAAAGCAAAAACTTTTTTCCGGTAATTATCATTCTGTTACTTGAATACAAACTAATCTTGTATTGCACCCAGTTTGATCAATACTAGACTTAAAAGATCAAAGTAATGGTTGGGGTTTTCATTGCTATTTTGAGTTGGTTCTAAATAATATTAGTGGTTTCATGATTTTTAGTTTTTTATTTCACTTAATATTTGTCAGTGCGAAGTTACTGACAAGTTTCTAATTTAATATTTCTCACGAAGTTCAGTTTACTTCGCTCATCCATCCTTCTATGCCTCCATTCACCCATCTATCTATCTATCTATCTATCTATCTATCTATCTATCTATCTATCTATCTATCTATCTATCTATCTATCTATCTATCTATCTATCTATCTATCTATCTATCTATCTATCTATCTATCTATCTATCTATCTATCTATCTATCTATCTATCTATCTATCTATCTATCTGTCTATCTATCTATCTATCTGTCTATCTATCTATCTATATGTCTGTCCGTCTATCTATCTGTCTGTTGGTGTGTCTATCTATTTATTCATGACAAATATCTTTATCCCTTCCTTTCTCACTTTAATATATATGATAAATGTTGTGTATTTTTATTGTCATTAATGCTAATTTAGCCATATTTAATGCATGCGTCATTTCTTATGTCGGGAGCAACGTTTCGTGAAAACGTATTATATTTAAACAACTCAAAAGAGCAAAAGAGATTAGCGCCAGCGTCTTGTGAAAAATGTATATCTACGCCTTCGTATTGTTATCGTTAACTGCATTAACTTTTAAAGTGACACTGAGCGACTGTAACTAGCAGGTAGATGGAGAGATAAGTCATAACTGACCAGTCGCTTAAGTACTGGCCAACTGTAGTGAACCAATATGAGATCGGAAAGTATAGGGAACGAGCGGGACTTGTAGAATATATTTCTTGTAATAATTACTTTTCGAAATTTCTCTCATATATCAAGACTTATTTTTTCGAACGTCCCCATTAAGCACGCATGTTAAAAGCCTTATTGTGAGTAAAAATTCAGAGCTATAAATTTTAGCTTGTAAACTTTCATGTTTTCTTTCAGCCTTTTATTTTATTTTTATGTATTATTATATGTGATGTTTTATAACTCTCATATATTTTCATATTATATTATGATTGTATTTGATACTAATATATGCAACCACTATTTGGAAACTTTGTTGCATGCCTTCGAGTGGCAGGTTCAGATCTTTGCAGAATTTCATCATAATGATTCATAGATTTTGATACATATATACACATACACACATATATGCACACGCGCGCGCGCGCGTGTGTGTGTGTGTGTGTGTGTGTACTGTATAATGGAGAATTCTCCCACATATTTTTTAAATCTAAATTTTCATTTATAATCTATAATTTCAAGACGACGTGTTGCTTGTAACTGTTCTAGGTCAGACTGCTATGATAAAGATTATTTCTGATGTGAAAACCCAGGAGGAACAGGAAAGGGAAGATAAGTTGTTTGAGTGAGTGTACGTTGAGTGATAACCATGAGTATGATTGTTGTTATTTTTGTGCGAGAACTTTAACTCCGTGGCTTCTGTGCAGTAAAGCGTGAGTGGACTAAATCTACATCCCGTTTGGAACAAGACCCCATTATGTGGTTATCCACTTTTAGGCTGATGCCTCTCTTTTGGAACAAGACCTATTATGTAGTTATCCAACCGTTAGGCTGATGGATAGTGTGTAGTGAGGAATGTGTAGAAGATGTGAAAAAGTCGTAAATATTAATTAGTTCTAGATGTATTCATAAATTTGATGTGTAAAATTGTTTCCTTCTTGCCTGTTTGGATTCTATAGTTCAGTCCAGTCAACTTCTCTATGACTATTAAAAGACCTTTCCATATCATCTGAAGTTTATTATATGCTTCAGGAAGCAGCAATAATACCTTGTCATTTACTTCAAATTAGGTTTTGTCTCTCTGTTATAGTACTTGGCCTGCCTGGACTGTGCTATAGCTATGTTTTCTCGCGCTAATTTGCCTACAGTTTCTAGATGATGCAAGTTGGAAACATATTCGTACATTGACTTTACCTCCTTGTCTGTCTCCTTGTCTGTCCACAATGCTTTCAAAATCATCATCAGTGCCCTTACAGTGTGCCCGTATAGTAAATCAAAAGGCTAGAACCCTGTAGAAGACTGTGGTACCTTTCTGTATGCAGATAAGAGTGTGGGAATGTATCGAACCCAGTCCTTCGGTTTTTCATCTGTAAGTTTTCTAAGCACGGCCTTTAATGTCCCATTCAATTTCTCACAAAGACCATTCGCTTGGTGGTGGTAGGGTGTACATGCAAGGTGCATGATAGATAGCAATTGGTTTACCTCCTTCATTACATCTCTTACGAATTGCATCCCCTGATCTGTCAAAACTTCAGACATTATTCCGACTTGGCTCCAATTTCCGAATAAAGCTTCAGCTACAGTTCCCGTATCAATATTCTTTAATGGTACTGCATCTGTTAATCTGGTCGCTTAATTGATAGTTGTTAAGATGTACCCCTCGTTGATGCGGGTTTTATCGGCCCGATCAAATCCATGGCCACTCACTTGAATGGCTTGCTGATTAGCTGCATTTCACCTAGTGTTTCTGGACTGTGTCCATTGACATATGTCACAGCTTAACGTGTTTCTCTTGATATCAGCCACTACCCCTGGCCAATAGAAATTGTGTGTGATACATGCAGTCGTTTTCTGAACTCCCATATGTGTGCTCATGAGTCCTTCATGACCCAATTGCAACACACCACTACGCTTGGCTTGTGGGACGACTAATTGTTTCCGAAATTTGTCTCCCATCCACGAATAGTGGTACAAGATGCATTTTTTTCGATAATGCATGCTTTCTGATTCAGATCATCTACTTTGTGTTCACTGACAGGTACGACTTGTTTACGTAGCTTGTGGAGCATTTCGTCCTTGGCCTGCAGTAACACTATCTTGCTTGCGTTAATCTTGTTTATGGCTGGCATGGCGGACATGGGCGTGTCTTCAGCCTTATTGCTCTCAGACCTGGTCACTGCGTTGACCAAATGAATCATCGGGTGTGTTAGTTTTCCTGCACTGTAGTACGTACTTACACCCTGGGATCACATCATGTGGGGAATTTTTTATCACTGCCACTCTGACTGTTCCTTCCATGAAGTCAAAGATTATAATTATCGGATTCTCTGCGACTGGTAACACTTAGCAAAGGTAACCAGAATTGTCTTTCCCATGTAGTCATCATGGTTGACAAGAGATGCATTGACGATGGCATCCAACTCGCAACCTGTGTCAAGGAAAGCCAATGTTTTTCCGACCGTTGGCTTGTACTTGTGTATGGTTCAATTTAGCTGTATCAGAATCATGAGTGGCTATGGCATAGACTTTCACAGCTCCAAAGAAAGAGCATTAGCTCATCAAACACTGAATCAGGAGTAGCCGACTGTATCAAAACCCCTTCCATATCTATTGAAAAAAACAAAAAACTTCCCACATTTAGGTAATCATATATCTCTCTCCAATTAAATTGAATCTTGATAGTCTTCCAACTAACATACAGTCCTGTGTATCATTTTGTTCGACGTTTACATAGAACGTTAATGTAACATATACTTACTACGGTAAGAAGTGGTACACCTCAATAGCTGTCTGCATCCTTGTGAATTGGTACACCTCAATAGCTGTCTGCATCCTTGTTAATTGGTACACCTCAATAGCTGTCTGCATCCTTGTTAATAGGTACACCTCAATAGCTGTCAACATCCTTGTGAATAGGTACACCTCAATAGCTGTCAGCATCTATGTGAAGTGGTACAATAGATTATTTATACTACGTTTTTTTTTATATAATCATTCATTACAAAGTTTATTAAAATATATTATCATGAAATCAATAATCAAATTGTTTACACCTGAGATTTCATATAAACCATAAGCATTTTAATTTTTCAATCTTTCTAATTGCATGTCTAAATTGTTGCTCAGTATATATATATATATATATATATATATATATATATATTCATTTATATTATTACTGACATATGCTGTTTGTTTACCTATTAATGTCCGTACTAAATATTTAAGTGGCTGACCTACATATATTCATTTATATTATTACTGACATATTCTGGTTGTTTGCCTATTAATGTCCGTACTAAATATTTAAGTGGCTGACCTACATATATTCATTTATATTATTACTGACATATTCTGGTTGTTTGCCTATTAATGTCCGTACTAAATATTTAAGTGGCTGACCTACATATATTCATTTATATTATTACTGACATATTCTGGTTGTTTGCCTAGTAAACCATGGCTTTTTGTTCCAGAAGATTGATGAAGTTTCAGCACAGTTATGAGCAATTTCTGCTTTTTCTTTTCAATTTGGCTTGTTTCTTTAATCTGGTTCTTATATTTTTTTGCGTATATTGACAAATGCATTTATATTTTCGTTATTTCTTTTCTTTTAACTTTTCTTACATATATACAGCAAGGGTAGTACCTTGCTCCAGTTCTGAGTAGACTTGAGGGAGCAAACTGTTACTGTTTTCATGCATTTTGAAAATGAGCTGGCCTGAGTATCTTACTCTAGTTCTGAGTTGGCTTGAGGAAGCAAAATGCTACTATTTTCACGCACTTTGAAATAAAGTCTGAGCTGGCCTGAGCCCCATTACAACGTTATATGCCATTCTGCGTGTTTCGCATTCTCAGATTTCGTATAGCACAAGTCAAGCCAAAAACAGGACTGGGCATTGATAGGATTCAGCAGATTATATAATTTAAATGACAAGATGAAACTTGTACACAATGAACTATTTCACATCTTTAAATACTCGATTGCACTTAATGCATCATTACAAAGAAATGTCAACATATAGCAAATATGAATTTCAGATCCACTAACAATAGTATTGTTAATGGCTCAGAGATTCATATTTGTTACATTATAATAAGTTGCAAAGTTCAGAAAGTAAGCAACCGATCTTTGTGAAAAGACAATTATACGAATTTGCTATACACTAAATATTTATCCATCATGTATAGCAATGTACTATCACTACTACTACTGCTACATATAAATCATAACATTCAACTTGCGAGTTTAAACGCTTTTACCTTACAGCCATCGAACAATTCATCTTATCTGTGTGCGTATGCTTAATATAAAAAACAGAACTGAAGGGTGATGCATTACTGCTACTACTACAACTGCTACTGCTACTACTACTACTACTACTACTACTACTACTACTACACTTACACACATTTTATTTATCACGCTTAGAGGGGAAAATGGGGTGTTCGGTGGCCGTGAGGTTAAAATGCTAGCCTCGCAAGTTGAAGGTCATGAGTTCATGCCCGGCCTTCATCCTGAGAATTACTCTCGATTGATTACACCCAGTGCAAGCCTATAAGGGCTTAATGAGGAATATTAGCAAAAATAAATACATGTTGTTTTTGTTTTATTATTATTCACTGTTATTAAAGCCAAGAATAAAGCAAAAATAGTGGAATTAAAGATTGATTATTCGGATTTCCCACTGGTGAAGGATATTTATCGTGAGCGACCTGTAGCACACGAGACTCGATCTATTGCTTCCCCTCCGAACAAATACAAACAAGCCCGCCGTGTTGAAATCGGAACGGTTACAGTGAATTTAGAGTGTGCTTTTTGCAGCCTACCTTAGCCGTTTCGTGTTTTTATTTTGTTTAAAATAAATTTCATCTGCGGATTTTCGTATATATATTTCTTCAGTGCTTTATATACTTGCGTGTATATACACACACACGCTCAAACGCACACACTCGTACACGTACACCAAGTTCTTACACATTCACGCGCGCCACACGCACATAATTCATTATATATTAAATTTAAATAACAATTCTGTTTTCTCATCATGAGTTATTTTGAAATGTTTTCCCAATATGCCATTTATAGCTATTAAAATATAAACCGTTTTTCAGTACTACCTTAGTTTCTCCTAATGATTTTCAGATTCATTAGTTGTCAGTTGCTTAGCAGTTTAGATTTTTGTATCTTTATTTTCCAAAACTACGAGCATTTAATATCTCATCAACTAATTTATCACTAAGTCCTAAGTCAACTATGTTACATTCCAAACATAAACAAACTACGTTTGTTGGTTTAAATAAGTCCTCACACAAATCTGCTTATTGTATTTGTATATAATCTGATTATATTAATTGCATATAATCGCCAGATCGGCTAGCTCTGTTAAGTTGTATTTAAGCTGATTTTGCTACTTTATATATATATATCAAAATGTAAAGGTTCATTCACATGAGAGTTGTGCGTGGTGCTAACGACAGCCTTTAATTTATTTTTTCTTTGCAGTTGCATGTTATTGTAAATTATTTTCTTATTGATGTTCGCATGATGTCTTTTAATTTATTTTCTTGTTGACGTTTGCATACATTTTTAATTTATTTTCTTGTTGACGTTTGCATGCCTTTTTAATTTATTTTCTTGTTGACGTTTGCATACATTTTTAATTTATTTTCTTGTTGACGTTTGCGTGATACCATTTAATTTTATTTCCATGACGTTTGGTCATATTTTGTGTAGATCTATCAATGCATAATTTCATGACGCTAGGTTGAATGTTTGGTCATATTTTCTGTAGATCTATCAATGCATAATTTCATGAAAGAGTTTTCTCTCGGAGACAATGTTGGTTGTTCTCGGTTGTCACTTTATTTGCCTAACAAAGTACGCTAGCCAGTTTTCCGGTTTTTCTTCTACGTGTACTGCTTTACTTACGAGGATTACTTCCCTTTGCAACACCTTTTGGTCTGTTAAAGCTATTTATCGGCAAGGCTACTTCAACCATTTTGCTGCTATCTCTTTCTTTCATATTCTATTTCTCTGCTGTTTCTCGGGGCCGTCTGACACATCCGCGTCCAATCGTGTCCTCTTGCGAAAAAGGTCACGTCTTCTTGCCTTCGATTCGCCGGCCCCTGGTGCTTTGCTTGGCGCTGTCGGGAGACGGCGTGTAAAGTTTATGTGGAAAAAACGCATGACACAATAAAGCATTGGACGTTTCGGGAGGCACTATCATTACATCTGGGAGCCCACACCAAGGGGACGCAATCGATAGAAGGACGGCCAGCTCCGTGCACCAATATTAGCTTCTGGTCGAGACCCGGCGTGCGCGCAGCGACAGGCGAGTCGTAAATTCTCTCCCCTGCCGCTGGCGCGGTAATGAACGGTTTCGTTTCCTTGCTCTGAGTCGATAAAGTTTTTGAACTTACCCTCTCCGCCGCCATGATGAATTGGAAAAATGGAGCCACGGTTGTGAGTGAATCGTGGTGATTTATACATTATAAAGGATTATATTTGAAAATAAAAATTAGGTTCAGTTTTCCATTTGCAACGATATTTAAAGTTATGCAAACACACACACACACACACACACACACACACACACACACACACACACACACACACACACACACGCACGCACGCACACACACACACACACACACACACACACACACACACACACACACACAATTTATATGTATATATATCAGAGAGAGAGAGAGAACATTTAAGTGTGTACTGGAAATTAATTTTGGCTTAAAAATAAATCCTTGGAACAAAAAGAAACTACATACCCCATGCTCTCTTTTACATACATTAAATATAATGATTAATGAAAGTTCATTGCCTACTAAGTCACTTTCTTTTCACCAAATATCTAAATCGGTTTTCTGCAAGAAAGTTTATATAGCATTCAGTAATTTATGTGAGCTCATGTTAGCCAGAACAGTATGGTATGATATTGGTAAGATTTTTCAATAATAATCTCAGGTACGTAAATATTAGTTACTCAATATACAATTCTAAAACAGAAGAAATTACATATTGTTCAGGTCACAATAAAAATGTGATTGGTATGTAAATAAGTTATCTTTTCTGATAACGAAAATCAGCACACACGTATATATGGTAGTTTATCAGAAATAAGTAGTCAAACAGGAAAAAATGAAAAAATAAAACAGAAAATATGAGAGACTATAGTTTGAAAACAAGCAATTTCTGGAACGGCAGTAGAATTTTTTTAATATGATAAACATTGCTGAAATTCTTTAGGGGTAGGCATGCGTTTTCTTAGCACGTACCACGTAAAAATAAAGCCAGCAAATGAATAAAATCTATCGTTTATATTTACTATTTTCTTATTATCTGAGTTAAAACAATGCTTTATTGACTAGTTTTACGCCTTAATAATTCATGCAAGAAAATGTAATGTATCTTCATACGTTCCATAAGTTATGTTCTTACATTTCTTTGCACACCTAACGTTACATGATTGTAATATACCTTTCCAGGATTTAATATATTTTCATGTGAAGATAATAAATTACTTTATTGATCAAACATAATACTTTAAATTAACCATATACAAAAATGCTTTTTCACCTTACGGTTAGGAAAGAGTGTTTAAATTCAACAGAAATGAAAAGAGAAAAGCAACACTGAGTGAATAGGATTGTCTTATGCTTTCATTAATCCAAGTTTCACTGTTGTTAATTGCAACGCTTCAGCGATTTCTTGTTCTATCCGAATGCTTTGTAGTTGGTCGTCGTGGCGGGTGATTTTGGTTCTAATTGTTTTTTAACCATAATGCCTTCACCTTTGGGAAACTAATGCCAGTCAGTCTATCACCTTAACACCTTCCTTAATGAGTCAATAGAGGCCGAGCGAAATGCATGGAGAGTTTTGAATTTGATTTTGTTTTATTGCCCGTCTCCCGCCTCTGCCTAGGTCATAAAACCACGTGACCGGAATCGAAATTCTGCCAGTTTCCCGCAAAAATCAATTCCCATAAAAAGTTTTCCCATGGGGCCCTACGAGGGAGGTCGCAAAAAAGTTAATTTCATCCGTCATTAAATTGACCGAAGATGTTGCTTTGGCCAGTGAGAGGATGGCTAGACAGCAAGAGAGAGATAAGATTATTCTTTAAATAGGTGATAAAGAAGTCTGGCGATATTCCTTTCTTTCATACTTGACAAAGACAGTGCGTATTTGTATATTTGGTATTTATTTCTCGCTGAAGACGTTGTCTATATGTGACTAATAAATATATCACTTTGTGACTGAGATCTACTTGTTTGTGACCGATCAATATCGTAGTATTACTTAATACCGTTTTGAGTGCGGGCAGTTTGTACCAACATGATGTGTCATCAGTAATTCTACTTATGAAAGTAAATGACACGTGAAAGAACAAATGTTGTGCATGTTGTACTTACGTGCTTGTAGCAAGAAGTGCATGTGGAATCGTGCATGTTAGTATGTGAGGCAGCCGATAATTAGAGATAGTGTGATGTATATGTGTGGCTTAAAAATTGCGTTGCGCCTCTAAGTAAACTTGGAGTACCTGTCTCTAGATTTGTGCATAAACAAAAGTGTGCGAATTTTTAATGGGTGCATATGTGTTTGTACGCGTTTTTTGTTTATGATAATTAATGAATAGAGATATGACTTTCAAACTTTACTGTATGAGGTCACTATGTGACTTTAAAGTGTGTGCGTTTATTTCTGTTTCTTGTGTTAGATAACTAATATTTTGTAAGAGATGAAATGGCATAAATACACTGTATATGGATAGGTCATCGAGGGGTGTTATTAGTGTGTGTGTGTGTGTGTGTGTGTGTGTGTGTGTATGTGTGTGTGTGCGTGTGTGTGTGTGTGTGTGTGAGGGGGTGGGGGTTAATTTATTTATGTGTAGACAGTTCATGATTAAAGAGAGTGAGATATGTGCTTGCAAAATTGTGCATGACGTCTTTGTATGAAATAGTGAGTGTGAAATGTGATATGTTTGTGTGAAATGGTGAGATGATTCTGTTAAATGGTGAGATGGTTATGTGAAATATTGAGCATTTGTGTGTGAAATATTGAGTGTTTGTGCGTGAAATAGTGAGAGTGTAATATTAACTGAGAGTGGTTTTGTTTGTATTTCTGTGTGCTTGCTTGTAAAACATCTAATAATGAACGAAAGGTGAGAAATATAGTGCAGACTGTAATGTGTAGCCGTGCTGTGTTTCTTGGCATGTTTCTTTCATTGTGTCCACATTGGTCTTTTGAGCATTGCTTATTACCTTGAAGAAATTTAAAATGTCTCTCAAAAATGAAATAAAACAAAACAGAAGCAAGGAAAAAAAGATTCCACAATACCAAATATAATAATACAGAGTTGTTAAAGACTGTCTGCTAGTAGACAGTTCAATGACTAATGTTATCATCAACTATTGCACGACAAATAAAAAGCTTTTTTTAATATAATGCGCTACTTCTCAGTAATAACATGAATAATTTGATGGGATTAAATATCTTAATTCTAACATTAATACTTCCACAAGGAAACAGAATTGAATGTACTTGTCTAGCTTTGAGAACGAACTTACTGAAGTGTTCATTAACATACTGTATAATTTTAATGTTAACTTAACATATTACATTCCCATGTCTATATCCTTTCTGAAGTTTAATAGTTAAAATGTATAAACGTACCTCAGTAGTAAGAAATCATTTTTATTAAAATTACATTTTATTTAAACATAATTTAAGAAGTGATCGTTGTGACGCCAACGCCACCTAGTTAATGGTTTCGATTATTATTATTAATTAATCATCCAAATGATGAGAATGTTAATTTATGTTATTAATAATTCTCTAGAAGAGACGAATTGTCTCTCTCACATGGCGGATATGCCAGAGAGAGAGAGAGAGAGAGAGAGAGAGAGAGAGGGAGGGAGGGAGGGAGGGCTAGATAGATAGATAGATAGATAGATAGATAGATAGATAGATAGATAGATAGATAGATAGATAGATAGTGGAAATTGTGTAATCTGTCCCGAAACAAACATTATATTATATTAAACATTATATTAAAGACATTAGTGAATTTTCGTATTTCTTACGCTTTATTGGAATATATTGTAATTCCTAGTAAATATAATGATGTTTCTCTGTGCAAATTCACTATTGTCTTCAATATAAATGTTTTATCTGAAGGTCTGCACACAATTATACCTATCTATGTAGATCAGATATATGATATATAATATAATGGTATTTATAGGCATGTTTTGTCATGCATGTAGAGTACTATTGTTAAACATGTCATGAATGAGAGAAGAGGTATTTATGTATTTTATGCACGCGCATAATTTTGTATAAATATAGTGGCGGACATATTTAAAACAAACACATTTTGTATATAATTTTTCTGAGACATGATACATTTACCTGTAAGCGTCTTATTTTCTCAATCGTATATCTGTCAATGAACGTATCAATTTAATAGTTTCTCTCAGGTAGAAAGGAGGTGAACTTTTTTTTAAAAGATCCAACATTTGTTCTTTTAATGTATTGTGTTTTCTAGTTTGAAAGTGTCCTTACTCTAATGACAGATAGCTAGATGTTGTACAAATCATTGATCACAATGGATCAAGGATAAATCACAAACATATAATCTTAATACATATGATTACATGTAATTGAGCTGCCATAGCAAGCAGATTAATGACTGACACTCCACAGCATAATTTAAAATGTCCTTTCTTCAGATTGTTGGGGCTACTGTTGATTTATAAAGTTGTCATCAAGAAAACAATGGATAAATTAATTGACTACTGCTCACTTTCAGTTATGAATTCAATTAATTAATTAATTAATACATTTTTGTGCTACCAACTGCAGTAGCCACTATAAGACTGCACTAGCTCTATTGTTACCTCTATTGCCCTCATCTGGAAGAAAGGTGAAAGTCACGCTGATGCATAAATGTACGACACCTTAATTACGAGAAATGAGGAAACTGTCATCAAAATTTACTTGACTGAAAAAAGCTGCATCCATCATTTTGTACTTCAAATAGGAATCTGCCAGTCTAATAATTAGCAGAGTGTACTCAGAACATAATCTAATACACAAGGGCAGTTTTGCTTATTAATAAGTATCTCTCACAGTGACCCTAGTTTTCATTTTGCAGCAAATATGTTAAGTTTTCCCGCCTTGTGATTGAGTGGTTCAACATAAATTGCTTATCTCTAACAGTGATTATAATTGCTTAAGGTGATAAAACGTTCTTGTCACGTAAGAAAGGTGAATTGTTACTCAAATAACAAATCAGGTCAATATCAAGATGGATGTCTTTTATTTGCAAAAGTATTAGAGAAGTTCTTATCACGTAATGAAAGTAGATACCTAGGAATGCATTCTGCACATTTTCACAATACTCTTAAGGAAAATTAACGGGCAACTAAACGATATAAAATGCTATAAAATGAAATGATTTTACCAGAAATAGGCCTTGTACGAGTGTTCTTTAAAGATGTAGTTATACATAAATACCAACCTAATGTGTGTGTGTGTGTGTGTGTGTGTGTGTGTGTGTGCGCGTGTGTAATGTAAGTAAATGTATAAATACCTATCTAGCTAGCTGCTAGCTGTTTATCTATGTATATGTCTGTATATGCGTCTATCTAAAGCACACACAGGTGTATAGATTATATAAATTGCGTAGATATTAAAGGACACTACATATTTTGATTCAGTAAGGCAGGTAAATATAAGTGAAATTGAAAGAAGGAAGAAATGATAATTACTATATCATTAACGGAAGTGATCCAGAAAGTAATCATTTAAAGTGTAGATTCAATACCCGGGTAAGTTGACATCAAGCGATTAGTTGCTACTGACGGTGCCCCAAACCACCTGCTGTTTTATGGCTTCGATCCACGCCTCGCTGAACTTCTCCGCTCGGTCGATCCTGCAGATTGCTATTGACAATGAAACTGAACAAAACAAACATTTGTGGGTTCAACGTGATTACAATTTCACCTCCTTGATTTTCCCTTTAGTTTTATATTACTCAAGTGGTGATGGTTGCTTGTGGTGGCTGTGTTTATATTTGACGATCACAATAGTGGCTTTAGATTACGTAATTTACTTGCATTAATTTTCTGTTTGGCCGGATGTGAGTAGTATGGAATGATGTGTTTGTGTTTAGTTGTTGACGTATGTCGTTTCAGTGTATCCTCAACTCTTCACTGTTTATTGTTTTGTTGCTTAATTTTCCTTTTCTTCCTTGAACAATTAGCATATTGGAGAATTTTACAAAAATATTACTGCAATTACTGTATTCCCACTGCGAAGATTGCAAGGATAATTTTCTTTCATTTTGCAATAGACAGAGATCCATAACGCCTTTTAATAACCTCTTTTCCCATTCTTGTATTCTGACGGCTTCACATCAAAGAAGCAAATGGTTAAGATGATAGTTGAGGTGGGGGGTGAGACAGCGGGTGTAATGATGATTGCTTAAGCTAATTATGTTTGTTTTTTGTTTCTTTGCAGATAAGTTTTTTTCTTTTCTAGTTTACTAATCTGAATGTTTTTAAGAATCTAAATATTAATTTAAAGGTAAAATGTGTGTCTTTTTTATTTTATGTGCCCTTGTAGATATATCTATAATTTGGTGTCACGATTAAGTTTAAAGCGTACAGAATATTATGATGGGACTATTGAAGAGAACATAAATGTTTGGTCTAGTAATGTACATTCTATTGAAAGTGCATATCCTTGTTTCTAAATTTAATTGTTGCATAAATTGTTAAATGTCTAAGTGCACTTGGGCACTACTTATGCTGATATCTCGTTATTTTACAGATTTACATTGTATCGACTGACCTCATTCCTGTACAAATTTACCTAGTATAGACTGACTTCGCTACTGTACAGATTACGGTGTTCTACAGATTTAGCTTGTTTCTGTACAACTTTACCTTGGTTATGTACAGATTCCCCTTGTTGTACATATTTACCTTGCTGATGTAGAGGCTTACCTTGTTGTACATATTTACCTTACTGATGTTGAGACTTACCCTGTTGTACATATTTACCTTGCTGATGTAGATACTTATCCTGTTGTACATATTTACGTTGATGATGCAGAGATTTACCTTGCTGTACACATTTACCTTGTTGATGTAGAGACTTACTTTGTACATATTTACCTTGGTGATGTAAAGACTTACCATGTTATATTTACCTTGCTGATGTAAAGACTTATCTTGTACATATTTACCTTGCTGATGTAGAGACTTTCCTTGTACATATTTACCTTGCGATGTAGAGACTTATGTTGTTGTACATATTTACCTTGCTTATGTACATACCGTTTTGTACATATTTACCTTGCTGATGTAGAGACTTTCCTTGTACATATTTACCTTGTTGATGTAGAGACTTTCCTTGTTGTACATATTTACCTTGCTGATGTAAAGACTTACCTTGTACATATTTACCTTGCTGATGTAGAGACTTTCCTTGTTGTGCATATTTACCTTGCGATGTAGAGACTTTCCTTGTTGTGCATATTTACCTTGCAATGTAGAGACTTACGTTGTTGCTAGGTTTATCAGTGATTAGAGACGTATTGTTAGGAAGTCTGAGAAATAGAATTGACAGTAATGGTGTCACCGTAAAGAAATGTTGTTGCACCATTCTGTACAGAAATGTTAGTTTGACAGTAATGGTGTCACCGTAAACTAGTGATGTTGCACCTCTCTGTACAGAAATACTTGTTTGACAGCATTAACATTTAAGACAGTACAATATTATTGCAAACAATGTTTTCGCTATTATTTTCTGTGAAGAACAATTTCTAGTTCAGGCAGTGCTACTGTTCAATAAAGTAATTAGCGTAGATCAGTGTTGGATTTAAACTGTCTCCTTGTTTAAAAGAATTAAACAACATGTGCTAGCTAGGGTAAGTTCATGGTTAGGACATTAATCGCCTAGAAAAAGTGTTGGATTTAAGCTGACTCCTTGTTTAAAAGAATTAAACAACATGTGCTAGCTAGGGTAATTTCATGCTTAGGACATTAATCGCCTAGAAAAAGTGCTAGATGGACAATGCTGACATTAGGACATTAATCGCCTAGAAAAAGTGCTAGATGGACAATGCTGACGTTAGGACATTAATCGCCTAGAAAAAGTGCTAGATGGACAATGCTGACATTAGGACATTAATCGCCTAGAAAAAGTGCTAGATGGACAATGCTGACGTTAGGACATTAATCGCCTAGAAAAAGTGCTAGATGGACAATGCTGACGTTAGGACATTAACCGCCTAGAAAAAGTGCTAGATGGACAATGCTGACGTTAGGACATAACCGTAGTTATCGTTATACCGGTTTTGAGTGTACTATACTATCTGACCAGAATAAGTACTAACGTGAACGCTGAGGACTACTATACTCTTGAAACCAGCCCTGTTATAATTTTTTCCTGTCAAAAATAGCAGCTAATTTCGGCATTGCTGACGTTCAGTTAAAGATAAATTTTGGTAGACCTTCTTTGCAATGGTAAATAATCAAATTAACAAACGAATTCTGGACATTAGTGGAACTGTCAAACGGAGAGTAATATGTTCTTAACATCTACTGATTATTAATGAAATGAGTGTTTTCCATTCCATATTTAAGTACTCTGACATCACTCCCATCACATCACTCCCATAAAACGTTTGTCAGTTCATAGACAGCTATAATTTTGGATATGTATTTTATTCCAACAAATTCAGTGTTATTTCCAAAAATCACTAAGCTGAAATAATTCTTAAACAATATATCAAGGTAAACATTAAAGAACTTCAGGTGTCTTTAATATTTTTCAGTCTCACAATTTAAAAAAAATGTCAGAGACATAAATTTGACACCCGAGCATGTGAACAAGTACCGTATAAATAGCTGCAAAATGTCATTTTAAGTTTATGGTATACAGCAGGAGCAAATGAAGAGAAATATCTATTTTATAATTCACTTAACGAAATAATGTATATCTTAACAGGCAATTAGATTGCTTCCGGGGACAAATTGTTTCAGAAAATGTTTCCGGAACAGAGAAACATTTGTTAATTGCAAAATATAAGTATGAATATCTATTTAATTTTATACTGCTCACTTTAGTAAAACGAATGAACAATTGCCCCTTTGTTAACTTACAGGCAAACATGCATTATAGGATTATAATTAACTTCATCAACTTCTTTGTTAAATTATTTCTAATTACCACCTTATATTACCTTAAAATAATTGTGTGATTTAAAAAATATATTTATTACTTCAGCATTTCCAACAAAGTAAACATTTTACACATTTTACACTTTAAATATTAAATATGTCGGCGAATGTAATTCCAAACGTCATGATACACTACTAGGCTTTCAGAATGAACAAGTATGAACATAGACAAAATACACATTCATTTTTATTAATAAGCATCAATTGAAAACATCGCATAAAGAATGTTTTCGTGTCTATTTGAAGCTCAATCACCGACTGAAAAATTGTCCCTAATTATATAAATTGTCCCTAATTATATTTAAAATTAAAATAGAATAGCAGAGTAAGTTCTGTTTGGAGAAAATGATCTATATGTACAATTGAACTATTGACAACGATCTATGTGCTAGACACATTTGCAGACATAATAAAAGGATGATAATTATTTTTGCCAAGACATGTCTATAGACGAGATAAGAATGCGGGTTATTTATTGATGTGTTAGACGTGCATTCTTCAGGCAGGAAGAGGACATCTCTACAGAGAGAAAAGCAAGATCGTGATGTGTATGTGTGCTGGATATGTTTTATACACAAAGGAAAGCAAGGGTGAGATCTATATGTGTGTAAAACACGCAATTTGTACGCACGAATGAGATATGTCTCTGTCTGCTAAACACTTAGTCTTTAGACAGGAATGTGTGTGTGTGTGTGTGTGTGTGTGTGTGTGTGAGAGAGAGAGAGAGAGAGAGAGAGAGAGAGAGAGAGAGAGAGAGAGAGAGAGAGAGAGAGAAAGAGAGAGAGAGAGAAAGAGAGAAAAGTAAAACTGAAAGTTTTCAATGATCATATGATCAATCTCTAGTATGTGCTAAACAAGTAGTTTGTAGACTAGAAAAGTAAGATGTGAATGATCATGCAATACTATTATATCATCACTCTCTAGTGTGTGATGCAAAGTGTAGGTGTTAGGGACTAGCTGTTACTGTCTGCCGGTATTTTGAGGCATTATATATCATTTTATTCTTTGCATTTAGAAAGCAATGAAGTGACAGAATTTTGAACAAATAAAATATATTCATACACTTTGAGGTAATTCAAAGTAGGAGGAATCGAAATAGTAACAAAAATAATAAACACATAAAGATATAGTAAAAGAATAATAAACACATATAGAGTATATTTGCAGCCGAGGAATGTGGAAGAGTACCAAGACTAATAAACATATGAACAAAACTTATCTTAATAGAAGGATGTGAAATATTAATAAATAAGCATGGTTATCTACATTAGTATGGAAGGAATTGTCATAACACAACATTCAACTGACTTATAAATATATACAGTAGAAAATAAGAAAAAGGAAAAGTAGACTGAATGAAAGACAAGACAAGAAAATGAACATAGAAAGGAACAAAGAAATAAAACAAAAAAAACAATAAAGAATGAAAGAAATAAGAATGAAAAAAACCAGTGGAGATAAAATAATGAAAATGTACAAAGTAAAAATTAAAAAAATTGAACAAGCGCAGAAAATAAGAAACAATTTTTAGAAAGGAGAAAGAAAAGGAACAGAAAACATCTTCAAGAAAAACTGGTAAAGAAACGATGCGAAATGAAAAGTGTGTGTGGAAAGGAGGGAGGGAGGGAGGGAGTACATTAAGAGAATATATAAGAAGGACAAAAATACAAAAACGTAAATGGGTGCAACATAAAGCTGCCCGTTGTCGTTAAACGCATTAACCATTCTGCAATCAACCTTTAGCTCGTATGTCTCTGATCAGTAATATTAACAATGCTGAAACCCATGAAATGGCAGACTGTGCGTGGCGGTACAAATTTGCTTTGCCAGCTATCTAATTATCTCTCTCTTACACACACTCCTCCCCTCTCTTTCGCTCACTCGCCCACTTTCACTTTCTCTCATTCCTTGTACCTCAGTTTTATGACTAGCGAGAATAAGTCATTAGAGCAAGCTTTGGAGAATAAAACAGGACGGAACCAATTGAAAATATATTTTCAACATAATGTATGTGTGCGCACGCGAGCGAGAGAGAGGAATTCGAACGTGTTTGCTGACGGATGGACATAGCCTGTCATTGTTTGCAAATGTGTATAATCAGACGCCAACACTCCAACTCGTATTCTGACCTCGGGTCACTGAATATTATCTCTGTACGATTTCCCCACAGTGTTCATAATAGGTTGTTTACCGACACCAAAAATGGTTTATGAATCATACACTTCCCTCAGCACAACAATCACCATACGCTAACACTCCATTTGTGTCTTTGTGATTTCTCCACACGCCACACACGCACGCATTGTGATCACGCGTATTCACTTGCATGATATTTGTAAGAAAGAATTGCGTGTTGGCACAATGATAATATGATCCCTTTCTTAGGCACTCTAAAAGTCAACCACTTAGGGTTCCAGAAACGACCTATAATTTTTTCTAACTTAAGGCATACATTAACTACCTCCATTTGTTGTCATTTGCTCAGGTTCAATGTTCGGATAAAATTGAAAATTACATGAGAGTAAAGTGCAAAACAGCGAGCGCTGAGAACCAAGCTGAATCTGCTCTATCAATACACAGAGATGCATGAAAATAATTAGAGGTTGGCAAAGTCTGAATTCGAAAATGAAATGTGTTATTACATACCGCATTTCAAAACCTATTTTTCCTCAATAACATATTCGGTTTCTCGATGAATGCATTCAAGCAAGGCAACTGTTCGTTTTGCAAGCCATGGACATACATAGGACGCCATTGGAAAGCGTGACACTACTCCACCCTAGTTATTGATTCTGATTATTATTATTATTTAATCATCCATAAATAATTACAATTAATAAGAATCTAAATTTATGCTATTAATAATTCTCCAGAAGACACCATTCGCCTCTCTTATATGGCGGATATAAGAGTGGTGAAAACGTTTTTTTCTTCCACAACATTAAAGATAAACATTTACCGTCACATTAATATTTCCTTAGGTGGAAAACGTCTTACCAAAGGAGAAAATAATAATAACATACTTTTTAGTTTTACTGCAGACAGGTCCATCACTCCTGCTATCCCCTTTCTTTTTTCTACCCATCTCAGTCTTTTTTCTAACATAATTTCCATTTTTAAATCACACAATAACTCTACCACAGTCACGTGACAAATAGCATTGGCATTCTATCTGACTGATTTTACAAAAGTATCTCCACACACACTGTAACAACTAGTAAACTTTAAATCTAGTTACTTAAAATGCATAATCAATGTAAACAATATAATCTCCACACACTCAAGTAACTTCTAAACTCTAAATCTAGTTACTTAAAATGCACAATCATATGTAAACAATAATGTAAACAATATAATCTTCACACACTCAAGTAACTTCTAAACTCTAAATCTCGTTACTTAAAATGCACAATCATATGTAAACAATATAATCTTCACACATCAATAATGAAAAATATGGTAACACAAGTATCAATGCAATATACAATCAATAATATAAAAGTTAAAAACATATATTATCAAAAACATTTTAAAAGAGAAAAAAGAAAAGACAAAGTAAGACAGTCCTAAGTAGTGCTATAAAGATAATAAATGAGATAAGACTGCTTTCCAAATGTCTATGTTTTATCAATTGTATTTTCTATTTAGGTGTTTAATCTAGGGTTTTTAACAATCATTTTCCACATTTACTGATTTCAACAAAATGACACATAGTTTAACAATTATGAACAAATTTGAACTCATCACCGGACAAAACCTACCCACTTCATGTGAGGTTATTTGGCCAACTAGTTAATGGTTATTATCATTAATAATTCGTCTCTCTCAATTTGTGAATATATAGGTGCTTTACACATTTTCTTCTTCCATAACTTTAAAGACAAACATTTACCCTCACACAATATTTCTTTAGGTGGAAAACTTCTTTCCAAAGGAGAAAAATAAATCCATCTTTTAATCTATATTTATCCATCCATCCACTTTCTTTTACAATATGTAGTATCAATATGTGTAAAAAGGTCAATAAAATTGTACAATAAATTTATTAAATCAACATTCAAATATACATATGACAAATACAATGAAAAGATTACTTTACATCAATATTTCCATGATGCAAGTTCAAATAATTTCAATATTTAAACAGTCTTATATCCTAGCACATAATTCAGATTGGTGTCAATAAATCACAATATAGTTCTTATCAGAGAACATAAATGGAATTATATATATTATACCAATTATAGTTTGTAGGTAACCGTGTCTATATATTATACCAATTATAGTTTGTAGGTAACCGTGTCTATATATTATACCAATTATAGTTTGTAGGTAACCGTGTCTAGGAGAAGCTGCAATAGTCTTTCACATGCTTTTATAACAAGAACACAATGGAATTGTAAGTTTCGCGTGTTTTTCTTCCATGATGTAGAACACTGATAAGCTGCTATTCTCTTGAGGCTAATCTGGGCTATTCTCTTGAGGCTAATCTGGGCTATTCTCTTTAGGCTAATCTGGGCTATTCTCTTGAGGCTAATCCGGGCTATTCTCTTGAGGCTAACCTGGGCACCCACCGTATTAGCTCCCGAAAGCAGAACATCAATGTAGCAATTTCCAATAACTTCCTTGTATCAGACTTTCCATAGGTAGACAGCACAATTTGCCACCATACATCAACCAAGATCAGTGCATTCGTTACCACTTACACACTGGGAGTAGATACTTCTCACGTCTATCACGGTTTATAAATAAGTAAACCGGGAGATTCAATTCAAAGAAAACATGCTGCTTCTTCCTTGTAAACGGTGAACAAACACTAATTTTCTAATCTATTCATCACTACCTCTATTTTCTTTACATCTAAGTTTCGGCTTACAGATTCCTGCTACAGTATTTATCAGCCCAATTTACGCGTATAGCATAAAAATACAACATATCAATTTTATGAACATATTCACTAGAAAGTTAAGTGTTTAGCATACTACATGCAAGCATCTTAGTTCACAATTTGTAAAAATAATAGTCTACTCACATAATACATCTCTGTGTAAAACACAAGTATAGCATATCAATAGCAAAATGCACAAAATACTTCTAAGTTCATTCTCTCTCAATCAGTCAGTTAATTTACCATAAGCTAATGGCCGCCTTTCATGACCTGACTTCTTGCTGCACCAAATTCAAAGTGATTAGACAATAGAATTATTTCAGCAGGGAAACCTTTGACCTCAGTTCATTGGCTGGTCTTGTTCTTTAAATCTTAACCATTAGATAATAAAAACTACTCATCTAACTAAAACTGGTTTAGATTACTTCAGCAAGTCTAGCACATTCTTTACGTGAGTTGTTTACTTCCAACCTTGAAAATTAAAAATATCATCACAAGCAATGCTTAAGGTCATGTCACTTTGACATTTAACAATTTATATAACAATTAATTTTAGAAATAAGGATAGGCAAATTTACTCTGCCACAGTATTATTCTACTTTGTATCTATATGTACAAAAGAAATAGATTATGTTCATTGTGTTCGTTTTCATTAATTTTCTAAGTTGCGTAAACGATTTATTTGTTCATTGTCGTGCAAATGTTCAGCTGCTTATAAGATGTCCTTATTTTTTAATTGTACAAAATGCTACAAAGCTAAAGAACACTTAAGTGGCGGTTTTATACATTGATTATTTTGCAGAATTAAATCATTCATGTCAAAGTCATTTTTGCTTTCTTATCCCTAAAATGCTGCTGTAGTGTCTTAGAATCTGAAAGTAATTCTTGCCTTACTTATCGTTAGATGGTGGAAGTAATGTTCTTCAATCTTACAGTCATTGTTTGCTTTCTTATTGCTAGGGAGTGGCAATTATGTTTTTTTTCATTCTAATGAAATATAATTTGATAGAACTAAAAACGTTCTGCAATTGTGAAATAAATGTTACTTTAATAAAATTAAAAGTGTCTTATAACCTGTAAGTTACAAAACTTCTAGAATTCTGAAAATAACTGACGTCAAGCTTTATAACAGCTCAGTGTTCCCAAGATGGTGATAAACGATTACTACTACGATAATTGCGCCCAAAGGCAAAATAACTGCGCTCCGAAATCACTTTCCAGTAAATGTTCTACACAAATGTGAATATCAAATATCTGGTGTGTGAATATCAATGCACACATTTTTATTCAGCTAGAATTAAAATATTAAATAGTAGATTTTAAAAAATAATTACAGGTAGATTACATGTATTTAATATTTCATATGTTAAGGTTACGCCATGATGAATACCTGCTCAATTTATTCTTCTCTGGAACAATTTTGAAAAGATTATACACGTTGACAAATAATGTAATTAAAAACAAGATGAATGGATGTACGAACGTAGGCGCAGCAGATAGATAGATATTGTATTAAATCATTTACCACACAAAACTGCTAGGCAGATTAAACTCATTTAATAAGATTAAGTAGATTCTGTAATGTTAATCACTCATTAATGCAATAATAAAACAGAATCCTTTAACACTATCTAACAATTACGGTTACATTTAGTGTGATAGTGGACAGCTCTGTGATAAGTAATTATTGAATACATGAATGAACTGTATTGCATCTGCAATTGTTGATTTTTAAACTATTTATTTTTAGGTGATATTTAGGTTAAACCTATCTTGAAAATACAATTGAAATGGAATTCGTGAAATGTTAGTTTAAAATTAATTAAACCTTACAACAAAGCACTTTTTAATCCGCACGGCCACCCAATCAATAGTCAAATGGTTGGGTTCACGCTCCAGCCACTTACAGCTAACGAGCTTATATTGTTGCTAATAAAATTACCCGTCATTATGATGATTATCTTGTCTTAAATGAGACTACATGTCGCTAATAAAATTACCTATCGTTAATGAGATTACCTGTTTATAACAAGACTAATGAAATTACCTGTTTTTATTGAGATTACATATTGATAATGAGATTGTCTTGACGCTAATAAAATTAGCAGTGGTTAATGAGATTACCTGTCGATGAGAGTACCTGTCTTTAATGAAAGTGCCTGTTAAGAATGAGAATATTTGTTACTAATAAAAGTGCCTGTCAACAATGTGAGTATTTGTTACTAATGAAAGTGCCTGTCAACAATGAGAGTATTTGTTACTAATGAAAGTGCCTGTCAACAATGAATTTGTTACTAATGAAAGTGACTGTCAACAATCAATGCACAGACTGTAATTATGAGAAAAAGAATTATTTGAACAAAGTGGTCTTCAGAGATATGTGTCCATAATCAAAAGTCAAAATCCATCTTAACATAGCAATGGAAAGAGAAAGACAAACAATTTAGAACACGTACAATGATCGATAAGGAGCTAAAAAACATGTAGATCAGTTCAAAGACTATTTTTGGATGTGTGGAAGAGTAAATTTGTTTGCCCCTATTTTAAAACTTAATCATTATATAGTTCATTAAATGTTAATATGACACGCGTTCGGGTAGTGTGCATGACGATATTACTCTAAGTACCAGAGTTAAAATAACAACTCAGGTAAATAATACGCGAGAACTTGCTGATGTAATCGAAACCAGCCCAGAGTGGATGAGTAATTTTTGCTATCAAATAGGTTAAGGTTTGCAAATAACTAAATAGCCAATGGGTTGAGACCGAAAATTACTGTTGAAGAAAAGTTCCCTATTCTAATCATTTTGATTTTAATATAACTCAAATCCAATAATGAAAAGGTGATCGTTAGCTTAGTGCAAGGAGCAAGCCCCTTTCCCCCTTTTCTTCTTTGTACATGTTTGGATGGTTCCTAAGTTTCTATCCTAGAGTGTAGCAGTTGTGTTTATTCAATGACCCTATTTGTGTGCAGCAGCAAGTGTGTCCGACTCCACAGCGGGACTTTCTGGCAAAGGGAGTGCTGGAAGTTCATTAATGTGATTACCAACTCAGAAGGAAATACGGGGAACGTTTGCCTAGATTAGTCTTCAGGTGTCTACAATGCGCTTAGCAGAGCAGTGGAAGACTGACTATTCTATTTTGAACAATAAACTTGCGACATTGTTACGAAAGCGCGTGAAGGACTGTTGCGGCTTACGTCATTGATCAGGTTATTTATCTTATCACTATAAAATTCAATTTCTTCTATGATAAGAATAGCCCTCTGATTTATATTGATACTAATTTGGACTGCTGAATTATGTGCCAGAATATAAGACAGAATAATTATCGAATTTAACTGAACGTTGTTTTTTTTTCATGGAATCTTAACAAAGTATCTTTTCATTGTATTTATCATATGTATATTTGATTGTTGATTTATTAAATTTATTGTTAAAATTATTAACCATCTTACACATATTAATAAAAAAAAATATGTTGGAGTGACAGTAAGAGGATGGTGGCTCATTAAAAATAATTAAAGACAGATTTATAAGAAGTTTCTACGTGCAAAAATATTTTGTGACCTTATAGCGTCAGTTTAATTGTTGTGCAAGAGAGAATACTTTTACTACAACCGTTTAATTTGCCAAGTGAGAGGCGAGTGGAGTCACCTGGGATAATTATTAATAAACATAAATTAAGATTTTTCCATCGCTTTTAATTAGTTATGGATGATGATGATGATGATGATGATGATGATAATAAAAATAATAATAATAATAACTATTGTGTAAAACCCCCAGAAACCCAGAAATAGATGCACAAACCAGAAGCAGTCACCGAAACAGAGGAAGTCAAAATACTATGGGACTTCGAGATAAGAACAGATCGGGTGATTCCTGCACGAAGACCAGACATTGTAGTTCTCAATAAGTCCAACAGAACAGTAACAATCATTGATGTCACTGTTCCAAGTGATAGAAACATAAAAACAAAAGACAGAGAAACAATAGAAAAATACCAAGACCTCAGATTAGAAATTCAGAGACTGTGGAATGTAAAAGCAGAAGTGATACCTATAGTGATAGGAGCCTTGGGGAACATACCATCTGAATTGGAAGGCTATCTGAATAAACTCCCTGGAAACCACAGAATCGCTCCACTACTCAAAGCAGCGCTCCTCGGAAGTGCCCACATCCTCCGTAAAACCTTGGATCTCCCAGAATCTTGGTAAGATTCCGAGACCTTGGATCACAACCGACAGTCAAACAGAAGTCGTGGAAAGAGGCTGAATAATAATAATAATAATAATAATAATAATAATAATAATAATAATAATAATAATAACAAAGCAATCAACGTACAAATGGTTGAAAGAGGCAGGATTGAAAGCAGAAACAGAAGCACTCATAACAGCTGCACAAGATCAAGCACTCAACACCAAAGCACACAAAACGAAAATCATGAAAATTTCAAATGATTCCAAATGTAGACTTTGCAAATCCATGGATGAGACAACAGAACACATACTATCTGGATGTCAGGTTCTGGCTGGAACAGAATACACCAAACGACACAATGAAGTGGCAAAACACATACATAGAAATCTGTGTGAGAACTATGGCATAAAAACCCCAGAAAGAACATGGATGCATCAACCAGAAGCAGTCATCGAAACAGAAGAAGTCAAAATACTGTGGGACTTCGAGATAAGAACAGACCGGGTGATTCCTGCAAGACGACCAGACATTGTAGTTCTCAATAAGACCAACAGAACAGTAACAATTATTGATGTCGCTGTTCCAAGTGATAGAAACATAAAAACAAAAGAAAGAGAAAAAATAGCAAAATACCAAGACCTCAGATTAGAAATCCAGAGACTGTGGAATGTAAAAGCAGAAGTGATACCAATAGTGATAGGAGCCTTGGGGAACATAACATCAGAATTGGAAGGCTACCTGAATAAACTCCCTGGAAACCACAGAATCGCTCCACTACTCAAAGCAACGCTCCTCGGAAGTGCCCACATCCTCCGTAAAACCTTGGATCTCCCAGAATCTTGGTAAGATTCCGAGACCTAGGATCTCAGCCGACAGTCAAACAGAAGTCGTGGAAAGAGACTGAATAATAATAATAATAATAATAATATGATTGAAGGAGAAGTTATAAGCCTTGTGGTCATGATCTGGAATAACACCAAAGATGAGCCAATAATAGAAGCATTAAAGTTGATTGGACAATACCAACCCTCACAAACAGACAAAGAAACATAGAAAAAAAGCAAGGAAGTAAGCATTAACAAATACCTGGAACCAAAAACCTCTCCATGGTCAGTATGCAAGTCAAGCCGATGAAATATCAACAAAACAATCAACGTACAAATGGTTGAAAGAGGCAGGTTTGAAAGCAGAAACAGAAACACTCATAACAGCTGCGCAAGATCAAGCACTGAACACGAAATCACACAAAACGAAAATCATAAAAATCTCAAAGGATTCCAAATGCAGACTCTGCAAATCCATGGAGGAAACAACAGAGCATACTCTGTCCGGATGCAGGTTCTGGCTGGAACAGAGTGCACCAAAAGACACAACGAAGTAGCAAAACTCATACAAAGAAATCTATGTGAGAACCATTGCGTAAAACCCCCAGAAACCCAGAAATAGATGCACAAACCAGAAGCAGTCACCGAAAAAGAAGAAGTCAAAATACTGTAAGACTTCGAGATAAGAACATATCGAGTGATTCATGCACGAAGATCAGTCATTGTAGAAATCAATAATGCCAACAGAACAGCAACAATCATTGATGTCGCTGTTCCAAGTGACAGAAACCTAACAACAAAAGGAGAGAAAATAGAAAAATACCAATGTTTCAGATTAGAAATCAAGACTAGGGAATGTAAAAGCAGAAGTGATACCTATAGTGATAGGAGCCTTGGGGAACATAACATTTTAGTTGGAAGGCTATCTGAATAAACTCCCTGGAAACCGCAGACTTGACCCACATCCTTCGTAAAACTTTGGATCCCCCTGAATCTTAGTAAGATTCTCAGACCTTGCTTCACAACCTACAGTCAAACAGAAGTCGTGGGAAAAGGCTGACTACTACTACTAGTAATACTAACCAGTAACAAATGGGTGCATGCCATACGATGTATGAAAGATTATTACTCCAACGTTTGATGCAAGTTGAATGGCTCAATGTTAATATTTATTCCCTATGTCTAATATGGCCGATTTTTACTTCACAATCCTAACGTTTATTTGAAACGGATGTAGAGCGGGTTTAAAGCATTGCACTCCTATGGACTTGAAATTTGCATTATGATTTACAGACCGTCTTCATTTTTGAGAAAAAATGTATGAAATGCAAAACCAATGATTCTACTCTAGACAAAATAGAGTTTCATTTAAATGAACAAGACTTTCAAGACAATGCATAGTTATATATGTCTCCATATGACTGCGTCTTGTGTTTCCTGCAGGTCTTACAACAGAATCCAAAATAATTCATGCACTAACAGTTACACATTCATAAATCTTTTCACACTTTTACTATTTATACTATTATAAAGACTATAACTTATCAAATGTAACAAAGCGCTTAAATGTCGTCGATACATTGCTTGTGTCCCTGTCTTCATGCTTATGCATTTTAAATGTTATAAGTAATTCCTTATTCTAGTGTACATTCTAACAGACAGACAGACTAACATTTAAACATTTGACAATTGTCAAACCGTAATTTGATTTTACCTTTCTTATTTCTCGTATTGTTAAATGTGCTAACTGTACTAAAATTATGCAACTATTCAATAATATATTTACAGTAATACTTGTCCATCTTTTCTGAAAATTATCTATTCAGAATTAACAATCAAATTCGACGATTACATAATTTCTTAAAAACAATAAATCTTTGGAAACTCATTTTATCAAGTACATACTATTTGGTAAGCTGGTAATATAAAACATATTAACATTGTCCTGAATGAATTAGGAATAACTATCGTCTTAATTAGATACTCCCCTTTACTGGACTGTTAATTTGTTATGCACACGGTACTACTCGTACAGAACAATTACATGCAACCAATCTGCATTGCACACGGTACTACACGTACAGGATAGGTACATGTAACCAAACTGCATTGCATACGGTACTACACGTACAGGACAGGTACATGTAACCAAACTGCTTTGCATACGGTACTACATGTACACTACAATTACATGTAAACAAACTGCATTGCACACCGCACGTAGGCATACTCACTACCATTATGCTCTAGCTGTCGAAATCAAAGCAACAAAATCTTCGATTGTCACTGCCGTATCGTTGCACTTGATTGTGAAAGCTTTATGTCATGTCAAGCTTTATGTCATTCAAGATGCATTTTCATTTATTCGAATGTATTCTTAGTAAAATACGTTAGTGTCAATATTTTTATCATAAATATATTTGGACTGTATTATGAATATATCTGCTTGTATATAAATGTGTCAGTGTGTGTAGATGTGTGAGTGTGTGATTGTCAGGACTGCCCAGAGCGAGTATATACACATTTACATTTGTATTGCTTGCATTTTCGGATATATGTATAATATTAAGTGTTTATAATAGGTATGTTCGTTTCAGACAACTCTCTTTTCAACCATGTGAGAAATCATAGTTTAATGTAAGTGTACAAGTAAAAGAAAATAAAAAATAAAACTTTTTCTTAGCAGTGGAAGTCATAAAGATAGAGCATCTGACATTACTTTAGCAGGAAGAGGCAGACTTCAAAGAGACGGTCTCGATTCACAATTGCACAAACATGTGTTCGCTGCTTCAAAGACGAATTCCAGACTTTTTATTTTGGTAAAGGAAAGAACTTGAACGAAAGGGGTGGAGGATGGAGAAAGAGACAGACAGATATACACTAAGAAATATATGCATACACCAGTCACGCGTCTCCGCACTCACTGATTGATATGCATGTGTGCATACAAGGTGCTGTGTATATGCGTTTGTATGTCTGATTTACTTGTCATGGACTTAAATTGATACTTAAACAAAAGTCTCAAGTGTATGCATTCTATTTCATTAATTTTTATTTTACAAATATTTACATAATTTATGTAAATTAATAAAAGTAGTAGCTATGGTGGTGTTGTAGTCATGTTACTGCTAACAATAATAATATGAGAACTCATACAGTCACACACAAACACACACATAAAATACAAGTAAACTAATTTAATATATTTTCTGTCATTTATGCCACTTTCATTATTATTTAGTCCTCCAAAACATTTGATTTCTAGATATCAACTTGAAAATTTCAAAATGTATTTCTTTCCGTACTTATTACTTCTTCGCAAAGTAACTTTATTCATGTAATATATTTTACTTAAACCATTATTTCGGAAGATTTTATGATAGTACTATGTACAGATAGATAGATAGACAGACAGAGAGACATGCAGACAGACAGAGGGGGGGGGGATAGGAGGGTAGGAAGGGGAAGAGACACATCACATTGAAACTTAATATTAGTGTTCAGTTCATGGTGAATTAGATTTTGTCATTGCAAAAACCTGATGATTTCGTATCTAGTATATATTGAATATCATGTTAACAGCTTTTCCTTTACTTAGTGAATAACAGGCTATCGCCGCCTGTCCAATTCGAGGATTAAAATAATGAATACATAATGAATGAAACTATAGAAATACCAGCTGAGTTTTTCCATAGGTTCCTTCATAACATGTTTTCTAAAAATAATTCAAAATCTTGTATTTAATAAATTTTGTAAAGTTTTTTATTTAGGCAAAATAAGAACCAGTAATAGTGGGTGGACGGGAGTTCGTTATATATAAATAAAAGACTGATTTTTAGTACAACTTTATAAAAAAAATTCCACCTACAGAAGTATTAAGCGACAGTAAAACGACTCTCCTATTATTGTGTAAAAGAGTTTTATGACACCCTTATAATCTGCAAGTCAGAGTTGATTTTGTGAATCCTTGAATCTTCAAAAGAAAGAATTAAAGCGTATCGATTGTTCTAAGTTTTAATGATTTTCCCTGGTGTGTATGTCATCAGCATGCCCTACAAGCACATCAACCTGTATGACTAAGCCAGTTTTATAAATTCAACAGTCACAAGGATCGTTAAACTCTCCGAGGAATGAAATCTAAACTTGATTGAATCATGGAATGCAAGTTTATGAGACAATCTGTGTCGCCTTCCGAACAAAATCTAATTTTTAATGAGGACTTACAAGTGACAAAATGTAAATGTTTTTGAATGGTTTTGGTGATGTAAGCATTCTTACTTATAATACACATATATTCGCACGTGCTAAACAGACATAAGAAACACAACAGAAAAATAAATTGTAACACACTATATTATATTCTGTGATTTATTAAATGAAATCACTCACAAGATGACTTCGTTCTTGCTAAGTGAAAATAAATGTTATTCCTCCGTAGAATAATTAATAATTTAACTGAGCATTGCATTATATAGAATTTGTTTAAAACAAATTGAAAAGCAACACTTAAAGTCAATATTACAAATATATATTAATGAGCGTAGTTCGTCAGTTTATTGGTCGGTAGACAATAGACAAAATAAATGTGATAAGACATAATGTACATAGTTTTCGGTATTGAAAATATCTGAACATATCACCCTGATATTCTGTCAATCCTCGTCTCATCACCTATTGTATCAGGAAATCGATCTCATCTTTTGCCAATTAATTGCAAATACAAATTCACCACTTTTACAGTTAAGTGATGGGTTTATACAAGGATCATTAAATTACTGCCATTGGAGAAGAATTAGACGGTAAAGATTTTAAGAAGAGAAAACGAACTGCAGACACGCAAATAACTTTATTCTGATTAAAATGGGATGATTTTTGTGAATAAATGCAATTATGTATCAGTCATCATCATAACAAATAATGCCATTTCTTTGCAGGGGATTAGGTCAGGTAAAATAATACAATTAACGTTCAACATTAAGGAAAGATAAGAAAAATGGTGACTGTTTTTCAAACGCTAGATCTCGTATTTGACGATTTATCTTTCTGTGAAAAAGAGGTGAGGCCCAATCTGGGTTTTAATGCAATTATCTATCTATCTATCTATCTATCTATCTATCTATCTATCTATCTATCTATCTATCTATCTATCTATCTATCTATCTATCTATCTATCTATCTATCCATCCATCCATCTATCTATCTATCTATCCATCCATCTATCTATCTATCTATCTATCTATCCATCCATCCATCTATCTATCTATCTATCTATCTATCTATCTATCTATCTATCTATCTATCACACATTGTTCATTCTTGTCTATAGACTGGCTTCAAGTAATTCATTAGCAATTGTTAAATATATACATTTATATACATTCACTGTTTTACACTCTCTGTTATACACCCGTGTTAAATAACAAAAGAAATATGCTCGCACATATAGCACGCACAATATGTGTTATATCAGTCTTGTGTACAGAAGAAATATGTTCCAACTTCACACATATTAATACATTCACATATAATATAAAGCACTCTGTTCTCCACCCGTCTTGTGTACAGAAGAAATATGTTCCAACTTCACACATATTAATACATTCACATATAATATAAAGCACTCTGTTCTCCACCCGTCTTGTGTACAGAAGAAATATGTTCGCACAGATCTTATCGCACTCATTTTAAGTGGCGCTGAATTTCTGAATTGACATATGAAGACTATTTAATTCCGCATTGTCTATCGCCTTAATTTAATCATAAAAGCTTGTGTTGGTCCCAGAGATGATTTGTAATATAACGAAGTCGGTGGGTCGTCTCACGACAGCTCGTTGCTACCATGTGCTTAGTTCAAATTGCAATACATTATTACTACCTTATGCTTAGTTCAAATTGCATTACATTATTACTACCTTATGCTTAGTTCAAATTGCAATACATTATTACTACCTTATGCTTAGTACAAATTGCATTACATTATTACTACATTATGCTTAGTTCAAATTGCAATACATTATTACTACCTTATTCTTAGTTCAAATTGCAATACATTATTACTACCTTATTCATAGTTCAAATTGCAATACATTATTACTACCTTATTCTTAGTTCAAATTGCAATACATTATTACTACCTTATTCTTAGTTCAAATTGCAATACATTATTACTACCTTATTCTTAGTTCAAATTGCAATACATTATTACTACCTGTGGCAACTCAGGTTACTGGACTAATTAGTTGTTAATCATTACCTGGACAATTACACCTTAACAATCATACACCAATAAAGATTCTTCCGCACAACTAATTACAGTCACCTGACGGGTCTTGGTTGCGGTCGAGAGTGACTAAGTCAGTTTCTTGAAAGGTCTATCTACTGGTTAACTCCCTCTCAAGCGTTACTTGTCTAGAATAGCAGATTCCACAGTACTATCCTGTCTGTCAATCTGTCTACCTAGCCCGTCCACGATCTCTCTCATTCCGATGATAAGAACTATTCTAAAATATGTATGTGGCCGACTTCCTGTACGTCATTGCAGCCCCCACTTATCATCTACACATATAGACACTACACATATGAAGAGTGAATAGTTTAACAGTTTAACAATTTTATTAAAGAAAAAAATAATAAAATTAACTCAATTTACGAAAATCATAATCACATCAAAGTAATATCTATATATATTATGTTCAGTATTCATAACATCTCTTTCATTTTCTCAACAAAATTAATGAATCAAAATAGTCATCATTTTTCACCACCCTAAGCCAATTATTAGAATATATCTGCACAAGCTAATCTTGATACTATTCCCAGAACAATTACTGCTTCACTAAATCAAGTCTCAATATTTCTAAGTCATAAATGGTCAGAATAAGAAAATTAATAAGAAAAGAATAGAAATAGAAATTTAGTTAATCTTAGAACAAATTACATGTTGTACATAAAAAATATAATGAATCACCTGGTGGCTTGCGTGCGTGTTCCTGGCTCGCGTGATTTCTGTATCAGCCACTGGTTATCTCCCTTTAGTCTTCCACTCTGATAAATGCCAGACTTCAGTTCATTAAGCATCACAAGTTCAGTTCCAATTTACACAGGCACTGTCATAAACACACATATAGTCCGGTGCAATCTGAATTTGTAACACTGCTTCACAAGGCACACATCAACACACAGTTAATCAGTTCACTACCTCTGCTTGGTACCTCGATTCATAGCTGCCCAGTCAGTATCATGCCTAGTCATACAGGACATTCTCGTAATGTGCTAATCCACCATTAGCGCGCCCCTTAAGAAACTGGTGTCAGTCACAGATTACCTAATTTGTGGTCTGTAGAACCCTTGCTTGCCTTCTACCTCTCAGGTCTAGCCCTTCGTACCTTGTGACTGTAGTCTTGGGATTTAAGGCGACATCAAGGCCAAAGTCTCCAAACAATTACTACCTTATTCTTAGTTCAAATTGCAATACATTATTGCTACCTTATGCTTTGTTCAAATTGCAATACATTATTACTACCTTATGCTTTGTTCAAATTGCAATACATTATTGCTACCTTATGCTTTGTTCAAATTGCAATACATTATTACTACCTTATGCTTAGTTCAAATTGAAATGCACTATTACTTGCGATATTAATGAGGAATTTAATTTTACATGATTACATAGACATATTAGCTACATAGCACTTTACTTAACAATAGACGCGTACAATTATAATAATATTCAAATAAAACATTAATACGCAGAAAAATATTTTTCATAACGCTTAACACCGTTTCATGATTTTCTTCAAAAGGAAAATTCTGACCATAATAAACACGAACTCAGTTGGAGTTTGTATTCACAGTTCGAAGACCTTTCTATTATATTAGTGAATTTACACCAGTTCAAAGCTTGCACTGTATTGTTTAATCTTTGCTCTCGTTAGCGTTAGTTATGTTTAGTTTAAATTCCGTACTTTCAATTAACTCGATTCCATTCCCAAAGTATTAATCTCAAAAAAGTCGTTTGTCACGGTCATGGCTTCCTTCGCTTAACTTTCCTTGTAGTTCTTGAACACCAAGCTGTCGCGTTTAAGCGTAGACACTTGTATATGGAGTACCTGCCAAATCAAAATGTTTAGGACACCTTATCCCTGTAAAAGTAGGAATTCCACACAATATATAACGAATGTATTTATTATATTGTCTTTAACTAATTTAATCGTACATAATATTTTGTTACGAAATAGATTAAAGTTTCATAGCATCATACATTTAACTAACACAATATCAAATACCTCATCAGTACAATACAATCTCTGTTTCAGTCTTACAGCAGATTGGGAGTGCACAAATCGCCAATTCTACTGTATTTATTAAATCGTCACGCACACGCATACACACATTTTAACAAGTTTCTCTGTCAGGTACCTGCTGCCCATTGACTTGATATAATAAACAAGACATAGAATAAGTATACAAAACACGATTTATAGTAAACATACAAGACACTACTTGAAAGTAATTATACGAAACACGATTTATAGTAAGCACACAAAACACGACTTACGAGTAAGTATACAAAACACGATTTATAGTAAGCATACAAAACACGACTTACGAGTAAGTATACAAAACACGATTTAGAGTCTATGCAAAGCACATCTTAAAAATATGTATACAAAACACGATTTAAGAGTAAGTATACAAAACACAATTTAAGAGTATGTATACAAAACACGACTTAAGAGTAAGTATACAAAACACAACTTAAAAGTAAGTATACAAAACACAATTTAAGAGTATGTATACAAAACACAACTTAAGAGTAATATACAAAACACAACTTAAGAGTAAGTATACAAACACGATTTAAGAGTAAGTATACAAAACACGATTTAGAGTCTGTATACAAAACGCGACTTAAAATAAGTACACAAAATACGATTTAGAGTAAATATACAAATACAATTTAAAATACAATTTATAGTAACTATACAAAACACGATTTATAGTTAGTATACAAAACACGACTTAAGAGTAAGCATACAAAACACGACTTATAAACCAAGTGAAATGGAACATATGTCAGCTACAGATAAGAATAAATCGGTATGAAATGAGTTATGCCCATTCTTAGAATCAAGACTGTAAAATTTGCATCAATACATTTATTTCGGCATTGAAAATCAATTTTAAAAAGTCAGAGCTCTCTTTCATTTGCGAGACTGACTTTTCACCCATAGAAACATAACATGTGACGTCACGATGTGGACCTACAATCCGCATGCGCTGTCCGACATACTTTCTTGCGGTAAACGAGTAGATTGAAAAATAAAACATGGTTAAACATTGCAGTGCATATGGCTGCACAAACAACGGAAGAGCTAAAAATATTATTTTTTTTACATTTCCCGAAGATCACAAATAACGAAAAATGTGGATTACATTCTAGTGGTTTTGTTTTCTCACTAGATAAAATTAATTGTAACTGCATAAGCCAGCAGCTCACAATGCTTCAATTTGTGTAAACTATTTACAAATGATTTATCACAATGCTTCATTTTGTGTAAACTATTTACAAATGATTTATCACAATGCTTCAATTTGAGTAAACTATTTACAAATGATTTATCACAATGCTTCAATTTGTGTAAACTATTTACAAATGATTTATCACAATGCTTCAGTTTGTGTAAACTATTTGCATATAATTAGTCTAAAAGACTCTTAATAGCAATAAGAATGTGGGCAACACAGAAACTGTAATGATGGTACCTCAGTGAACACTCGAATATACACTAGAGCCTCTATTTATTCATATACTGTAATGATGGTACCTCAATGAACACTCAAATATACACTAGAACCTCTACTTATTCATAAACGGTAATGATGGTACCTCAATGAACACTCGAATATACACTAGAGTCTCTATTTATTCATAAACTGCTAGGCCATCAATGGACCTCATATCTTTGACTTAATTTATGATATATTTGCCTTCTGAAGACTGTTACTGATCTTTCACTTAACCTATGATATATTTGCCTTCTGAAGACTGTTACTGATTTTTGAACATATATTTGAGATTTAAGATTGTATAATTAATACTTCACACATAATGTAGTCAATAAATAAGAGATAAGATTTTTGCGCGTAACTTGCGAAAATGTATACTGCACAGGTACTCCCTCTCTCTCTCTCTCTCTCTCTCTCTCTCTCTCTCTCTCTCTCTCTCTCTCTCTCTCTCTCTCTCTCTCTCTCTCTCTCTCTCTATCTATCTATCTATCTATCTATCTATCTATCTATCTATCTACCTTAGGAAGACCTCGGAGAGAGGAAAGCATGAAGGAGAGGCATGAGGGAAGAGGCGTGAGAAAGAGGATCAAGGAGGGAACAAAGTAGCAGCATGAAAATTATTTTGGTTGTTGCTGTTGTTGATGGTTGTTGATGGTAGTGGCGGTGATGGTAGTGGTTAGGTTGAGAAAGAAGAAAAGCAGCAGAGAGAGATAGCTACAACATGTTATTACAAATTCACAAACCCGTCGTAGTTAGAACAGACAACGTTTCCCGTTATTCCCCTTCCCAACCACGAACATACCCGAGCAAAATCATCTTACAATATCCCTTTCACATACTACCACACATTAACGCATGTATAAATGCACATGCAAACGTACAAGTAGGTGCATATGACACTCATTGATTCTTGTTGATCTATATGAGGCTGAATTGAAAATAAGAGATCTATGCCTTCTAGCGGTGATATAGGATAGTGCAGAGAGTGATTAAATCTTAATCCAGACACGTCTAAATCATCGACTGCGCCAGTCCTGTAGGACGGGACCATGTCGGGATAAACATTTGCTCTCGACAGGAAAGTTTAGAGTGTCCGTAAGAAGTCAATATAAAAACGAATTTCAGTGTGGTTACTATTTACTTGCAAGGTGAAGTAAGAGATTTGAATCGTTAGACGAATGGATGAAGATGTATGTGGTGTGGAGGAAGCATGCGAAGATGGAAGCAGACGCGTTTAGTTCGAGTAAGGAAATAAATTTATATAATAAATGAATTAATATAATGACATCAGATGTTACACACAAACATATTGGCACCGTATATATATTTATGCATGCATGTATGAATCTACATATCCGTATAGATGTATTTATACAACATCAAAGTAACAATCATTATAAGCCAGCAGCACTTAGAATAACACGCTTTTATCAGGGTTATGTTTTGCTAATGAAATTTTGTATGTATTATGTTTGCAGTAGAGACATTAGTATCTGTTGCGCATATCATATGTTTGTTTTTAATATTACGGGTTACCTTTTCTTAAATACCTGAGATATCCACACACAATGTGTTTTGTTTGCATATGATAATTTAAGAACAAAAAGTTGTAATGAATCGGGCTTATCGAATGACACAGCTGAAAGATAAAAGCAAACAGTATTTCGCATTAGGCATCTTTAGCACTCGAGACACATAGAACTATGAATATGACCTGCCTCTCAAGCTCATGATATTTAGCACTCGAGACACAAGAATTATGAATATGACCTGCCTCTCAAGCTCATAATATTTAGCACTCGAGACACATAGAACTATGAATATGACCTGCCTCTCAAGCTCATGATATTTAGCACTCGAGACACAAGAATTATGAATATGACCTGCCTCTCAAGCTCATGATATTTAGCACTCGAGACACAATATGACCTGCCTCTCAAGCTCATGATATTTAGCACTCGAGACACAATATGACCTGCCTCTCAAGCTCATGATATTAAGCACTCGAGACACAAGAATTATGAATATGACCTGCCTCTCAAGCTCATAATATTGAGGCGTAAATTACAAATGACTGACATATATAACGTATGATAATTAGAGACTCGGCAACATGTTTATAGAAATTTATTATAATTGGCAGGTGGTTATACGGGATTCTGAAGATTATATCCTGCGTGAAATGTTTCTAGATGTCTCTTGTAATTGGCTGGTGGTTGTAAGGGATTCTGAAGATTAGAGATGATGTAACATGTTTTTGTTTTTTTTTAGAGATTCGGATGTTCAATACTCAAAGAGTGTTGGTTATCAGGCTAACTATACAAATAAAGATCTACATCTAATAATTTCTTCCAGTTTAACATGATCAAGAACTATCACTCTGCATATGAGTGTGTTTTGTGTTAATATATGTGTGTTTGTTCTTGTGTGATATCTGATATAGCAGACAAAATGCATCTACTGACAATATATTATGTTTCATCACCTCCCATTGCATAATGAAAATGTGGTACACATATTTAAAAGCCAATCTTATGTACTGCTATTTTGCTTTTTTCTCACTTTGATAATTAAAGTGTTAAAACATAATGTTGCTTTCTTTCTAACTAGTCACACAGTGGAACAGCTGATGTGCAGAAGTAAATCACAACTTATCAAAACTTATATACAATCAAAACTTATATACAATCAAAACTTATATACAATCAAAACTTATATACAATCAAAACTTATATACAATCAAAACTTATATACAATCAAGACTTATATACAATCAAGACTTATATACAATCAAGACTTATATACAATCAAGACTTATACACAAATACCTATCCTCTATTCATAAACTCGTTCAGCTAAGGATTATTTATAAAATCATCTTCCACTGAGGAATAAAATTAATGTAAAAGTTAGTTTTGCAAATATAAATACGTATGCAACACACACACACACACACACACACACACACACACACACACACACACACACACACACACACACACACACACTCACACAGATATATATATATATCCATCTTTGTCATGGGCAATGGAATTAATGTTCCAGGGAATGTTTTTTAATATGTAACTCATGTTATTAATAATGTGTTGAATATATAAAAGTAACTTAATGTAAATAATAATGGAATTAATTATAGCAACAACGTGCCTTCCTATTTAATGTTATAACTCTAGTTGAGCATATTTTTATATATATTTATATATGAATTTTAAAAGGATAAAACCATGTGTAAGTAAATACAACAAATAAGCCAAACCTTAAGTTAAGAGTATGTTTAGAAATAAAAATCTCCAAAATTTCATGATTTATTGTTCGTTAAATAATGCATACTATACATTTCTATTGCATAAATAAATAATAATATCCAATTTAATTAACCAATACTGCGATTTAAATAAATTAAATAACTTATATAGCAGATATTTTGTTTGAAGTATAATTGTAGAGAAATTCAATTAATGTGTTGCTACTAGTGATATTAAGCCTGAGTAATATGAGACAGTAACAGTGGCTCCAAGTAAATAGAACCGTGCCTATGTAAGCAGTAGGATACAGGTATAATAAAGAAGTAGCTTGTAGTTTTCAATAAATTAAACTAAATGCGTAAAATGCATATTTATAAAGGAATGATGTCAAATTTCAATGAGTATTATTTTGTTTAAATTTTTATATCTGTATTTCATATTTCTTTAGGGTGGAATGCGAAAAGCAAATAGTTGTGCTGTTTATCAGAATCATACTAGAATTCCTACTTTTCTTTCAAGAAACCTAACGAGAGAGTTCTATGAATATTTGTAAAATGCACGTGTTGATCGTAAATTGTATTCGGTAGCAGGTAAAATTAATACTAAATTGTATTGAATCAAAGTAAATTATTTTATTACTGTTCACATATGGCTTAGAATGTATTTCTTGCTGCATTACAAATATTACGCAAGCTATAGTGAACTCTCTCTGTCTCTCTCTCTTCCTTCCTCTTTGTATATATCTGTTTGTGTCAGTTTTATTGTATGTCTTCATGCTTTCATCCTAATAAGTTTTATTTTTCTACCTCTTTTTCTCTCAAGTTTATTGTCAACAGTTGCGTTTCTCTTTCTCTCTTTTCTTCATCTTTGTCTCCCTCCTCTCTGTTTCCGATACACGATCTACCACTCCCATTTGATGGCCTGCCAATGGAGTTGCTCTCGCTCATGTTGCACGAGACGCCTGCAATATCAAACCTCGAGAAATCCCAGCACGCCAAAAACCTCTTATTAGCGATACTGGTCTTACTGTCAGAAAAATCGCCATCGGAAACAAAACTGATTTCTCTCTCCAAAGCCGTTATGCCCTAACCTGAGCATGCCTTGGAACTATCAAGTGCCTGCAGTGGGCAGGAGAGCTGGAAGGAGAGTGGAGAGATGAGGAAGAAAAGATTTGGCGCAGTAGCAGGCAAAGACAGACAGCGGGGCGAAAAGACGAGCCAAGCGCGGGGTAGGTGCTAAAATACCTCTATGTGAAGCAAAAGCCCTTCATTTATGTCATTCACTTCTGTCTCGTCCTGGGGCGCCTTATAGCTCGGCGTATAAAAATAATGCGATAGCTCGTAAACGCTTGGAAAACGAGCGCTTGCCTCGATTTGATGAGCCATTTCTGGACATAAAGGACTGTAAGTTTTGTTTGCAATGTTTGTGGAGAATCGTGTTAATGCCTTGTCAGAATTTATATTTTCGGCTGGATGGTTTCTGTCTGTCTTTCTGTTTTTTTATAGCAAAGAAAGGGGACGGCAATTTGTCCCATTAGTTATTTTAATACAGTTCTTTCTCTTTGACGAGCGCAGTGAAGTGTCTGATGATCGTGTAAATCTGTTTAAATCTTTGCAAGAAAATCCACTTCAATTTCACCGCAGTCGCTTTGCATGGGCGTGACAGCGTGTGATATATTCCTGTTTATTATTAGTAAAATTTATTTGCGTACTACTTGTGTATGTTACAATGGTATATTGTTTATGGTAGGGGTTATCAAGCAGTAACTGTAATTACATTCCTCTGTCAATTAATGTTGTATTTTAATCTTTTTAAGTACATTTTATTCTATTAATTAAATTGACTGCATTTATCTTTATTCTTATGTGTCAGTTTGTAGCATTCTTAATGTATTTCTTAAATATATTTTTCTTAATTGTCTCTAAATTCTATTTCTTCAGTTTAGAAAAAATTGTAACAAACTACAGTGAATGTATTCATTCTGCATTTGTACTTGAATTCTTAAAACAAACATAATTAAGGAAGCAACTTAATACGTGTATTTTTTATGTTATTTTATTTTATGTTTCAATTCATCCCACAACACTGCTTTTAAAGTCTTCCTATATTCCTTCTCAACTTTTCCTATCTTTTTCAGAAATCTACTTTACGTTCCTTCTGTCCTTCTTTGAAAAAAAGATTTCATGAAGAAAAAATGTTGATCTTTCCCAAATAATTTAAATGATTTTAATATGTTATTTAGTATATGATAAATAGTAAATCTACTTTTTAAAGATTGTTATTCATAGGAAATTTAGTATTGTAGTTATACAGCTTCTATTAGTTACACAGTGTCGCTGACTAGTTTATTGTACTTTGTATGCATTAATGGTGGTAATACTTTTCAATGTTTAAAATTAATAATTCGTTTATAATATTATTTATTTTTATTATTTAAGTAAGCATAGCTTATTTAGCCATAACGACAATGCGTATGTGCATATATTCAATACATTCACACACACACACACACACACACACACACACACACACACATACAAACACGCGCGCACATTGCTCACGCGTATCTTGTGCATTGCACATCCCTGTGATCTACATGAGACACGCAAAAACTGTTTCGTTTCGAAACAGTTTATTTTGCCGGCCAAAATCAAATAGAAGCTAAACATGACACACATTTAGCTGTTATTCTGCGTTTGAAGTATGGCATTGTAGGTTTGGAATGTTTCAAGAATGGCGATGTACGTATGAAGAATGAATGGCATGTCCCGTTTTAAGTATACCATTGTACGTCTTAAATATATCTTGGTGATCCAAAGTATTCCATTGTACTTTTAAAATACGACATTTTTAATTTAAAGTACGACAATGTTATCTGAAGAATGATAGTGTTCATCTACAAATTATATTGTGTTTGAATTATGACATTGGAACTGTAAAATAGTACCAGAAACGTAAATATTAAACCATAATCAATAATTTACCAGCATAAATTCGTAAAGCTATCGGTAATATGTATTTTTTTTTGGTTTACAAATGCAAATGATTAACATCAACTTATTTGACTATGCTATTTCAATTTTATTATTGATGTTATTATTGCTTTAACAAGGAAAAGAAACGGTTCTGAAATAATTCATAATGGTCTTTATCTTAATCGGATAGAGTATTAGAATAAAAGCAATATATTGGAAAGTTTATTGATCTTTGCGCAGAAAAAGAGTTCCTACATAAAAACTGTACTTGCCTTTTGCCCGCTTGGTTAACAATTTGGCCTGTACATTTATAAAGTTATTATATTAGCACTGGTGCCCACTTATTAATTGCCTGTATGTAATTTAGCGATTTGACAATAGATGTAAATCAGCCGTCCTCATTTGAATGGTTATCTTCGATGTCCGATTTAGAGAATCACCGCATTTATTTACTGCATCGAAACCTAACAAATGATTTTTCCACCATAAGAGCTGACTGTCTTGAGCAAAAATAACATTAATTATAATAATCTATCTATCTATCTATCTTACTATCTATCAATCTATCTATCTAACTATCTGTCTATATCTCTCTCTATCTCTCTATCTATCTATCTATCTATCTATCTCTATCTATCTATCTATCTATCTATCTATCTATCTATCTATCTATCTATCTATCTATCTGGCTGGCTGGCTGGCTATCTATATATCTAACTATCTGTATTTATGTCTGTCTATCTATCTATCTATTTATCTATCTATATATCTATCTATCAGTCTGTCTGCCTGTCTGTCTATCTATCTATCTGCTAGCTATGGCAGAGACAGTGGAAGATGGATTAGCGGAGGGAGAAATAGGTATAGTATCTCTAGATCTCTACAAATGACATTATTCCTTGAACACTCTGTTACGTACACTATATGAAGTCAATAAAGCAATATTCATTATACTTTGTAAAACATGCAATTTACGTCCTACACTATGAATGAAGCATTATATCTGCATTATGAAACTAGCAAATGTAAGCATTGTCCAGCTGCATTGCATGTTAGTGTATGTTGTCAGTTTTTTCGTATGTTTTGATATGGATTGTTAAGGGTATATATGTTAACCTTCTTGAATAAATACGTATCGCTGAATGAGAATTATTAAATTTGTTATTATAAAGATTTAGTTTGATATATAAATAAAATATCATTAATATATTTAGTCGTGTTTTTGCAAAGATTCGCAAGGTTTGCACAGTCCTCTGACTTATCTATCTGTGTTAATGATATGAAATGATGCAGCTACTGAAACATGTCTATCTTTGTTAATGCTGCGAACGGACGTAGCTACTGAAAGAAAGATATCTTTGATGCCTCGGTTTCCTTTCCCTTTAATTCTTTTCTATTTATCAATCCATTGCGGTGACACATTTCTATTTACCAATCCATTGCGGTGACGCACTTCTATTTATCAATCCATTTCGATGACGCATTTCTATTTATCAATCCATTGCGGTGACGCACTTCTATTTATCAATCCATTGCGGTGACGCACTTCTATTTATCAATCCATTGCGGTGACGTACTTCTATTTATCAATCCACTGCGGTGTTGCACTTCTATTTATCAATCCATTGCGGTGACGCATTTTTATTTATCAATCCATTGCGGTGACGCATTTTTATTTATCAATCCATTGCGTCGACGCACATTTACATCATTTAATCAGTAGCAATAATTCCGAAATGGCCATATAGAGTTACTACTGACAGACACGTAAGTCCAACGGCACAAAGGTTAAACATTAGTAGTAAAAATGCTGAATATTGTTCATATTGGTGGAATTATTTAAAATCAATTTCCATTTAGAAGATTATCAGTACTGTAATATAATGCTCGGAATGAGATTATGTTGCCAGCATTCATAAAATGTGTTGATTCTCTTTAATGTCATCGGTTGCTTCAACATTACGAATTAGCTTAATGCACTTTTCTATCCTCTGTAAAGTGTCCTTTCTGTCCTCTGTAAAGTGTGCCTTTAGTCCTCTGTAAAGCCTGCTTTACCGTCCTGTTAGGTGTGCTGTCGTACATCTTTTTTGTGTGATTTTTTTGTACTTTCTAGGGCGTACTCTGTTTCTTTACTTGTTAGTTATGGCTTTCTCTCCTCTGTTAGGTGTGCTGTTCAGTCCTCTGTTAGTGATTAGAAATGTAATTACTTGCAATGTGTTTGAGTTCGAAAACTTTATTAAATAGTGTAGTTAAAGGTAGTGAATTAAATAGTAAGTTATATATAAATTTGTCATGCAACAGATATATTACAAATCCCCTCTTCACAGTTATCTGTTTTATCTCATCTTTATTGGCAGGCTGAATGAACATGAGTATCACTATGTGCACGGTGGTCTCCCGTAGTTTTCCGGTAGTAATCATTGCAATTATCGTCGATATGCAGACTGACTTCGAGTAGGAATCACTTCAATTATTGTCCTCATTCAGATGACTGGTGCTTCTTACAAATATTCGACATCGTTATAGAAGTTTCTTGCATTGAATAAGCAATGCGGTGATTGTGTATGTACAGTACGTGCAAGAAATATCTCTCAACAAATGTGATGATACCTACCCCCCAAAATAAAACCAAAAAAAAACTGCATCTGTTAGAATAAATATATCAGTTCATTTATAATTTAAATAAATAATTAATTCCCTAAATACTGCCACTTATGAAACATAATGAATGATAAAAACAAGTCATTTCTTTCATTTCTATCTTCTTTCTTTCCCTCTAGTATATTTAATAGTAATTTAAATAATTAACTTTTTTTTTTACAATATATTATATTTTACGTTTCCCTCTTGCTCATTTAATAGTAATTTAAATAAATAACAATATTTTACTTTTCGTTATTAAAAATATATAGTTACCTTCCTGGTGTTTATATTTTATTATATAAGTATCTTTTAATTATTTCAAAAAAGTACTTTCTTCAAAATTCCTTTTTTTCCATTTATGTTATTATTATTAGAAGTTTCGCTTATCAAGGACTAGTTTACGCACAACTCCAATTCTTAAATCTCACTCGCAAGACATGACTTACAACATATGTAGGTAACTATACTCCTTTAGAACTCACTACATTCAGACACTCTTTTTCTCAGTAGATTTAATAATTGTTGTGTCCCAATTATACACAATTGTATGTATCCTTCTACCATTGATATCTATTTGCTCTGTCCCAATTATACAAATCTAGAGTTTAATTGTTGTGTTCCGAGTAAACAATTCTAAAGTTGATATTTAATTTCTGTTTTCCGAATATACACTTCTAGCATTGATATCCAATTGCTGTGTCCCGATTATACACTTCTAGCATTGATATCCATTTGCTGTCCCGAGTATACACTTCTAGCATTGATATCCAATTGCTGTGTCCCGAGTATACACTTCTAGCATTGATATCCAATTGCTGTGTCCCGAGTATACACTTCTAGCATTGATATCCGATTGCTGTATACACTTCTAATGTTTAAATCTAATTTAACTCTTGTCACGCAAAGTGTATGTTTTCCTTATAATGAAAGGAAGAATCATAAGTCACAGATTTTTGCAGTTAAACCTTCCCAAAACACGCCACCTCAAGGTCATTTCGTGCTTGTGGCAGTAGTAAGAGTTTATGTGTCCATTCATTCTACATTTTAAAAAAAATCTTATAATTCCAAATATTTTACATTTTCTATAGTCAATAATGATTTCTTATTTATTTAACGATAATAGCAAAGTTTCTAGACACCTATTTTAATTTGAATACTTAATGTTCATTTTGAAAGTTGCATATTTCGAAGCGAACAATTTACACTGAAAGTAATTTGTATTTCATTGCTATTGATATTTATTAAATTTATATCGTACGTCTTCGGTGCAGTTTTAAATGGAGTCCAAAAAAAGGTAGTGTATATCTGTGCTCGCGCGCGCGTGTGTGCGTGTTTAGATGGGTGTAGTGGATTATGGAATTAGGTGGGTTATGTTTACTGTCTCGCTTAATGGTCTTTCCAATAATATATACATGTTTGAAATATACAGAACCTAACACCCTTACAATGTTGACTGTGACGTTTATGAAAACTAAGTTTTTCATTGATCTAGTCAAAGAAATCATTGTTTTGAACCCAATCAGATTCAGATTATTTTTAATGAAACTGTTATTGTTTGTTTATCCAAATTTGCCTGTAAATACGATAATGATATAAATCATTCAGTAATTATTAGTTTATTTTCAAACGATCCTCAGGTACTCGCCTAATTAAGAAAAGCACATATCACTCTCAAAGCAGTACATATTGAGAGTGACTAGGGTGTGGGGCGTGGTCGATTAAAGGAAAATATATATAAGCATTTACTTTGTGAAAATTACTTGCAAAAGACAAATGAGATACACTAGACAATCTGAGCACTTTTGTTTGTAGCTACTATTGCTAACAAACGATATCGAGCATGGACACTCGTTGCGTGAAGATGTATAAAAATGTAAGAACAGAATGTCTAAACACCTAATAGAAATTCTTTAAATAGAAATGTGAAGTGAGGATGAAGAGCACTGTATACGAAATTGTTAGTTGATCGAGCGTTATAAAGCAGCATTGAAATAACGTTCAGCGTGAAATTAATTATTTGATAAATTGAAACATTTTCTTGAGAAACAGAAACAATTTTTAAACAGTGAGGCTAAACTGGCAAATGAGTGAGAAAAATCTGCACTAAAATTGCAGGATTTCAACGTGCACATATGTATGTGTCATTAGACACTGCTACTCAGTATACTAATACATTACCTGTTCAGTAATAATACATTGCCTGTTCAGTATACTAATACATTGCCTGTTCAGTAATAATACATTGCCTGTTCAGTATACTAATACATTGCCTGTTCAGTATACTAATACATTGCCTGTTCAGTATACTAATACATTGCTTGTTCAGTATACTAATACATTGCCTGTTAAGTATACTAATGCATTGCCTGTTCAGTATACTAATACATTGCCTATTCAGTATACTAATGCATTGCCTGTTCAGAGTAGAAAATCCACATTATGTATTATAATGAGGAAAAGCAAGAAAGCTCCATGCTCACAACTGAACGAAGATACAAGGTGAAAGGCCAAAGGGTGCATTTGAAATAAACTTCTGGCTACTTGTAAACTGCATTTGACTAAGAAACTGTGCAGAGAGCACGCTGACTTCCTTGGTCAGGAAGCGACTGAAACGGATTACGCATTGATTGAATGTGGGGAACGCTTCCGGCTTCCGCCGCTTTCGCGTTTGGAGAGGGGGGGGGAGAGGGATGCATGAAGAGAACGAAGCTTATATAAAGTTACCAAATAAGGGGACAGAACTCACATATGCAATGGAAGAGTACGTATTAGTTACCTCTTCACAATCACCAGAAGACAGGACTCACATCTGGCATTCAAAAGGCCCACCACTCAATGTCGAAACGAGATGTACACCACCGCAAATGGTGAACAGAAGTCCACTGTTAATTGTAATAAAGAGAACACGTCATTATTTCCGTCGCCTGCAGACTGCGACATCGTCTGCAGGAAATTAAAGAAAGTTTGGGTGTGGGTTACCGCCCCTTGGGAACAGCCAAGAAATCGTAGCGTAGGCTCTCCATAGAACCCCTGCTGTCATCATCTGTACAAATACAGTCCCGTCTCCAAATGTGCTCGCTTAACGCTACTTGAATTTACATTCCAGAAGGTGTGCTTCGCTCAACGTTTTGTTCTGCTTTTGTTCCCGTAGCGAATTGCTCAACGTTTTGTTCTGCTTTTGTTCCCGTAGCGAATTGCTCAACGTTTTGTTCTGCTTTTGTTCCCGTAGCGAATTGCTCAACTTCATGCTGCTTGCGTGAAAACATAAGCATGTTGCGAATAAAGATATTTGTCCTTCATTCACAAATCAAGTATTTCTAGTAAAAATTTTACAAACTCTTTCGTACTGTTTCCCATTTGTAAGAAATAGTTCGCTCGTTTGCAGTTTCATTTGAAATATTACTATTTTCCACTTACCAACTCATCCATATTAATTCCCATACTATATTGCGTTCCTCTTATCTAACTTTGCAATTTTTCCAACTTTCAATATGTTTCGCTTGCGTTTCTATTCCCTACACTGTTTTCTGCTTATCATCCCTTCAAATATTATTTCCCGAATATAACTGTGTCGTGCTTATCATCCCTTCAAATATCCTTTCCCGAATATAACTGTCGTGCTTATCATCCCTTCAAATATCCTTTCCCAAATATAACTGTGTCGTGCTTATCATCCCTTCAAATATCCTTTCCCAAATATAACTGTGTCGTGCTTATCATCCCTTCAAATATCCTTTCCCAAATATAACTGTCGTGCTTATCATCCCTTCAAATATTCTTTCCCAAATATAACTGTGTCGTGCTTATCATCCCTTCAAATATCCTTTCCCAAATATAACTGTGTCGTGCTTATCATCCCTTCAAATATCCTTTCCCAAATATAACTGTCGTGCTTATCATCCCTTCAAATATTCTTTCCCAAATATAACTGTGTCGTGCTTATCATCCCTTCAAATATCCTTTCCCAAATATAACTGTGTCGTGCTTATCATCCCTTCAAATATCCTTTCCCAAATATAACGGTGTCGTGCTTATCATCCCTTCAAATATCCTTTCCCAAATATAACTGTGTCGTGCTTATCATCCCTTCAAATATCCTTTCCCAAATATAACTGTGTCGTGCTTATCATCCCTTCAAATATCCTTTCCCAAATATAACTGTGTCGTGCTTATCATCCCTTCAAATATCCTTTCCCAAATATAACTGTGTCGTGCTTATCATCCCTTCAAATATCCTTTCCCAAATATAACTGTGTCGTGCTTATCATCCCTTCAAATATCCTTTCCCAAATATAACTGTGTCGTGCTTATCATCCCTTCAAATATCCTTTCCCAAATATAACTGTGTCGTGCTTATCATCCCTTCAAATATCCTTTCCCAAATATAACTGTGTCGTGCTTATCATCCCTTCAAATATCCTTTCCCAAATATAACTGTGTCGTGCTTATCATCCCTTCAAATATCCTTTCCCAAATATAACTGTGTCGTGCTTATCATCCCTTCAAATATCCTTTCCCAAATATAACTGTGTCGTGCTTATCATCCCTTCAAATATCCTTTCCCAAATATAACTGTGTCGTGCTTATCATCCCTTCAAATATCCTTTCCCATATATAACTGTGTCGTGCTTATCATCCCTTCAAATATCCTTTCCCAAATATAACTGTGTCGTGCTTATCATCCCTTCAAATATCCTTTCCCAAATATAACTGTGTCGTGCTTGTCGCTCGTTGTACTTCCATCCTCTTTAGTTGCACACAGAATGAATTATTTCGATTATGCCCCTTTCATTCCGATTATGTCTCCTTCATTCCCAACCACAAATATATTCCTGCATCGCCCACGGCACTAAAGAAAAGTAAACTGTTTAAGATCATGGTGTCTACATTCTGTTACATGAATTATCATTGTTTTCTATCAAAGTATCACTAATGATTATGGTCCTAGTGTAAGAAAGAAAACTAAAGTAAATGCAAGTTGCACTGGCATACTACATATTACAACAATTAATGAATTCTTAAATCATTCAAAAGAAATACGATTATGCATTTCGAATTTAGTTATTTCTTAGTATGTAAAATTTTACCGCTTTACGTAAAGTGTTCCTGCATGGAAGAAAACACTTACGAGTGACGAGTAAATGTCTATTTATAACCACACTTGTGTAATTAAATGTTTGTTGTCATTGCCTTATGTTATGAATTCTTAACGTTTATCATGCACATATGATGCTATTACTGAGGAAATGCACACGTTACTACTTTTAATGGAATGATTCCTCCAATATTTGTGATAAGCAACATTTCTACTAGTTATTGGTTTCTTTATTTGTAATGGCATTTGAATAGAGAAATGAAGATGAATAAAGAAAAAGTTCGACCTAGGTTTAGTCTCTACCGTCTAAACTAATTTATGTAATCTTGTAGCCAGATTGCTGTAATGTTTAATGGTTAAATTGTTGACTGATGCAATGTTTAATGATCAAACACGTTGACTGCCGTGAGGTTTAATGGTAAAACACTCTGACTGTTGTGATGCTTAATGGTCAAATGCATTGACTGATGTAATATGTAATGATAAATCACGTCGACTGTTTTAATGTTTAATAGTCAAACACTTTGCTGTGATGTTTAATGGTCAAATACGTTCTCTGCCGCAAAGTTTTATGGTCAAACACGTTGACTGCTCTAATGTTCAATGTCTAACATTTTGATTGTTGTAATGTGATCAAACAAGTTGGCTGCTGTAAAGTTTAATAATCACTTACGTTGAATGTTGTTTAATGGTCAAACAAGTTGGCTGCTGTAATGTTGAATGATCAAACACTTTGGCTGCTGTGATGCTTTATTGACAAACTCATTTAATGAATAATCGTTACGACGAAATACATAAACACAATATAAACTTTATACGTATATCATATAAAGATAAATTGTCAACGAGTGTACTTGTCACAAATCACGATTTCATAATGCGTTAATTAACTTTATAAACAGTTAATTTGTTAAGACATTATTATGTTCTAATTAATTACGTATTTATCAATTGTAGGTTATTAAAAATAAGCCGAACATATAATTAATATTTTTACCCGTATCTTTTATATCATTATCATAATTCCAAATTTCTACTGCTGTTTTCAAGTCGATTTTCTTAACAAATATTCCAGCAATTTTAAAATTATTTTTCTTCAAAATATTTCTGAAACTATGTTATTACCATTCAAGAATTCCTGCTTAGAACATTGAGGTGAACTTTGAGAGATCAAATATAAATTTACATTTTAATCGCTACTTTTAAAAAACAACCTGTTATTAAAATATATGTTTTATGTCGTTTCTTCTGTGATGCAGAGTATTCAGTTTTATTGTATTCAAGCTCTATTATAGTGCGCAAAACAGGCCATCGTAATTTAAGATAAGATAAGAATTTTAAGATAAGATTCTTTTATCGAGAAAACGTTAATCTCGAAAATATGAATAAAACAAGCAACAACTAATACTTAACTAAGTGTAAACTTTTAATAAACAATGCAAATTAATAGTATCAATCTACAGTCTGTTCTTGATAAAAATATGTTTGAATTACCTAAACTATATCTCAAGAACGACGGCTAAATAATGAGAATATGTCACATTACCTCTGCTGTATCGAGAGCAGGACGTTCCTATGTGGCACCTGAAGACAAAATCTTTCCTAAAAGACAGGTGTCAAGCATATTCAACTCTGTCCTGACATTGTGACAAACACAACCAGCATAAACGTGGCCGAAGCACGTCACATCCGGCGAGACATTGTAGGGAAAGCTACATAACTGTTAGCATAGCAAGTGTGATAGTGTGGCATAGTTTAGCACTCTAGTAGCAAAGTCACATGGTAGTAGAGGAGCAAAATCACAGGGAGAAAATCAAATGGAGAAAAACGGTGCTAATATATAGCAGTATGTAGTGTAAAACGACAGAGCTCATGAGTACAATCACGTAATACTATTATGTTGCAATAGGTAGTGGAATGTGACAGAGCCCATGAAAACAGACGCGGAAAATTATTATGTAGTATTGTATTATTGCATTCAAAGTCGGATTTTTCATCAGCAGGAGGTGGGCGGGTGGTAGTTCGAACTTTTGCTCTGAATCCTGTCCTGGCTATAAAGAAAACATCTAAGTTTCCCTCGAAAGACAATGTTTTTCCTCAGAATGGGATTGCATATATTGTGTGAGTGGGTGGAGACCTGAAAAATTGCCTTTACAAGTGTAATATTATCGTTAGAATTTTTTGATACTATAACTGGAACTGAAGAACTATTCTCTCTCTCTCTCTCTCTCTCTCTCTCTCTCTCGCTCGCTCGCTCGCTCGCTCGCCCAGAAATTCCTGAATATCAGGAACGTCTTTACATGAAATTGTATGATGATTTCACTAGAAGTGACGCCAATGCCAAGGAAATCTTAAATGGTGTAGAAATACTGGAGATACATGAATCACCACTAATTTACCTATGAACCAACGCTTACTATGTCATGACTCACTACACCACAGCTTACTATGTCATCAAACATTGTACCACACATCACTACGTCATTCCTCACTGTACCACCGCTTACTACGTCATTACTCACTACACCATAATTTACTACATCATCACATAGTGCATTACCGCTTAACAGATCATTACTTACTATACCACTGCTAACTACGTCATCACACATTTCACCACCTCCTACTATGTCATTCCTCACTACACATCCATTTACTACGTCATTCTCACTACACCAACGCTTACTATGTCCTCACTTGTTGCACAACTGCTTACTAAATCATTACTCCCTACAACACCGCTTACTATCATACCACCGCTTACTAAGTCATTTCTCACTACATCACTGCTTACTACGTAATTATTCATTACACTACGTCATCACTCACTGCACAATGGATTACTATGTCATCACTCACAACACCACCGTTTACTACATCACTCACAACACAAACTCTTACTACGTCACTCCTCAATACACCATATCTTATTACGTCATCATTCACTGCACCATCGAAAAGTCATAACTCACTGCAGAACCACATAATACGTCATCATTCACAACACCACCTCATTACCCAAAACAACACCGCTTATTACGTCATCAATCATTGCAACGCAGCTTGCTACATCATTCCCCACTACATCATCACTCACTACCTCACAATCTGTTATACCATCACTCTTTACACCACAGCTTACTACAACATCACTTTCTATACAACAAGTTTCTATGCCTTCACTCACTACACCAGCGCTTACTATATCATCACTCACAGCACAAACTCTTACTACGTCTTTACACACTGCGCCACCGTTTACTACGCCACTCCTCAATACTCCGCTTACTATGTCATCACTCACTGCACCACCACTTTTTACGTCATTATCAATACACCACAGATTAATACACCATCGCTCAATGCAGAAGCGCTTAGTACATCATCACGCATTACACCATAGCTTACTACAATATCACTTTCTACATAACAATTTACTATGTCTTCACTCGCCACGCCATGGCTTACTACGTCATCACTGTCTGCATCATCGTATACTAAGTATTTCTTCACTTCATCACTCACTGCACCACCGATTATTATTTCATTATTCATTACATCACCGCTTACTACAACATCACTCAATGCATCACCACGTACTTCACCATCACTAATAGCACTAAAGCTTACTACAACACAACTTACTTAGCCTTAAAAATCTACACCAGAGCTTACTATACCTTCACGCACTACAGCACCGCTTACTATGTCATCACTATATTCACAACAGATTACTACGTGCTTCTTAACACAAATCACCGATTATTATGTCATCACTCACAGCACAACCGTTACTACGTCATAATTCACAGCACCAGTGCTAACTACATCATTACTGACTGCTCCATCACTCACTGCACCACTGATTACTACGTCATTCCTCACTACATCAACGCTTACTACATCATCACTCACTACACCACCGTCTACTACAGCTTCACTACTATTATTACACCAAATCTTACTACACCATAACTAACAATATCACTGCACCACGGATTACTTCGTCATCTCTCACTGCACCACGGATTACTACGTCATCACTCACTGCACCACCGATTTCTAAGACATTACTCAATACACCACCATTTACTATATCATCACTCACTGCACAATTGTGCACTACATCGTCATTCACTGCACCATTGCTTACTATGTTATTCCTCACTACATCACCGCTTATCATGTCATCACCCACTACACCACTTCTGTTATACCATCACAATAAGCCACAGCTGACTACATCATCACTTTCTCCATTACACCAAAGCTTACTACATCAACACTATAATACAACACAATTTACTATAACTTCACCCACTACACCACCGCTTACTATGTCATCATTAATTTCACTACGGCTTATTATGTCTTTCCTCACTACATCACGGCTTACTATTTCATCACTCACAGCACAACTGCTTATTACGACATCACTCACTACAGAACTGCTCACTACTACATTTTTATTTAATGCACATCTGCTAATTACACCATTACTCACTGCACAACCGCTTACTATGTCATCATTCTACACCATCGCTTACCACATCATCACTCATTACACCACCGCTTGCTACGTCATCACTTACTGTACCAGCGTGTACTACGTAATTCCTCACTACACCACCGCTTGCTACGTCATCACTTACTGTACCACCGCTTACTATGCCATCACTTACTCACTTTTTGCTTAATACAATATCACTCACTGCAACATCACTTACTACGTCATCCCTCATTTCTCAACTGCTTACTACGTTATCACTCACTGCATCACCTCTTACTACGTCATTATTCTACTACACCTTCACTCATTACACCACTTCTTACTACACCACAACATACTATACCATCACATACTGCACCAGAACATACAACGCTTTCACACAGTACACCACGGCTTAATACATTATCACTCACTGCACCGCCTCTTACTAAGATATTCCTCACAACATCACCGCTTACTACGTCATTACTCAATACACCACCTCTTACTACGTCATCACTCAATACACAACCGCGTACTACGTCATCACTTACTGCACCACTGCTTACTACGTTAATCACTAAAGAATATAAGACTGTGACTAGTCATGAAAATAACGTTGCTTACTACATTCCAGGCAAAAGGCTGCTGACTCTAGCATTCTAAGTATGTATTCAAATATATTAATCCACTTAACACTGCTACCACACAGACAAGACGACTGACACATGGATATATAGATAGACGAAATATGCCGGTTTTCATGATGCATATGATATATTACTTACTAGTGTGTGGTGGGTTTGGAATCATGATTTTACTTTCTAGTATTTTTATGTACACTTATGACATATTGCAGTGGTCCCCAACCTTTTCATCGCCGCGGACCGGTCAAAGTTTGATAATTTTACCGCGGCCCGATGATGTGGTGGGACGTTGATTGGTTATATTTTAGATTGTTTTGATTTAATAATTTTAATTTAATTATATTTAAACGTGAAACAGAAAGGGCCGTCCGCACCTTCTGTGACTGGTTCAGAATCGCGTAAAATGTCACTTGGTGGAATTGGCAGTAGTGGCGTATTTGCCAGCCCTGAAAAGGGCCGAGGCTTGGTGCTGGCTTGTCTGGTGTGGCGCTTTCACATGACTCTCCTCCCGGCGGTCCGATGGATGGAGTGCGTTCGTCGGTGGTCCGAAACGAAGTGTGTTGGTGTGGTTGGGAAGTAGCGCTCGAATTCTTTAAAAGCAAAGACAGGTGATCGTGCACCAACTGGGAGAATGAATGCTCAGACTCAATCTCGTCCATGGAAAGTCGCACAAACCCCGAGAGAAATACACCACAGTAAATAAAATTGGGCGGCCCGGTACCATTTGATCCATGGACGGTAGCGTTTCGCGGCACGGGGGTTGAGGACCACTGACATGTTGTGTCAAGTGTTTCCGAAAGTTATGCTATTTTGTGTGTGTGTGTGTGTGTGTGTGTGTGTGTGTGTGTGTGTGTGTGTGTGTGTGTCTTATCCATAATAATTTTTTGTATGCTCCGGATTATCTTGCTTATGTTTGTTAGAGTCTTATATCATCTCTAAGACTTCTGGGCTATTTACTCTTATGCCATTTCTTGAGATGTTGGTTTTTCTATCATCACACAGTAGAGCCACATTAAACTGAACCCGAGTTAATCAAAATCTTCCAAACTCGCAGTAATCCGAGCAGAGCTCAGTGTACACATTGTTTTGCCCTTTGGCCACAGCTTTCGCCTTGTTTTGCCCTTTGGCCCCAGTGTGTATATTGTTTTGTCCTTTGGCCACAGCTTTCGCCTTGTTTTGCCCTTTGGCCCCAGTGTGTATATTGTTTTGTCCTTTGGCCACAGCTTTCGCCTTGTTTTGCCCTTTGGCCCCAGTGTGTATATTGTTTTGTCCTTTGGCCACAGCTTTCGCCTTGTTTTGCCCTTTGGCCCCAGTGTGTATATTGTTTTGTCCTTTGGCCACAACTTTCGCCTTGTTTTGCCCTTTGGCCCCAGTGTGTATATTGTTTTGTCCTTTGGCCACAACTTTCGCCTTGTTTTGCCCTTTGGCCCCAGTGTGTATATTGTTTTTCCTTTTTGACCCCAGCGTACACATTGTTTTTTCCTTTGGGCCAAGCGCACACATTGTTTTGCCCTTTTATTTTACAGTAAAACATCTCATCAAAACCTTTTATGAAAAAATCAATTGCACATGAAGGTGTGAGCCTGAACAGCCACGAAAGTGTTTGTTATGGTATCTGTCTCTTACTGTTCAACATAATTAGGTATAGTTGTCTCTGACAAATTGACAAATGCCTTTACATGCATAACTGTAAACAAATTCAAGTAAATGCTAATATATAAATGAATCTATAGGGAATGGTAGTGTGTTAGGTATTCAGTATTGTGTTATAGGTCTGTATTGCATAACTTCTACTAGTGAAATATTTTTCAAGCTGTGGGTTATTTGCACACTTTTAGTTGTACAACACCACACGAAAAATCATTATAATAATGACATGAATGTGACACTACAAACGATTATAGCGTTTACGTTAAAATTCACTCATTCAGGCACTTCATTATTTCTAATTGTTGTATTTTTATTATCTAGATTGAACTGTAGTATAATTTCATCTTCAATGTTTTATATCGACATGTCTCTTCTGGAATAGTGGCTTCTGTCCCTTTGTCGCTTCTTGATGTATTCTATGACCCATTATAGTTCATTCTTGATGTATTGACCTTAAGTATTGTGCTGACAATTTTTGGTGCATCGTGTATGGGTCTTATTTATTAGTTATTGTAATATTGGCCTTGGCCTCTATGTCGTTTTGGGGTGTTATGGACTTATGTATCTGTCAGGTGTTGGTGTTGGTGTTGGTGTATTGGAGTTTGCATTATTTTTTTCCAGTTCTCGGTGCATTGGTTTCTGTAGCATTTTGTCAGTTTGTAGAGTATTAGTCTAAGCCTCTTTTTGTCATTTCTTAGTGTATTAACCTATACATCTGTTTTCCCTCTATTTCTTGATGTTTTCCTATCCAATTTTATTTTAGCTATTATCTTATTATCTGTAGTGTATTTGCTATTTTCAAACTTATGAAGAAGAACTGAAAACTATCACGATGCCTAATATTTTCAGTTGAGCGATATTCCACTTGAATGCTAATGTTTTTCCTTGTTTGTATTCTATGTATCATGTCCAGGCACATTACCATTGACATAAATGTGTTATCTACACTTCTTATTTACAAGTGCCCTTGACTTTCTGTGCATACAGGATATTTTCTTCATTTTTCATTATTTGTTCAGGTCTTTTACTTTCACTTGCGTCATTTCCGATAGTCATCGACACTCTTTCCTTTCTGTTGTGATTTATAATTACTTCTAATGCCATTTTTTGTCGTGATTTATAATTACTTCTAATGCCATTTTTTGTCGTGATTTATAATTACTTCTAATGCCATTTTTTGTCGTGATTTATAATTACTTCTAATGCCATTTTTTGTCGTGATTTATAATTACTTCTAATGCCATTTTTTGTCGTGATTTATAATTACTTCTAATGCCATTTTTTGTCGTGATTTATAATTACTTCTAATGCCATTTTCTATCGTGATTTATAATTACTTATAATGCCATTTTTTGTCGTGATTTATAATTATTGCTAATGTCTTTTTTTTTTTGTTACATGTAATGCCTGAACGATTTTATTATTTTGTCCGTAAAACGAAAAATATTAATGGTTTTAATTTTTCCTAATCACATTTTTTCACTATTTTAAGGGAATGAAAATTGATACTTAGTTTTTAAATTTATTATTTTATTATTAAGTACCGATTATATTTTTTATTTTATTATTAAGTACCGAGTATATTTTTTAGTTTTGCTTTCTATTTTATTGTATTTTTTGTTTTATATTGGTTTTTTTTTGTTGTTTTATAATCTTTTATTTATGTTGCAATCTGCACTCTTCAGCGTTGTCTAATAATTATTTATGTTGTTTGTTACTCTTTAATCTATGTATCATTTTGTATTGATAAGTCTGATATACCACTCCCTTGCCTCTGAGTGTGGTCCGAAACAGATCTATGTCCCATGTTTCTGTTCACTCTTGTTCTTGCTCTACCAGCCGCCGCGAACAAATAACTCCGCTCTGCTCGCTCGCAAAGTCATCAGTCAAACTGTCTTCTTTTTTCATTCTTTCTATCGCCCGCTCTCGTGCGCGACGCCCTCACTGTTTCTCTGTTCTTCTTTCTGCGTACACGCCGCTAGTTTTGTTCCCATCCTTGTAGGACAAGGGTAGGGCTTTGAATCGTGGCTGTGGGCTTTCGCAAACGCATACAAAGACTGCTCTTAATCTCTCCCTGTTCAACTTTTTTTTTCTAGGCCGATGTAGGTTTGTTTTGCTTTTAATGTGTGTCCCGTATGTTCTATCCATGTTCCGTTTTCATTTTATTTATATTTTCAATCTCTCTCTTCCCCCTTCTCTCTTTCTCTCTCTCCTTATCTCTCTTTGAACTGTTTCAGACAACCGTATATATCAGAATTTTCAAGAGCGGCAAACTCTTTGATTTCACCAGCTCCTCAACACCTCGGCGACATTTGCTTTCACTAAATCTTCTTTAGTGTTGCCATTTGTTTCAAGCCTCAGTTACCTCCCTTCCTCCAAGAGCTGCATCGGTTGAGTGAACCAAATTATAACTCTAAGCATCAAAGCTAACTTACCGTTCTGTTTGAAGTATGTGGTCGACAAGAAGAAAATAAAGGTAAAGAAGGAGGGGGGGGGGGGAGAAAATGAGAATGAAAAACAAGAGGAAAAAACTATATAGTACTGAGTTGTGGGTGGGTGGGGGACAAGAAATTACGCAATACTCGTGTAAACTAATATACATTCCTATTGCTGAAAAGGTTAGTAGCTTCGTTGGTACTTGAGTACCCATTTCCTTGAGAATAGATCATAGCTGGTCATTCGGTGCAGTTCTCAAAGATAAGTTGTTAAAGATTGTATGTTTCAGGTAGTAACATGATTTAATGCCAAGTCAGACGCAGTTTATCTGAAGGCAAAAATCAAAATGAAAAATGAAATAATATGACGCTTGGGTAGTTAAATATGTATGCAGCAAAGGCGGCGCCTAGCACTTATATATTGCCTATAAATGTGGCCGACTTGTACTGGGTATCTTTGCTTTTCTTATGCTTTTATAGCAGTGTCAGCGAAGAGACAAATTATATTTGAGGGTAAAATAATATTTCTAACACATAGCTCTGCACTAATGATTGGGGTATATTTCTGCTGTTGTTGAAAATAACATCGATCCGTTTGCATGTTCCTTAGATGCCGTCTCTCACAATAATGTATCTCAAGTTAAGGCAGTTCTGATAAGCACGTATTTATTATCAAACGTTAAGTGTGTCATTGAATGCTGATGTCTGAATGATGCGCCACTCCGCTGTTTATTATGCACATCGCCATACAGTGCAATGCTGGACAGTATGGTCTTTCCAGTAAGCATAACTTTGTTGCTTGCTTGACAGTTATCTGAATTGCGTTACTTTAATATGTTCATATAGTCGAAACATGTTCTCTGAGCTTCTACTGATTTTATAGAAATAAGAAAAAGTTGTTATTAGTTGTATTATTTCTGGCTAACCATTCTGAAATAGTTTGTTCTTTGTTGTTGCGTTATTTTAGTTCTACGATTAAGATGACATAACTGTTTGTGCTTGTATTAAATTTTCCCTTATGAATCAGATTAATCTAATTCTTAAAACTGTATTCTTTCTGGTTTAACCTATTAGAATAATGCAGTTAAATAAATGATGTGTGTTATTTCAGTTTTACTCCAACAAAGCAAAGTAATTATGATTTCTGAGCTTTATTTAATTTTTAATATTCATAACAAATCAGGGCTTGTAATTTTGTTAAATTCTTCTCCATTAGAAAACAGTATTTGTATTGCTCTTTCATTTCTTTTCAATGGAAATAAAAAGCTTATTAATTTGTTCTTGAAGTACTGCTGCAACCTTTATGAATCAGAAATAGTTAACTTTTGTTGTTATCTTATTTCCTCTCTAACTAAACAGAACGAGTTAGCTTTTGTTTTGTCTTACTTCCTCTCTAACTAAATAGAACGAGTTAGCTTTTGTTTTGTTTTACTTTATTTCTAACTACCTGATTCCTGCATTTAATCCAGCCCTTGACAATTAATGACGCTAAACAGAACGAGTTAGCTTTTGTTTTGTCTTACTTTATTTCTAACTAGAACGACCTAACTGATTACTGCATTTAATCCAGCCCTTGACAATTAATGACACTAAATTGTTTTGCTACTAATCAACGACATCAAAGCGAATACTTTAAGACTGTTATTATTTTTTAAATATTTCATTTCATTATTTATAGTATAATATGACGTACATTACTGAAATATTTTCATAATACAAATACGTCACAACTGAGATTTTTAGAAAAATGAACAAAGAAACATTTTAGCTCACCCAGCAAATTAAATATATGAGACATTTTAGTTCACCCAGCAAATTAAATATATAAGAGACATTTTAGTTCACCTAGCAAATTAAATATATAAGAGACATTTTAGCTCAACCAGCAAATTAAATATATAAGAGACATTTTAGCTCAACCAGCAAATTAAATATATAAGAGACATTTTAGCTCAACCAGCAAATTAAATATATAAGAGAGACAATGAGAACATGAGGTACGTGTATCGGAGATACATTTTTAAAAATAGCTTATTTTATTTGTTTATTTTATAGGAAGACATGAAAATAAAGATATAATTCACGTTGCCTTCGTTACATTGCTCATAGTAATGTGAACACTTTGCTCTGGCCTGTTTACATTCCACTGAATGCTAGTAAGATGGACAAAGTTATATTTACAAAACGAATAAACACCCAATGTCTGGCGGTCATTTGACTAGAGAGTTAATACCACAGGGGATGGACAAGCGGTGGCAAATGTATTTGTCATTTCCAGAAGAGAACACTTTGGGTAATGCCTTCCTTGAACTCGCATATGAAACAAAGACAGGGGCTTTAGGAAAGAGCGATAAGAAATGTATAATTCTTGTGACAGACAATAGGTGTCTTTATAAGCCTTTTGAAAGAACAAGAAGAAGTTGATAGGTCACGTAAAAGAATTATAGAATGCTTATAAGCGTCATAAAAGAAAGATAGGATTTGTACAAACTTCCATGAAAACGATAGTTACATATATAGGCCGTATGAAAAGAACTATAAAAGTTTTATAAGCTTCATGAAAGAATTGTTGAAGGTTGATAAGTTCGTGAAAGAAAAATAGAAGATTTACCGTTTGAGCGAACAAAAGCGGTTTATAAACCGCGAAAAGAACACATGAAATCTTTGCGAAAGAACGATTGGGGTTTATAAACCGAGTGAAAAGGACATTTGTACAGTCTTCATGGAAGAAATATTGACTATTAACAAGATTCTGGAATAAACTATTAGAGATTTACAAGTATACTGACCACTCACATCATCATTTACTATTGATGCAACACTATTGTCCTAATTCAATAAAAGTAACTCTATTGTCCTAATTCATAATTAAAGTAACTCTATTGTCCTAATTCATAATTAAAGTTTCTCAATTGTCCTATTTCACATTTAAAATAACTCTATTGTAATAATTCACAAATTAAAATAACTATGTTGTTATAATTCACAATTAAAATAGCTATGTTGTTATAATTCACAATTAAAATAACTCTGTTGTCCTTATTAACAATTAAAATAACTCTGTTGTCCTTATTAACAATTAAAATAACTCTGTTGTCCTTATTAACAATTAAAATAATTATGTTGTCCTTATTAACAATTAAAAGAACTCTGTTGTCTTTATTAATAATTAAAATAACTATGTTGTTATAATTCACAATTAAAGTAACTATATTGTCCTAATTCACAATTAAAGTAACTATATTGTCCTAATTCACAATTAACTCTATTGTTCTAATTCACAATTAAAGTAACTTATAGTGTCCAATTTATGGAAACCCACCTCTTTATCAAAGTCACTTGTTTATTTATCTTGTAATTGTCGACGATCGTTTGTTCATTTTATTTGTTGTTAATATTGTTCTATCGCACAGTTAATGCCAGTTTATTGTCCAATTAATTCTCTTCTACTGCAGTAAATACATAGATAATGCTAAATCAAATATTGTCCCAATTTAATAAAATTCATATTTCCAAATTCCTACGTTCATTTCACAGTAGTCGTGCTGGTCCTTCCTATTTAGTAAAATATCATGTCTTATAAAAAAATGTCCTAGTTCACAATTAACATAATCCTTATGGTAAATTAATACTGTTTTGCCAGTTTCATAATAATACTGTCCTGCCTACCCCGGTTATTACAATCATTGACCAAATAATAATAATGTTCTTCCACATTTTTTTAAAAACCTATTACTTAATTATTTTTTCCATTATATTTTTTTAATGAAGATTATCTTACTCTTTAAAGTTGTTTTTAAGAATATAACTAATACACTTTCTTAATGCAACCCTTTACACATTAAATACTATTTACACTTTCTTAATTATTCTGTTCTCTGTCAAATTAATACAAATCAAAAGTACTATTAGTAATCTACTGCACAAATGAAGTAGCTTCAATAGTGGCTAATCTACGTCTCTGTTTTAAAAGTTACATTTTCACGATATAGAATAAATGAAATTGTTTTCATGAAAACATCTTTCTCACTATAAGAATTATACTCATTAAAATTAGACTAGCATTAATATATATCTGTTGTTGACACTTTTTCTTGAACTTATACATAAAACAAGTAATTATGCATTTAATATTTTTATTTTATCACACTTTTTGCCTGTGTTTCTTGGGTGTTATATTTATCTAGATACACTCTTATAGCATAATTACCAATTAATGGTCAAGCCACCAACTTCCAAAATAGGTTTGACACAACAGATGTAGAAATGGACATGCATACATATTATATACCACAGCTATCCAAATCGATATATTTCACTCATTCTCGGTATAGTAGAAGTAGTATTTATTAAATGTCACTAATCAAGAATTAACAGTTTTTCCAATAAACGTTTTTTTCAAACTAAATCTAGCCACGTTTGTGCATCTGTTTAATTTACTACTGAGACAATTAACGCTTCTGAAATACTTCCGGTATTTCATCACCAAACGTTAATGCGTTTCCATTGATATCCAGGAACATTTGTTCGGGCGTTTCATCCTGAATATACTTCTTTAAGCCAGTGCTGGTGTCCTGTAAAGAATATTGTATAAAGAAATGTGGTGTATAGTCTATGCCTTTGCCTAATTAGGCAGTCCTCTCTCTCTCTCCTCTCTCTCTCTCTCTCCTCTCTCTCTCCTCTCTCTCTCTCGCTATTTCTCATTTTCTCCTCTCTCTCTCTACACACACACACACACACACACACACACACACACACACACACACACACACACACATTCACACTCACGCACGCACACACGCAGGCACGTATTTATATTATGAACAAATTTCATAGGCAAAATGCATATACAAGTCATAATTCTGTCTTATTCTATCAATATTCGAACATATACATATGCTGAAATCTGACTACCAATAGTTGGAAAGGAATTCTTCATTCATTCATTTTTCTGTATTTTGTCTGTGTTGTCACATTTCGAACACAAGGTTGTACCTACGTGCAGCGTTAAAAATGTCCCAATTAACTCAAATCAGACATATACTTAGTTGTCGGATAAAATTTAAAGTAAAAATATCTTACTTCAAGGAATCTAACATAATTACATCTGCCATGTGCAACTACTCCTGAATCACTAGTGAGTGATCTAAACCAATTTTCCTACCTATGTGTTTCGGTTGAACTATACATTATACTAGCCACCGGTCAAACATCAGCACCACACAGTCATCATCCAAGTAAAAATTGCTAATAGGAAAGTCATCGGCTCTTTCCGTAAGTTTCCGGCTGGTGATGAAGCAGTGCCTCTCCTCCAGCGTTCTTGTGTCACGAGACAGAACCCCTCACTCCTTCTTCAAGTAACCCTACAATTAAGAAAAAAGGCTTGAAATATTAGCTCTCAGTTCTCTATTAGGACAGTGACATAGAAACAATAATCTTTGCAGACACTTAGAATAGCAACATGGACAATGAATTGAACAGAAATACAGTGATACCAATATAGCATTATACCATTCATGAGGACATAAAATATAATTTTCCTTACTTATGTTGAAGTATTTGATTATAATTTTATTTTGTTAGTCATATATATATATAATTTTTAATTGTTAATGTAAATATCGTATTAATAAATGTTCAGTTTAAAATTGTATTTCCATAATTTATCATATCCTCTACGTTATTTTCTTTTCTCTATTCATTTCATGACAAGAGTATTGTCATAATATTCCCTTATAGGATATCCTTAATAACTTTTATTTCATTTCATTATTGTTTATTTTAGTTTATTATATAGCTTCTCTAATTTTTATTGAAACTACTTCTACTTTTATTGATTTTTTAAAAAAATCTCTACATTTATTTATAATTGTTTACATTTCTTTCAATTCTCAGTTTTGTATTACATTTATTCTGTTATCATTTCCTTTACTACATCTCTTTTTTATTTTACTACGTTTTTAATCTTCACTTATTTCAGTTTATATTTTACTTTTGCTTATTTCATTACAACTCCATTGTTTTATTTTATTAACTACTTTTATTCCTCTTCCCTTCATTTGAATTTATCTTTACTGTAAATGTTATTCTCTGTATTACATTATATCTCTGTTACGTCATTTCCTCTTCAGTTCAATTTAACTTTTTTCCGCTTGACATTTATGACTTTTGTCTCTCTTGTTTATTACAGCTCTTTCCGCTTGACATCTTACAATTTTGTCTCCCTTGTTTATTACATCTTTTCTGCTCTACATTTTACATCTTTTGCGTCCCTCGATTATTACAACTTTTCCCCATGATATTTTAAAACTTTCGTCTCTTTGTTTATTTCAGATCTTTTCTCCTTGACAATTTACAACTTTTGTCTCTTGTTTATTACATGTCATTCCGATTGACATTTTAGATCTTGTGTCTCTCATTTATTCCAACTCTTTCAGCCCTTATAGAGGAGTATTAATTAATGCGTACTTATTTCTGCATCGTGTACCACTTTTTTTTAATTATTGCAAATTGTTCAGGGACTCTCCATGTTAAACATAGTGAAGTCTCACTTCTTTCCCATTATTGTTGTTATTACTTTTGTTCTATATTTGTCATTGTTTTATTATGTTAGTATTGACGCTACTGTAAATTATTATTATTATTAATAATAATAATAACATGAAATTGAAAATATGTACTCGTTTTTATTTAAACATGCCTTAATACATAAAAACCTTGAAGACGACGAAAGAAAAGAGCACCCTGACGACTGCTAGGTACCAAGCACAGCAAAGGGAAGGAGGTGGAAGCTTGGCGTTTTTTACGACTTAGCAAATGGAATCGGAGAGGCCACGAGGGCTACAGTAAAACATCGTTTCCAAATTTATGCAAATGCAAATAAATTTTCCCGCGAGCCCGTAGCAGCAAATCATCTAAAACAATCATGACTCAGAAATCACTGCCATAAGTCACTGGCCCAATCAGACGGACCGCTCCAAAGCTGGAAAGCCATGGGGCCAGAAATTAAGCACAGAAAGAAATCAAGTGTGACAAGCAGAAATACAAGACAGAGATAATGTATGGACTCAGACGTTTTAATATTCATAACTTCATCCGCCTGCCCCTTGGAGACTTAAATGATGTAAACGAGATGTGAGGTCTAGGTTCACAGCAGTGTGAGCTGTCTTTGTATTGGCGAGTCTCGGTGTGATATTTTTAATATGTATGTGTGTGTGTGTGTGTGTGTGTGTGTGTGTGTGTGTGTGTGTGTGTGTGTGTGCTTGTGTGTACAAACATATATATGTAAGGATAATGTATATGTATGTGTAAGCATCCGTGCATATGTGTGTGTATATTACAAGTGTGTGCGCGAGTATACGTGTATGTATAAAACATTCCGAAAATAAATTTAATTTCTTCTGATCAACGCTCATTTGCTCAATAGTATCCTTCTACCTTTTAGTAGTGAGGCACGTTTGTTAGGGACGGCAGTGTATACAGGCAACTAGCTCACTTGGTACAACACACGGCTGTTTGTTACTGTCCTTGAAGACAAATAACTTCAATACTGTCCGTTATTCTTAATATTAGAGATGTATTTATTATTATATTTATTTATATTGTGACGATGCTGGGTTTTGGTGGTAGTTACTTAAATACATTTTAGTATTTCGTCCGAAAACAAAGATATATACAGATTCCAAATATTTGTGCGTATGACATATGGTCGGGAACATTGAGCTCAAAATAATAGACATTATGTGAAAAAGAGGGCAAAGATGAATAGACATTATGTGAAAAAGAGGGCAAAGATGAATAGACATTATGTGAAAAAGAGGGCAAAGATGAATAGACATTATGTGAAAAAGAGGGCAAAGATGAATAGACATTATGTGAAAAAGAGGGCAAAGATGAATAGACAGTATGTGAAAAAGAGGGCAAATATGAATAGACATTATGTGGAAAAGAGGGAAAGATGAATAGACATTATGTGAAAAAGAGGGCAAAGATGAATAGACATATGGAATAAGTGCACTTATTGATAAACTGCCAGAAATAAAATACCGATTCTTAAATCGATTTGCATTCTCATTTCCCTAAAGATTATTTATCGCCAGAAAGCGATGGACAAGGTCAGAAACTAGGTTCAAGCAGGACGGGACTTCTGTAACGTGGGCTTTCGCGTCATTACAGTGGGGATTTCGAGGGGTGGTCTTAGGACAGTTAGATCAAGTATAATCCTGCATGTGTGTGTGTGTGTGTGTGTGTGTGTGTGTGTGTGTGTGTGTGTGCGTGTGTGCGTGTGTGCGTGTGTGAGTGTGCGCTTGTTTGTATGTTCAAGAAAACTCGTGTGTCACTGTTATTTGAAACGTTTAATAAGTATACGTTGCAAACTAAATGTATATTTCAAAATTACTGCAATGCCATAGAGCACAGCATTACAATACGACAGGGAGGCCTGTACATAAATACACTGATTTATTGTTAACAGACAAATACTACCTAACACATATAACAATTATTTCAAATATTCATTATCAGTGCAAAATGCTGCACACGTAAATACAGAACTCTCGAACACAACAACACATCTCCAGACGCTGTAATACTCTTCATGTTTATTCATAAATATGCTTGCATTTTCATTCACTATCACCAAATCACTAAACAGAACAAACATACATGTTCATCTATATACACCCCGCCACGTCTCTTTCATAATAAAAATAAAAGTGTGGCTGCACTTGTCATGTTTGTGTCTATGGTGAAACTTTATTTTCCATGCCCTACATTTCGCGAATTTATCTTGGCCAAGCGAAGAGTCTGCGTGGCCGGACGGGTCAGGCAATTCGGACGAAACCCCAGTAAATCGTCCTGACCGCGTCAGGTCGGTTCTCAGGCACGCTTAGTGGCATTTTCCTGCCGACTGTTGTGCAGACAGACCCATGCATGACGGCAATGTCATTGTTTAAGATACGGAGAGTTGCGGGAACAGAGATGGATGGTTACCGCATACAACATGCTTGAAAGTTTGAATAGCCATTCCTGAGAACGAAATCTTAATGTTTGCACTAATAGAAATACACACAGGATAAGCACGCTTACTTAATGTTTGCACTAATAGAAATACACACAGGATAAGCACGCTTACTTATCAATAAATGATACTAATAATACATCTATTGAAATAAATACATTCAGAACAGGCGTAAACTAGTTGGTCTCGGACCTACAGTGCAAGAAGACAGCAAGTCGTCAATTAAGCTATAGAAAGGCACAGCATTAAAAATAATAAGAAAGTATATTACTGCCGTTTGACTTTTATTAAATTAACAAGGCAAGCTTATTACGTGTATATTCTTTTATTTAAACAAATTATCATTAGGAGAATCGCGCATGCCTGAATTATTTGTGGTGTGCCATAGAGCTTAGCAATCGATAATTTCGCTAGTTTACAATCATAACATAGTTAATGTTTGTTTTATCAGAAAATGCATTTTTTTTTTTAAGCAGCCCTCGTAGACTTTCATACATATGCCAAGCAAATTCAGCTTCATTGATGTGTTAAATTAGGTCAGTCATAAAACATTATTCGATTTGTTTCTGAATCACGTGTGTACTTGTGTATCTCTTAGACCTTTGCCATGTAACCTTAACTCCTCTTACATTAGTATAGTCATACTTTTTTATATATGTTGTTTTCTACTTCTTTATAAATGGAGAGGGGCTTGCTACACGCACGCTTGTGCGCGTGCAATTACATCAAACACACTGAAGGCGCGAAGAATTACAGCTTTTATTGGACAGTACTTAAAATAGCTCCTCTCACGACGCAAACTAACAAACACAAATAAATAGCAATAAAAAGTGTTGGCACATTCATCAAGGTAATTGTCTTATTTTCGATACAAATTTATCCTTTCCAGATCCAGATCAACATATTCTATCTAGACCCTGATTGTTTGCGTAAAGTACAGCTTGCTCCATAAAGAGATCAAATAAATACTATACTATCGTAACCATCAAAACATTATTTCACCGGCGCGGTTCCTCTGACAAGATGGCGCATGGAAACAATAACCCATAACCACAAGCCCTACCTAGGGTCGTATCGACAGTGTTACTGTTTCGCTCTGTCTATTTATATAGGTATGGTATGTGAGTATATATATATAATGTTCTATAAACCTCGAGTATATTATATATATATTATATATATAACGTTCTATAAATCTCCTACAAGTAAATTTGCTGTATCTGTAAATTAGTTCATTTTGTATCTATTTACACATGCGTAATGTTTTATCATTACATGTGTATACTTCCAAACTTGATACTGTATAGACATATTATATACGTACGTACATCCTTCTTCTGTACGGACTTCAGAGACATCTTTTCGAAATATGTATTAACTCCCAGTCTCTTTGTGCGTGAAGACATTATAACTATTTATGTCTGATATAATTTCTCATAAATACTCTATATAACTTCTTTTAATATTTGGGTTTCCCACTTTCTTACCTGTACACACACACACACACACACACACACACACACACACACACACACTTACCTGTATGTGTGACTTTCTACCTGTATAACCTACCTCAATGGATTTCATATCGCTTTATATCTGTAGACTTCCTTCTCTTTATATGTGTTGACTTCTACCTGTGTGTGTAGTCTTTCTACCTGTATGTGTGACTTTCTACTTCTTTTATAAATGGATTTCATAACTCCTTATATATGAGGACTTCCCTCTCTTTATACGTGTGGAATTCCTACCTGCCTTCTTGTATGGTTTCCTGCTCTTAATGTGTGGACCTTTTCTTTTTCAATATAATTTCTCTGTTTTCTACTGTTGTGTTTCAAAGTGTTATCACTACACATTTGCTAAATCAAAACTCATTCTTATCAGTTACGAATATAACACAGTGTACATAGAGGCTTTCAGAAGAGTCTTCGGAATATTCTAGAGTTGTGATGAATTGTATATAGTATAGCCAAAGCCCAGTCAAGATGCCCTGAAAGTCAAGTTCTATAATGGTGTAGTGTAAGAAAACTAGAAAGTAGCATAACGTGTGCCATAGATCATCCCTCTCTCGTCATGCAATAAAGACGAAAGGTCAGTGCCCCAATTGAGGCCAATATCTAATAAATATGAGACATGCAAATGCCACGTTTCTCGTCAGAGGCATACAATCGCAAAAAACATATTTTAAAAAGATAAATGAAGAATGTGTTAAGAGGTCAGATGATGATACTGGTGACCTCAAGACAACAAAGACGTGGGAAAGAGATCATAGCATACAAAAACAAAGTTGATGGTTTCCCAATGTACACAATATCGACTATTATATTTAGAGTTTAAGTAAGAATTAGATTGCAGTCACAAAGGACCGAAGCTATGCTTATCACTAAAATATTGACATCACTACATGTATCGACATAAATATAAATCTAAGCTCGTTGGTGTTCTTCCTTGACATTTCAGGGATGTCAATGCTTATAATAGTTGTTGCAGTTGGTAGAGCACCAGTTAATATCAACTTTATAATACGCTTGATTTCTCTTTGAGACAAAGTACAGCAAAAGCATTCATGCACGAAGCACGCTTCCTTTCACCTACTACTACTACTACTGATAATAATAATAAGGTTGCTCTAGAGGAAAATGGACTGCAGGAACACTAGAAAACTTCAGAGGAATTGGTAGGAGAATATACAAGTAATGGCCTCTTATTATCAAAGTCAACCACTGTAAGAGGATTTAGAAAAAGGATGCCTGAAATATGGCTAAAACAATATCCAGGTGATATTATCCATGAATAATGGTCCTGCACCAGAAGAGATCAATCATGCACAATACGCTTCGTACATATATAGAATTAAAATATTTTCAATAGTAACAAACTAATTTAACACATCTCACTGACGACCACACCGAAAAAATAAAGAACTAACTTAGGAACAGCAGTGCATGTTAGAAGAAGTGAAAGATTTCATGGACAACAATAAATCACATGTAGGAAGAACACCAATACGAAGACTACAATGATAGTTTGAGAGGGATAATAATAATTTAATAACATTACTATAATTTATTCCTACATGCATGCAACTGTAATGTAATAAAGTATATTATGTTAACTTCTTCTATGGAATGACAAAAATCTATAGCGCTAATATGTTATGTCTGAAAATATCTATATAGTTAATGCTGACATATTCCCTTTCACATAACAACTAGTTCTGCAAACGCGTTTATATACTCTTACTTTCATAATCTTTCATTTTATTTAATAAATTGTGGGTGAATGCTAGATATCTGGAAATTAACTACGTTTCAGGACTGTTTACATTACGGATCTAGATTTTAGTTTAAAATCTTATATTCTGTACCACATTCAGAGTATTTGATATTTCAAATCTATCTGTTACTGGAGAGAACTCTAAGACAAAAAGGACGGGAATACATTTTGATTAGGAATTGTTTATAGTCTTTAAGTAGCCAAAGTTACATGCTTTTATTTTACAGTTGTACAGATATGATTGTGTAGCTTCACTTTTGTGTATATTCTCAGCCGCTATCTGACATGAAGTGTCAATATGGTTTGCAAGTTTAATCATGTACTGATTGTACTTTTTTACAGAATCTGCTAGCCTACTCTCTGCCCAATATTTCTTGTAATATAGACATGGGTCCCCTAAGAGATCTTCTCTGTATAAGAGTGCAAAGGTACAAAATGGGTCAAATCTTGTGGTACTTTGTGCAATACAAACAAAAGTGCTGGCAAATGCATTTCCCAATCTTGTGGTCTTTCCACAAACCGTTTTCCCAAGGAATTGGTAAGAGTAACATTCAGATTTCGACTAAATCAGTACACATAAGATAGTATGGAGTAGTTTTAAACTGCTTTGCCCTCAAAAGTTGATTAATCTCTTTCAATAATTTGCTCATAAATTGCATCCCTCTTATCAGACAAGATTTCTTCTGGAAATCCTACGTGAGAAAATGGTGAACAGTACATTTGATACCAACATGGTAGTAAGAGAACTAAGAGCAACCACCTCAGAGTATTGCATAGCATATATTCAATGATGGTGAGAATCCATCTGTGCCCTTGATACGATGAAGGTGGGTCATGAGCCAAATGGAACATGTTCACTTGGTAGCTCAGAGGTATCAACAACCAATTGCTATCAGTCCCTTCCTGTTTACTAATCAAGAGACCATCCTTCCAGAAAAACTGAATCCAGAAGATTTAGACTTGTATGATCCTGAGAGCTTGGTCTCCTCCTGATGTTCATCTGGAGAATTCTCTGTCAATTGCGCTGCTCTGATAAGTTTTCAGGGCCTTTCACCCTCAGGATCAGCCACAGTCTGATAAACAGAAACAATTGTCTGCCCTGTAATGACTGAGTCTGGTGTGACGTTCTGGTGACACACCCCACCAATGATAGTTTCAGCCAAATCATCGATGCATCACCTTCACACCCGCAAATGACTAATCTTTGTACACCTTGCATACCTATATGCATGCCTCTAGCTTCAGCTTCCTGTGCTGCAGCTTGCCTACAAGTGAGTATGCACACAGGTCAAGCAAGTCTGGGGTGTCTTCACCGGTGTGAATGTATTTACATCCCAGGATAACACTCTCAGTACAATTTACTAGACATACAGCCTGAATACATCCACATACAAACTTATTTATGTCTACCATCACTATAAGTACTTTATCTTTTACACCATTGGCTAGAGTGATTGTTTGGAACTCTCTAATGTAGTCATTTTCCTTCACTATGCTAGGGTGTACTACTAACCCTACTCTTCATCCAGTGTCACTGAGAACTGAAACACAATTTCCATTTATGTATGCATTAAAATGAGGAGTGCCACTTGGTTCTATAACACTTATGTTACCTGGTCAATAACATTTGATATGGCCGTGTTTGCCACAGCTAAAGCACATTGCTTGTTCATTCTAATCACCTTTGTGTTTACATTTGGGATCAAATGTGGGTACTCTATCATTCGTCTTACTAAATGAAGGAGATGGAAGAGAGGGTGGTTTATTTGTGTTAGGCTTATTATCTGTCTTGTCACTCTGTTGTTTAGGCATCACTCGTTCATTAACTGACCTGTGTGGTTCACAATTATTGCTAGCTGTGAGATTAGCATGTGTCCCACAAATTTCTTGATACCTGTCAGCTGCTCCTAGCCATCCCATCAGATGTTTTGGTCTTTTGGCCTTAACTAAGTGAAAGGTTCTGATGGACATGACATCTGTAATTTGTCAATCACAAAATGTTCCCTATCATCTTTCCCACTGTCAAGTTTCACCTCGTCCAGTTCTAACCACCTTATCAAGATGTTCTGTATCTTACTCACTGCATGTAAAAATGTATCAGTCTGCTCTCTTTTAAACCAATGAATCACCTTTCTGTACATCTCACTAGCCACATTAAAGTATGCTAGCAATTCTGCCTTATAAGCCCTGTACATAGCTTGTTCTTCTGGAAGTCTGTTAAAGACCATACTGTCTTGACCTTTCATACATGCCACTAATTGGAAGAGCCATAAACTTTCTGACAGGTCTAATTGTACAACACACTGTTCAAAGATTAGACATAATCCTCAATACTTTCCTATTGAAAAAATAAAAAAGAAATTTTATATTTGCTTTCTGCCCATGTACATGTCTTTAAGCTATGTTCCTATATCTATAGTTGGTTAAATCCAAGCTTTGTTTTTTTATCCTCAGTGTCTAATTTGGCAAGCACTACCTCTCATTTAAATTCATATACAATTTTCAATCTTTTGCCACTTTCTTTCATTTTTATCTTTTTTCATGTTCTTTTTATTTCTAATTCATCTCTTTCACTTCCTTTTTTTATTTCTAGTTCTTCTCTTTTATCCACAAAGCTGAAATAATGTTCTATAGCTTTTTCCATTCCTGCCTGAATCCATCTTTTCTAAATTCCATAGAATCTTTGATTTTTCAAAAATCATAAACACTCTACCATGTTCATGCTATTATCTGATTGGTGAGCTATCTGGCTGATATTACAAAAGTATCTCCACACACACTAAAACAATGAGTAAACTTTAAGTTACTTAAAAAGCACAACCAATGTAAACAATATAATCTCCACACATCCTTAATAGAAACTATGGTAATACATGTATCAATACAACATGCAATCAATAATATAAATGGGAAGGTTAGTCAAAAAGTTTCAAAAGAGAAAAAGGATAGACAAAGTAAGACAGTTCTAGATAGAGTTATAAAATAATATCAGACTGCTTTCTAACTGTCTATTTCGCTAGTCAACTATCTCTTCTCTAGCTTGGTTATAGCTAAGGATTTCCCAATAAGATCTTCAAGCTCAACATATTTTTCAACAATTGTTTTCCACATTTACTAATATCAATACAATGAGAATTAGTTTAACCATTTTTCAACAAATTTGAGCTCGTTCTGGACAGAGACTACCCATTTTTTTGTGTCTCCAACGTCTCCTAGGTAATGGTTATGATTATTATTATGAATTAATTTATCCATAACTAATTACAAGTGGTGAGAATATTTATTTAGTCTATTAATAATTCTCCAGAAGACACCACTCATCTCTCTCACTTGGTGGATATGTGGGTGCTGTGAACGTTTTCTCTCTTTCACGACATTAAAGACAAACATTTACTGTCACACAATATTTCCATAGGGAGATATCTCCTTACCAAAGGAGAAGATAAATCCGTCTTTTAATCTATATTTAATGAGCCCCTATCCACCCACTTTCTTCTCCAACATAATATTATTGTTTCGTGTAAGTAGGTCAGTAAACTGTAAGTCAACAATCAAATATAGAACATAGGAATATAATCAAAACATTTACATCACTTCATAACTATTTTCAATGAATGCTGGACAATTGTTCAGTTCATCCTAGCATAGACATAAGCAGTCAATAAGGAAACATGTGCAAAATATTCTAAGTCCATCCATTTTTTATCAGTCACCTTACTATAATCTTACGATTGCCTTTATGACTGAACTCGAATTAAAAAAATAGAATTGAGAACTTCTTAAACAAAGAAACTTTCTGTTCATTCCCATTGGATGATTTTGTTATGAACAAGTGTGAAACTATTAGTCAGAAAAACTACTCAACCAGTTGGAACTGGTTTAGATTGCGTCAGCAATTTTCAATTATATTCTCAACTCGAGTTGTTTACTTCCAACTTTGAAGCATACAAAAATAGCCATCATAAGGATCGGGTCTCTTTGACAATTTAACAATTTATATAGCAATTAAGTTTATAAATAGAGATAGACAAATTTACTCATCCACAGAGTATATAAAAATAATTAAGACGTGCTGGTTTGCATTATATTACTTCTTGCACTATACAGTTTATTATATTAGATATGGAAACTACTAATTTTCAACAGTCGCTGATATTTGTTATATTTGTGTGTAACTAGCGATACACTTTGAGGCTGTAATACAGCTAAGAAAAAGACTATTCTGTTTCTGTGTGCTGGATGAGTTTCATATTTGCATATTTGTCTCAAAGTTTTACTTTATATTGTTAATTGTTAATAATGACACACGAGTGTGTTTTTGTCGGCCAGATCTTTACTTCAAAGGTGAAACAAAATTACGGGTCTGAATATTTCCTTAACAATGCCTAACACCCCAAAAGACATAAACATACTTGAAAAATGTTCATATTAATTTGAAATAGAGCTTTTCTCTATTGGTTACTTAAACACAAATACATCTTAAAGGCATTGCCTCCTTCCAAGGAATTAATAATCAATGAAGTGAAAAGTAAACTGGCTTATGGTAATTAATGTATACTTGTTTTTATTTTATTACTTTTAACGTCAACCTGTCCCTGTTCAAAGTTTAATACGCACGCCGTTGTATCTAACAGACAAAGTTACCCAGTGATAATCTCTCTCCTTCTCATAACTGGTTAGCCGTTGTACCTAACAGACAAAGTTAACACAGTGATAATCTCTCTCCTTCTCATAACTGGTTAGCCGAACTGTATACCATTTTAGAGAAATACGTGTAAAATGTGACATAATTATTAACTGTTGTATACATCCTTCATATGCGTTGTCCAAGAGTGCTCGCATATCTGCGAACTAAGGAAGTTTCATACATTGCAGGCTAAAGTTGAGTTTAAGGAAGTTTCATACATTGCAGGCTAAAGTTGAGTTTAAGGAAGTTTCATACATTGCAGGCTAAAGTTGAGTTTAGCAAAATTGTTGACAAACTTCTATCCGTAACATTTACTTCAATATCTCTTCAATAATATGTTTATGTAATCTAGATTTTAGGTTGAGGGAATTCGTGAACGCTTGTCGAAAATCCTTGCTAAAAGGTACATAACTCACGATCACCTTTTTTTTTTGTGTGGAAAGACCAGTATTTTTGAGAATATGATCCAAAAGTGTAATCGTCGACTTTTCTTGTTAATGCTAACAAAAATCACTTACCAATTAAATTCGAAGCGTTTGGCAATTAATTTATATGAATATAAACTTCAATATCTGACTAATTTAATTAAAAGTATACTTCAAATCCCGTCATATTAATTGAATATAAACTTCAATACCTGTCTTATTTAAGATATACTTCAATACCTGTCTAATTTAATTGAATATATACTTCAATACCTGACTTATTTAATTAAATATGTACTTCGATACCTGTCTAATTTAATTTAATATCAACTTCAACACATGTCTTATTTGTTTAAATATATACTTCAATATCTCGCTAATTTAATTGAATATAAAATTTAATACCTCTCTAATTTGTTTAAATATATACTTCAAAACCTATATAATTTATTTGAATAAAAACTTCAGTACCTGTCTAATCAACTGAATATATTTCATATATGTCTAATTTAATTTAATATCAACTTCAACACATGTCTTATTTGTTTAAATATATACTTCAATATCTCGCTAATTTAATTGAATATAAAATTTAATACCTCTCTAATTTGTTTAAATATATACTTCAAAACCTATATAATTTATTTGAATATAAACTTCAGTACCTGTCTAATTTGTTTGAATATATACTTCAGTACCTGTCTAATTTGCGAAAATTTAATAATTTTCCAAGCATGCATTTTCTAAAGTTCACTTTATTTATTTTTCACTTCGACATTTCACCCATGAATAATAATAATAATAATAATAATAATAATAATAATAAAAGATTACACATTTTTAATATTCTCTAGCATCTAATGTGTACCAAGCAAGTTTCAGGCTTGAATTATTTGCATGAGCTGTTGTTGTTTCGCTGTTAACGTAAGGTGTTCTCGTTATTTCCTTGTGCTTAATTTGACATAACATTGCTCTTTGTTGAGGTTAATTTTGATGTGCTCGTTGTGTATAATGTGAAGCCTTATTATTATTTCCTTGTTTAACAAAAAGGTGCTTGTTACATTGGTGAGATTAGCAAGAATTATTGACATGCTTGTTTTCAAAATGGAGATTACTTGCTATGCATTTGAATATATCTGAACCAACATTGTGGTGTATTCTAGTTCTGATTTCAGTCTTGACATTGTGGTGTGTTCTTGTTATGATTTCAGTCTTGACATTGTGGTGTATTCTTGTTCTGATTTCAGTCTTGACATTGTGGTGTATTCTTGTTCTGATTTCAGTCTTGACATTGTGGTGTATTCTTGTTCTGATTTCAGTCTTCACATTGTGGTGTGTTCTTATTCTGATTTCAGTCTTGAAATTGTTGTGTTTTCTTGTTCTGATTTCAGTCTTGACTTTGTGGTGTATTCTTGTTCTGATTTCAGTCTTGATATTGTGGTGTATTCTTGTTCTGATTTCAGTCTTCACATTGTGGTGTATTCTTGTTCAATGTGAGTCTTCACATTGTGGTGTATTCTTGTTCTGATTTCAGTCTTGACATTGTGATGTGTTCTTGTTCTGATTTCAGTCTTGACATTGTGGTGTGTTCTTGTTCTGATTTCTGTCTTGATATTTTGGTGTTCCTGGCTTGTTTTCTATCTTGACACTGAGGTGCATACTTGGCCTGAATTCAGTTTGACCTTTGGTGTGTTCCTGGCCTGATTTCAATCTTGACTGTATGGTGTGATTTTTGGTCATATTTCTATCTTGAACTTGTGTTGCGTAATTGTCCTGATTTCTATCTTGACCTTGAGGTGCGTTCGTGCTCTGATTTATATCTTGACCTAGTGATGTGTTCCAACTCTTATTGTTATTTTGACCTTGTGGTGAACTCTTAGTCCGATTTCAATCTTGACCTTGTGGTGTGTTCATGTTTCGATTTCTGCCTTGACCTTCTAGTGTATTCGTGCTCTAATTTCATCTTGAAATCTGTGAGACCGAGCCAATTTTGCACACAGCAGTTAGTTTTACTATTAAAATCATGAGACGTTTAGTACGTTCTAAATGTGATACCAAAGAGAGTAATACAGAAATATCATAAATATTAACCATATGCGACTCGAAGTTAATAGTATATTAAGTGCCGCCTTTTCAACTTAATAAATACATTTTCCATTCATTCATTTGAGTTTAGACCCGTCACTTATGGTCTGTTTCTGAGATATACAACTAGGCTGTTCATTGCAGACACACATCGTCCCTTTTCAGAGGAAAACAATGACATTTACTTGTATCTACGATAAAACCCACCTCGCAAACATATATTATTTCTCACACATTTCATATCCTTTAAAAATGCAGTGGCATTCAAACAAAAGAGTAATTATTAAATACAAATTTAAGAAAGAAAGAAAGATAGATAGATAGATAGATAGATAGGTAGATAGATAGATAGATAGATAGATAGATAGATAGATAGATAGATAGATAGATAGATAGATAAAAGGAAGGAAGGAAAGAAAGAAAGAAAGAACGAAAGAACGAAAGAAAGAAAGAAAGAAAGAAAGAAAGAAAGAAAGAAAGAAAGAAAAAAAAGAAAGAAAGAAAGAAAGAAAGAAAGAAAGAAAGAAAGAAAGAACTTTGGTGCTTTGATGATTTGTACAAACATTTGCAATCACTTGCAAGAAGACAGAAAGATTTGAATCAGTAAAAGCAAACAAGCTGCACTCACTGTGCAGGTGAAACAAAATTTTGCTTACAGTTGCTTGAACATGTAATACGAACTATGGTAAACAAAACTGTGCTCACTGTTGCTTGAACATGTAATACGAACTGTCGTTCCGAGATATAAGTAAATCAAAGCTAAAAAAAAAAAAAATTAAATTTTGACTTTATTTTTTTTAACTTACAATAATTTTATTATGTTTTTTAAAAAATGAGAGAATATATTATCACATATTATATTTCGTATTTTTCAATAAAGAAATGTACATAATAATAATAATCTATTGACAGTGATGATGAACGGCATGGTGATAATATAAATTATAACGACAATAGTGATGTTATTGATGATGATTTGTTGTTGATGACCGTTATTATTATTTAAATTTTATAGTATAAATGAAGAAATAGTACCTATATAATACCAAATAAATCGCTAGAAACTTTAACAAATTACGAACATTAATAAGTTTATGGAAAAAAAATAAAAATAAAATCTGTTTAAAGGTGTGGCGTAAATGTATATCAATTTAATTAAGAAAAGAGAGCAAACGGGGTACAACACACACACACACACAGACACACACACACACACACACACACACACACACACAGACACAGATACACACAGACACACACACATAATTACATACATAAATAATGTACACATACATAAACATACATACACATATAGTGCGATACAGAGAGACGAAGGAAGTTGAAAGAAAAAATGCTTTTATAAAAGAACTTTAACATATCTTGTTTAGGATTTGAGAAATGAAGGCATCTTAACTAAATAAACTTCATTTTACAAGGATAATGACATTTGCACGAAGATCAATGTTTCCGTTCAGTCCTTCTTAACTACAGAGAAGAAAGAAGAGAGAGAATGAATGAAAACATCAAGAATCAGATTGTGTACGAGGACCGAAAACAAACAGGAAGCGAAAGCAATATAAATATATTGAGACAGAAAGGAATTGAATACAAAATAAATGTTTTGAAACAAAAAGGAATTGAAAACAACAAAAATATATGGAGAAAGGAAGGAATTGAATTCAATGTATGTGTAGAAATGAAAAGGAATTTAACACAACATAAAGGTATTGAGACAGAAAAGAGCATTTAAACAACGCAATTAGTTGAGAGAAGGAGTATAACATAACATAAATGTATCGAGACAGAGAAAGAACATTTAACACAACGTAAATTTGTTGAGACAAGAAAGGGAATTTAACACATTATAACTGTATTGAGACGATAAAATGAATTTAACACAACATAAATGTATTGAGACGATAGAAGTTATTTAACACAACATAAATGTATTGAGACGAGAGAAGTTATTTAACACAACATAAATGTATTGAGACGAGAGAAATTATTTAACACAACATAAATGTATTGAGACGATAGAAGGAATTTTCCACAACATAAATGTATTGAGACGATAGAAGGAATTTTCCACAACATAAATGTATTGAACAGAAAAAGAGCATTTAACACAACGTAATTTTCTTGAAAGAAATGTATTGAGACGAAAGAAGGAATTTAACAAAACAATCATGTATTGAGACAGAAAATGAGCATTTAACACAACGTAAATTTGTTGGGACGAGGACAAAAATTTAACACAACAATATGTATTGAGACATAAAAAGTGTACTTAACACATTGAAAATTTGTTGACCACAAGAGAAGGAATTTAACACAACATAAATGTATTGAGACAAAGAAATGGAATTTAACACAACATAAATGTATTGAGACAAAGAAATGGAATTTAACACAACATAAATGTATTGAGACAGACAGAAAGAAGCAAAGTATAAATGAATGTACTCAGACATAAGGAAGCGAAGTCGAAGTCTGAATATTATGTAAGAAAAAGAAAGAACTAAACATGAATGAACTGAAACAGAATGAAGACATTAAGTCTACGCATGAATGTATTGAGAAGTAATCGTACGCGGCAAGAATTTGTTAAGATTTAAAGAAAAGGAGTCTAAGCACGAATGTATCGACATGGCATGGGAGTTGAAAGCTTTCAGACACAGAAATGGGAAACGAAATCTAAGCATGAATGTGTTCAGGGATACAGAGAAAGAAGCGAAGTTTAATATATTGAGAGAGAGAAAAGAAACGAAATTAAATGTATTGAGATACTGAGAGAGAGAGAGAGAGAGAGAGAGAGAGAGAGAGAGAGAGAGAGAGAGAGAGAGAGAGAGAGAGAGAGAGAGAGAGAGAGAGAGAGAGAGAGTTAGTTTAAATACGAAGTTAGAGTTGAACTTGGCTGGAAGTCTGCCATTTCCACCACGTGCATAAGTGCCTTGAGGACACGTGACCTAGAGATCGCCATTACACGCAATTACTTCCTACTCTTCTGTCCCCAAGTTGATCTATAATCTCCAATAATGTAAAAACAGAACAAACACTACGCCTAGAGCCCGACCATACGCACGTAGAGCGGGATTCTCTGGCGCCAATGCTAGCACGTGGAATGTCTTCCGCTAATATACAAACGACAGTGTCTTCCAGCATACCTTGGCAACGTATGTGTGTGTGGCAGATCCGCCGTGGAGACTTTGTAAACTCTACTGTTCTTTTCCCTGGTGCTAAATTGTGCCCAATTGTCAAACTTTCTCCCACTCACGGGTCTGGTCGTTTGATGTGTGCGGTAACGGGTGTAAGGTGGGGATGTTTTTATCGACATCTTTACAAAATCCCAGAGCAAAGCCCCCACTCTCACTCTTATCCCCATTTTAGCGTACATTAAAAAAAATTCCAGCTACTGGGCGGGTGGGCTTCGTAGAATTATTATCAACACTTGAGAGAATTAAAATAATTTTGATTAGAATTATTATATAAATCTTGGAAGATATAATCTAGTGTAGTATTAAGATTACATCTTCTAATAAACAAAATAATCACCAGTTTCCTCACCCTCAGCTCATACCAATGACAAAAAAAAAAAAAAAATGAATTAAACTCTAGCAGCTTACAACATTTTCAGTTAGTGTCAAATGATCACAATACATCCTTTCGTTTATAGGTATCCCTGAAATGCTTCAGAACAGAATCAAACATATATATTAGACCTACATCTAAACACGTTTCCAACTTCAATAACACTAAACACCCATACACACAAACATCGCGAATTTTGATACAGCTACATAAACACATATGCATACACATGCGCACACATACATAATTTGCAGCTTAATAAAAATCGAAGTCAGAAAGAAATAACTCCGACTGTATATTAGATATTAGCAAATTCAAAATGCTATATAATTATGAATATATATGCGCACATACGCATAATATGTATTCACATAAGTAATATACATTAAGGTAAGACGAAAAACATCCACAAATAATAATGATTGGTATAATGTTAGATAGGTCGACATGGGCAGTTATTGTCACACTGTTGCCCTAATCTGCTGGCCAGATGTCATTTACTATGAGATGTTAGGAATACTTGTTTGAAAGAATGACAGCTCCACCAGTCAAATGGGGCACGATAAGTGACAGGTTATGAAGGGCATTGATTATTACATTTATTACTGATTATAACATTAAAACGTGTGCGATGACAAGTGACAGGTTATGAAGGTCATTGATTATTACATTTATTACTGATTATAACATTAAAACGTGTGCGATGATAATTGACAGGTTATGAAGGTCATTGATTATCACAGTTATTACTGATACATTAAAACGCGTGCGATGATAAGTGACAGGTAATGAAGGCCATTGATTATCACATTTATTACTGATTATAATATTAAAATGTGTGCGATGATAAACGCTAGGTTAAGAAGTTAATTGAAGACTCTCTGCCAATGTGTATATTAAGGTTTATTACAATAAAAAGGATTGAACTGGATAATGAGTTTTAAAAAGGGAAACATATTTTAGTGATGGTCCATGCTGGAGCAGTGGTAGCATTTCAAAATGATTCTTTTGCGGCCATCAGTTATCAGCTTTGAAAACATTTTGCAAAACCTCTGTAACTTGAGCGTCGTCGTGACTGCACTTAAATCGATTTCCATAACAATACTACATATAACCTTTCACATCTTCACATCACATAGCATGCACTGAAAAGCTTTACTCTTGGAGCATCTTTAAGAGTAAACAAATTTTCATAATAAAAATCTCAATCAAGCAAATATTAAAACAGTCAAGAAATTTATGTGATCTTGTTTCAACAAATATTGATAAATGAGGGAGAGAAAGGAAAAAGGAATTGTTGTAGATACATTTTCCTCTGGAAACGTAAATGTTTTTACTTTTGTTTTCTTGAAATAATAATTTTTAAAATGATATATACACAAAATCTGTACTTAACGAGTGATGTTGGTAACATTATTATATCATAAATGTGTACAATATGTGTATATAGAAAAGAGAGAGAGAGACCTATTTTTGTATGCATAGATAGATAGATAGATAGATAGATAGATAGATAGATAGATAGATAGATAGATAGATAGATAGATAGATAGATAATTGTGATTAACTTTTGTCGTGTACTAAATACTTTGTTTTGAAACCATGTAGTTTTACAATATTTTTTTAATTTATGAATTAAAAAGAATCCACAAATTCGCTAATAAATAAGCAAATAGGATTCTGTAGTTTTTGACTCGTATCCATTGTCATATTCTTTGTGCGTAGCCTACTGTCGCATACATCAAAAGGTCGCGTGTCGGATAGCCGGATAGCACTGCAAAAACTTAAAAGACCTCGCACAACGGTACATTGTAGCAGCAAAACTAAACTGTGAATTCATTTCAATTGTAATCACACGCTAAAGAACAATGCTTTATTTTGTAATATCGCATCATAAAGAAAGGCATTCATTTGCTTGTACCGCTGCTTGCGCTCTAGATGTGATTATAATTAATTATTTTATAATGTACATATATCTTGCGCTCTAGATGTGACTATAATTAATTATTTTATAATGTACATATATCTTCACAACGTACGGAATCGTTTAAAGCGTGCAACATAGTTAAACCGAGCCAAATTTTACAATTGTAAATTACTGTTTCAAATCTCATTATGAAATGAATGATGACTTTCACAGTCATTAATATTAATGTTTCAAATCTGATTATGAAATGAATAATGACAGTCACAGTCATTAATATTATTACTGAAAAGCTTTCATGATTACATACTTGATGTCAGACTGAGTATATTAGTTGTATCCACAATAGTTCAATGAGCAAGGAGCATAATTGACTGCGCGTCTACCTTGCAGCAGTTTTTCACTAAATAAAATTAGCACCGAGGCCAGTTACGAAATAGAACGCAAACATATTATTTACCTATCAAAGGCTTATATTGAAATTAGCAAGCAATCAAATTATTTATCTGTATGTGGGATATTATGAAATACATGCCCAATCACACTATTTGCAAATGTGGAACATATTATAAAAATTAAATGCAATGAAATTATTTAACTGTTCAGCAAGTTATAAATTAAACACGAAAAGTATATAATTATATAATGAAGTTATGAATTAAACACGAAAATATAGAATTATATATTGCAATTATGAATTAAACACGAAAAGTATGTAACTATATATTGAAATTATTAATTAAACGTATAATCAAATTACTTAGCTGTACGTCATATGCCATGATATAAACATGCAATGAAATTATTTACTTATGGCATATTAGGAAATTATCACGCAAGCAAATTATTTACTTATGGCATATTAGGAAATGAACACGCAATCAAATTATTTACTTATGGCATATTAGGAAATGAACACGCAATCAAATTATTTACTTATGGCATTATTAAGAGATGAACACGCAAACAAATTAATTATCTGTACGGGATGTTATAAAAATATGGACGCAATTATTAGTTACCTTTATGTGATATTTATAAAACCAAAAGAATCGAATTAGTTACGTATAATTAAATTGTGAAATAAAAAACGCACGTAATACATGGTAAGTTTATAGATACTCACGCAACTAATTATACGCCACTAGGCTTTATTATTTTATTTTGTTTTATAATCTGATTTTGGGTTGTTTGGTGTTATAAGTTATTTGTACATGTATGTTGTTCTATGAAGACACGTTTACTCTGTGATACATATCTATTTGCTGAATATTTCTCTGCTTACTGGTTTTTTGACACAATAATAACTTATGTTTATTTTGCAAGATCTTCAAAAGTCAGCATGGCTTAGGCCCAGTCTAGCAGTACTTTGTGTATGGAATGCCAACATAACTTAGGCCCAATTTAGTAATATGTTGTGTACTAAATGCCAACTATAGCAATACGCTGTGCAAATGCAAACATCACCAACACCCAATCTAGCAATACGTCGTGTATGGAATACCAGCGTGACTGAGGTCGTATATAGCAAAATGTTGTGCAAAATGCAAACATCACTAACACCCAATCTAGCAATACGCTGTGTATGGCGCGCTATATCATACCCCCTTTCGCCATCAGCACTCAGTTCCTTTCACTGAAGCATAATTATTCCTGCCACTGCGTGCTCTGGAAGCCGAACTCGTTGAACTTGTGAAGGAAAATCTTCCAAGTCTGCAAGATGGCAAGGCTAACTCACTGAAACAAAAGCGCTGATCGGCACTAGCGGCGAAAGAATTAACAATCGCTTTAAATATTCCAATTGTAAGTCGTGATTTATTTATCAGACAGCGATACCGCAACTTCAATACACACGACGGTTTACTAAAATGTGTATGTACTAGAAACAGTTCGCTAGTTTGTAATGCACGACAACGACGCCATGTCGGAATAGCGTGTATGGAAGCGTAAGACGATGTGTATCGAGCTTAAGTCATTTCACGTAACACTTCGCTCCCACTCGCGCCAGGAAGGAGGAGAGAAAGTGTCCTGGCGGGACCGACAGCGGTGTGTATGACGGAAGACGACGCAGCTCTTCCATAACATTTCCATCCGCCTCGAGCCCACACGCTATACTTCGTCAAGCGTACGAAGAATGGAGGATACTGCGCTAATCTTTGCCAACTTGTCTCGTGCCTCCTAAGGCAGCCAGTCAAATCGTTTGGCACGGCCCTGCGCTATCGATGCACTGTGCTACAAGGTCACTGCGGGTCACTGTTCTCGGCTGCGATTGGTTGCAAGAGTAGAGGCTCAGATTATCTTGGAGTACAAGTTGAGCAGTAGAGTGAGGGGGTGGTGGTGGTTGGGGATGGGAGGTAATGGTATCTGAATGATTATGTGAGGCTAAAATAATTTTCTTTCTATTGATGCTTACAGAGTTCTACCTAACAAGACAACGACATTTGAGGTCTAGCGACAAGGACCCTTTCTAAGCCAAAACATCTTTCTTCCAGGATAAAGATTTTCTTTGATACATCTATTCCATACAAGAATTCCACACAGAGGAGGAAAGTCGAAAGGAAGATGGTAAGACACATATCGCTGGTAAGCATACAGATAAAAGATAATTATTGCAACACATAAAATACAAATCAACAATAAAAATAAGCATATAGCAAATGAATGCTCATTATGTCCAAATAGATTAGAAAACAAGAACACTGTTCTTGAAATTTGAATAAAATTACATAATATGAAATAGAAAATGTAAAACAGTATAATACTTTAAACAGATGTCAAAGATCGTCACTTAAATGAATGTTAGAGGGCAGCGAGAAGGTTAGGTGGAGGGGAAAAGAAGGGAGGGTAGTGAAATTGGAGCTGGGAGGGCTAGACCCGAAGCACGCAGTGAACAAGAGAAATAGCACTGAGTGGAGAGAGGTTTGGGAAAAGTCGGGGATGGGGGGCGGCTAGCGGCGGTCGGCTCCGCCTTCGTGGCATTGAGAAGGCGCTTTACGAGCGGAGCTTGGTACGAGACGCACTCATAACTCGCCTTTACTGCGCCACTGTATGGAGGTATTATCAGCTTCTTAATTTGAAGGGGGGCTTTTACTGTGCTACAACTTCAGGGCCCTACCCAATGACTGATTGAACCCGGGAGTCAAAGATTTAACATACGATACGAGCTCTGTTAAGTGTTTTAAACTTTCGCGCGTAATGACGGCGATTTAATAATTGTGAGTTTTATGTATGTGTGTGTATGTTGGCTTGTTTGTGTGCAGTTTCTCAACTTGATGCCTCAAAGTGCTTGAAATTTTGCAATGGTGGTTTTTGACGTGGGAATACACTCACTTGAAAAGGGAACATAGCTGAAAAGTTCATCAGTAAGTATCGGCCTACGCAGAACAGTAAGCGTCAGCCTAAATGCGATACAGAACTATCCAGCAATATTCAGCTGTCGTTGACTTTAATATTTTTTCTTCAGGCGCAAATGATTTGAAGTGTGTGACACTAATATCATTTTGTGCCGTGCATACGGGGTGACGTGACTGTGACATCACTTTGTGCCATACTTTCGAGGTGACATTTTGTGATTGCGACATCGGTTTAACTCCGTGTATGGTTTGATGGTATGAAGGAGCGTGACACTTACATCACTCTGTACATGGAAAGTACATTCACAGTCACCCCGTCTATATCTCCACGGTAATTAGGCAATTATTTCCCCAGCCCCCAGCCCCTATCATCCTACTCAACACATTCAGTTTTCTCATTACCTTCCTTGTAGATCTTTCCTGCAGCCCTGGACTTCACTGGGATGAGTTCTTACCTGCCGCTCCGACACCCGGGTGCACACGGACACACAGGCCCGGGGAGCAGGCCGGACGATATGCACCATGCCGCAGCAGCAGCAGCCGCCGCCGAGAACGTCAATGTTAATGCGGCCACAGGGTACATGGAACACTTCCTTAACATCCCAGAAATATGTCCCACAACAAACTATCGCTCTCCAAGATCTTACTATGCGGCCGCCATGAACTCCTACCAAGCTGCAGATGCGTGTCGTATGGAAGCTTTGCAGCAACGGAACCACGAATTACGGATGGGGCTTCAACCGAACCGAAGTTCCTTCTACCCGAATATGAACATGGCGGGTATGAGGTTCGGTGACACATGCGGCGACATTCAAGCAAACTGTCTTCCCCCTCAACAAAGCCGCGGTGACTCTATGAGCCCATGTACGAAAGTAAGCAGCGATGCCGGGGAAACACCGTCTTTCTACCCATGGATGTCCATTGTAGGCGAGTACATTATTTATCTTTGTCAAATATAGCGTTTTCACAAGATAGGTAGTCCACTGTTATTATTCTATATTGAATGGTGTAATGTGTGTATTGGATGTGAGTGAATCATATGCATTATTGTTATATGGATGGATTAAAATTACCCAAGTCTAACTTGGTAACTTAAAATTATATATATTCACGAAATTTATGCAACTATATGCTGTGTGTTTGTAAACAAACAATTTACTATTGACATATGTGTGTGTTGCAGACAAACATGCAATATTCTTGACTTTGCGTGATGTGTGCTGGTAGAAATATTTTGTGGTTGTGTGCTTAGAAACTATTTAATGCATTTTTGAGTAGGAAACAAAATGTCTGTAAATGTGCATTGTGTGACAAAAGACAGTTTGCCTTGGCCTGGCACACTCTGCACAAGAGTTCATTTTACGATAATAATTAAAATAATCACTTAAATCATTTATTTTTATTATTATGGAGTAATGGTGTGAAATGTTTGCACTCTTCTAAGTGTTTATCTATGCCTTTGCGGGTTTATGAGCAAATTATGTTTTAAAATGTTGTTTGCATGCGTTTCATTCTTATTTTATATTTTAGTGAATGCTTCACAGTCATTTACTGAATGCCTTATATTGCATTTAGTGAATGTCTTACAGTGTATTTACTGACTGTCTTACATTGTATTTATTGAATGTCTTACATTGTATTTAGTGAATATCTTACAGTGTATTTAATGACTGTCTTACAGTGTATTTAATGAATGTCTTACAGTGTATTTACTGACTGTCTTACATTGTATTTATTGAATGTCTTACATTGTATTTAGTGAATATCTTACAGTGTATTTAATGACTGTCTTACAGTGTATTTAATGACTGTCTTACAGTGTATTTAATGAATGTCTTACATTGTATTTATTGAATGTCTTACATTGTATTTAGTGAATGTCTTACTTTTATTTAGCGAATCTCTTACGCTGTATTTAGTGAATGCCTTACAGTGTATTTAGTGAATGCCTTACAGTGTATTTAGTGAATAGTAGTGGGACTCAGGCAAATTTCGTGAATGTGACTGCGTCTGTACAGAGTTATGTGACAGATTTGCCAGAGTGATGAGAGAAACATTTGACAGAGAAGTAAGAAATTTGATAAGACTTAGAGACTTGGCAGAATGATAAGGGAGATTTGACAGAGTAATAAGACAGAGTGCCAGAGTAATGTGACAGATTTTACATAATGATGTGATAGGAGATTTGACAGGAATGATGGGACTGTGATAATTGATATATTGATAATGGAAATAGATTTCACACAAAGGTAATACAGATACATTTGACACAATAGTAATAGAGATATATTTGACACAATAGTAATAGAGATACATTTGACACAATAGTAATACAGATACATTTGACACAATAGTAATACAGATACATTTGACACAATAGTAATACAGATAGATTTGACACAATAGTAATACAGATACATTTGACACAATAGTAATGCAGATACATTTGACACAATTAATACAGATACATTTGACATTTAAAAGATAGAGGGATTTGACTAAAAACCTGAAGTATAAGACAGAGGGATTTGACTAAACCTGAAGTATAAGACAGAGGGATTTGACTGAGTATAAAACAGAGAGATTTGATAAAAGGATAAGGAAGAAAGATTTGACAGTTATAAAATAGATATATTTGACGGAATGATGTTTCTATATTTAGCATTCAAACACATTTACTGTCTCCAACTTTCTATATTTAGCATTCAGACACATTTACTGTCTCCAACTTTCTATATTTAGCATTCAAACACATTTACTGTCTCCAACTTTCTATATTTAGCATTCAAACACATTTACAGTCTCCAACTTTCTATATTTAGCATTCAAACACATTTACTGTCTCCAACTTTCTATATTTAGCATTCAAACACTATTAATGTCTCCAACTTTCTATATTTAGCATTCAAACACTATTAATGTCTCCAACTTTCTATATTTAGCATTCAAACACTATTAATGTCTCCAACTTTCTATATTTAGCATTCAAACACATTTACTGTCTCCAACTTTCTATATTTAGCATTCAAACACATTTACTGTCTCCAACTTTCTATATTTAGCATTCAAACACATTTACTGTCTCCAACTTTCTATATTTAGCATTCAAACACATTTACTGTCTCCAACTTTCTATATTTAGCATTCAAACACATTTACTGTCTCCAACTTTCTATATTTAGCATTCAAACACATTTACTGTCTCCAACTTTCTATATTTAGCATTCAAACACATTTACTGTCTCCAACTTTCTATATTTAGCATTCAAACACATTTACCGTCCCCTTCTTTCTGTACCCAGCGTTTTCTGTTCTTACTAGTTCTATATTTCAGTCTTTCTTACTCATTATAACTCCTGTGCATTCTCCATATTCATATATATATATATATAAACCTTAAACATTATATTGTACTTATATTCATTCACCCATTATTCTAACACCCGTACGGTTAATGTATTTCCACATTCATCATTGCTCCAACACTACTCCTCCATTATTTTGCACCCACGGGAATGATCTAGTCCCAAGACTAGTTTGCAATGTGTACTGTACTGAATCAGTTAAACATACGTACATTTTATGTAATTCCTTCTTTTAAAAAGTGTGGTTTATTGAATAAATATATTTATCCCATGCATCATTATTTATAAATATATTCATCCCAAGCATTATTATTTATAAATAAATAAATAATGATGCTTGGGATGAATATATAAAACGTAAAACAAGGATTAAGACGTAAAACGGGGACAGAGACGTTAAGCTGAACCACTATTACTGTAAGGCAAAGTTGATAGTTGTCGGCAGGAGTATCTTTGAAATCTATCCGTACGCTAGTAATTAAAATGTCAGTGAACTCACTACACGCGTCAGTATCGCTGTTTCTCCAGTATTACAAATATTTATAAGAATACACAAATGCACAAAGTTTATTGTTCATTGCCAGGTTTTATCACAGTGTAGAGCTGAGCTGAGCTAGTGAGAAAGTGAGAAAGTGAGAAAAGAAACAGACAAGAAAATGAAACGATGCTTCCAACAAACATTTTTTAACAGTAAAGTCAAATGTGTATATGAAGAACTTAAAAATAGTGCTTTTGCGGCAAAGTAAAATATATACGAAGTAGTAAAAGCAAAGTAAAATGTGTTTATGAAGTACTTAAATACTTTTTCCTTTAATATGAAACTCTTAATGTTAATATTAATATATGCTGTAGAGGGCATTAATAAACTCATCATGTTTGTCAGCAATAAAATTGCAAAGTATACAAAATAGAGAGAAACAACAACACCACCACCAACAACAAAAACACCAGCAACAGTAATGAGCGCTTGACACTTTCATTAATTTTAGGTTATTTACATCACTGTGTCATGTTCCTTCTCTAACCGATAATGTAATTTTATTTGTATATCTTATGTGCAGCACAGTGAAGGAAATACTTTTTGACTCTGATGAATTAGATTTTACACTTACTAGATTGTAATTTTAACCACGCAGTAAACGTACAGCAGCGAGTAAATATCACATTAGCTTGAAAATAATTGATCGTCTATAAAAAAGAAATAAACTATAATAGTGACTATCTAGATATTACAATTTTAATTCGAATTCGAATATAAAAAATGAAGTGTAACCAACTTATTAGTAACATTTATAAAATAATTTTCTAAGTACGTGTGATGGTAAAAGTAACTCGAATAACAAAATATAAATTATAATAAGAAGAAACATGTCAGCAATTAATAGACAATAACAAAACTAGTAAAAAAATTAACAATCATTATAATATTAGAACTAGTTAAAATCAGAGTGAGTTAGGTCATTCACATTAATGATAATATTACAAATACTATTACTACTACAAATAGTATTACTAAAGTAATTGAAATATGAACAATATTAATACTTATCATAATAATAGTAATAGTTTAAATTATACTTTAATAATAATTGATTGTAATCTGATTAAATAATTGTTATAGTGATAAAAGCAATAATTCTTATAGTTAAAGTTGTCGTAATAGTAGTATTTGTTGCATTAGCTGTAATAACATCAATTTGTAGTTATAGTGAAATGAAGAAAAATATGTATTAGTAGTGGTAATATAAATTTATAATTATACTGAAATGAAGACATGATTGCGTGATAACATGAATTTGTAATTATACCGAAATATAGATAAATATGTGTTAGTAGTAATAATATAAATTTGTAAGTACACTATACCGAAGATAAAAGATGCATTAGTACTAGTAGTGATTATAAGAATTTATAATTATGATGAAAGGTATATTAATAGTGATAATATCAATTTGTAATTATGCTGAAATGAAGATAAAGATGTATTAGTAGTACTAATATCAATTTGTAGTTATACTGACATGAAGATACATATGCATTTTTGTTAAAAATATATCAGTTTTAATTATACTGAATGAATATAATTTATTATTGTAATAATATCAATTTGTAATTTTACTGAAATGAATATAAAGGTGCATTATTGGTAATGATATCAATTTGCCATTACTGAAATGTAGGTAAAGGTGTATTGGTGGTAATAATGCCAATTTGTCATTACTGAAATATAGAGATGAATTAGTAGTAATGATATCAAGTTGTCATTACTGAAATAGAGATGAATTAGTAGAAATAATGTCAATTTATCATTACTGAAATAAAGATAGAGATGAATTAGTAGTAATGATATCAATTTGTCAATACTGAAATAAAGATAAAGGTGAATTAGTAGTAATTATATCAATTGGTCATTGTGCTGAAATGAAGATAAAGATGAATTAGTAGTAATGATATCAATTTGTCAATACTGAAATGAAGATAAAGATGAATTAGTAGTAAAGATATCAATTTGTCATTATGCTGAAATGAAGATAAATGTGTATTGGTAGTAATAATATCAAGTTAGAAATTACTGAAATGAAGAAGACACAGGTATAAAGGTGAATTGGTAGTAATGATATCAATTGTCTTTATACAAAATGAAGATAAAGGTGCTATATTTAAGGCTCAGAATGTTGGTGTTGACATAAATCTGCCAGATTTTGTTTTGTGTTCTACATTTTTGTAAATATGTAAAACACATTATTCATATGAATTATGTTAGTTTTGCCTCTTCTGCTAGAAGAAATAGTATATAATTATTAAAAAATAATTATAATAGTAACAAAAAATAGCAATAGAACAGCATAATAATAATAATAATAATAATAATAATAATAATAATAATAATTCTTTACATTTAAGATGATAATGATGGTAAATGATTGTGGAGGATTTTCAATAGTAAAGTATTTTACCGATGAGTGAGTAAGCAAGTCAAAGAGGCATTGTATTTGTTTTGTCAATATGCATCTGATAGTTAAAGAATAATATGTGTATTTTAATGTGAACTGTACTGTTAAGGCATAATGTACATTAATTCGTGTGAGGTAGAGTACGAAATGTTTGTGTTCTACTTTTACACAGCGTACTTGGCTGTATTACTATATGACTGGTCTTTGTTCATTTTTACTAAGAGCCATCTTACTTAAGACAACAAATACATTGACAGTATGATAAGAACTATTTTGTGCATTACTTATCGTTTTCATAAGATCAAATGCATTATATCGTTTGTAACTATAGCATAATACATCATAACCCACTTAGCTTGGCAGTTCGCATTTGGTTCCATTTTATAAAGTATGATATCATATTCTAAGATTAAGGTTTATATTTCGCATTGAGTAGATTAAAACCATATTTCAACTCTATCTATCTATCTATCTATCTATCTATCTATCTATCTATCTATCTATCTATCTATCTATCTATCTATCTATCTATCTATCTATCTATCTATCTATCTATCTGTCTGTCTGTCTGTCTGTCTATCTATCTATCTATCTATCTATCTATCTATCTATTTGTCTGTCTGTCTGTCTATCTATCTAATGATAAAAAGACAAAGCCATTTTTACTGATAGATGTGTATGAAACAAAAGCTACATAAATTGATATTAGCCATACAGAATAACCTATACAAGTTGAGACTAGCCATAGAAAATAACCCATAAATGTTGAGATTAGCCATAAAAAGTAACCTATGGAAGTAACCATAGAAAATAGTCTATAAATTTTGCATACATTATTATTTCATATCAACTTTACAGACAACAATATAACTGCACTTTGTGATACTGCACTAAAATCAGAAATATAACATTATAACTGCACTTTGTGATTTTGGCGGAGTAAATTTACCTATACCTATTTTAAAACTTAATTTTTATATAAGTTCCTAAATGTCAAAGTGACCCGACTTGGGCACTGCATTTGCTGATAAATCTAATTGTCAAAGTTGGAAGTAAACAATTCAGGTAATGAATGTGTTAGAAGTTCTGATGTAATCTAAACCTGATTTAGGTGGGTGAGTAATTTTTACTTTCTAATGGTTAAGATTTACAAGAATGAGACCAGTCAATGGGCTGAGATCAATATTTTACCTGCTGTAAAGAATTATATTTAGTGAATTTAGAGTGGGAAGAAGTCTGGTCATTAAAGGCGGCCGTTAGTGGTGAGATAACTGACTGATTGAGAGAGAATGAACTTAGAAATTGTTCATGCATTTTTCTACTGATATTTTACATTTTACGTAGAGATGTCTTATGTGAGTAGACTGTTATTTCTACAAATTGTGAATTAAGATGCTTGTACATAATATGATAAACACTTGACATTATTTCTAGTGAATACGTTCATGCATGTGATATACTTTTCCAGGGAAACTGCAAGTTGAGACTTAAATGTAAGAAAGAATGGAGTTAGAGATGAATAAACTGAAAACTTGTGTTTGTTCCCTGATTATGTTTTACAGGGAAGAAGCAACCTTTTCTTGTTTATCTGAATCTCCTGGTTTACTGATTTATAAACTGCTATGACCTTGGTAGACGCAAGAAGTATCTTACCCAATGTACAAGTGTAAGGAATACACTGCACACTATTGATGTATGGTGGCAAAATACACTGACTACATCATGGAATTTCTGGTACAAGGCAGTTACTGGAATTGCTACATAGTTGTTCTGCTTGCGGGAGCTAAGTGCCCAGATTAGCCTGGAGAGAATAGCTGGTTTATCAGCGTTCTACAACATGCAAGAGAAACACGTGAAACTTACAATTAACTAGGGATAATAAACTTGTGAGGTTTTTTTGTTTTTTTTATGAAAGTCATGAAGACCAATGAAAGACTATTGCGGCTATGCCTAGGCTAGGTTATGTACAAACTACTATCACTATAATCTCATTACTCCATTTCTGTTCTCTGATAAGAAATTACTCTGTGGTTTATGTTGATACATATTGGTTGAATCATGTTTTAGGAAATAAGACTGTATAAACTTGAAAACTATTTGAATATGGAGCCGGGAGATATTGATGTCAGGTAATCTTTTTCATTGCATTTGCTATATATATAGTTGATTTATTAAGTTTATTGTTAAATTTATTGATCTTTTTACACATTTTGATACCCTTATATTGGAGAAGAAAGTGGGTGGATGGGGGCTTACTAAATATAGATTAAATGGCGGATTTATCTTCTGCTTTAACTCTCCTTCTCCTTTCCTACGGAAATATTGTGTGACGGTAAGTTTTTGCATTTAACGTTGTGGAAGAGAGAAAACTTTTACAAATCCCGCATATCCTCCGAGTGAGAGAGACGTGTGGTGTTTTCTGGAGCGTTATTAATAACATAAATTAAGATTCTCATCACTTCTAATTAGTTATGGATGATTAATTATTATTAATAATAATAACCAATAATTAGTTGGCGTCAGCATCACAGTGATACTGTAGTAGGATCACTACATAACAGCACTGTAACTGCACTTCGTGTGTCGGCAGAAAGCGGTTGTAGAATATTAACTTTCATTAAGATTTACTTTAAGCACTATTTATTTTTATCACACTTAATTTAAATAAAGATGTTATCTATTAGTTTTTCTTTCTTTATTGTTTGTTTTAAGTGACTAATTATATTTACATTTATTACCAATAAATGTAGACTTAAACAAATAATTGTAAATCTTCACTGGTGATCTTGAAACCAAAATGCACATACGGAAATATTAAATAGTATGTGTGTTGATGTTGGGCAAATAAACATACGTATTTCATTTGTCGTGGCACAACGGATTAAATATATTATTGCTGTCAGTCACATTCGTGTTTTAGTCTCTTAAACAAAATTACTTTGTACCGCATGAATCTAATTATGTCAAATGATGTTTATCATTTAAAATAGTTCTGACAAGTACAACTGATGAAAGAACTAATGCTATAACATACATGTATAAATTTGGTCTTATTTATCAGAATTTTCAGAAGTAACTGTGGAATTGCACATTACAGATTATATTAGAAATCTGCAGAGGGCAACACAGTACACACTATTTCTTAAATCTTAAGAGGGCAACACAGTACACACTATTTCTTAAACCTTTAGAGTGCAACACAGTACACACTATTTCTTAAACCTCTAGATGGCTACACGGCACACATTAGATTTGAAACCTTCTGAGAGCTACACAGTACAGATTATTGTTGAAAATTCTAGAGAGTTACACAGAGTACAGATTATTGTTGAAACCTCTAGAGAGCTATACAGCACTATTATCTTGCTTTTACGGCAATGGAAAACATTGTTTAGCAGTTGATACAATAAGCTATTTCTTTATTTAACCAAACGTATTTCTTCAAACAAATGTCTTTTGACATACATATTACAGTTGCTGGTTTTTGTGCATTTTGTACAGCATTGAAATGTAAGTACAAAGTATTATTTTGTCTTGTTTCCATTTGATGAGCACTGTACTTTGTGAGAACTGGTGTTTGCCTACTTTTTTGTTTCCATTTGATGAGCACTGTACTTTGTGAGAACTGGTCTTTGCCTACGTTTTTCACTGATGTCGCCTTTCGTACGCCTTTTCGTGACATTCATATCAATCGCTTGACACTGGCCGTCACTCTCAGTCACACAGGGCACGTGTAAAATGTGGGAAATCCTCACGCATAAATAAAGAGGAAAGTAATAGATCATGTAGACAGAATAAAATGTAATAGTATCACGGTACAAATATTATTTGTTGTGTTTGTATTGTAGATGTATGTGTGCGTGTTGTGTCTCTGTATTACTGTGTGTGTGTCTGTGTGTTTGTGTGTGTGTGTGAGAGAGAGAGAGTTTTATCGACTTCTGCAGCTCCGCCGTGCCTCACGATAAGGGATCAATCTAATTTGTTTCCTATCATGCTTGAAAAAAAAATTAAATCACTTTTGCTTCTCTTCTACATAAAGAATCAACTTTCAACATGCAGATAATATTCTTTTTCTTTGACTAGTAATCTTTACACAACAGACTGATTTCATATAATTGTTAGTTATCATAATAACGTCGTTACAGAAGTGTTTTACTCCTTTAAAATTAAACTGAAACATGTTTTACCATATATGCAAAAGTAAAAAAAAAAGTAAAAATTATAGATGAACTTATTAAACAGAAGAAGTGTGCAATAGTTTATTTTTTTCTTTTAACGCAGTATGGAGGCAATTATATCATATGAACAAATGCTTACCTGTTCATTATCATGTTTCGAGAATTCGTCATTAACATAAAGACTCAATGGAAAATATTGCAAAGAAACTCTGTTGTAGTGACGTTAGCATTTGACCAGAATTCGTCATTAACATAAAGATTCAATGACGAATATATATTTGTAGTGATGTCAGTATGCACACAGTTAAAAAAATACAAATGCATAACCTAAGGACAAATTGAAATATATTATACATACAAAGATTACTTTAAATGACATTAACATGAATAAATAGTTTTGTTTTAAATGCATAATGACTAATATTTATTGTATACAGTTTTGTAGTGCTATTAGCATAAATTAAAATAAAATGTTATAAAGTCAATCATGGGAACATCTTCAGTTCTATAATGACGCTAGCAATGATTGTGAAATCATTACTATTGATTAAGTTCATAGGCAGGTTTTGATCTGTAATCATACAGTGACAGTGTTCATAGGCAGTTTTTTTTTATTTTTTATCTGTGTTCATAGTAAACTGTTTTTAATATGTATTTATTATAAACAAACATTTTGTAGATAGACAGACAGAGAGACAGACAGATAGATAGATAGATAGATAGATAGATAGATAGATAGATAGATAGATAGATAGATAGATAGATAGATAGATAGATAGATAGATAGATAGATAGATAGATAGAAGAACATTTAGATGGACTAATATATGTGTGATAAATACAGTACTAACTCGCAGTACTAGTAATAATAGAAGCCGTTGCAACAGTAGTGATTGTATTGGTAGAATTTAATGAAAATTTCCGTGTTATTCTATTTCATTATTAATTTAACATATATCAATAAAGGTTTCATCTGGTTTAAGGTATGTTTCAAATTATAAGAATACTTACTCTCTATTATACATTTTAATAGGATTTCTACAAACTATTTATTTAAATTATATTTATCATTAGGAAATCATTATATTTTAAATTAATTTTTACTAAGTACATATTTAAATTATGCTATATATCATAAGTGTCATGGAACATTTTTAATTGGGGTTATTGGGTAGTGTAATATTGTCTAAGGTTTGTACTTTCGAGGAATAGGTGAAAATATAGCCATTAGTAGGCTGAAGTAACATACGTAACCTTAGTTCTGACTGTAGTGTTAATTAATGATTGTAGACAGACGTTAGTAGGCTGAAGTAACATACGTAACCTTAGTACTGTCTGTAGTGTTAATTAATGATTGTAGACAGACGTTAGTAGGCTGAAGTAACATACGTAACCTTAGTACTGTCTGTAGTGTTAATTAATGATTGTAGACAGCCGTTAGTAGGCTTGCACTAGCCTACGTAACCTTAGTTCTGACTGTAGTGTTAATTAATGATTGCAGACATGCGCGTTGCTTTATTCGACCGTGTCATTGAGCTATAAATAACAGTTTAATTTAAAGTCCATCTACATACCTTGATGCCATGCCGCCTAAATTCTCTGGTTTTAACCTTTCATAATCATAACGTTCCTAATAATTTTTAAAAGTACTAGTATTAAACCTATTTACAAATCTTAATCCTTGACACTTATTATGTACATTTGTCACTTCTGTCAAAAATATTAAATAGAATTGTATTATTATAAATTGTATTCAATCAACCACATTTTATTACATAATTCTCAGTCAGCGTAAAGCTATTGCCGCAGTAGGGGATCAACATTTCTGATTGTTGCAGCGATCAGCTGTGTACACTCAATGATAGCAGGAATCTCTCCGCAGCTTTTCATACGACTGACTATGATATATGTCTGCATTGACCCAAGATATCGGACATTCATGGTATTTCCTAGCTGTGGATCAAATCACACTTGACTGACAAAATACTGATTGTAATACTGACGGAAAGAACTGCATTTAAGTACGCTTCAACATTTTTGTTCAAGGTTGTGTTCTTGAGCCAACTTTTATCATTTGTTCAAGGTTGTGTTATTGAGCCAACTTTTATATTTGTACAAGGTCGTGTTCTTGAGCCAACTTTTATCATTTATACAAAGTCGTGTTCTTGAGCCAACTTTTATCATTTGTACACACACTTAGATTAAGCATTATAATTTACCACACAGTACGTCCAGTTCTTTGCTCACGACAACATTGTACATCTGGTGATCTAAAGAAAACACGTTGCCATTTAAGCATTGAGGAGTGAATTTCGCATGTTCAGTCATGCATGACATGCCACAAAATCCCAAAGAACAACAGTAATACTGAAACTATAGTCGTGACTGTAAGAGTGAAACCATACTCATGATTATAAGCCTGAAACCATACTCGTCACTTTCAAACGAATAGTGTTATCATATTTAAAGTTTTGTCCACAAACCATTAGCATCAGTGGCATTCCCCATCCAAGTATACCATTCATTAAGAAATAGCAGTGTCTCGTAAGGGGGGTAACTCTCGTCGGACTGGCTTGTGACGACAGGCAGCACAGCATGTCCAGAGTTGGTGCAAAAACGCCACAGTCGCAAGCATCTTGCAGTCCAGGCCACAGCAATCCGATGGTTTATAGGGCTCTCTTTCCTCTCTTCTGGCTCATTTCATTGCTATTATTGGCCAGTGTAATTATGGATAAAAACTCTATTCCTCTATTTCTTTTATTTTACGTAACTATACTTTTATTTTATCCAGTGAAATTACATAAAGAAATAATGTTGAGTTGAAACTCAACCCAACAAACAACTATGTGCTATGACATAAAGAAGTAATACTGAGGTGTCACACACAACTCTAAAATCAACTATGTGTAATAATGAGGTGTCACACACAACTCTAAAATCAACTATGTGTAATAATGAGGTATCACACACAACTCTAAAATCAACAATGTGTAGTGACAAAGAAATAATATTGAAGTGGCACTCTCTCAGTTGTACATATACATAGCAGATTATAACCATCGTTTACCTAATTTTCATCTGTTTTTGCAGTCTAGCAGGTAGTAGCCGCATTAGTACTAATAGTAGCGTATATTGCTACGAAAGTGAGGGTGCTTTACAAAAATAATGCATAATACACTATGACCTTACTTGTATAATCATTTCAGTTACATCTCTTTACACAACAGTGAAACTATTTTTGTTAAAATTGCTGTAGATAGCCTCATTTCCAGCCATCCCCAAACAACAGTCTTCCACTTGTTTTGTTCGATGATTGTTTCATACATCACAACGTCTACACCAGTGGTTCTCAATCTTCCTTGCCCCATGCAACTTTTCAACATCTGTAAAAATGTCATTCTCCACTTTCCAAGATGGTCTGACTCAAAAGATGCATTCCAAAGTTTATACAGTTTGAGTCTATGGTCCCATTTCCAGCCCCCCCCCCCCGAAAACCCTAAAAGTCCCCCTCGCTTGGTTGAAACCCCCTGACCCCTGGTCACGAGAATTGTCTCAATAGTGCACTTTTCGCCTCCTACTTCCTAATGCGATTTCGTGTGTCAGTATCTTCTTAAATGATTGCTTTTTATGAATCTATCTATCTATCTATCTATCTATCTATCTATCTATCTATCTATCTATCTATCTATCTATCTATCTATCTATCTATCTATGTATCTATCTATCCATCCATCCATCCATCTATCTATCTATCTATCTATCTATCTATCTATCTATCTATCTATCTATCTATCTATCTATCTATCCATCCATCCATCCATGTTACATGTTACTCTTACCAAGATGTCTACAATTCGTGTTATATATTACTCTTACCAAGATGTCTACAATTCGTGTTATATATTACTCTTACCAAGATGTCTACAATTCGTGTTATATATGACTCTTACCAAGATGTCTACAATTCGTGTTATATATTACTCTTACCAAGATGTCTACTATTTGTTTTATATATTACTCTTACCAGGATGTCTACATTTTGTTACGCGTTACTCTTACCAATATGTGCACAATGTGCGTTCATGTTTTTTCGTAATATATTATCTGCATTTTGTGCTTGTATTGTTCTTAATGTTCTATTCACAAGTCAGCAGTTATGTAATTGTAAAGCTGTTTAATGGGGTGGGGGAGAGGGAGTGCTCTTTTGAGTATTCCATTTTTCTTTTTTATCATTTTGTTTTTGACTGAAGGTAATTAATAATTAATGTAATAATTAGTGTTTATTGCTTTATGATTGAAGGTAGCTTGCGACTACTATAGATTTTTTGATTGTTTTACGATTGAAGTCAGCTGATGATTTGTGTAATATTTATTATTTATTGTTTTACGATTGAAGTCAGCTGATGATTTGTATAATATTTATTATTTATTGTTTTACGATTGAAGTCAGCTGATGATTTGTGTAATATTTATTATTTATTGTTTTACGATTGAAGTCAGCTGATGATTTGTGTAATATTTATTATTTATTGTTTTACGATTGAAGTCAGCTGATGATTTGTGTAATATTTATTATTTATTGTTTTATGATTGAAGGTAGTTAATGATGAATGTGGTTGAAGGTAGTTAGTGTTTATTGTTTATGGTTGAAGGACACTAATGGTAGTATTGTTGTTAATTCTTATTCAAATTGTTCCATGATTGAAGTTGTCAGTTATTAATATGTTTATTTTGAGTGCTGCTTACTGCGAAGGTAATAATATGTGTTTATTTTTAACTAAACTATTTATAAAGGCTTGTATATTTATTAATTATTTTTGCGAATGAAGGTAACTGAAGTTCGTATATTTATTAAATTGTTTGTGCAACTGAAGAAAACTGAAGGCTTGTAGATTTATTAAATTGTTTTTGCAACGGAAAAGAAACTGAAGGCTTGTAGATTTATTAAATTGTTTTTGCAACTAAAAAGAAACTGAAGGCTTGTAGATTTATTAAATTGTTTTTGCAACGGGAAAAAAACTGAAGGCTTGTAGATTTATTAAATTGTTTTTGCAACGGAAAAGAAACTGAAGGCTTGTAGATTTATTAAATTGTTTTTTGCAACGGAAAAGAAACTGAAGGCTTGTAGATTTATTAAACTGGTCTTGCAATGGAAAAGAAACTGAAGGCTTGAGCACCAGATTTCGGGTGCTGAAGAAATGTTGCATAATACATTGATTTTGGCCTCTACCCACGAACACGTTTGCACGAAAACATCCTCAACATATGGATGATTGACTTCGCCTCACTGATTGTAATAGACGTTTCACATGACACCTAAAAAAATACTGGCGCCGATACTCAATATATACTTTTCAATGTTACAAAATGAGAAGGTGATAACATTTTAATGCCTCACAGTTCGTATTTTCTCAGTATTAACTGAGACATAAAATAAAATGAGAACTTTAACAACAGTAAGGAAGCTAATAATAATAGTAAATAATTTGCTGACTTATGCAATACAATTTACGACGAGTGTAATAATATGTGACTTGATGACAAATATAATATTTACTTGATGAGCAGTATAATTGTTAGTAACTAGATTACAAATACATTAGTAAAATTGACAAAATGAAGTTATCATTTCTGTACGGAGACTCGCAAATTATTTTTCAAGAATAATATTTTTTTTATTTTTTCAATATTTGAACATTTAGCGCCGGCTTCTTATGCTACTAATACGAATGTTAACAATACGGCTAGTGCTCGTTCAAATTTCACTTTTGTGGATTACTGAAGTATTACTGTTCATTCAGTGCTCTTTTAAATTCACGTTTATAGACTACTGAAATATAAGTGTTCTTTCATTTTTCTTTCATTCTTCATTATTGTGAATCACTAATCACCTAATGTTCTTCAATTTCCATTAATCTGAATTACTAAAGTGCTAGCATTTGTCAGTGCTCTTCAGACTTCACATGTGTGATTTACTGAATTCACTCATTTCTTTCTATGTTCCTTCAACCTACACTATTGCGGATTGAGGAAGTGCCAAAGATCTCGTTAGAGTAGTGCTACTTGAAATGATTGAGGTTCCAGATGAGCTAATGTTTTATTTAACGTACTTCTGTAAGGCTAGTCTTCCTGCTCCATTATAACGTACTTCTATAAGGCTAGGTTTCCTGCTCCATTATAACGTACTTCTGTAAGGCTAGTTTTCCTGCTCCACTATAACAAAATGATGAATATTTGACTAGATGATTGTGTCTTGTGTCACTCTCACAAGCGTAGGTTATGTACGAACTAAGCTCAAAAGTTACCTGATTGGTCATAGGTTATGTACGAATTAAACTCAAGAGTTACCTGATTGATCGTAGGTTATGTACGAACCAAGCTCAAAAGTTACCTGATTGGTCGTAGGTTATGTACGAACCAAGCTAAAATGTTACCTGATTGGTCGTCGGTTATGTACGAACCAAGCTCAAAAGTTACCTGATTGGTCGTAGGTTATGTACGAACCAAGCTAAAATGTTACCTGATTGGTCGTCGGTTATGTACGAACCAAGCTAAAATGTTACCTGATTGGTCGTAAGTTATGTACGAACCAAGCTCAAAGGTTACCTAATTGGTCGCACACCAGACTGTATTAAAGGATTAAATTTAAAAAACGAGATGTTATGTACAGGTAACATAAATAATTTAGTTAATATTTAATCCAATCGGAATTGCCTTTAATGGGCACAAATTGATTCAAAATCCTGCCAAATAATGTCCATCAATTCCAAGCATCTATAACTATTAAATTAAACAATTTCCCTTTATGTAGTATGTAGAACATCTTTAGTCTTGTCATTAAATTCAATAATTTCCCGTAATGTAGCTTGCTGAATAGCCTTAGTCTTGTCATTAAATTCAATAATTTCCCGTAATGTAGCTTGCTGAACAGCCTTAGTCTTGTAATTAAATTCAATAATTTCCCAGAATGTAGCTTGCTGAACAGCGTTAGTCTTCTCATTAAATTCAATAATTTCCCAGAATGTAGCTTTACTATTGTCATTAAATTCAATAATTTTCTTTAAATGTAGTTTGTAGAACAGCTTTCGTCTTGCCTATAAATTCAGTAATTCCCTTAATGTGGCTTGTATAACAACTTTAATCTTGCAATTAAATTCTATAACTTCCCTTACTGTAGTTTGTAGAACAAACGGCTTTGGACTTGCCATTAAATTCAATAATTTCCCAATATGTAGCTTGTAGAACAGATTTAGTCTTACCTTTAAATTCAGTAATTACTTTACTGTAGTTTGTAGAACAGCTTTAATCTTCTATTTAAATTCAATAATTTCCCGTAATGTAGTTAATAGAACAGATTTAGACTTGCCATCAGTTCAATAATTTCCCGCAATGTATCTTGCACAACAGCTTTTGTCTTGCGGAGGACATCTTCCTAATCAGGGCTGCTGAGCTGGGATGGTCAACTAGCGGTTTAGTCTAGGTTTGAGTGGAATATAGCCAGTCTTGTAAAATAGGTCGGGCATGATTTCGTACAACACAGCCAGAACTGAGTCAGACAGGAGTGAGACACCGAAATCAGCTCTGATTTAGATACACAACTATTTTTGGTATGCAAACTTGTAGAACAGTGATGAACCACTATTCTCTCTTGGTAAGCAAACTTGTAGAACAGTGATGAACCACTATTCTCTCTTGGTATTCATACTTGTATAACAGTGATGAACCACTATTCTCTCTTAGTATGTATACTTGCAGAACAGTGATGAACCACTATTCTCTCTTAGTATGTATACTTGCAGAACAGTGATGAACCACTATTCTCTCTTGGTATTCATACTTGTATAACAGTGATGAACCACTATTCTCTCTTAGTATGTATACTTGTAGAACAGTGATGAACCACTATTCTCTCTTGGTATGGATACTTGTAGAACAGTGATGAACCACTATTCTCTCTTGGTATGTATACTTGCAGAACAGTGATGAACCACTATTCTCTCTTGGTATTCATACTTGTATAACAGTGATGAACCACTATTCTCTCTTGGTATGGATACTTGTAGAACAGTGATGAACCACTATTCTCTCGAGGCTAATCTGATGCTCCATCGTATTAGCTCCTATAAGCAGAACAACAATTGTAGCAATTTCTATTAACTTCCATTAACTCGTACAAGAAATTCCATGATATAGTCAGCATATTTTGTCATCTACAATAACAGAATGCAGTGTATCATTACACGTACACACTGTAGTAGATACTTCTCATGTCATCCACGGTTGTAGCAGTTTATACATTAGTAGACCAAGGTATTCAGGTAAAAAGGCTGCTTCTTCTCTGTAATATAATCAGGAAACAAATGCTACGTTTCCTGTTTATTCATATCTAACACCATTCTTTCTTATATTCGTCTCAACTTACAGTTTCCTGCAACAGTATTTATTACCCCAATAAATGCATACAGCATAACCAATACAACATATCACTTTTATGAATGTATTCGCTAGAAAACAAATGTCAAGTGCTAGGCATACTACAAACGAGCTTGTTAGTTCATAACTTGTAGAAATAATAATCTACTCACATAAAACAGCTCTATAATAATCTACTCAAATAAAACAGCTCTACGTAAAACGCAAGTGTAACATATCAATAGCAAAATCCACGAAATATTACGAAGTCCATTCTCTCTCAATCAGTCAGTTAATTTACCATTAAGCTAACGGCTGCCCTTCATGGCCAGATTTCTTGCCATACCAAATTCAGAGTGAAAAGATTTGATCTCAGCCCTTTGGCTGGTCTCGTCTTGTAAGTCGTAACCATTTTATAATGTTTTTAAACACTACTCATCTATTTAAAACCGGTTTAGATTACTTCTGCAAGTCTAGCACATTCTTTACCTGATTTATTTACTTCCAACTCTGACGCTTTAAAATATCATCAGCACAAAGCAGTGCCCAAGGTCGGGTTAATTTGACATTTAACAATTTATATAATAATTAAGTTTAGATATACTGGCAGGCAAATTTACTCTGCCACAAGTGGAAATGTTCAAAACATCTAGATGAACAAAAGTATGAATTTAACTTAGTTTGGAAGAAAACAGTCATACAATTATGCCCCCTTTAAAGAAGAACTTGGTACAGAGGAAACATTATATTTAATGGGAAAAGCAGACTCAAGGGAAGTTGTGACTGCTCCATCTTACATATATAATTCTCCAGTGCGAACGCAAGAAAGGATCCTTAAGTGCAGATATGACTGACTGCTAAGACCAATTTCAAGGACTTTCACTAGTTTACAAGAAATCATCGATCTGCAGTTTTCAAGAAGTCATCGATCTGCAGTTTTCACTATGAAGAGGAAAGGAGGGATGAACGGAGTGAGTGTTACTGATGCTACGAGTGAAATAAAAATAAAATTGTAATATGTGTGCTCGCGTTTTTTAAATAAAAAAGTAATTAATTTAATTCTGGATGATATTCTGCATGTAAAACTGTTTAACATCCCAATGTTTTTAAAATTATAGTTTGGATTTTTTTGCTGGTTTATCTTTTAGCATCCCAATATGAATTTTTGTAGTAGTTGTAGTTTTGTTATTGCCGATTGTTGCTTCTTTTCAGTCTGATGTTGATTATACCATATGGACCTGTGCTGTCTCCTTTTGAAGATATTTAGGATATCTGAAGGGATAGCGTTGTGATCCTTAAAACACACTTTTGCAAGTACTCTAGTAACTGAATTGTTGTCGTTAAGTTTATATATATATATACTCTTCTTTGCCTGGAGGCAACTGAAAACTAGCGTTCTGTACTTAACGCTCACGAGTGACAGTTGAAAACTTGCGTTCTCATGAATGACAATCCCAGGGCAGGATTATCAGCACTTGTATTATGACGTAGTTAGGACAGGGAATATTTTGAAAATCACACAGAATATTGTAAATTCCATTTATAAGCCCAAGAACGTTTTATCTACTACTGCTACTAATACCTCATGCCAATAAACTAACTATTACTTCCCCTTATGTCTGTGAGTATATTTGAACATTAGACACTGATGACTTGGGTGTGTGTATGGTGTGTTATTGTTGTTGTTGTTGTTGTTGTGTGTGAGTGAGTGAGAGAGAGAGAGAGAGAGAGAGAGAGAGAGAGAGAGAGAGAGAGAGAGATGATTGTGTGAGTTGATCAGTTTGCATTACTTCTTCATAAATTCCGTATTAATTTATTGGTCATGTTGACGCATTATTTTATTTTCCTATTCATATGACAGTTTTAGAAGGAAATATGCCTTCATAGTGGTTGATAGTGGCTCAATGTTAAGCGAAAGGTTCAGAGCAGTTTCGCCCGTTTTAAAACGACACACAGGCAGGCGCAGTGGGAATTGAAATGCCTACGCAAAATTGTTATGCAAATTATAGAAAATAAAATCTTCAAACAACTGTGCACTCATTTAGTTGAAGAGTATGTACTGGCTGAAGGAAAATATTTCTCCCTTAAAACCTTAACAATAATACCTGTAAAATGGCGCCTATTTCCCCGCAGACCACAGGCTGCCGACTCTCCCAGCAAGGCGCTGTCTCCAGTTTTAAGTCGGTAGCCGCAGTTCTCCAATTGAGCTTACAAATAGTGGCCATGCACCTGTTGCGCGCGCCACTTGAAGCGGGTACTGATCATGACACCCGTTGCGAACGCCACTAGAAGCGGGTACCGATCTGTTAGAACTGTCATACTTTCCCCTTGTTCATTTGTTTGTAAGGCGCGACGAATCGACAAATGAAAGTCTGACTGCAGCGAATAACTAGTTTACGAATCTATCTCACGCTACGGGAGATATGGTCACAAATGGTTTACATATCCTTAGAAAATCGAAGTGTTAAGCGTTTGTCTTTATTGCATTGGGGTATTTTTCATTTTGTGCTTGAAGGAAATAAAAGAAGTCGAATTGTCTCGTATGAAGATTTGTACTGAACTGTACACAACAACAGAACTCAGAAAAGGGATCGGTATGACGCTGACATTGTGTAACGGTATGACCCTGACATTGTGTGAACGGTATGACGCTGACATTGTGTGAACGGTGTGACGCTAACATTGTGTAACGGTATGACGCTGACTTTGTGTGAACGGTATGACGTTGACATTGTGTAACGGTATGACGCTAACATTATGTAACGGTATGACGCTGACATTGTGTAACGGTATGACGCTAATATTGTGTAACGGTATGACGCTGACATTGTGTAACGGTATGACGCGGCATTGTGTGAACGGTATGACGCTGACATTGTGTGAACGCAGGGGTCAAGTCATGGTGGTTCAAGTTCGAACTGAATTCATGGCTTCTTCTTAAAAAATCTTCCTTGACCTTCATCTTCGTCCTTCCCCACACCCACGGGTACTTTCTGTTCCAGGATAATACTGCTCATGACACTGCACAACTTTGGCTGTTGATGTTAGCTTCTTGTTTTTACTATAGAGAGGCATTATAACTTTTAATCCAACGTACTTAAGCACTGTTGCAATTAAGTAGTTTTGCAAGTAAATACGTTTTTATTCGGTGATAAATTTATTAAATAGCAATGTGCTATTTTACTCCGCATATTAAATATACACACATAATACTAGCAGTGCTCGTTGGTTAATGACATAATATTTTGACATGTGCGACTATGCTTAATGGAGAAGAAATATGTGTTTTGGTATGAAATTAAAATTTATATATATATATATATATATATATATATATATATATATATATATTTTAAGTTACAGTAAAATTTGAGAGGGCAAAGTAATTGCCAAATTAGTCTTTCAAATTTCACATTGGCGCATAATATTTTTCAGTTAGCATCTTTAAAGTGCTAATTTCTAGTTTGTTATTTTCTAAATATTATTTGGTTCAGTCTTTGAAATGCTGACTTCTACTTTGTTATCGTGTCAGTGTTGTATTGTGAAGTCTTTGATTCTGGATATAGTAGGATATTTTTTCACTAAGGGTAAGTAGTGTTGCCGCAGACTAACATCGATATGCATTCTCGCTCTAAATGTTAAGATAAACTCGAGACAAGAAACTAAAAAACACATCGCCTCTGGACCTCACAAGATGTTCATTTAATAACAGCAAACGCCACTCTGCTATAGACAGTTGTCATCTATTTACTTCACGAATCTACAACGCTTGCTGTACTGACAAATGTTTCTGTGAACATGGTCGTTGTCTTGGTGACTTACAACTAATACCTTTGGCCAAAATAATGCGAAAATGTTTTCTATACCACGTATATTTGTTAAGAAAGTATTGCATGCACCTCTTCCTATGTTGTTACATCTATACAATTTATATATGGTCAGCACCTTTTTGTTATTATATCCTGTATTTCTTTCACGAATCTGCGTGATTTTAAAAGTATCAGCAAATTTTTCTACTTATGACGTATCTATGCGATTTATATATTGTCAGCATTTTCCTACTTATAGCTTATTTACATATAGTTTATATATAGACATCATGTCTTTATCAAGAGACTCGAAGAACATAATTTGGCACCTCTTATATTGCAATGAATGTTAGTTCTTTTACTATGAGGCACGGAGACAAAATGTCTTGTTTATTGAACGCTAGCAGGTATATAGCACTTATTGATGACATATGGAAGCCGATTGTAAAAGAGTGCACACACACATGTATTACATACATTATTAATCATCGCCATAAGTCTTCATTCATCATTTTCACAATTAAATATTCGCTCACACACATAGGCACATGCACACATACCCAAAGTCCAAGATCGTACATATTGTTTAGTACAACACACACACACACACACACACACACACACACACACGATCACACGCACACATACACACACATACGCACAAGCACACAAAGTCATACATCTAATTTCTTGGTACACGTACACAATTTTATATGAATCAGACACGGCAAATTTGAAGTATGATGTCACGTAGAGATTTGTTCCTACATAACACAAAGCTGGTAATTCGTGGAATGCAATGTGACGTACTGATGTGGTCTTACAAAGCTGGTAATTTATGGAATGCAATGTGACGTACTGATGTGGTCTTACAAAGCTGGTAATTTATGGAATGCAATGTGAGGTACTGATGTAGTCTTACAAAGCTGGTAAATTATGGAATGCAATGTGACGTACTGATGCGATCTTACAAAGCTGGTAATTTATGAATGCAATGTGAGGTACTGATGTGGTCTTACAAAGCTGGTAATTTATGAAATGCAATGTGACGTACTGAAGTGGTCTTACAAAGCTGGTAATTTATGGAATGCAATGTGACGTTCTGATGTGGTCTTACAAAGTTGGTAGTTCGTGGAATGCAATGTGACGTACTGAAGTGGTCTTACAAAGTTTGTAATTTATGGAATGCAATGTGACTTACTAATGTGGTCATACAAAGTTGGTAATTTATGGAATGCAGTGTGACGTACTGATGTGGTCTTACAAAGTTTGTAATTTATGGAACGCAATGTGACGTACTGATGTGGTCTTACAAAGTTTGTAATTTATGGAATGAAATGTGACGTACTGATGTGGTCTTACAAAGTTTGTAATTTATGGAATGCAATGTTACGTACTGATGTGGTCTTACAAAGTTTGTAATTTATGGAATGCAATGTGACGTACTGATGTGGTCTTACAAAGTTGGTAATTTATGGAATGCAATGTTACGTACTGATGTGGTCTTACAAGCCCAGCAAAGCGTTTGCGTGTGGAAGTATATCACGCGCACCCTAGTTCACAGTCATGTCTAGAACACGGTGTTCCTAAGGATCTAATCTTATGATGCTAGACTGTCCATGTTTTCATTGAAAATGTCAAGTTATGATAAAGTTTATCTAATATAATAATCAGTTTTATACAACCACAGGTCAACATTTTGCCTGATTTGATGTAACACCGAATCTTCACAGAAGCATGACAGATCCGATCTTCCATAACAGTTAGATTTACATATGCTGTCACAAGCAACTTATGGCACTCGGTGTGTTACATATGACATAGATGCAACATTTATGGCACGCGGTGCGACACATGACACTTGATACGGAACAATTGCTTTAAATATTGCTTAAATTCATGCAATCCTTGTACTGTGATCCATACGACAGACAGTCAGTTTACAATTTCTTGACATGACACGCTAAATTTTTCTCATGTCTACGAACATGCAGCACACAACTCCGATGGTATACAACGTTCATTTCGCAAAACAACGGGAATTTCTGGTAGCGTGAGCAACTCCGATATTATAGAGAGTTGTGTTTAATTCACATCGCAAAACAACAGGAATTACTGGTAGCGTGAACAACTCTTTCTCTGGCAATCCCTAGGTGTCTTGATAACTCTAATAATAAGAGGAATAATCCCTTGTCCTTTGAACATTTTATGTTTTCCAGAAATTCTGTTTAATTATTGCTTCCACGGCTAATAGGTTAAGAGCAGTCCTTTCATTGTTTTTCCCTTTAATTGCTATGTAACAAAGCCAATATGTAGTTGTCAATTCAGAAATAAATTTTTCAGAACGATATTCATTTTGAAAGAGTAAAATAAAGGTGTGAATAGAGATTTTGAAAAGTTATCTTTTTTAAGTTATTTCTAGAATAGAAACGAAAGAAAATATGGAAGAAAAATGCATAAACTACAGTTGTATGAAATAAAAATTTGAAACATATTGAATAAAATGAGATAAAACCTGATACATAAATATATTTTAAAGCGTAAAAAAAGATTTTCGCAGTGTAAAATACGCTAAGAACGATATATGATAAATTAAGTGCGCGCGCGCGTGTGCATGTGTGTGTATGCGTGCATGTGTGTGTATGCGTGCGTGCATGTGTGTGTATGTGTGTGTGTGTGTGTGTATGCGTGTGTGTGTGTGTGTGTTCGCGCGCATTTTATTGTTCGCTTCTTTAAATCAGGAAAAAATGTATTTCCTTAAAAATTAACGTCTTATACCAAACGTGAAATAGAGATATAAGGGAATCTTAAACTGTACGTTAAACGATTAAAAAAATAATTTATATCAAGTAAATACATGTCTTTACAATGCTTATAATGGAATTAAAAGAATAAAATGAAATGAAGATAATTACACCGGACTGTAATGAGGGAGAGAGAGAAACTTACAGAGAAAAAGAGTGAAAAGAGACATTGGCCAGAATAGCATTAGTTTGAGGACAAGGTAAGAGTAATAACATAAAGAAGGTACACTGAAAAGTTGATGAGATCAATACAGCTTAGTACACATTCCTTACAAGCAAAAGATAAAAAATCAGATATACTTACCTTCGCTTTTCTTATTCTCTTCTAACAATTATATAAAATAGTCAGTTTCAATTATATTTAACAAAAAACAAGAAAACTCCTTTAAGAAGAGTAAACAAATTGTCCACAAACTTTTAGTAATATAACTTTCTTTCCTTTCTAATGTAGCGCAAAATGCTGTTATCTCCCTTTTCATTTTCTTTATTGTAATTGTGCTGCTATTTTTGTATCAAGATGAATTACGTATCCAAGCCATTCATGATTTTCATGCAAGCTAGTGTATCCCACAGTTGAATCCCACAGAAAGAAAAACAGCTAATTGAATGAATTCGTGGATTCACGACGCACATATCTTGTTGAATTATATATTAGTAAAAGTACTCCAATGCTTGGATAATCTAGTTTGAATCGGTCTTTGTAAACAAGACACGAAGACAGCCTTTCTCTCGCACTAAGGGCACATCCATTTTGCGGAAGATCTCAAAGCCGACACGCTTTGCCATGCCCTGCCTGGTACTGCTAAGCCCGCACAGTTCGTCCTGCACTTGGCCGGGGTGTAATATGGGCGCAAGGGCAGTTTTATGTCAAACCTTCATAAGGATTTTATAGCAAACATCTGTATGTTAATTTTGCAATATTTGCTTTTATTTCTTCCATGGGGTTGCCATAGGGCTCTGGGAAGCATAAAATACTCATGAAATCTCCACGAAGAGGGACATAAGGGATTTATAACTGAACCGTTCCCCTTTATAACTCAGCTATTACATCCACGGGACCTTTTCCCCTTATGAAGAACTGCTGGAAAATCACGTCTACAGGCGACTATTTCTCTGACGTTTCTAGGAACTCATAGGAGCCAAATTAGGAGGGCCACCTCGCACGCCCTGTTTGTCAGGGCCACAACACTCCACGGTAAACTAAATTTTCTTGCTTCAGTCAGATGTTCTGGGAGTCGTTATGCAGTCTGTAATCATTTTTCATTTCTTAGAAACAGCAATAGATGCCATGGTAATATTTCATGTTTCTGTTTTGTTGGTTATTTTTTTGTACTATTTACCATTGTTACTTATTTAAATATCAGTAAAATATTAAACAAATATATGGAATGGAATGAGTGCGCTAAAGTGTCCGTAGCTCAAAGACAGAAAATCTGCAGACATATTACACGTCCGAAATCAAGCAGTAAAATATTTCAGTCTGTTCACCAATTCTAACTGTAAAAATATTTCAATCTGGTCATAAACACTAATTGTAAAAATATTTCAGTCTGGTCATCAATACTAACTGTAAAAATATTTCAATCTGTTCACCAACTCTAACTGTAAAAATATTTCAATCTGGTCATAAACACTAATTGTAAAAATATTTCAGTCTGGTCATCAATACTAACTGTAAAAATATTTCAGTCTGGTCATCAATACTAACTATTAGCACTCTCGTAATACGTTAAAAATGCACATACACTCTATTAGGCGTCACTACGATAAGACATATCAACTTTGTTCTTATATTAGTGACTCTACTTATGTTCACTAAACACTACACAAACACTCTGACAATGGACGATATATAATTTGCTAAGATGTATCACTATCCCATTCAGTATATAAATAGTCCGAAATGCTATTTTTTATTACACGAAATTATTTCAGAATTAGTGCATTAATTCACACACATGATGGAAGTGAGCGTGAAAGTACACACGGAACCTTTATAGTAAATATGTAACAATTATATATATATATATATATATATATATATATGGATATTATATTTGGCTATACGTACAGATATATGAGTACCCTAAGTACTTTATAATCAAAATATGCTTTATCAAGAGTAAATATAATCATGCATGATAAAAAATAATTATATAAAACACATCTTATTAATTCCAGAAAGAGAGGTCTCCTTAATCTTTCAGATGATATAAACGGGCCAGGAAACGTGTTAGACGCTTACGAGACAGCATGTTCAGTAACTCGTTGACTCAAGCATTATGTTTATCAATTTGTACAGTTCATGTTCGAAACATACTGTAGATAGCCTTGCTGAGGAATGTATTTATTAAAAGCCTAAACATAGCCTTGTTAAATAATGCATAATTTTATTTTAAAATACCAAAACGTGAAAATAGTCGTGCTGAACAATATATGTATCAAAAACCGTGTAAAAAAAAACTTTGCTGAGCAAAATATGTATTAAAGAATACATAGATAGCTTTGCCGAGCAATGAATGTATCAAAGACCGTGTAGAATCTGTAGATAAACCATTGTATACATTATTATTCTTGCTGGATAATGTATGTATCAAAGAACATGAAAATACTCGTACTGAGCAATGCATGTATGAAGTAATGAAATCTTGTTGCCCAAAGTATGTGATATAGACATATGCAGACCTAACATGCATACAAACCAGTCTTATGGCAACCCACAGCATTAGACAGACAAGTCTTGTATTATGTATTTGTATAAATAAAACCTCATTTTGCAATTTTCTCTCTTACTATTATCTTTGTTGCAAATACCTTTAACATATTTCAGTCCTACAGCTGGTTTTTAAAGTATTGTCTACCTAAAGCTGGAAGTAGAGTTATATATATATATTATACACATATGACAGTGTAGATAATCTTGCTGAGTAATGTTGTATATAGATAGACAGAAAGACCTACACTTGATAGATAGATAGATAGCCTTGATCAGTAATTTTGTGTCTAGGAGAAACCATGTTATTTCTCTCCACAACACTACAACTAATCGTAATCCTGACCAACATACCATTCGAAAAAAACACATAAAAATGATGATTTTGCAAAACTCTCGATACACTTACTATCAAGAAAGGAAACGGACTGATCTTTAGCATTATAAGATGTCAGGGAAGAATGTTTGTATGTTGTGATAGAAAATGATTTTTTTTGACCTGATAGACGAGATAGCGAATAGTTTTATAATGAGAGACAGTGATATCTATTTTTAAAAAATGGAATATTATTTTATGTCTTGAAAGAAGAGATTATGTTATTCATTTCTCGGAAAGGTCTGAATTTGTTTCCAATATTTTAAGATAAACTAGAGTGTAATTTTGTAGTTTGAGAGTTGAGAATGCATCTTACGAAACCCAGAAATATTTTATATCTTTGGAGAGACAGAATAATTTTACAGTATTGACAAATGTTTCATAACTTCACAGAATGTGTATTGTGTTTCATTCTTGAGATTCATTTGAATGATTCGTCATTTATTTAGTGAAACTAGAATAAAAGTATTAAGTCTGTTCTTTTAAAATCCTGTGAGTTAGTATGAAATTTTCTTTCCTATCTTTAGAGAAATTGAATTGCGCTTCCGCTTTGTTAGCAAAATAGCATTTTCTGTGAGTGAAAAGTACATCTATCACAATAATTATGCATGTCGCTCCCCATGACATGTTAGTTCTCAACTTAGTGTTGCAACCCATGAGTTACATTGTGTCGCTAGTCGCTACCTATGATAGAGTTACTACCTATGATACTTAGAGTCCCTACCTATGATAATACATTAGAGTCCCTAGCTATGATTAGTTACATTAGAGTCCCTAGCTATGATAGTTACATTAGAGTCCCTACCTGTGATAATACATTAGAGTCCCTAGCTATGATTAGTTACATTAGAGTCCCTAGCTATGATAGTTACATTAGAGTCCCTACCTGTGATATTACATTAGTGTCTGGAAGTACATACTATCAAAGTGTCGGTATCTATGATATATTAGTATTACTTCCTTACTATCCATACTAATATATTATACTTTACGCGTGCATTTAATAAATCGGATCACGTACAAAGTATTGCTCTTACATATTATAATGCAAATTGTCTGACCAAGTCAGTATTTGACTGTATAACTCTTGTATTGGAAAGACATTGAAATAACGTACTTTGCCAAGTAAAACACATTTAACTGGAAAGTGTTCTTTTCACAAGGTAGGCATGTAAAGTCGCTGATTAAGCTTTTGAATGATTTTCTATCTGTAGTGTCTTATTTCGAAGCGATAAGACAATCGAAAATAAGGAAAATTTTCTTAGTTTTGTTGAAAGGTAAATTACTCCTGAAACCTGAAATTACAGAATGTTTATCAATGTGATTGTAAACTAGTGGAAAGACTACTACAATATCTAGACCCATTACTGCGGTCCAGAAAGTAAGAACTGTATAAAATATCCCGTCACTTGTATAATGATATATTAAACACGATGTTGGAAAATCAGGGTAATTTCAGCCTGGACTGCTGCAAGCCCAAAAGTCCGAAAACTTTCGTTGTCACTAATTTTGCTGTGTCCACCCGTTACACTAACAATCCTGTTAATCAATAATTACCAAGTGAAGTCTCATTTGACCGTGTAGCTAATGTAAATCTGGTTTTGTTAACATAGTATAATTTAAACTTGTAGCTAACGTATGTTTGTTTATGTTGCCATAGTAACGGTTAAAGCTCAGTATAGATACGTGTCATTCAGCACAATCTGATAATTTGGGTATATCAGTGCAAATAGCAACAAAAGTGGAATAGAGAGTTAATCAAATAAACTGGATAAACATTTATCTAAAAAATAAAACCTGTCTTTAGTTCATCTTCTATTTTAATATTTATATTTCAGTGAAACAGTGCATGTAATATATAGATTTCATCGACAAATGCGCGAACGACAATTGCGCGCCGACAAAATCGCGATGAACAAATGCGCGACGACAAAATCGCGCCGATAGAATCGCGATCGACAAAATCGCGACGATACATGTTAAATCGTACAACAATGTAATAATAACATACGTAGATATCAATATTACGATACACAAAGCAACGTTAAGAGATACTGCGTGCAAATAATCCTTACACAAAGGCAATGAAAAGAATGAAACACATATCAAATCTTAATAATTTTATTTAAAGATCAATATTAAGAGATACTGCGCGTAAATAATCCTTACACAAAGGTAATGAAAAGAATGAAGCATATATCAAATCTTAATAATTTTATTTAAAGATCAATATTAATAGATACTATGTGCAAATAATCCTTACACAAAGGTAATGAAAAGAACGAAGCATATATCAAATCTTAATAATTTTATATAGAGATCAATATTAAGAGATACTGCGTGCAAATAATCCTTACACAAAGGCAATGAAAAGAATCAAATCTTAATAATATCGCGATTTTGTCGGCGTGCATTTGTCGACGCGTAATTGTCGATTTCAAAGTACGCGATTTTGTCGGCGCGCTTTTGTCCATCGCGGTTTTGTCGGCGCGCATTTGTCGTTCGCGCATTTGACGATGGACAGAGAGACAGATGGATGGATGGATGGATAGGTAGGTAGGTAGATAGGAAGATGGATGGATGGATGGATAGATAGATAGATAGATAGATTGAGTGGCTGGATCGAGGAAGTGAGGGAGAGAGAGAGAAGGGAGCGATTGATAGAAGGATATATATTAAAATGTAGATGAAGAGTTAGAAAGAGTTATAAAAAGAAAGATATTCTTTGTAAATTTTGGAATGTGCATATGTATAGGCAAAGAAAATTCAGTATCTACAAGTCGCAACAACTCTGATAAGTGCACAATTTGTTTAATTCAAGAATCAAGACTTCAAATATCCTTGTTTGTTAATAATATAGTATATGAAGTGACATGAAAATCATATCGAAATCAAGAAAACAAAATATAAAACACCAAATTTAAAACGTTAAATACTAAAGGAATTTATACAGGTCGATATATATTTACATATTAATATGTCTACTTTCACCTTAGAACGCATAAGATATTATTTTCATTGTGTTCAAATTCTAATACTATTAAAACCAGTTCATACTGACTTGAAGGGTTAATTTGAAAGGCACAATATGGGTCAATAAAATTAACGCCTAGATCAAAGATTAGTCCATTGAAAAGATACATATGTCAAATCTATTCACACAAGCATCATCAATTGTTCGGTCATTGCGGTAGGAGAAGCATTGGAAGCGAGAGGGTGATTTGTTGAATTTGTACACGCAGAGGTCTCTTAGAGGTCGTTCAATGCATGCCCCGTTGTCCTTGTATGTCAGTGTCACTGCCAGGTTTCTACGCAATCTTTTCTGGCCAAAAGGTGTCATGCCTTCTTTACGGTAGATCAAGTGTGGTGACAATGAGGGAGTGTTCTCACGGAGGTGTGCTAAGTTTCAATGATATAGAAAAAGTAACATTCGTATAAATGAGTTTGCACTTCCAATATAACCCAGAAATGGGCTGCGTTAGTGGTCGATCTCTCCATGACCAGCGTTCTCGACTATGTGTTTTGAGACAGGAGAGAAAGTTACAGACTGATAGAGATCTGAGTGGAAGAGAGAGAGCTAGAGAGAGTGTTAGTATTTTTATTTTAGAACATGAATCATATTAATAATGTTGAATATAGGATTGAAACAGAGACAAAAGGGAGAAAGAGAGTGAGATAGGGAAACTAACAAACTAAGGAATAGAACCTGAGACAAACACAAAATGAGAGATAGAGAAAGAAAAGATATATGAATGGAGAGAATGAGAGATATAGTGAGAAATTAAAACAAGGAGGGGACAGAAAGAAGGAGACATATAGAAGGAGACATATAGAAGGAGACAGAATGTAGGAGACATATAGCAGGAGACAGAAAGAAGAAGACATATAGAAAGAGACATATAGGAGGAAACAGAAAGAAGGAGACATTGAAGGAGACATATAGTAGACAGAAAGGAGACAGAAAGAAAGAGAGGTGTGTGCAGGATGATATGCAGCATTCTAAAGAAGCAAACAATAAAACACGATCACCCATGTCCTAAAGCAAACAGCCTGTCCAAAGGCACTAGATGTAGTGAGACAATTTCATTAAAAGAATTATAAATCCCAACCATCTGCCAGAAACTATTTTATGATTCTCAATAGAATGTGCCCTAAAATGTAAGTAAGGTCTATTATGTATTTGTTGACTGATTGACTGACATGACTGACTGATTCGCTGATTGGCTGAGGTATTTAATCACGTAGCTTGACAGCCATTAAGCAACTTGTTCACGACATTATTTTCTCACATTTAATAATTAACACATTGCTTCTGGAATCCTAATACAGAGCTGTTTAGTACTTGATTTTTCTTAAACAATCTTTAAATCATTCATAAAACTGCAGATCGAAGTGCAAAGGGCAACAGTCCACCTGCTCTCAGACCTCGGCAACTGATGTTACCGCGACTCAAGTTTCCAACTCAGTTCAACCGCTTCCGTTTGTCAGTCGATTAGAACTGAACAATAAAAATGTCACACGTCCGATTAAGCTATCTTATTACAATTTAAACACCTTGACAAGGTGCAGGAGAGGTCACGAAATGGCCCGTGCTTTGTCTCAAGCGGCCGTAAGTGGTCAGTCCTAGAAAGAGACGCGTGTAATAAACAAAAACGTAACGGTTTGGGGAGTCAGTGAAAGGACAAGTGAGAACATTAAACACAGGGAACGACTACGAGCAGTGCCTGTCATTAGCTTTACAAAGCCAAATCTTGCAAGTATCTCACAAGGAGCCGAAAATGTATCAAAAGATATAGCAGATAAGCTTGTAAGAAACCAATCCTATCCATTCATCTATCTATCTATCTATCTATCTATCTATCTATCTATCTATCTATCTATCTATCTATCTATCTATCTATCTATCTATCTATCTATCTATCTATCTATCTATCTATCTATCTATCTATCTATCTATCTATCCATACATACATACATACATACATACATACATACATACATCTATCCGTCTGTCTGTCTAGCTATCTGTATATGTGTAGGTAGGTACATACGTGTATATACAAGCTTTATCTGTTACTTTTGTAATTAGTAAATAAAGCTAAATAATATACTACTATTACTACTAGTTATATGATATTTCAGTTGACCATCGAGCTTTGTTGAGCCAGGTGATGCTACTACTTCAAATCATATTGCATGTTACTTTTAGTTAGCCATTATTAATTGTGAAAGTTCTACATATATATACATATATATATTAATATCTTCCTATTCACTTTACAATGATAAATGATTACACTAGTTTTCTTAATATTAATTTACTCATTTCTAATGACAAATTCTGTTATGTCCACTACTATATCCAAATCATTTTGTAAATAAGAATTAAACGTTTAAAGTATTACATACATCTGTGCTTACTCATTACACTAATTTAAGCCGCCCCACCCACCCCAATACATCACTAACAGATCAGTGGCACGTTCTGACCCCAACTAAGCCTTTTTCTCCAAATCTAAGCATTGTACATAGAAGCAGATTAACTAAAGCCATCAAAAGGCATTTTGGAATAAGAGAATAGTAGAATAGATATATGCATAGGTAATTCAGGTATATAATTTCTACGGGAGTGGGTGGGTGTCATTTTCCCATCCATTGGTATCAGAGAACGGTCTCCAATCTCCTTGACATCCACTATTACATAATTATTTATAGTGTTCTGCATTAAGTACATCATACATATTCTTAGCCCGAGTAGTGACGTTAGAAGTTAACTAGAATCCTCTCGATCCACTCTGCCATCCACTTCGATGTTTTGAAAATAACAAACTCATGCACATAGGATTTTAGTCACGAAAATAACAAACTCATGCACGTAGGATTTTAGTCACTAAAATAACAAACTCGTGCACATAGGATTTTAGTCACGAAAATAACAAACTCGTGCACATAGGATTTTAGTCACGAAAATAACAAACTCGTGCACATAGGATTATAGTCACGAAAAATCAAAAGTTACTAATACGTATATAAATACGCGTGGAACATGTTAACATGAAATCAATATTTTAGTCACCTATTACATGTTGCTAAAATTTAAAGAATTGTCTTTCTTTTTTCACAGTCATATTAAGAGTTAAACATATTTTATATAAACATTCAGAAATATTTTAAAACAATTTGTTTAAAATAAAAATTTGTTAAAAATAAAATAAAAACCTGAAGTAAAAATATTTATTTGAATTTCCAGAGAAACATAGAATTCTGAATGAAATGCACATTATTAAAGTTCAATTTATTCCGGGTAAATGTCGTCCCTAACAACATTTTGGTATTTATTTGTACAAATACTAGGGTGTGTTTTAGATAATGTACATAAATTGTATTCTAATCTGTTTATTAGATAATGTAATATAAGTTGTTCCCAAACCTTCTACATTTAGAGAACACTTTTCAACTACCTATCAATAACGAACTACCAGCAATATGTTTTGTTTGTTACATTTACAATCGATAACACAACTACCTATCAATAACGGACTACCAGCAATATGTTTTGTTTGTTACATTTGCGTTGGATAACACAACTACCTATCAATAACGAACTACCAGCAATATGTGTTGTTTGTTACATTTGCATTGGATAACACAACTACCTATCAATAACGAACTACCAGCAATATGTGTTGTTTGTTACATTTGCATTGGATAACACCACTACCTATCAATAACGGACTACCAGCAATATGTGTTGTTTGTTACATTTGCATTGGATAACACAACCGTGGTCTAAATGATAATGCGCCGCACCACGTTAAGAATCACTGACGTAAATTGTATTCCAATCTGTATTAGGTATGTTTTGTAAAATACACATACATTTTACCTTTTATACCAATCGGTATTTAAGTACTTACATACGTTTGATATAATTTTCATTTATAACGACTGTACAAATATGTATATTTTACATAAGAATTCACGAATTGAATTGTTTAATTTATATTACTTGTACTTCGGTATGTTCTGTTAATGTCATAAGATACATGAGCTTCCTTATAAGAAGTGAATCTCCTTTAAGGGCATTACTGCATTATACACGAACAGTTTATTTTAATATAGCATACTTTTTATAAAAGGTATTTTCTAAACACATATAATTATGAGCATCGTTTGAATTGGTAAAATACACGTGTTTCATTCCATTCGGGTGTACAAGTGTTTAGATATATTTAGGTAATAATGTACATCGTTTTGATTGGTTTTTCACGTACATATTATTATAAATGAATCCCCCCCCAAAAAAAAAAAAAAAGAAAAAAAAAGAAAATCGATTATAGACGTCCTAAGTTATTTCTAACAATACACAATAGGACGTTAGGTTCTACATAATTACAAATGCTACCTCCATATCACTTGTTCTAGAACGCGTTGGTTTGTTCTGTGTTATATAAAAGTGTTTCATTCCAGCTGGTTGTTCAAATTCTCATATATGTATACATATATCGTGTTTCTTTTCCAGATATTTATACAAGTACTTGTATGTCCAAAATAAAGCAGGGCTTTCTATTCAGTCCATTGTACAAGTAATTGTGAGTTACTACGAAAATATTTTAGTTTTTTTCTAAGTGGCTGAACTACTTATACATATATATCCTACAGAAAATTAGTTTATGTTTAGTGTTGTTGTACAGTGATTATGTATTTCTAAAAACAATCAAACAAAGCTACAAACAAAACACTGCATATTTCCTTCTTAGCGGACGCTAGTAATGTGGTCAATCACGAGTTTCCTTACAGTCCATTATCGTGTCTTTTTGTGTTCCGTGTTTTCTGTTATAATGAAGTCTTTCCTTACAATCCATTATCGTGTCTTTTTTTGTTCCGTGCTTTCTGTTATAATGAAGTCTTTCCTTACAGTCCATTATCGTGTCTTTTTTTGTTCCGTGTTTTCTGTTATAATGAAGTCTTTCCTTACAATCCATTATCGTGTCTTTTTGTGTTCCATGCTTTCTGTTATAATGAAGAGTCTTTCCTTACAATCCATTATCGTGTCTTTTTTGTTCCGTGTTTTCTGTTATAATGAAGTCTTTCCTTACAATCCATTATCGTGTCTTTTTTTGTTCCGTGCTTTCTGTTATAATGAAGATTGTAATTTACACATAGGTGCCACTGATGCTCATATACAACTGAATACAGAACATACTGCGAGCTTCCTCAAAATGTCTATAAACGTGTGCTATGCAGAACTGCAGAATCCCCAAAATATGCCACTCCCAGTATCCTGAAAATGACTGTGAAATGACGATATAAAAGCGTTAGCAGTAGATAGATTCAGTTTAACTGTCCTTCTCACGCCTATAGAGAGTATAAAAATGTACAAACATGCAACTATCATACTTAGTTGTAAGCATGTTTAATTGCAGGAGTAATTAAATTAATATTTAATAAGTGAATATTTGGTGAATTACATTATTTTTCTTGTCGTTAAATTTGTTGCAATCATTATATTGTATTTTTTATTATGTACATATTTCATTTTATAGTACATATTTATTTTTCTAATTATGAGAAAGCATGTCAACCCAAATATAAGAATAAGAATGAAACACATTACTCTCTGACGGTTTTTCATTTACAGTTATCTCATTAAATGAGCATTACCTTTTGCAATAAGTCATTTTCCTGGCTTCTACATTTTTGTTTTTACATTTTAATATGTTTGTCGTTAAAACTCTGTTGAAGTTTGTAAGTTTAACTCTGTTGGAAATTTAACATTTAACTGTGTTGGAACTTGTACATTAAACTCTGTTGAAACTTGTATACTTGACTCTGCCGATGTATATATTTTGCTTTTTCGTGGTGTTCAAAATTGTTTGCAATGAAACGTGTAACAAAATACATAAGAAAAGTTATGTGTTTCTGTAATTGGACTCCTCCGTGCCGTGGGTTGTACTCATTCGTGTTGACTTTTTGCTTAGTATAATCACATCACGTTGGCACAGACTTACAAAGGCATCTTGTGGGATCGCCTGACCTACCGACCAAACATTATCTGCCAAACCATCTAAAGACACGAAGTGATTAATAATGCAAGAAGATTTTAGCTCCTTAGTCTAACACTTCCCTCCAAGACTTTAAACGAAATCGATCTTGTGGCGGCGGCGTGCCTAGCACACCGACCTCAGTCTGTCGGCGTGCTGCTGTAGTGAAAGGTTAAAGGTTTTCAGACAGTAAAAATTGTTACTTATGAATATTGTTACAAATTCTGTCGCAGTTCGTTCATTTATAATCCAGCTCTTATACCATAGAACACACTGCATGCTGCTTGAGACGTGTATATAGGCAAAGCTCTAAGCGATTTTTCATTTATTTTACTCCAGATAGATAGATAAATAAATAGATAGATAGATAGATAGATAGATAGATAGATAGATAGATAGATAGATAGATAGATAGATAGATAGATAGATAGATAGATAGATAGATAGTTTCCCTACCCCAAGTCGGGAATATAAAAGGATTGCAAATAGTCGTGTATTTTAAAACTGCGCTTTTGATTTATACTTTTTTATTAAGTAATTTTAGACATGTGTACTTGTTGATGACAGGTAAAATTTAAAAGATATACTGCTGAGACTGTTTTTAGGATATAATTGTACAATATTTAAAACACAACTAATTCAGCAAAGTACGTTGACATTTATCAGTAAAAATCTTCACTCATAACAAAGAAATGAAAAAAATCATAAATACAATGCGTGCAATAATCATATAGACGGGTACTACTGTTGTTACTAATGCCTCTGCTGCTACTTCTACTACTATTGCTATTGCAAATATTACTACTTTTTTACTTTTTAAAATGAAATTTCTCGGCGAAGCAACAGCAATCTCCAAAACGACATTACAATAACCGCACACCGAAAGTCTGAACACTGCGACTTTTACTCTTGTATTTTCCAGTGCAACAACCACAATTTATTGACAAAAAATAGCAACAAAACCTTTAGAAAACAGCATCAACGGATACTATCCGTTCTTCGTGAAATCTGTCCTAGCTTGGAAATGAAAGCTGCTATTTGCTGTACTAAGTATGGCATGCTGAACGTCCGCTCCCGCTGTGGCGCCTTATCCCTCCAAGATGAACCTTAATCCAGCTGTTAGCACAATGGATGGGCCACAAATTATGGATTAGGATCGATTTCCTCCTTGCAATCTTCCTGGAATCGTTTGCTTGCAACATAAGCTGCCCGAAGCGTCTTTGTGGGCCTCTCATAATATGCATCCAACCTTCTGGCGTTGCTAAGCCTTCACTGAAAACGGAAAGTAGCAAACGTTTTACAAAGTAAGTCATGTGGACTCGAAAAGTTTGTACACTATTTTCCCTCTAAATAAATCATATATTATTCAGTTTTAAATTTGACTAAGAACAAAAATCTGTTATGATATTATTAGTTTTTTCTTGCTACCTCGAGTTTAAAACACGTTTTCATATCGTCTATGTAGTTTCATTTTTAAAGAAAAGGTGTGCAATTAAAAAGTATTAGTAAACCTTCTATGGAATACCACCTGTTTATATATATGTATATAAGTTTACTAACACAGCTGTATCTCTCGAACTTCTCAAGGAGGCTTAATTACACACTGTGTAGTGCAACTCCATCAAAATTATCTACGACTACTACTATTACTAATGAAACTTTCAGAAAAGTCGCATGCTTGATGTCAAAATTAATTTATGATAATTACATAGATAGACGCTGTTGTTGAAAATTTATAGATGAGAATCCATTGTATTATAACTATTATGAATAATTTAACTGCGATTTTCATTCGTGACTGCGGGAAGAGGAGACTAAAATTGCAGAGCTGTTTGCAGCTTTCACCACTACATCTGTACTCCAACTATTCACAAATTTCATTTGCAATTGTTCACTTATCACTTTTGTACTCCAGCTACTCACAAATATAATTTATTTAGTTCAATTATTCGCAAATTTAATTTCCAAGATTTATCCCTAGCAATCTACGTTGAATACAAATACGCATATACTGTTTTGTTTCCAATTTTATAAAATACAGTGGCTTGCTATTGTTCAAATAATTCACATAGATAAGTTATGAACTTAAGTATCCGGAAAATGCATCAATAATCATTTCTGTAAAGATGTATAGAACAGTGAAGAATTCACGAAAAAATGTTGAATGAATTATTAATCAATCATTGAATCAGTGCGTCACTCAGTCAAATAAATGGAAATTTGTCAAGATAAATTATTTTATAACAATAAATTACAAACAGAAATGTACGCACTTTCAAATGTAACGGCACGCGTGCACTATTTTGTTTTCGGGATCTTGTTATTTGGAAACTGTCTCAACTCTAAAACGCCTATTGACATGTTGTTTTTTGAAACAATATGTTTAAATTATCGGTGATGTGTTTTTTCTTTAGTAACATATCAATTGTAATTAATAAGTACAATTAGCAAGCTTTTATGTGTTATTGATTTTTTGTTGTTGTTTTTTTTAAAATTGTGTTCTCTGTTGGTTTTTTTTTTTTTTTTAAAAAAAAAACCTGCTCTCCTGCGTTGATCAATATTTCGTTTCCTCTTCTACTGCTAAGCTGCTGTGCGTATTTGTATCCGCATTCACAAGAATGCTACATCTATCCACTGAATACTTCTTTAATGAAACAGGAAAATAAACCGCTTGTCTCCCTTTAATCCGCTTACCCAGCTCTTTCCGTTTCGAAGTTTTGAATTATTTAAGTCTGCTTTTTCTCTTTGGTTAAGTGATGGTGTTATCAAACGGTCAAAATATGTGAATTTTTGTTGTTCTTTGCTGTTTTTGTTGTTGTTTTCTGTTTCCGGGGCGGGGGGGGGGGGACTTTTTGTTAGTGCTTTTATTCTTCTTAATATTTTTTGGATACTGAGTTTTAATTATTGCAATTTGACTGAAAGCTGTGCATTATTGAAGGTGCTATAAATATTAGTAATTCTTTAAAATGAAATAAATTAATCATTTTCGTTAATTTATGAGTTTAAATTTCTTGAAGTTACATTTTATTGCCTTTATAAAGAGTCAAAATTGTGACTATTTTATCAGTATAACATAAATTATAAAATATGTTTAAAACATACGTGTTTGGATTTTTTCTTAAAGATGCCGTGACCGATAAGATTACACGACGCATTAGGTGTATCCGATTTACTCTTGACACGTTAAGTTCTAGTAAAGATATTTACTGGTGGCTTTGATCAGCAGAACTAGAGAAAGATTTCAATTTAATATTCCATTTCTGTAAAAAAAGAAGGATATAATCATACGTGGAGCTAGCTCTGTTGTTAAATTGGACAATAACTTTTCTGCTGCTAAATTCAACGTGTCTAATAACTAATTACTCTGTTCGAATTAAACATTAAAAAAAAAAGTGATGTTCAAATTAAATTGCTTAAAAGCTAGTTATGTTCAAATTTAACGTGTTTAAATCTAGTGATAGTCAAAGTAAATTGATTAAAAGCTAGTTACGTTCAAATTAACGTGTTTAAATCTAGTGGTATTCAAATTAAATTGATTAAAAGCTAGTTGTGTTGAAATTTAACGTTTTAAAATCTAGTGATAGTCAAATTAAATTGCTTAAAAGCTAGTTACGTTCAGATTTAACGTGTTCAGTTAGCTAGTTATGTTCACATTAAACGTGCTTGAATGCAAATTACGTCGTTCAAATACACGTATTTCAAAACTAGTTGTATTCCAATGAAATTGCTTAAAATCTAATGATGTTTAATTTAACGTGCTTTAAACTTATGATTTTGTACACTTGCGATATGCTTGCATTACGTGGGTTTGTTTAGGAACGGACAAATGCCTTGTTTAAATGTCAAGCATTGCGAGATTGTAATTTATAATCAATATAATAAATTGTAATCAATTAAATTAATATAAATGTGTGATGCATCATGTCATTTCAATTTTATGATCCATTTCTTTAATATTTGTTTGCGATTCATTACATTAATCTCATTTTGTGACCCATTACGCTGTCCGTTTTATGCTATTCATTACATTTATGTAAGTCTGAGATTCATTTCATTAATCTCATTTTGTGTCATTTCCGTTAATCTGTTTTTGTGATTCATTACATTAATCTCATTTTGTGATTCATTAAAATTATCTCATTTTGTGATCCTTTCTTCCCTTCTGTTTTTGTGCTTCATTACATTCTCATTTTGATATCCATTCCGTTAATCTATTTTGTAATCATTTGCATTAATCTAATTTTATCATCCATTCCATTCATCAAAGATGTTGTTGTTGCTTTTATTAATAAATATAAGACTATTCTCAGTGACCTATTGCATATATTTAATATTTTATATTGTTAAGTACACGTCTAGACAACACTTTAACTAACTTATAATAATTACCGCTATCATAAATAAATCGATTTGTCAACATAATTTTCTTTATCCTTTTCATCAATAAATAGTTTTTTATTTCAACATAAATTGTATTCTTTCCGTGAATCTGACTTTAAAACATATTTTGTGACTCACGTTTATTCATTAAACCTGTATTTATGATGTATTAAATAACTGTGATCCGATGTTCTAGTCCGACGCGTCAAATTAATAATGAATATATTATCATTCACAAATTTGTTGAATGAATTATTATCTTCATTATTGCATTATAAGTTTGCTTATATTGAAACGCTTCTTTACGTACTCACTAAAAGACTAACTGATTCAACATTTATGTTAATGCACGCACAAATAGTATCATGTTCGTGTTTTCATCAATATTCTACCCGGCTTTTGTGAGAATGCCATTGTTTCTTACATAGCAGGGCGTCTCTTGTGATGTCATGGAACGCTTAGACATTCGCCAGTATTTTCTTTCAGGTTATTGTTTTACTCAAAAGCACCTGCAACTTGTTAACAATGAGCACCGGGGTTAAATTCACGTGAGCAATATGTAATGTCTAATGTCAGGTGTACCAAAATCCATTTGCTGCTTTTCAGCTCACGCACACGCACACGCACGCGCACACACACACACACACACACACACACACACACACACACACACACACACACACATGAATATATAGATAGATATATGAAGTGCTGAGTGCATCTGGATCATGATAAATGCGAAAAAAATTGAACATTTGTAACTGCTTGGAATTAAAATAATATTTACTGCTTTACTAAGCGTTTCCCCTCTCTTCTGTACTATTGTACAAGATCGATTCATTCATCCACAAAGATGTACATTTTGAGTGTGTTTGCTTTCCAATGTGCACTTGAGTACGCACTCAAATATTAGATTAGGTACAGTGCTGTGTGTATGAATAATGTGTGCGTGTGTGTGTGTGTGTGTGTATGTGTGTGTGTGAGAGAGAGAGAGAGAGAGAGAGAGAGAGAGAGTATGATGTAATATAGCATGACCTATTGAACATGCATGAAGAAACGGATGTACACGAACTATTATATGAACATATGTCTTTAGATTCTTTCTTACGTGCTATTTTCTCTTTACTTTCTCACGATTAATGAAATAAATAAGTTATATGACACAACATTTAAAAAACAATGAGACTTAATTTATCATTTAAAATAAAGAATTAAAAAAGATGTCCATCATAATATAAATGATTTTAAAAGAATGCAATATAACATTTTGTTATATTTACTGTACAGAAAAGACAATGTCTGCTAAGTGAATTTATTACCAATTAACAAATGTGAAAGGAATTTGAATGAAAATAATAAAAAAGTTATGTAGAACATATAGTATATGCGGGACATAACAAAACTCGTCTCCCGTTTATTGATCACGTACTTTCGTAAGATCCATATTCAGTTCTCGTTCATTTCACAGACAAACGTAAAGGCATAACGGGAAGTTCTCGTTCATTTCACAGACAAACGTACGAGCATTAAGAGATGTTCCATATTTGGAAAAAAAGATGGATTTAGTGCCCAGGGCAAAGCTTGTTAAGAGTCGAGTATTAGTGTCATGGGCAAGAGGGGTGTATATAATTATGAGAACACAGTGTCATGGGGATAAAGAGTATATGCAGCATGTTCAGACAGTTAAACCTATATTTGGACAAATTTATCATATCGATTTTCATAGGAAAAAGTTCCAGGACAAATAGAATCCAGGTCATCCGTGCGAATAAATCAATTGATAAAGGTGAATAGAGTTGATAAACTGTCCATATCCCTGCATGCTAGTTTATTTTAATACAGTAAGTAGATGTCGATAGATATCAGAAATAACTTCTCGATGTACGTCGAAATATGTTTAATGAACAGATAAATTAATTTCCGTAATAGCTGATTTTCTTTCCAAGCAACGAAGAGGGATCTTGCCCATCCCGAAATTAATTCAGGTGCATCGGGGCACTTGACATTACCTATACTCGTTAATTAATTTCCAGCGAAAGCGGAGAGGTTATTTAGCTTACTATTGGATAATTGTCTCCATCTCTTATCGCTCCAGTGGAATGCAAATAACACTTTTTCTTGCATTTGAATAGCATGCGAATTTGAGTAGTTAAAATATCTACGTTCGAGAATCACGGGAAGAAAGTGCGCTACACCTAACCATCGTCTGTTTATTGAAAGTGCTATTGTTTATGGAGTCATTATTTACTTCCTGTAAAAATGTCTGTTTATCACGAGCGACACGCTGTAAGCATGGCACATAAAGTGTTTTAAATTGGAATCCAAAGAAGTGATAGTAATTATCTATTGACGTGAAAGAGAGAATACTGGTGACAGAGCACTTACACAAGGAGATGGAGAAAATGATAAATTTCTTGCGAGCCGAGCCGTGGTAATAGTCTCCTTTCTTCTCCTTTATGTATCCAAACTGACAAGGTTGAGGACATAGTCACACACACACACACATACACACACACACACACACACACACACACACACACATACACACACACACACACACACTCACACACACACACAACCACACTTACGTATATAAATGTACACAAACGGTGGATGCTAATTGAAAATGGTATTTTTGCTCTGAAGATTGTAAACATAAATAACAAGTACATCTTACATCTAAATTATTATGTATATCAGAAATTCGACTTCTCGTTAACTGTAGGCGTAATTTTGAATATTTCGTTAACTATTTGTTACACGTTTTATAAGTTCGATCTTGAATTATACGTTATTATATTTGTCATAGTTACACTTACCGGGCAGTAGCCCTATTAGTTTATAAGCAATGCATGCCTTAAGAAAAGGCCTATCGTTATACATAAGTTTCGCTTGTCCACACAATAATGTAATTAATTAATTAGCGCTGCAAGTCAGAAGAAGACCCACCAGCAAGAATAAGTTTTATAATCATTAAATAATCTTATATATTAATAATGTATCAAAATTTTATCTATGCATTTAATAAAGTTGATCTTTGTATAAGCATTAATAACAATTAAAAAGTAAACCTATCATTTTAATTTAATTATTTATATGCAAAGCGGACATATCATTAAGTGTAATTTTTGAATCTCTAAAATGACTTAACATTACAAATTATTTACGAATGTAATGCCGTTAGATCTCGAAGTGCGCGTTAATTATGTTATAATATAAAGACCTGTCATTGCACAATAACTTCGTATGTCGTCGATCTAAAATCACATGTCACACTACACATTAGCTTCGTATGTCACAACACATAATTAATATTAGCTTATTGCGTCACAACGTATGTATACGCATTGGTTACTGCGTCATCCCGCAGATCTAGAATTGCATACACCATTTTAATGAAATATGTTACAATGTAAATCTACCATTACATATTAGCTGTGTATTCACTAAGCAGACCTGATATTACATGTTGATTTTGTATAACCCTAGTTTTGACTGTCATAAGAAAGATGCATCATTATCATTACATATCAGTTACGTATGTCACAAGAAAGATCATTACTTCTTAATTACGTCCCTGACAAGATTGACCTATCTACATTTTAGATATGTACAAATAGGTTGAAAGTTAAGCATTGATCACGTGACACCATGCTAATTACCTACCTACCAAGATTGACCTATCTACATTTTAGATATGTACAAATAGGTTGAAAGTTAAGCATTGATCACATGACACCATGTTAAGTGGGCATTGACATTTTGAGGTGAAATAATGTGGTATTAAATGTCAAATATATTTTATGCAGCATTACTTACGGCCTACTAAACGTTATGCCTGTATGAAGGCTTTTGGAATGGCCTGTTTCTTTTTGGAGACAGTAACATGAGAACATCAGAAAGTAGTTTTAAAACTGTTTTCATTATGCACCATTTTTGTTACTTCCTGATATCAGAAGCATAGGACGTAAGTGAAACGCCTCATGCCTGTTAATGTTAATTATCTTTTACAACTAGCAAAGTGCATTATTAAGCTCACACTAATAAAAATATTTCTGTTAGGGAATATATATTTTCTTTCACAATTTTTTTTCAAAAAGAAATGAATTAACTGATACTACCGAAGTTAGGTTTTTCTTCCGTGTTTAAGTGTGCATTGCAAAAAAAAAATAGTAAATAAATAATAATCATAATGAAATAATTGTACTTCTAAATCTCCGAAAGTAGTATAAAGAAAAGTACGCGTAGTGATGGGAGGAGAAAATGGCGTGTATGATCCTATACTACATTTAGAGCAGCAGAGGACACGAATAAAGAACAACAAACATTGTGCATTTATAAATGCTGTGCACTTCGTATTTGTTAGTCTAAGGGTTAAAGATGTTAGCAATTATTTTAGACAGTGGCCATGACATATCTATTGAGTTTGAAACGGTTAATAACGGTGGCCTTCACATATCTATTGAGTTTGAAACAGTTAATAACAGTGGCCTTCACATATCTAATGAGTTTGAAACAGTTGAAATTCAAAGACATTGACTTAGCTGTCTAAGGATAGTGACCTTAATCTTTGACCATCAATTGTCTATAGGTCTAAGAAGTTACCATTATAAGATCACAACTATCATTTGTTTACACTTTACAGAAGTTACCATTATAAGGTCACCGACTACCATTTGTTTACACTTTACAGAAGTTACCATTATAAGGTCATCGACTACCATTTGTTTACACTTTACAGAAGTTAACATTATAAGGTCACTGACTACCATTAGTTTACACTTTACAGTAGTTACCATTATAACGTTGCCGACTACCATTTGTTTACACTTTACAAATGTTACTTGTATACGGTCACTGATTACCGTTTGTCTATGGGTTGAAGGCATTATTATAGACAATATAAGCAACCCTTGTGAGTAGAATTATTATAATACATAAACATCGCTAGATGTCAGGTTATGTACTTCAGATAACAGGCATGGGCCGTCATTAATGTAGAAATGTTTCTCATTGTAACTCATGTATATCGCTAGATTTCAGGTAATGTTCTCCAGGCATGGATCATCATTATCCGACGTTTAATAATTATTCATTATTCGATTATTATAGGAATGTTCCCCATTATAACGCATGTACATCGCAAATTAAGCAGTAACATTCTCCAGTTCGTCTACAACTATTTTCCATTATAGTACACATCAGCTTCCCAGGCGTCATTAATACAGTGTTTAGTGTGTTCGATGTATTTCTATTATTATATGCTAGGCAGTGAGATGACGTTTGACGGAACAGATGATGACCACGAATGATGACGTCGTTATACAACGCCGTCTCTTAAGGACCTTTACTTCGTAAGTTTTATTCACTTTCATTACAAGTCTTGTTCTTACGGCTGTCCGACTCATAGATATAGTTTTATCATAGGAATGAGAGTGGAGTTTTAGAGAGATAATTGTAGTCAATGTACAATAATGGTAGCTGTTGCTAGCACTCTTAACAATCATGCGGTTTGCAACAAGTAACTCTCTTTCTTACTTAGATGACAGTCCAACTTACCCTTCTGTGTACATTATACAACTGTTTCCAGAATATTTGATGCGCTCGCTAAGCACATCATTTAGAATCATCTAGAACTTCATATATGTTATCAGAGCACATCACGAGGAGTGTTCCTCAATCCTTGTGTGTGCTACCCACATAAGAATGTTCAAGAAACATCCTTAATTCTTTAGACCAAACTCAAGCCTCAGTTTTGCTGTATAGGCTCTCAAGTAGAATTCACAGTAATCAACATAAAGTGACATGTTTATGAAAGTTCGACACAACGGTGGATACACACCAACGTGATCCAGTGGAGTACAGTAGTCTCTGCTGCCTGAAGTGGATACAATGTTACAAAACCTCAAAAGCATCAAAGCATCAAAAGAAAAACTAGGCTCATAGGCTACTGATCGCCTTTATGACCAGACTGTCAAAATGAAGTGAATAGTGTACACTGTATAGAACCTTCTTCAACAAAGTAGCTCCCCTTCAGTCAACTCCTTGGATAAATTTTTATGAGCAAGTATGCACTTTTAGTTAGAAAAACTACTAATCTGCGTGGAATTGGTTTGGATTGCATCAGCAAGTTCTAGCATATTGCTACTACAACTCTGATACTTACAAAAATATCACCATGAAGAATACTCAAAGTCATGTCACATTGACATTTAATAAATTATTTAACAATTAAGTTTTAAAATAGGGGCAGGTAAATTTACTCTGCCACACATTGTTTTCAGAGTTAAGTCTGTCCTTACTCAGTGACACTGATTACCAAATTTTCAAAAGGAGTCAAGTGTCTATTATATGAAATTTCATGTAAAAGATGAGCAGCTACAAACTCTACATACAATATGTTGGTTGTAAGCATGTAAATAAAACATTAAAAAATATATAAAATTATGTTTGAATTGAAATAAACTCTACGTCCACACACATTTTTGGTTTGTACAGACATGGATAACACTGTAACCCAATGTACAATGACAAGAAGTGATGAGAAAAAAAAAGAACATATCCTTCCAAACAATCATCTGAGGTAAAACACGAAACTAATTTGTGACGTCATGAACATTCTGCAGACTATTATTGGCTCCAAGGTATCTATTCCGCAAGGTTTGAGATGTAATTACAGTCATTTAATTAATTTTGTACGCTCTTATTACACACTTTGCTGTGGTATATCTATCTTCAAGCTGGACAATAGAACATAAATCTACAAGAGCTAGGTGTACAGCTCACTCCCTTTTAACACCAGTTCTTTTGCAGTTTGAATACAGTTACATTTTAAAATTGCTCTGAAATAGTATATTTTCACACAAGACTATGACACAGTAAGCTTTCACTTGAAACTGTGAAATAATTTGCTTTCACACGAGATCGTGAAACAGTAGGCTTCCACACGAGATTGTAAAACCTTCACACGAGATTGTAAAACCTTCACACGAGATTGTAAAACCTTCACACGAGATTGTAAAACCTTTACACGAGATTGTAAAACCTTTACACGAGATTGTAAAACCTTCACACGAGATTGTAAAACCTTCACACGAGATTGTAAAACCTTCACACGAGATGAAATCAAACACTAAAATACGAGTATACACCATTCTTAGTCCATTAAGATTATTTTCCTTTCAAAATAGCTTCTTCCAGTCATAGGGGAGATTGCTAAATGTGTTGGGTTTTCATCAAGATTGTTTCCTCCAATTATATTATGTCATCCTGCTGTGTTGTTGTTGCATAATGCTTACTCTCTTCAAACCATATATGTAATCACGTATACTTTTCATCTATTCTTACTGCTTCCTTTCAAATCATGTGGAAATTCATCGATTTTGTAGGATGATATATTAATGTGTGAACTTTGCAAGAATGGTGTTCACGACTATAAGTATCATCTAGCTGTGTGTTGTTATCTATTGATAAGATTAATACAGAGACTGAACACGTATTGCCAGAGAATTTCGGAAATTGTTTTCTACGTTTGGTTTATAAATGAAGATATGCAACAAGTCCTAGTTGACAGATGACAAAACTTATGTTGATTGCCTAAAATTGCACATCTCAATCCGAATTCATTTTATTAATTAGTACTGTGGTGGAGTAAATTTGCCTATCCCAATTTCTAGACTTAATTGTTATATAAAGAGTTGGAGTAAACAGCTCAAGTTGAGAATGTGCTAGAAACTGCTGATGTAATCCAAATCAATATAAACTGGATGCGTAGTTTTATTATCCAATGGTTACGATTTATATGAATGAGACCAGCCAATGGGCTGAGATCAAAGTTTACCTGTTATAGAGAATTCCATTGTACAAATCATTTGAATTTGGTGTGGCAAGAAGTCTTGTCATGAAAGGCAGCTGTAGCTTCATGGTGAGTTAACTGACTGATTGAGAGATAATGGACTTAAAATATTTCATTCAGTTTTGCTATTGATATGTTATACTTATGTTAGTAGACTAATATTTCTACAAATTGTGAACTATAATGCATATGTGTAGTATGCTAAACACTTGACATTGTTTCTAGTGAACCTGCTCTTAAAACTATTAAGCTGCATTTATTATGATGTATGTGTACATCAGGCTAATAAATACTGTTCAGGAAAATGTAAGTTGAGACTTGAAAGAATGGAGTTATAAAGGAATAAGCTGGGAACTTAGCATTTTGTTTCCTGATTATATTTTACAGGGAAAAAACAACCATTCCTTCTTTTATCTGAATCTCCTGGTTTACAGATTATAAATGCTATAACCATGATAGATGTCAAGTATATGTCACAGTGTGTAAGTGTAAGGAATAATTACACTCCGTTGATGTATGGTGGAATTGTATGCTGACTACATAGATCAATTTCTGGTACAAGGAATTTACTGGAAATTGCTATAATGGTTGTTCTACATGATGGAACTAATATGGCGAAGGAGTGCCCATATTAGTCTCGAGAGAATAGCAGTGAATCAGTATTCTACAATGTCAGGAGGGAATCACGTAGAATCGAGAATGTGATGTGAACAATAAACTTGTGGCTTGTTACAAAAAGCATGTGAGAGACTAATTTGAGAAAGCGCCTAAATCAAGTTATGTACAAACTAATATTGCTTATCACTATTAACTCCATTTCTGTTCTCTAATTAGAATTATCCTTTATGTATATTGACACTAAATTGTTTAATTGTGTTTTAGAATATAAGACTGTATAGATATTAAAATTATTTGAATGCAGTTTCATGTAAATATTGATGTTTAATAATCTTTTACATTGCATTTATATGTATGTTCGATTGCTGATTTAATAGATTTATTGTAAAATTACTGACCTTCTTACACATATTGATAACCTTATGTTGGAGAAGAAAGTGGGTGGATCGGTGCTCACTAAATATAGATTAAAGACTTATTTGTCTTCTCCTTTTGTAAGACGTTTTCCACGTACAGTCATATTGTATGATGGTAACTGTTTGCTTTGAATGATGTGGAAGAGAGAAAACGTTAACTGTGCCTGCATGTGCGCCTAAATGAGCGAGACGAGCGGTGTCCTCTGGAGAATTATAATTAACACAAATTAAGATTCTCATCACTTTTAATTAGTTAAGATTGGTTAATTAATAATAATCGTAACTATCAACTAGGTAGCATTGGCGTTACAAGTAATGTGTATACTGAATATACAAAGACTATTTAACTAGGATACTGTAAAATATATAAAGATTATGTAACTATAGTATTACTTAATGAGTAAAGATTATTGAGCTAGGATACTACTGAATGTGTAAAGTCTGAGTAATTAGGATTTTATTGAATGTGTAATGACTATTTAATTAGGATACTACTAATGTGTAAAGAGTAAGTATTTAGGATTCTACCAACTGTGTAATGACTATTTAACTAGGAACTACTGAATGTAATGATTATTTAACTAGGATACTACTGAATGTAATGATTATTTAACTAGGATACTACCGAATGTGTAATAACTATTTAACTAGGATACTACTGAATGTAATGATTATATTATTTAACTTGGATACTACAGAATATGTAAAGACTAAGTAACTAGGATACTACTGAATGTGTAATAACAATTTAAATAGGATACTACTGAATGTGTAATGACTACATGTATTTAACTAGGACACTACCGAATGCGTAATGACTATTTAACTAGAATACTATTGAATGTGTAATGACTACATGTATTTAACTAGATTACTACCGAATGTGTAATGACTATAACTAGTGTACTACTGAATGTATAATGACTATTTAACTAGGATACTACTGAATGTGTAATGACTATTTAACTAGGCTACTACGGATTGTGTAAAGACTTAGTAACTTGGATACTACTGAATGTGTAAAAAACTATTTGCTTTGATTGTATTGTAATTAAATATGCATGTGCGTTGTAGTTAATCGTTCATACTTGCGTGTTACAGGTAAATGTTCAAGTTTCAGCATGTCATTCTTAGACATGCATGTTTGCGTATCATTCATTGAAAATATGTAGGTCTACATATGCCATCGTCATATGGTGCATGATTATTTAAAAGTTACATCTGTTTGTGTGAGCCATATTATAATGTGCATGTTTTGCATGAATCAAAGATAGGCGTAATTTCTTGCATGTGTTAATTTAAATATGTATACTTGCATGTGCTAATTTAAATATGTATACTTGCATGTGTTAATTTAAATATGTATACTTGCATGTGTTAATTTAAATATGTATATTTGCATGTATCAAAAGTCAAACATGAACACTTGCATTTGTTTATTTAAATATGTATATGTTATATTCCAATATGTATGCATGGTTCGACGTCTGAGGTTCTGATTGAAATTTTAAAAAAAAGCGACTTAGATGTAAACCAATGTGTTCACAATCCCTGTCTTTCCATGGAGTCACGGCTTTATGTCGCGTTTCCTTTGATCTGGTGAAGCCAGGTACTGATCGTCATGTAGCGGCTTAGATCAAAAGTGGATCACGAGTAGGAAAGCAGTGCTGCAAATGCAGGAAAGATTAGTCGTTCCTATGATTTAATGATGCCGTCTACGCCGCTGTGCTGACAGGTGGGACTATCAAGTGAATGGAGCCTACAGCTGACAAGTAGTAGAGATTCAATTCAGCCACTCCCCTGAGGGAATATTCTCATGATTGCTATTCATACTTTGAGAAGTAGTAAGGGGAAGTCCACTTATAGGACTTGAGAAACGAGAGATAAGAAAGCTTACTTACACGCTACAACAACGATCCTCCCGAGTGAGGAGTAGGGTATGTAGGGTCATGAAAATAGGTCACTATAGTCTATCGTCATTTATTTTCTTAGCTGGTATTGTTTTCATTGTCATAATTCAAATAGAGATTACTGGATATTACGATTTAATATAAAACAAGAGAGAGAGAGAGAGAGAGAGAGAGAGAGAGAGAGAGAGAGAGAGAGAAAGTGACAGAAAACAGAGAGAAAGAGGGCTAAAAGACAGGAGACAAGACAGAACATAAAGTTTGAAGAGTGAGATAACTAAAGACATTTTTTCTAGATCCTGCAAGTCAACAGGCAGTTGTGATTTCTTGCACATCATAATCAGGAGCTAGCTATCTTAAAGCTAGATCCATATGGCATATCACTTGTAGTTTACTGGCATGCTAGGTAGAATATCCTAAATATGGAAACACTTCACAAATGGAGATAAACAGTGGAGCGAGTGTGGAATCGTTCAACTCTGAGAGGACTTCGCTCGCAATCAATGTGTTCTTCTCTGTAGAATGCTTCGGATCTGAGAGGACTTCTTTTCTGGAATAAATGCTGTAGAATGGCTCGAATCTGAAAAACCTTCGTTCTTTGGAATTAATGTTGTAGCGTGTTTCAGATATAAAAAAAGACGTCTTTTGCAGAAGTGTAAAACATTTTATTTCAGTGCGTGCATTCCGCACATCCTCTCATCAAGTGTGCATTCGTAAGTGCACAAACACATACAAGGAACACACAAACACTCTCACAAACACATACTAGCAACACACAAACACTCTCACAAACATATACTAGCAACACACAAGCTCTTATAAACACTCGAACAAACACACACTAGCAACACACAATTAAACGCAACTCGCAAAATATAAACACAAACACATTCATACACTAACAACACAAACACACACACACACACACACACACACACACACACACACACACACACACACACACATACACACACAAACACATACTAGCAACACACAAACACAGAAACACCATCATATCACATAAATGCGTACACACTAGCAAACACGCACAAACGCACATGCACACACACACACTGTTCCAGTGTCAGCTGCCACATTATCTCCAAATTTTGCATTTTCTTTACTCATTGTGTCTTATGTCGGTTACTTCCATTTTGTTTCCAAAATTTTCGGCGCAAAGTGCGAAACACTATGTTTAATCATTGAGCAGATTCGATATTAAACTCAGTTTATCGTCTCACTCTCTCTTTCCATTTGTCCATCCGTCCGTCCATCGATCTATCTATTTAAATATTATCACCATTCAAATTTGAACGTATTAATGACCGTAATAGGTGACGTAGAAAATCTCCAGTGGGATTGAGAAAGAAGCGTTATCAATAAATATTACATTTTAATGACGATTTTGTATACACGCATATTCATCATATTTATAACAAATTTATGTGTACTTGAGTTCAGTAATTCCTTTCATATTTCTTTATAGTAACGAAAATTCCTTTAGAATACTATCAATTTTCAATTCACTTTCATTGTTCGTATTTTACTATATTATTTACCTATAGTGCGACAGTTTAGACAAGTGAAAGTTACCGCGATCATTGTAACCATACACATTTTAATTATATTGATTGGTATTAGTTTACTGCATTATTTACCTACAGTGCGACAGTTTAGATAAGTGAAAGTTACCGCGATCATTGTAACCATATACATTTATATCACATTGATTTGTATTAGTTATACCCCGATCATTGTAACCATACACATTTATATCCCATTGATTTGTATTAGTTATACCCCGATCATTGTAACCATACACATTTATATCACATTGATTTGTATTAGTTGTACAGCAGTCATTTTAATCATACCCATTTATATCACATTGATTAAATTATATTAGTTTACGTTAAACGGAAAGTGCATGCAGTGCACTTAGTAATATGCATACGTACTCGACATACTTACTTCCATGTATACATGCTATGTTTCATTTCACAATCATTCACGCTTCCTACTCATTTTCATTCATATTTTTCTTTCCTATTTTTCTTTCATTCACGCTGCCTACTCATTTTCATTCATATTTTTCTTTCATTCACGCTGCCTACTCATTTTCATTCATATTTTTCTTTCATTCACGCTTCCTACTCACTTTCATTCATATATTTCTTTCTTATTTTTCTTTCATTCACGCGGCCTACTCTCTTTCATGTATATCTTCTTTTTTACAATCATACACATAAAGTCAAACTCACCGGCATATGGATACTTTCCTTTTACAATAATACACACAGACACACGCAAGCGCAATCAGACTTTCAGGCAGGCAGTATGTGTATGTTAATATTTACAATCATACAGAGGCACATACATTCACATTCACTTGCATCTATATATGCATATCTTCTTTTATAAAGTCATTTACCTACGCAAACACACAATCATACTCATATGCATCCATTGTATATAAAATTTTATATATTTTGTTTTACAGCCATACACACAAATATATTCACTTGCACCCATACACGTACCGTATAATTTTTTCTTTCAGTCATACGCTCAAAAACGATAGCGAAAAGTATTTTTCACATGGTAAATTGAATATTACTCTTATAATAAACACACTCTTCAAAATTAAAAAGCAATAAAATGAACACAATAAAATATCTGCATTTGCCGAAGAAAGGAACCGTGACTCTGTGACTGTGAATATTACGGTAGTAGTTAGTGATGTGCTTGGACGACCTTTTGCTTCCTAAGGTGCACTTTTATTGTACACCATCGTGTCATATGCTCACTTGTTCGTGTAGAGTTTCAGTTGACCCTTCTAGCATGTAAATTAGTACGGCTTGACATATTTTGACATTTAGGAAGATGAATGTTACACACGTTAAGTGTCAGGGCCATTTACTCGACTAATCTTCGACACTGGAGACAACCATCGACATCTACAATAGGACCGGAGCAGCAACACTCATTACAATTTCGCAGCCTGAACCTGTGTTTGTTCTTGTGGCTCCAACCTTCCAAACCATCCTCTCGTGTCACACTTCCAAGCCACCTCTCATGTCACATCTTGCAAGCTACACTCTCATGCCACAGCTTCTAAGCTACATCTGCCATGCCACAACTATCCAAACACAATTCTGTCTCAAGGTACATACCTACATTTAAAATTAAATTCAGTCATATTCGACATCACCGAAAGCGCTATTCCAGAAATCTAACTGAAGCCATGGTTTCTGAGCACCAACTTCATTCCATATCAGACTCAGTCCCAAGCTAAAGCCTGCAAGGGAATTTTTAAAACACTCCGTGCCAAGAAACACCACCACCCCTTGCTTCATTTCCTAACTATAACTCCCAAACCATAACTCTGTCCAGTGCTTCACCTCGTATACAGTCGTCCTTACAATTTTCTTCTGGTGAATAGCCACTTAATGTACAGAGTAGTGATTTAGACAATAGTCACTTAATGTACATAGATAATGTGTAGTGATTTAGACAATAGCCACTTAATGTACAGAGATAATTTGTACTGATATAGACAATAGCCACTTAATGTACAGAGATAATTTGTAGTGATATAGATAATAACCACTTAATGTACAGAGATAATTTGTAGTGATTTAGACAATAGCCACTTAATGTACATAGATAATGTGTAATAGACAATAGCCACTTAATGTACATAGATAATGTGTAGTGATTTAAACAATAGCCACTTAATGTACATAAATAATTTGTAGTGATATAGACAATAGACACTTAATGTACATAGATAATTTGTAGTGATATAGACAATAACCACTTAATATACAGAGATAATGTGTAGTGATTTAAACAATAGCCACTTAATGTACATAAATAATTTGTAGTGATATAGACAATGGACACTTAATGTACATAGATAATTTGTAGTGATATAGACAATAACCACTTAATATACAGAGATAATTTGTAGTGATATAGACAATAACCACTTAATATACAGAGATAATTTGTAGTGATATAGACAATAACCACTTAATGTACAGATATAATTTGTAGTGATATAGACAATAACCACTTAATGTACAGATATAATTTGTAGTGATATAGACAATAACCAATTAATGTACAGAGATAATTTGTAGCGATATAGACAATAACCAATTAATGTACAGATATAATTTGTAGTGATTGTCACAGGAAATGAGGGACAGAAATTATATTTTATTTCATTTTAATAAACCGCTAACAAAACTAGTTGAAGTAACCCGAGTTTTGTTATTTTACATATGTAGCATGTAACTTCCAGTAACGGTCACCTAAGATCTCTTTAGTAGACAGACGTTCGTGACGCAGTGTGTGTTAATTATCATATTGAATATATATATTAGTTTATGAAGAATATGTATATTAAATAAATTGGGACAACTGCGCAATACCGTCACATGTTGTTGACGAGTGAAATGGCCAGTGCGCATTAGAATTGACCACAGAAAAGCGTGCATCACGATTACCACTATATATCCAAGGCAAAAATCATGTCACAGGACATAGCTTCTGGAAGTTTTGGAAACATTCAGTGAAACTATATAAGAGGCAAAATGAAGACTTTTACTCTCAATTGTTGAAAACGTCGATTCGTCTGAAGCCAGTCTAACTTCACGAATGAATTATCTCGTGTACAGAGATTTCATAAAGGAAAGCTGCAATAATCTCTTTCCATCCGTTTTCCATCCGTCTGATGCCATATATTGAGTAACGAGGCAAAATTACTCAGTATAATTGTTGGCAAAGTGGAAAGTTCGCTGTCAAAGAAAAACCGATGCATGCGACGCTGGTTGTATGCAGTTAACGACACGAGGGACCAACTTGTTCTTCCCCCTGTCTGAGTTCGTTTTGGCAGTCTATCCCGCGAATTGAGAGGCTAGCACCGAGATCAATCTTACAGACAATCCGGATTTCTACACTCAATGTAATGCGACGACACATCCCACTGGACGACTCCACCCGATAATGCTAAACGTCGTTGGGGTGTCCGTTTCCACGACAACCGGTACAACGATAATTATCGAGGCTGACAACAGTCAGCTAAATTTCAGATTTCTCCCCCGTGATAATCTGAAAGTGGTGCCTAGATTCTGCAGAATCTTCACCTGTAATGCGACGCCTCAATTGCGCCGTGATCTTCACTTTGAAGTGCCACTTATAAGTGACGTGTGAGATTACGTCATCTCCTTGGAACTCTGACATTAATAGTGAGTAATCATTAACACGGCTAACGCGCACATACTTAAGTCTAGGACTCTTAAGAAAATGAACACTATTATATCGTTTGCAAAATAAGAACTCTAATGTTAAAAGTAATGCTTATTTTACATGTTAACTATTGTTAAAGCGGCCCCATTTGCCGCATAAGAATTGTGTAATTAATCTTTATTTTATATTTTGAATTTCATCATTTTCATCTCCCCTTATTTCCCACAGAGTGTATGACATTGGAAAGTTGAATGAATGATTAATCACTGTGCGAAAGAGTAGTGCCCCTTTTAAATCGGGAAATAAATAACCTGATTTAAACATCTTTCAACTCTCTTGTTATTCATAGTTTTTGAGAGGGACGAAAGAATTTGTACTATTGTTTTGCACCGTTCGTCTGTTCGTCCATTTATTCACATTTATGATACACACTCACAACACACACCGCCAATAAAACGTTCCTTGGCATGACACTAATAAACTGGGCCCCACCCAAACATCAATGGAGTATGTCATGTGTGTCTATGTAACAACTTGACGCGACGTAGTACTGGCATACGTCACATGAGTTTATCTTGGAGGTGCACCGGAGCAGGCCAAAAATAGACTTCACCCCTTGCATCTCTAACTTCAGCTCGAGGTCGGCTTGTAACGAGCCGCCCACTTTGTGACATCTGGTGACCACTGACCGTGATCTGACAAGGTAAATTGTGTTGTTGTAAGAAAGTGTCATCTCTTTCCTGCTTTTCTATCTCATCACCATTATGCATTGTTTATTGCATGTTAGGGCTTTGCTATTGAGACTTAGGTGAACTGGATTTTGATAAGACTTATTATTGTGTTGAAATAAGTTTTATAATCTTTACGCTATTATCGTTAACGCGTACCGACTCGTGTTTAGACGTACATAGATCGATATTCTGTACGCTACATTAGCAACTGTTGTTTTGCTAATTTTGCTAACTTTGCAAATTTCCGATTAGGATTTCTTTTACTCGTGTTTGTAATAATCCTAATCACGTGGTAGCTGGTGTTCATACGCACACCATTGCACCACTTGTGACCTACAGAGGTCAAAATCCCGCGAATATTCTAAATCACTATATCCATACTCGTGATAACTAGCAATTTTAAAAATGGCCGAGCTAGTAAACATAAAGAAAGAACTCATGGCTATGGGCAGAGAATTCGGGTATGAAAAAGCCGAGTTAAAGAAATACGTAGATGAGGAGATAGCTAAATGGTATGTTGCGAAAGAAAATGAGGCGAAAGAGGTGAGAGAGCTAGAAGATAAGAGACAGATAGCTAAACATCTAGAGATGCAAACTTTGAGAGAGTTAGAGGAAAAAAGATCGAAAGAGGCGAGAGAGCTAGAGGAAAAAAGATCGAAAGAGGCTATAGAGCTAGAAGATAAGAGACAGTTAGCTAAACAGCTAGAGATGCAAACTCTGAGAGAGTTAGAGGAAAAAAGAGCGAAAGAGGCGAGAGATTTTAAAGAGAAAGAAATCCAAGATATGAGAGAAATAGAGTTATTAAAGATTCAGTCAGCTAGGGATTTAGAAGATAAAAGGCAGGAAGTAGAAGAGAAAAAGCTTAAGTTAAAAGCTAGAGCACATCAGGAACAGCTTGAATTAGCTAAGCAAGAGGTAACAGCTAGAGAGAAGTTGTTAGATGGGACTGCTAAGCAACAGGCCGAATTAAATAAACCCCGTACACGGCTAGCTTTCTTTAACCCTGAAGTCGAGACAATTGACGAGTTTTTGACACGCTTTGACAGTTTCATTGCCAACTTTAATTACACTGACATTGAAAAGAAACAACAACTGGGTCAAATACTCCAAGGTGAAAGCTCGCGCGCATTTACTGATCTAACGCGCGATCCCGCTATTACTTATGCAGATCTCAAAACGGGTTTGATGCGTACTTTTCAATGTACAGCAGAAGGCTTTCGAAAAATGTTTAGGAGAGCCATACCCAAAGCTAATGACACCATGCAAGCTTTCGGTACCCGGTTACGCCATTATCTTGATAGATGGATTGATTTGACAGACATCCGGAAGACATATGAGGGCCTATTTGATTTGATATTAAGAGATCAATTTCTCCATATTGCTCCGCCTGCAATGACGACATATTTGCAGCGAAATCCCCCGACTAACTTCTGTGATATGTTGAAGTTAGCAGACACGTATAATGATTACCCCGATCCGGTAATTGCGAGGAGTGCACCACGCCCTCCTCTTACAAATCGGCAGAAGTATACACCGAAACCGAACCGACCAATGACGAAATCGGAAAAACCCGAACCGGTACAACGGACATACACTAAGTCACAAGACGTACGACGTCACACACGTGACTCCCCGCCTATGACATGTTACACTTGCAAAGGAAAGGGGCATAGTTCTCAGAACTGTCCCAGTCCACGTGATGTAAAGGTATGCACTGAAACAGGTGCAACTCTAAGGACCCAACAGGCTACAGTAAACGGACAAAGAGTCAAAATACTGGTCGATACAGGTGCGTCCATAAGCTGCATAAATGCTAAACTTGTACGCCCTGAACAGTATCTAAGGGGTAGTGTCCGCATTCGATGTGTTATGGGACACCTTAGTACATGTCCAAGAGCCACTGTACATGTTACGTCACCCGTATTTTCCGGTACAGTCACCGCCGCAGTGATAAGAGACATGCAGTTCGGATTCATACTATCGCCCGGTCAGTGTGACGCACACACTGATGGCATCTATCCTGTTCTCCCCGTAACCACTAGAGCACAACGGGAACGTAGTAAACAAGGACCCCCAGCTCTAAAGATAGTCGAGAACACATTCCCGCAGTTGACCCCAAGTCAACTCAGTCACCTGCAGCAGGAGGACAGAAGCTTGTCCTCAATGCTAAAGCTGGCACGGAAAAACACTATTACGTCCAGCAAGTACGCGACAATTACGTATTTCCTGAAGGACGGACTAGCGTTTCGGCGCACCGACTTTAAGGAAAATGATACTAGAAGCACCACGTGTCTATTTACCCCTAAACCACTCAGACCGCTAATTCTAAGCTTTGCACACGATTCCATCATGTCCGGACATCAGGGCGCACGTCGCACTGAACAACGGATTCGCGAGGACTTTTTTTGGCCAGGCCTGAGTAGGGATGTTCACTCGTACGTTCGTACATGTACGCAGTGTCAGCAACATATCGACCGAGGGCGTGTCAGTCGAGTTCCCCTCGAGATAGTACCAACAGTAGAGGAACCATTCCTAAAAGTCGCAGTAGACATTATTGGCCCAATCATTCCCGCGGCCGAAGGAGGATATCGCTATATCCTAACAATCGTGGATTTTGCAACACGATATCCCGAAGCAGTCGCATTAAAGGGCATCACAGCGATCGAAGTCGCAGACGCTTTAATAGACGTATTTTCTCGCACGGGCGTTCCCCGAGAGATATTGAGTGACCAGGGCACTCAATTCACCTCAGCAATGATGGCTGAAACAATGCGTCTACTAGCGTGTAAACAGTTGTTCTCATCACCCTATCACGCTCAGTCTAATGGTGCCGTTGAACGTTTCAACGGTACAATAAAGAAAATGTTAATTAAAATGGCCTCGGAACAACCCGACCGGTGGCCGCGTTTTCTAGCACCATTACTCTTCGCGTATCGCGAACTCCCACAAGAGAGTACGGGCTACTCACCGTTCCAACTACTATACGGCAGACAACCTCGTGGTCCCCTTAAGCTAATTAAAGAAACATGGGTCAAGGGAGACACTGTGACCGATGGTAAAGATGTTCACACGTACGTAGCCGAACTACGTCAACGTCTGACCGAGACATGTCACTTAGCACAGGAAAACATTCGCGAAAAACAACCCCGATACAAGCGAAATTTTGACCGTACGGCTGTGGAACGTGACCTCGAACCAGGTCAGCTCGTGTTACTCTTGCGGCCCACGCATAACAACCGCATGCAAATGCACTGGCGTGGACCCTACCGCGTTATTAAGCGTGTGAAGCAGAACGACTACAGCATACAGATAGGAAATAAGCAGAAAATCTATCACATAAATATGCTCAAGCGTTACTATGAACGCAGCGACGAACAGATACAAAACGTGAATGTCGCACTGATACAATTGGAAGACTCCAATTTCAGAACAGACATGATGTCCGCCGAAACCACACCTAACCCCGCAGTTACAGTCGATCAAGTCGAGATTGACTCGAACTTAACTGTCGAACAGCGCGACGCAATGTCAGAACTCTTACACAGACACGCGCGCATATTCACCGACCAACCGGGCCACTCAGATTTGGTTGAACACCGCATCAAACTTTTAAGTGACAAACCGATACGCTTAAAACAGTACCCACAGAAATACGAGAGCACAAAGTACATAGCAGAACAGGTGCGTGAAATGCAAAAACAGGGCGTGATTGAACAGTCAATCTCCCCATATTCATCACCGGTCGTCTTAGTTAAAAAGAAAGACGGTACGCTTCGTTTTTGTGTGGACTACAGACAGTTAAATGAGATAACTGAATTCGATGCGGAACCTATCCCAAATCAGGACGAATTATTCGCAAAACTAACTAAGGCACATTACTTTTCAAAGTTTGACATGTGCAAAGGGTACTGGCAACTGTCAGTTGCTATTGACGACAGACCAAAAACAGCCTTTCCAACCCCGCTAGGCTTATTTCAGTTTTGCCGACTACCGTTCGGACTAGCGAACGCACCCGCAACATTCGCGCGCTTCATGCGAAAATTACCGTTAGAGAGCGTTGACGCATTGAATTTCTTTGATGACATACTGGTAGCAACAGGAACATGGGACCAACATTTATCCTCAGTGGGTGGTCTACTTGACATTCTCGAGCGCCATAGATTGACCGTGAAACCTTCCAAAGTACGCGCGGGCTTTCGGGAGATTGAATTTCTTGGCCATATCATAAGTGACGGACAAATAGGCCCAAATCTAGACTTAACTGCAGCCATTCGTGACATGACCTTACCGACTACAAAGAAACAGGTCAGGGCAGTTTTGGGGCTAGTGGGGTACTACCGAAAATTTGTCCCAAACTTCAGTACGCTTCTTAAACCACTGACGGACTTAACTGGGAACAAACAACCTACGAAAATACGATGGACGGCAGGGTGCACCACCGCCCTCGAAAAAGTGAAGGACATCTTGACCAGTAAACCCGTCCTACAGTTACCAGACTTTGACAAAAGATTTATTGTCAGGACCGACGCATCAGACGAAGGCCTCGGTGCCATACTTCTCCAAGAGACAGATGACGAATACCTACCGGTAGCATACGCGTCTAAGAAACTGTTAGATCGTGAGACACGGTATTCTACGATTGAAAAAGAGTGCTTAGCAATCGTATGGGCACTCAAGAAATTTAGTGCTTATCTGTACTCTAAACCATTCATCCTGCAGTGCGATCATAAGCCGCTGACATATCTGCGCACTAGCATGTATGATAACGCTAGGCTAACTAGATGGACACTCCTGCTACAGGAGTATAGCTTCGTTGTCGAACACATCGCGGGCAGAGAAAATTCGGGTGCCGATGCATTATCCCGGCATGCCATAACCGCGATATAAACAAGAGAGAGGATAGTCTCTCCACAGATGCGCATATAATTCCTGTGGAGACTATCGTGTGAAATAAAATTTTTTTTTGTTCCTATTTGATTTCCACTCTGTGAGCTCCAATCAATTTTAAGAAGGGGGTTGTCACAGGAAATGAGGGACAGAAATTATATTTTATTTCATTTTAATAAACCGCTAACAAAACTAGTTGAAGTAACCCGAGTTTTGTTATTTTACATATGTAGCATGTAACTTCCAGTAACGGTCACCTAAGATCTCTTTAGTAGACAGACGTTCGTGACGCAGTGTGTGTTAATTATCATATTGAATATATATATTAGTTTATGAAGAATATGTATATTAAATAAATTGGGACAACTGCGCAATACCGTCACATGTTGTTGACGAGTGAAATGGCCAGTGCGCATTAGAATTGACCACAGAAAAGCGTGCATCACGATTACCACTATATATCCAAGGCAAAAATCATGTCACAGGACATAGCTTCTGGAAGTTTTGGAAACATTCAGTGAAACTATATAAGAGGCAAAATGAAGACTTTTACTCTCAATTGTTGAAAACGTCGATTCGTCTGAAGCCAGTCTAACTTCACGAATGAATTATCTCGTGTACAGAGATTTCATAAAGGAAAGCTGCAATAATCTCTTTCCATCCGTTTTCCATCCGTCTGATGCCATATATTGAGTAACGAGGCAAAATTACTCAGTATAATTGTTGGCAAAGTGGAAAGTTCGCTGTCAAAGAAAAACCGATGCATGCGACGCTGGTTGTATGCAGTTAACGACACGAGGGACCAACTTGTTCTTCCCCCTGTCTGAGTTCGTTTTGGCAGTCTATCCCGCGAATTGAGAGGCTAGCACCGAGATCAATCTTACAGACAATCCGGATTTCTACACTCAATGTAATGCGACGACACATCCCACTGGACGACTCCACCCGATAATGCTAAACGTCGTTGGGGTGTCCGTTTCCACGACAACCGGTACAACGATAATTATCGAGGCTGACAACAGTCAGCTAAATTTCAGATTTCTCCCCCGTGATAATCTGAAAGTGGTGCCTAGATTCTGCAGAATCTTCACCTGTAATGCGACGCCTCAATTGCGCCGTGATCTTCACTTTGAAGTGCCACTTATAAGTGACGTGTGAGATTACGTCATCTCCTTGGAACTCTGACATTAATAGTGAGTAATCATTAACACGGCTAACGCGCACATACTTAAGTCTAGGACTCTTAAGAAAATGAACACTATTATATCGTTTGCAAAATAAGAACTCTAATGTTAAAAGTAATGCTTATTTTACATGTTAACTATTGTTAAAGCGGCCCCATTTGCCGCATAAGAATTGTGTAATTAATCTTTATTTTATATTTTGAATTTCATCATTTTCATCTCCCCTTATTTCCCACAGAGTGTATGACATTGGAAAGTTGAATGAATGATTAATCACTGTGCGAAAGAGTAGTGCCCCTTTTAAATCGGGAAATAAATAACCTGATTTAAACATCTTTCAACTCTCTTGTTATTCATAGTTTTTGAGAGGGACGAAAGAATTTGTACTATTGTTTTGCACCGTTCGTCTGTTCGTCCATTTATTCACATTTATGATACACACTCACAACACACACCGCCAATAAAACGTTCCTTGGCATGACACTAATAAACTGGGCCCCACCCAAACATCAATGGAGTATGTCATGTGTGTCTATGTAACAACTTGACGCGACGTAGTACTGGCATACGTCACATGAGTTTATCTTGGAGGTGCACCGGAGCAGGCCAAAAATAGACTTCACCCCTTGCATCTCTAACTTCAGCTCGAGGTCGGCTTGTAACGAGCCGCCCACTTTGTGACAGTGATATAGACAATAACCAATTAATGTACAGAGATAATTTGTAGCGATATAGACAATAATCTGTTGTGCTCTTCTACGTCCGAAGAATTTTTATGTTTTGAATCCCGTTTCGCAAGATAAATGATGCATTCATTATATCTATATTCAATATAATACTAAATGACAAACAAACTTGTGTTTTCCAGTCGAAGACAATAGTGTAAGTGAAGTTTTCTATAGAGAATGGTCCATCGATACAGTGTTCACAGTCTCAGACTTTTATTGATCGAATGTGTGTAGTGTCCAACGATAAAGCAATTGAGGCCTAATATCGATAAACACTCACAAATATCCTGCAGTCTCATTCTCAGAATAATAACAATTACCACACTTACGCACAGATATTTTTCAAACTGTTCATTGAGAACAATTATTTATGACCAGTATTATTGTAAATATTTCATAGATCAGTTATCACAGTGCATTCTTATCCGTAAATAATTAGATAATTAATTCATCTTCGTGTATAAGTTTTATTGAACTAAATGTACACTGTTAATAGAAGATTGGTGTTCTGTGCTCATTATCACTATCAGTGTTAATACGTGTATAAGTTTTATTGAACTAAGTGTACACTGTTCATAGAAGATTGGTGATCTGTGCTCATTATCAGTGTTAATAGAATTAGTTATTTAGAACACACAATTACCTCTAGTTATTTAGGACGGAAAATCATGGTGTTCTGTTTTAATAAAGGTCATTATTCACTGTCAAAGTGTTTATAAAGTGTAGCATATAGATCTGCTATTAATATGTTCTTTAATAAACGAATATCATTTAATATGTGTATATTTAGAGAGTGATTCTTTTAGAATATAATATTACTGTTCTTTTAACACAGGTGTTTTAAATATAACTATTATTATTAATTTAATACCTTTAAAGAGTGATTCTTTGAGAATATATTACCTTTTTTTTAACAGGTGTTTAAATACTACTACTAATAATTTAATACCGTTCGAGAGTGATTCTTTTAGAGTATATTACTGTGTTGTTGTTTTTTAAACACAGGGTTTAAATACAACTAATATTAATTTCATATATGTGTATTTAGCAAGTGATTCTTTTACTGTTGTTGTTTTTTTTAACACAGGTGGCAATGACTGAATAAAATGATCTTATCAAGTGAAATATTTAGGGGTATTTTATCCCGCGCTTCTTTAAAAATAATGCAATTGTTGATTTAATAAAGTATCCACATTATGCATGGTGTTTTTTATGACTAGTTAGCATAATCTTCATTAAACAATTTTGTAATAGTAATTATAGCAGTGCTCATACCACATTATTTCGTGTACGCAGAACAAAGTGAAAATCATGAATGCATATCAAAAATTATAATGAATATTTATCAAATCTTATTTGAAACAAAGCCCGGTCCTAGTATTCTCACTTCGATATTGCCCAATTGGACGACGTGGAATGAATGCATTTAAATTTTAGGCCCCTAGTGATCAGGAACAAGTAACTCAGTGTTAACTTACTTATTCATTTAACCAAATGTCCTCACATTTCATTTAAAAATTAGTTATTCCCATATTCTCTACCTTAAAGCGACTCATTGAGCAAATCCACCACAGCTCTATCGTAGAAACACACACACACACACACACACACACACACACACACACACACTCCTCTCTCTCTTTCTCCTTTCACACGCCCTCTCTCACACACGCACTCACACCCTGTCACATACACGCGCGCACTCACTCTCACACACACGCGCGCACTCACACACACGCACGCACTCACACCCTCTCTTTTACACAATTTGAATAGTATTGCGAAAGGTTTACACAGGCGCCGTGTGTGCTGGCCAGTCCTCTGTTTTGCCTTTGCTACTAGATTGTATTCATTTCTGAATGACAGATTGATTTCAACGCAATGCCCGCTCCTAGCGTTCTCAACAATTCTCGGTAAATGTTTGACGATGATTAGCTCAAACGTGTTTAGACCCCATTTATTGAATGTAAAATGACGTGCGTCCATTCTGTCCCATTTAGTGTCACTGCCCTATTAATTGTGGTCATTAGTATCCCGTTTAGTTATTTAGCGTTTATATCTGCCTCATCATGTAGTGATTATCACTGCCTACATGAGTCATTTAAATTTATCGCCGTCTCATTTAGTATCACAGAATCTTTTAGTGATTTAGTGTTCATCACAATTCCATTAAAAATTAATAATATTTTACACTGCGTCAGCAATTTAATGTTTATTACACTCCCATTTAGTGATTAAGCGTTTATTACTGCCTCCTTATTTGATAAGTTTTTATCAGTGTCACATTTAATCATTTAATGTTTACCACTGTGTCAGATAGTAATTAAGTTTACCAATGCCTCATTTAATTATTTAGTGCTTATTCGTGCCTTCTCATTTAGTGATCACGTGTATATCTCTGCCTTATTTGGTAATTAAATCATTTTTTTATCATTTCATCCTTTAGTGTCTAAGTGTTATCACTGTCTCCTTATTTAGTGATTCGGCATTAATCAATGCATCATTCAATAATTTAGTGTTTATGACTGATCAGTAATTTAGTGTTTATCACTGAGTCAGTAATTTGTTGTTTATGACTGATCAGTAATTTAGTGTTTGTCACCGAGTCAGTAATTTAGTGTTTATGACTGATCAGTAATTTAGTGTTTGTCACTGAGTCAGTAATTTGTTGTTTATGACTGTCAGTAATTTAGTGTTTGTCACTTATCAGTAATTTAGTGTTTGTCACTGATAAGTAATTTAGTGTTTGTCACTGAGTCAGTAATTTAGTGTTTGTCACCGAGTCAGTAATTTAGTGTTTGTCACTGATCAGTAATTTAGTATTTGTCACTGATTCAGTAATTTAGTATTTGTCACTGAGTCAGTAATTTAGTGTTTGTCACTGAGTCAGTAAGTTAGTGTTTGTCACTGATCAGTAATTTAGTATTTGTCACTGATTCAGTAATTTAGTGTTTGTCACTGCTTCGTTTGATGATTTAGTGTTTACCCCTGCTTTATTTAGTAATTAAGTGTTTATCACTGAGTCACTAAATTAGTGTTTATCACTGAGTCACTAAATTAGTGTTTATCACTGAGTCACTAAATTAGTGTTTATCACTGAGTCACTAAATTAGTGTTTATCACTGCTTCGTTTGTTAACTTATTTAGTAATTAATTAAATGTTTATCAATATCAATACTTCCGTAATTTAGTGTCACTCCCTCAATTATTGGTTTAGAGCTGATCACGGCCTCGGAAATTTAGTGTAACTAACTCACAGAGTGATTTTGTGATAGTACTGTATTTAATGATTCACGAGCATCCTTGCCTTAATTAGTGATAGAATGTTTATCACTTATTAGTTATTTAATGTTTATCACTGCCTCGATTAGTGATTAATTGTATAGATCTCTTTATTTAATTATTACATTGTTGTTTTTTTTAACTGCCTCAGTAATTTAGTGTCACTTCTTCTGTTAGTGATTTTGTAATTTAGTACTTATCATTTTTTTCAGTAATTTAGTGCTTTTAATGCTGCCTTATTTAATGATTCGTGTTTATAATTGAATAAGCTAATGACTAAAACCTTTTCCACCGCCAACTCATTTAATGATTAGTGTTTATCAGTACCTCATTTATTAATTTAGTATTTATCTGAGGCAGTTATTATTTCTATTACTGCCTCATTTAATGATTTAGTATTTATCACTACTTCATTTATTATGAGTATATCATTACATTATTTAATAATTAATTCTTTATCTCTCTCTCAGTAAATTAGTATCCCTAGTGATTTTGCATTTATCTGTCTCATTTAAAATTGTAGTACTTATCACTGCCCCATTGAGTTATTTAATATTGTATCCGTGTCTCATTTAGCAAAATCGTGTTTATTAATCTCTGTTTCTTTTAGTGATATATTGTTTCTTATTCTTTCCAGCATTGACAGATATACAATGACATGTTTTCAGTTTATCAGTGCTTGACACAAACGCCACCCAATTTAATGGTTATGATTGATTATTACATTTATTAATTTTGACAAGCATACCACTAGTTAATGAAAATTATTATTATTAATAATTAATCTTTCATAGCTAATTGTAAGTGATGAGAATATTAATTTTATTATTAATGATCCTCCAACCACTAATCTGTCACTTGGCAGATATGCGGGCGCTGTAAATGCTGTCTCTTCCACAACACAAAACAACATTTACGGTCACATAATATTTCCGTGAGTGGAAAACGTCTTAGTCAAATTCGACTTTAATCTATATTTAGCAAGACCCCATCCACCCACTTTCTTCTCCAGCATAAAATTATCAATACGCTTAAGAAGGTCAATACATTTAATAAATGAACGATCAAATATACATATGACAATTACAATGAAATAGATTACTAGACATCAATATTCCATGAACACACACGTTCAGATAATTTTATGTTACACAGTATCTCTATATAAAGAAATAAAATTACAGTTCAAATAAAGAATCAATGCAAACCACAGGTTAGTCTTAACAGAGAATAGAAATGGAGTTTTTAGTGGTAAGTTATTGTAATTTTTTACATGACCTGGATTAAGCACTGCTTCAACAGTCTTTCACTGCCCTTTGCAGAAATGTCACAATGTCCGTTAACACGTGTCTCCTGCCACATGTGTGGAAAACACTGATGTGCTGTTCTAATCTTGATGAAATTGAGCACTCTTATCACTGTGTAATTCCTCCAAGCAAAACATGATGATTACAGTAATTCTAACAACTTCAATATACTTGAATTCTCCTAAGTGTGTCCAGCCCATATATCAAGGTGTGTAGCATACTTCCTCATGCTTACACACACCACAAAAGACCCTTGCATTCACAATCATATAGGTTTATGACCAGTGAACACATGATGGGTAACTGGAAACTTGTAACTTGAAACTCAAACCCAGACTCAAAGCTTGAAATCCAAAATCAAACCTGTTCACCCCAAAATGCAATCAAGGAGCAAACCTAAGTTTCCTGTTTATCACAATATAACTCCATTCTATCTCACACCCCATTCTCAACTTACAATCTCCTGCAACATTATTTATTAGCCTGATACACACACATGGTAAAATAAACACATTATATCAAACAATGTCAAATGTTAGCAGACTACATGTTTGCAGCTTAGTTTGAACATTTGTAGAAATAAAAGTCAACTCACATAGTACATCTCTTCATAAACTCAAGTATAACATATCAATAGTAAGATAATGCATACAATATTCCTATGCACATTCAATCTCAATCAGTCAGTTTAACTCGCCATCAAGCTTATGACTGCCTTTCAAGGCAAGACTTTCTTCTTCCACACCAAATTCAAAAGTGATTAGAGAGCAGAATTTTCTACAGCAAGAATACTCCTTCAACTCAGCCCATTGGCTAATCTCATTCTTGTAAATACTGATCATTGGATAATAGAAAACTACTCACTCAGTTTGCATTACATCAGCAATCTAGAATGTTCTTGCATGGAGCTGTTTACTTCAACTCAGACACTTTCAAAAATAACACCATAAGGAGTGCCCAGGGTCTGGTTACTCTGACAATTTAGCAATTTATTTAACAATTTCAATTTAAAATAGGGAGTTGCAAACTTATTCTGTCATATTAATCATCCATAACTAATTACAAGCGAGGAAAATCTTAATTTATGTTATTAATAATTCTCCAGAAGACACTACTCATCTCTCTCACTGTAAACGTTCTCTCTCTTCTACAACATACAAGACAAACATTCATTGTAATATAATATTTCCCTAGGTGGAACATTTCCTACTAAAGGAGAAGATAAATCCATCTTTGTTTTTAGCAAGCCCCCATCCACCCACTATCTCCCCAACATATCATTGTCATTATGTATAAGAAGTTATAAATTTAACAATAAATGTATGAAATCAACAATCAAGTATACATGTAACAAATACAATCAAAAGAGTGTTGATTATATATATATATAAATTCATAGGCATAATTTATCATTGACGTGAGAGTGGAGTTTTAGAGAAATAATTAAAATCAATGTACATAACCTTTTCAATGATAGCAGCTGTCACTAGCATGTGTTCACAAATCACGCAGTTTGCAACAAGTCACTGCCTTTCTTATTTAGACAAAGGTTCTTCATAATCCTTCTGGGCATGTTACACAACTGTTCCAGAATCCTTGATGCACTCACCAAACACACCCTGGAGAATCATTCTAAATTTCCCTTGTGCTATCAAGCACATCAGGTGGAATGTTCCAGAATTTTTATGTATGTTACTCAGTATTCCATAAGGAATGTTCAAAATAATCTTCATGAATACTTGAGACCAAACTCAGGCCACCATTTTTCACATGTATTTGCCCTTGAACAGAATTCACAAGAATCAACTTTCAGCAACACCATACTGATAAGTTTGATGTTAATGATGGATGCATACAACAAAGTGATCAGGTAGAGTACAGTAATCACTAAAAGCCTGAAGTGAAAAAAAAAAGGTGCACTTTTCTCTGCAAAGGTCAAATTAAGGCAATGCTAAACTTCAGACATTTCATCTCTATAACTCCTTTCTCAGTTACAAACATTCTTAACTTACAAATCCTAAAACAGTTCTGTTAACCCGATACACACACAGCATACGAAATATAGAATCAATCAAAATTCAAAATTATAATGTACAACTTAGTCAAATTAGTGAACATGAAGTAATGTGTCAGTTACACAAGCATTCTCTAATTCAAATAAAGGGAGTTGCAGAGATTATAGTGATTATAGTTTGTACATAATCTCATTAAGGAGATGCCACAAATTCTTTTGTTCAGTTTCGTAACAAAGTCAATTTTATTGTTCACAATCAAATTGTCAGTCCTTCACGTGTTTCTCTTGCATGCTATAGAACGCTGATAAGCTATTCTCTCGAGACCAAACTGGATGTTCCTTCACCGTATTAGCTCCCTCAAACAGAACAACAATGTAGCAATTTCCAGTGCTTTTCTTGTACCAGAAATTCCAAGATGTAGTCAGCATACTTTGCCCACATACATCAACATAGTGCTGTGTATTCTTACACTTACACAGTGGGGATGGAGACTTCTCGAATCTACCAATGTCTAGTGGTTTATAAATCAATAGACTGGAATTTCTAGTAAAACCCAAAAAGTCTGCTTCTTCCCTGTAAAATATAATCATGAAACGCCTAGTTTTCCTCTGTATTCATCTCTAACTCCATTTTTTCTTACATTCAAGTCCCAACTTAACAGTTTCCTGCAACACTATTTATTAGCCCATGCACGCATACATAAAAGTAAATATAACATATTTAGTTTTATGAACAGGTTAATTAGAAATAATGTCAAGTGTTAGGAATTATATACACAAAATCATCATTGCTTACAATTTGTAGAAATAATAGTATACTCACACAATACCTCTCTATGTAAAATGCAAGCTTAACTTATCAATAGCAAAATGCATGAAGTATTTTTAAGTTCATTCTCTCTCAATCAGTCCGGTAACACTGTTATGCTAACAGACGCCTTTCATAGTTAGTTTTGATAACCCACTGGCAGGTTTCGTTATTGTAAATCTTAACAGTTGGATAATAAAAACTAATCATAGACGTAAAACCACTTTCGATTACATCAGTTATTTCTAGCACATTCTTCATCTGAGTTGTTTGCTCCGACACTGAAACAGCATAATCAGTACACAAGGTTGGGTCACTCTCACATTTTAACAAGAAATGTATTCCGCACACTATCTATTCAGTTTTCGTTATCTATTGATTACACTATTTTTCAATGATCCTTGTCTTGTGTATAGTGTCTTTATTCAATTATCACTGTCAAATTAATACACTCTGTTCAATGATCGTTGTCTAATGTATACATTATATTTTAAATTGTCGTTGACTAATGCATATGTTATCTATTGAATTCTCGTTGTCAAAGTTATCTGGTAGTATGTCCTACGTTCCGTGTATTAGTTGTCTTTCACATTTCAGTTTGACAATAAAGAACTGCGAACAAACTTGCATTTAACCACTGTTCTTTTCCCTTCACACGTTAATATATCTCTCCCTTCTCAGTCATAATGTGTTCCTTGGCACTAGGCGCTGTCTGCGAAATGAACGGAATTTGGAAGCGGATTTGAAATTCAGATACAGATATTGATGCACTATTTATTAAATCCCTTCCGTATTTATTTAAACGAGTGGTTTTATTCTAAAATAAGACTTTTGTGTCTTCTGTCGAGAACCCGCCATATCTGTATGTATTGTTGAAATGTATCTTTTTTCTACATATTATTTTTTTAGTGCTTCAGTTCGTCACCTCCCTATTTTCTATATACTTTATATGTTGTATTTCTTATGTGATCCTTCCTTTGCATACAATGCCCTTCCCTGTGAGAGTTTGAAGGGAGCGACGGGCGGAGAGACTCCAAGAGAAAATTAATCGCGTTCACGTTTGGGCGAACCAAGTTTACGACTTGTGTCGGCGTTACTCGCGAAGCAAGGCGAATTAAGTCCCTTTGACTTAGCATGGACGCCTGGAAACTGTAGAAGGGTTTCAATTTAGCGCGAAGTGTTCCACTGCTTCTTGTGTTTTACGATCGCTACCTGGTGTAACGTTGTAACGTTTTCATTATACATTTGCTTGTTTAATAGATTAGTTTAAATACTGCTTTTCTTTCTCTCTAATAAACCCATGTGCGTATTATCAGTCTGTGCATTTATCTATATACATCATTTTCCTCTTTCTTTCTTTCTCTCTCTCTCTCTCTCTCTCTCTCTCTCTCTCTCTCTCTCTCTCTCTCTCTCTCTCTCTCTCTCTCTCTCTCTCTCTCTCCTGCATAAACCTCTCTGTCTACTATTATTAGAACATGTTTTTAGACAGATGGTAATAAACTGTATTCTATTATCACCGAAAACTGTATACTTGCGCATTAGCAAACAGACGTATATAATGTTATTTAACGACCAACTGAGCTCTGTAAATTTTGTACATTTGCTTGGCCCATGTGACACTACATCTTGCATTGAAATATGAGTAAAACTCTATAACTGTCTTTTAAGTCTAGTATGAAATGGGCACATCGTATACAATAAATAGTACTATATGCTGAAGTCAGAAATAGTGAAGTCAAAGTAATAAATAGTAAAGTAATTAACATTTTGTCTAGTATGATTTGAAGGTATGTATACAATAAATAGTACTACATGTTGAAGTCAGAAATAGTGAAGTCAAAGTAATAAATAGTAAAGTAAATCACATTTTGTCTAGTATATATTGAAGATATGTATGTTAAAAGAGTAACAGCATATACTGAAATCACGTATGTTAAAAGTATTTATTGAAGTCATGTATGATAAATATATACAATATTATTGAAGTCATTTATGTTAAAAGTATAGAAGTAGTGAAGTATGTGAAAGACGATTTAGTATAGTATGCACAACATCAAGTAACTATTGAAAACGTCTCACCACACGTGCTACAAAATCTCTTAGGCGGAAAACATTAAAAGTGCACAGTTTTGTACGATTTCACTCCTCTCTTTTCAACTTCCGATTCTGGCATGAAGGAGGAAGGGTGTAAACTCATTGGCATTTCCCTCAAACACGATCCTATCTTGAGTTTATTGCAGAACAGTTTCCCTTAGCCACGAATGAATAATGGTATTGTACGAAAATGATATCCCAAGAGATAATGATGCGGAATGTAATGACACGGGATATGAAGATTTGATTATAATGCTACATTTTAACTTCGGTTCAAATTGAGACTTTAAAATGTACTTCTGGCACTGAGTGTTTGGGTTTTTCACCATTCCATGGCACACGTACACGTTTTAGTGGCTGTATAAGATGTGACTAAGGCATACCAACCAGTTGCATTGACTATTTCATTGCGTAACATATTTCTGACGGGTAACATTGTCACACGGGTGAATGCAGGTAAACTTCTAAGTAAATATGATGTTTCAAATGATTGTTCTTCCTTCCTTCCTTCTTTCCTTCCTTCCTTCCTTCCTTCCTCCCTCCCTCCCTCCCTCCCTCCCTTCCTTCCTTCCTTCCTTCCTACCTGCTTGTAGTCAATATTTTCCTAAGGGTATTTGTTTCTTGTTTATAGTTTATTTACTTTTTCTAAGGCTTGATAATATGCGATGACTGTTGTGAAAAACATAAGAACATTTATTTTAATTTCAAGCGAGACATATTTTGAGAAATATTCATCTTATATTAGGCAGTTTGCGAACACTTTATTACCTCATTCGCCGACAGAAAACCCGCCACACTTTGCATTTTAATTATTACATGTTTATACATTTAATTATTTTTCATTAAGTTTGTATTATAGGTAATAATTACTGATTTGTTAGTTCTTAATGGCAATTTCAAATATTTTATGAAACTAATTCATGCTTAAAACCAATTTGTATAAATAAAATGTAAAATGTTAAAGCAAAACAACGATATAAATATTTCACTTTTCAATTGTTTTTGAATGTTTATATCGGGCGCCAGGTGCACTAGTTTTTAATTTTTATTAAAGTTAATTCAGGTTTGAGTCACTGATGTGCATGACTGAGCTGAGATAGGGATGTGCATGACTTGAAGTATATGCTACAGAAACAGAGAGTCTCTCATTTCTGCATGGGAAAGTAGAGAAAAGTGTCCGACAGTTCTGCTAAGGCATACATATTATTTTCATGCTCTTGTTAATTTGTTTTCTTTCATACTTGCCGATTTTTTAAAACAATAATATAATATCGCTGTCACAAGTCTGATAAAAATGTCCGACCTGATGACCCACTTAGCCTTGTTTACTTCAAATTCAAATATTTGAAACCCTTGACTCCTTTGTTCAAAGCTTCCTTTTTCTAGGTGCTTCTAGAACAGGTCAAGATGTTATGTAACTTTAGGACCATTGTCCAGTTCTCGAACCAACCACATGCTTTGCGAACAGTCACGTGATACGCAATATACCTTTCTATATATGTACCCACACGCTTCCGCTCCCTCACTTCGAGCACATTTTAGCTAATTCCATCAGCTTACTCGGGTCGTGAGAGGCAGCCGGCGCCATAGAGAATCAAGGTCGGCTCATGGTTCATGTTCACCCATGCCTCACCTGCATTAGCTTATTGGTGTAAGCGTGTCGAAATCCACTCTGAGGGCCATGCTGCAAAAATTCCAGTTCCTAGCCACTAACAAAGGGACATCATTCCTTATGCACCACGTGTGTCGTTAAAGGGGGACTGAGGGAACGAATCAGCATGACTGAGTGTTGAGACCAAGGATACAAGAATAGAGCTAAGTGCAAGATCAAGTGTACAGATCTCAAAGGAACACTTTTCTGGCAATTTAGATTGACAAAAATCAGGCATAGGCGCGTAAAGACAGAGTGAAGACTATTCGCGTTGCATTCGATTTATTGTTAATTTGTTAAACTTTATTAAATCTTATTTTCTTTGTTAATACCTCTTAGTAGTTGATTTCTATGCACAATAGACCAATTAGATTAATTCTTAGATTTGAATGGGGGCGGATGAGCAGAAAGATTGATGACGAGTGCATATTAATTTAGAGGGATTTAACTGTTTTCAAATCTAGCTAAAAGTTCGCAGTTTATTAGTCTGTAAATTTGTCGTCTGAACTACAAGACGCACTTTTAATTAGTCAGATAATAAATTGAGCAACCAGTCTGCGTAGAATATGAGAGGAAGAATTAATTATATTTAAAGTCGTTTAATTATTCTAAGCAGGGTCTTTAAATAAATACTGGAAACGTAACAATCGCATTATTCTACTCATTACTATTATTAGTATTATTTTGTTTGTAGACAATCATCGCAGTGAATAAAGTTATTAAAATGTGTTTATAAATATTTATATTGTAAATATTTATTTACTAGTGTAGGCATTCTCCACAAAAGTGATTTAGTGTTAGCAATTACATTAACATTTTTGCTTGAAATATATAAAATTAAAATTAAAATGTTTAAGTATTATTTTTAATATATACAGCTAAGCCAGAGTATTTAATTTTCTATATAATCTCTCTCTCTCTCTCTCTCTCTCTCTCTCTCTCTCTCTCTCTCTCTCTCTCTCTCTCTCTCTCTCTCTCTCTCTCCCCCTATCTTTCTATCTGTTTATCAATCCATACATACATATATTGTAATTGTAGTCTCCATGTTATTTATATTTTGAAATCAAATAGTGATGTTTTTGATATCCAGTATACATATCTCCGTTAGTATGAAACGATGTCACAGTCAGATAATCATGTGTGCGTTATAGGTAACATATTTGTCACTTGCTCCTGTCCTCAGTCATTTACCTGAAAGTGTCACCAGCTGCCCTTTCTTGTCGGCGGTCTGACGTAAAAGCTGTATGATCGATCGAAAACTCTGTTGGCAAATGATGAGTAGTTATATATGTACAAGTTAACCAAACTCCTTTGATTATTAACGTAAAGGAGTATACACTTAGAGGATCGTTCTCTGTGAACATGTTCAGAAAGTGAACAATATTCAACAAAGTGTTATATGACTCGCCCTTTCACATCATCCTGTATTTTTGTCTCTTTTTAAATGTAAATATATATGCGTGCGTGCCTGCCTGCCTGTATAAAACCTTTTATACTTAGAATGCAACTCATCAGTTTTTGTTATAGATCTTCCATATTTGTAAATGATATATATTTTTCTTGTGTATTGCAACATAAGTTCATTCACAATGTGCGCGCATATTATCAAGATTTATTATAAGTTCATTCACAATGTGCGTGCTTATTATACAGATGTATTATAACATAAGTTAATTCACAATGTGCGTGCATATTATACAGATGCCATAATGAGTTTGCATACAGTGAGGTGCTATAATGTGTGTACATATTCTAAAGCGTGTGCATACAGTGAAGTGTTATTATTTGTGTACTTACAATAAATGTGATATATTTTGTTATATACTTTCGAGTACGTACACGGAAGGTCTAACACATATTATAATGTTTGTACACGCACTGTAATATTCTACATTTTGTGTTATAATGTGTTTATATGCACTCATTTTGCCGTAATATTTTTAATGTTTGATTACAATAAATGCGATAAAATGTGTTATGTCTGCGGACACAGTATATTTTGTATTATAAATAATATATGGTATAGTGTGTTATAATGTGGGTACGTGCACTAAATGTTCTGTATTTAGTTATTACACACACACACACACACACACACACACACACACACACACACACACACACACACACACACACACACACACACTCACACACACACGATATGATATAATGTGTTATAATATTGGTTCAAGCTTGGTATTAGTATTCATAGCTAAGTTAGCATTCAATGTATTTTTATGCGTATACACACTCTGAGCTTAATATATAGCAATGTAATTTGTGTACTGTTATTAAATATTACTAAATATGTTATTATACGAGTATTTTCACTAAATATAATTAAACGTGTTATTATACCGTTTACGTGTACTAAATATAATAAGTGCGCTGTAAATTATACTAATTTTGACAACAAATTTTCATTCAGCTTGAATAAAAATATTCGCTTTTTTTAACTCATGGGTAACAAATATACACTCAGACAAATACTTACAAATATAAAGTCTGTCGTAGGAAGCAATGTTAGTTCAAATTAAATTACGTGTTGTTTCTATTACAAACACGAGTCAGTATTGTTGAAATTCGATTGTAAATTTATTAGATATTTTCTCATTACGATTTGTTTTAACTAAAATGTTTCCCTATAAGATGTATTATCGGCAGAAGTATTAAATGTGGTATTTTATTTTCCTAAGACCAGAAAATAACACCTGTACATTGGTATAAACTAGTAACTTATTGAATTAAATGTTTTACATTTGTATTCGATTGGTTGTAAATGAAATTGTATTTTGTCGGCCCGTAAGTTCACCAATATGTAATTAATACGTCATGAGTATTTGAACTAAAGTAATCCACCAGCAAGCCTGCGGGATATTTGATCACTTACCCACTGCAGTCACAAAAGCAAACAATTGTTATTATATATTAGGTGAGACGCGTTAATCCTTTGTAGAGTATACCCAGAAGACTCCAAAAGAGGTGATATTCATGCGCGAATTCCGAATAAATTCAAGACCTGATATAATATTCTTATGACTGAGACATATTAAGCACTTCGTGCCATACGTTGTGAAGGCCACAAAGGGGGAGATTACTCACTCCTCTATCAAGTGTAAATGTGAAAAAGAAAGAAACTAGAATGGTTAATAAAATACCTTTTTGTTTGCTTTATAAAAAAATATAACTGAGATGAATTAAGCACTTCGTGTCGTGTGTTTGGAAAGCCACAGGCCGATGTGGCAGCTGAAAGCCAGAGACGAATAATCCCGATGCTATCGACAGATTTCAGGTGGTGTTAGCGGTCTGACACTCAAATCCGGCCCACCCAACCAAATTCCTCGCGCTCAGTGAGAAAAGAAAAAGATACTTCGCGATAGAAAGCTGGTGGCGCTTGGTAATATGTAATATTATGTCAACAAACTAAAAGCAAAATAAATAAATTTGTTGTTTACATCTGATACAATCTTAACTGTGTACATCAAATTATCCAAAAAACAAATAATATTACGTGACCTTTCCATGCTAGAGACTCAAAAGTATTAATTGGACTGGTTTGAAGTATTTAATATGTTTGTGTGACAGGCTCCCTTTGTTACTAATTATGTTTATTATTATTGCTAATCATCCATAATAATTACAAGTGATGTACAAATCTTAATTTATGTTAATTAATAATTCTCCCAGGAGACAATCACTCGCAACTCAACTGGCGATATATAGGGGCGTAGGAAAACGTCTTCTCTCTTCCACAACAATAAGACAGACGTTTTACTCTCACACAATATTTTCGCAAAATTTTACTAAAGGAGTAGCATCCGTCTTAATTATATTTAATGAGCCACCATCCACCCATTGTACTCCAACATATGTTTTATTAATATGTTTAAGAAGGTTAATAAATTTAATAAATTTTTTATATCAGCAATCAAATATACATATGACAAATGCAATTAAAATTATTATTTTGACAATATTTCATGAAACAACTTTCAGATAGTTTCGATATTTATTCAGTCTTAAATTCTAACACATAGTTCAGCAGCCAGATTAGCATCAGCATAAATCACAGGGATATTCTTATCATAGAAAATATAGAGTAATAGAGTGATATGATAATAGTTTGTACACAACCTGTTCAATGACGTAAGCCGCAAAAGTCCTTTGCGTGCTTTTGTAACAATGTCACAGGTTAATTGTTCACAATGGAATAGTCAGTCTTCCATGTTCTCTGCTAAGCATTTTGTAGAATGTTCCAACACTGTAGATCCCTCAAGACTAACATAGGCATATGTTCGCTGTATTAGCTTCTCGAGTAGGCAATCACAATAACAATAACACATTTTTAGCACTCCATTTGCTAGAAAGTTCCACCGTGGAATCGGACACAAATGCAACACAACAAACAGGGCGCAGTGAATCAACACTCTAGGATAGAAACTTCTCAAATCTACTATAAGCATGCAAAGATGAAAAGAAAAATTGCTTGCTCCTTTCTGAAACATCATGTCAGTGAGCAATACTAAGTTCCAAGTGTAATCATCTCTATTCTCCATTATTTCTTACAGTCATTCTCAATGTACAATTCCTGCAACAGTATTTATTAGGCCAATACATCTGTGCAACATAATACATAACACATACAACATAAGCAATTACGAAAGTGTTTATGCTAGAAACCTTGCCATGTGTTTAATATAATATATACAAGTATCGTAATTCACAGCTGTAGAAATAATAGTCTTTTTACATCTATATATTTACATTAAATCAGAAATATAACAATAGCAAAGTGTTCGAAATATTTCTAAATCCATTCTCTCTCTCTCAATCAATAAATCAATAAACTCACCATAAGCTAACGATTGCCTATTCATGATAATCAAAGTGATTAAAATCTAGAACCTTTTTTAACAGGTAAGTTTTGGTCTCTACCCATTGGCTAGTTTGTTATTTGTAAACCTTAAACTATTGGATACCAAAAATTACTTGTCCACCCTGAACTGGTTTTGATTACATCAGCAGTTCTAGCATATTCATTAACTGAGTTGTTATTTTAAGTCTGGTACATACCAAAATATCGTCATGCACAGTACCCGAAGGTCATGTCACGTTGACATTTAACAAACTATACAATAATTAATTCTAAAATTAGGGTAAAGCAAATTTATTCTGCTACAGATGTTTTCCCAAGATTTAAAAGCAGCTTAAAATGGATGTGTGCATATTTGATTACCAACATAAATTATAAATAAACACATTATTGACAGAACTTGCAGTAGCATATGTATAAACACATTACTGGAAATTGTATTGTAGACAATTAAGACAGGGGTTTTTAACTGGAGTGTATAAATGTTGGATAACGTGAGACATGTATTTTAATTGGAGTGTTTAAATGTTGCGTAACATGAGACACATTTTAATTGAAGTGTTTAAATGCTGCATAACATGAGACAGGTATTTTAATTGGAGTGTTTAAATGCTGCGTATCATGAGACAGGTATTTTAAATGGAGTGTTTAAATGCTGCGTAACATGAGACACATTTTAATTGAAGTGTTTAAATGCTGCATAACATGAGACATGTATTTTAATTGGAGTGTATAAATACTGTTAAACGTGAGGCAGCTATTTTAACTGGAGTATGTGCATACATAATCAAGGTGGGCAGGTTTTTTAAGTGAAGTGTATGAATGCTGAATAACTTGAGGGAGGTATTTTAATTGGAGAGTATGAATGTTAGATAACGTGAGACATGCATTTTAACTGGAGTGTATAATGGTATGGGTATCGTCATAAAAGTACTTTCAGTTAGTAGGACGTACGACAGTTACTTTTAACTGGAGTGTATAATGGTATGGGTATCGTCATAAAAGTACTTTCAGTTAGTAGGACGTACGACAGTTACTTTTAACTGGAGTGTAAATATACGCGGTTGGCGACAGGCAAGAATTTACTGGAATGTAGTGCCAATACATGTATGGATGATGTTGGACAGGTTCCTTGAGCTAGCATGTATACACACCTGGGTGACGCCGGACATACACTTGTCTGGCTGTTGTATTAATACATACATCAATGACACCGGACAGGTACTTGTCTGGACTGTTGTATCAATACATACATGGGTGGCACCGGACAGATACTTGTCTGGACTGTTGTATCAATACATACATGGGTGGCACCGGACAGATACTTGTCTGGACTGTTGTATCAATTTATACATGGGTGGCACCGGACAGGTACTTGTCTGGACTGTTGTATCAATACATACATGGGTGATGACATATAGGAACTTTAACTGGAGTGTACAAGAGTTGGTGATGTCGGACAATAACTTTGAGTGGAGTGCGATAGTGAAACTATCCGAATGATGGATTTTGTGTTTTAGTCTCTAGCGAAAATAGAGCCAGAATAGACCGAATAAGACACTCTGACTTATTGGATAATTTAATTTTTAAATATTGTTGATGTTAAATGGTTATGGAAGAGAATCTGAGAGCGAAGATGGTATTCATTGTGAACTTCAATTCCTCAACCTTTCGTCAGGAACAGCTGACATTTCTTGACACAACAGCACAAATCGCTGACACGATAATTTTTCTTCATCTCCTCTAATACTAATAGTAGTAATAATATTTTACTTGCACACGTCATGATCATTCTTCTTCATCTCTTCTAATACTAATACTAATACTAATAGTAGTAGTAAGTAATGTTTTACTTGCACACATGTATAGAATCTCAGTCTTAAGCATTCAAACTTGCTAACAGTTGTATGAATATGTAGTATTTCATCCTTATTCGCTGCTGAATAGTCACACATACAAACACACATACGAAATGTATCTTACCTTTAATCAGATGTATATTCGACTTCATCTTCACGAGGGTTCACTCATACAGGCGAAATTCCGAAATAGCTTTGCATCTTTACTCATTAATACAGGCATACTGACTTGGCGTTATATAATTACTCGTTAATACAGGTATAATTACGATGTCACAATATATATATCATCACGTCTTTCTTCACTAATACAGGAGTATTATATAGCGTTACATCTTTGTTCATTATGGCAGGCATATTCCATGCAGCATTACATTACTTACCAGAGCGCCAAATGCACACATTGAATTGTAATTATCATTAGTATCGTATGTGAATTATTTCTTCAATACTTAGGAATATTTACATTATTTATTTCTACTTACTGGATGTACATTGAAAATATTTGCTTTTAGACTCATCCTTATGTCTGGGTGTACTCACTATTTCATAATTATGAACGACATTTTTTTTATAACACTTCTGCATTACGTATGTATACATTATACTTCATACTTATATCCGTGTGTGCTCTCTATTTCATAATTACGAATGACAATGTTATGGTATTTCTGCATTACGTATCGGGATATACTATTTCATCATCATTCACAAAATTTCATAATTTAGCGCTGATTTTCAAAATCATGTACATAAACAAATAGTGTTTAGTACAACATTCTTTCTTCCTATTGTTTACTAACACATATATATACGCACACAAGCACAAACTCGCACACTGTACTTCTGATGTACAATGCAGCACTTGAAGTCTAGACACTGACAGCTAATTGTAGACAAGTTTACGGGATTTAACACATTTCAGCTGACTGAGATATAGCCGCTGGCTTTCGGCCCCCCTCCCACTCACCCCTGCCCGCGCTTTCCTTAGTAGAATGTGTCAGCGTACAGTATATTTCCAACGTTTATTAATCATATGTTATTTCACTCATGCGTTTAAGAAAATATGCTTGAAGGGTGCAATTTTCTTCCAAATTCAGGCGCAGTTAGTGACAGTATTGTTTCCCTTGTTCAGGGTCTTGAGTTTTACAAGTGAGTTTGCTTTGACCGTTAGTGTTTTTTTTTGTGTGTTTTTTTTAAGGTTTAACTGTGCACTCTTATAGAAACCATAAACTTATTGTGTAACAACATCAGACTTAGTAAATGATAGCAATTGACAATCGACTATGATTTTAATTGTTATAACTATCATTATTATGTGATATGACCGTACTTAGTAGATGACAATAATTGAAAGTTGAATTTGAGTTTTCTTATATTATAAAAATTTATAATTATTCACTTTCCCTGTAATTAAGTTTGTGTGGCCTTTTTGACTTTACGACAGTCATGGTCCAGAAACATCTTCATATACGATTTTATATATCTGTATTATTCTGAGGGAAGAGTAGAATATCTGCATACAATCGTACAATTAATTGCACAATATTAATGGTTATATGCGTTCGTAATATCGTACAGTATATTGCATAATATTAATAATATTAGTGCATTGTTATGTGTTCATACAATCCGTTGGATAGCATTACTAATTAAAATGCTAAATTCAGTAACTTCTCATTTACTTTTTTAAATAATTTGTACAGCACTCATAATTTTTGATTTGTGCAGAACTTTTTTTTTACCTATCGTCTTAAATATCGATTGTACACTATGCAACACAGCTCCATACCCCATTTATAACTGCATTAACTACACGATATTTCTTAGACACCGACTACATGCAATTTTTAAGTCGCTGACTACATGACATTCTTTAGACGCAGACTCCATGACATTCTTTAGACGCTGATTACATGTTGTGTTTTAGACGCATACTCCATGACATTCTTTAGACGCTAACTCCATGACATTCTTTAGACGCTGACTCCATGACATTCTTTAGACGTTGATTACATGCTATGTTTTAGACGCATACTCCATGACATTCTTTAGACGCTAACTCCATGACATTCTTTAGACGCTGACTCCATGACATTCTTTAGACGCTGGCTCCATAACATTCTTTAGACGTTGATTACATGCTATGTTTTAGACGCTTTCTATATACTATATATAAATGTTTAACGTTTCCTACATATATTTATATATTTAACTTTGATTATGTAATATATATATATAAAATTAATGTTGATTAAATATGTTTAATGTTGGTTATGTAATATATAATCAAACTTAACTACATACGTTTAACATTGATTAATGTAATTTATAATTAAAGTTAACAATATATACATAACGTTGATTATGTAATATATAAATAATGTTGAATACATTTGTTTATTGTTCACTGAATAATATTTACTACCTAACATATGATTAACGTAGGTTTCATAACGTATATTTGATGTTGACCATTTGATAACTGTTTAACGTTCACTATAATGCATATGATTAGTGTTGACTGCCTTGCATATTTAGATTTGACATTGGCTACATAGCTTACATTTTGCGTTGATTTAAATAATACTTATCTAATATGGACTACATGACATATATTTGGTGTTTATTACATGAATATATATTTTATCGTTGATTACATAAGATTATGACTAGAGATGACATTGACTAAATAACAAATTTATAGTTGAATGTATGGCATGCATTTTATATGATTAATTTACATTTTGAGAAGATAGAGGGTTCGTGTAATTCACAAAGAAAGCAATTATTTAAAACAGTTAACCAAGTCACAGGGATGAAAAATGAAGATATCGAAATACATTCTCCAACTGTAAAAAAAATAACGATGTAAATGGAAATTATTGAAATTGCATTACGGATGATCAAACGTGTTTAATCATTCACCGACATCTAGTTATAATTATCCCGATCATTAAGCAGTTTGTCTCATTTTGTTTATTTTTTCCAAACTATCTGCAGTTTGCCCCATTTTGTTTTACTTTTTCTAAACTCTCAGCAGTTCGCCCCATTTTTTTTACTTTTTCCCAACTCTCAGCAGTTCGCCCCATTTTTTCTTTTTAGTTTTTCCCAACTCTCAATAGTTCGCTAGTAATTGTGTTGTTCTCTCCAACTCTCAGTACTTCTTCACCAGTTCTGTTGTTCGCTAGCAATCCAACATTATTCTAGTTGTCTCCCGTGTTCTGAAATCCCCCAAAATTATTGTAGTTGTTTCCAATGTACATTACTCGATAATAATTATGTAGTTGCATCTAACATATAGTAAATGGCCAACAATTATGAAGTTATCTCCATCGTACAATAATTCACCAACAACTCTATAGCACAATAATTCGCCGCCAAGTCTTTAGTTGTCTCCAATGTATAGTATTATGGCCAACAGTTCTGTAGTTGTCTCCAACGTACAGTAAATGGCCAACAATTCTTTAGTTGTCTCCAACGTACACTAAATGGCCAGCAATACTTTAGTTGTCTCCAACGTAGAGTAAATGGCCAACAATTATTTAGTTGTCTCCAACGTACAGTAAATGGCCAAATATTCTATAGTTGCCTCCAACATAGAGTAAATGGCCAACAATTCTTTAGTTGTCTCCAACGTACAGTAAATGGCCAACAATTCTTTAGTTGTCTCCAGCGTACAGTAATTCACAAAAATTCTGTAATTTTCTCCAGCGTACATTGATGCTCCAACAATTCTGTAGTTGTCACCAGCGTACAGTAATATTTCAGGAATTCTGTAATTTTCTCAAAGTTTATTTTCTCGCAAGCAATTCTATAGTAGTCCCATGTTTATCATTCAGTTCTATAGTACTCCCATGTTTATCATTCAGTTCTATAGTAGTCCCATGTTTATCATTCAGTTCTATAGTAGTCCCATGTTTATCATTCAGTTCTATAGTAGTCCCATGTTTATCATTCAGTTCTATAGTACTCCCATGTTTATCATTCAGTTCTATAGTACTCCCATGTTTATCATTCAGTTCTATAATAGTTCCATGATGCAGTAGTTCGCCAGTAGTATATTTACTTATTTCTCGTGCGCACAGGGCTTCTTTGTTTATCATTCAGGTTCTCTGAGGTACATCAGTTTACTGTTCTCACGTTTCTATTTTTATAGTTATCTAAATTAACAAGTTTAAACTTTATATTTTTAATATACGTGCAAGGGATATTTTGTCTACGTCTACACTTACCCGACTTTCTCAATGTGGCTGTAATTAAGATTTTTTGTCTACGTCTACACTTACCCGACTTTCTCAATGTGGCTGTAATTAAGATTTTTTTGTCTACGTCTACACTTACCCGACTTTCTCAATGTGGCTGTAATTAAGATTTTAAAAAAAAACAACCAAACAAATCAAGCCCTAAAGGTGAATTAGTACTTCCTGACTCAGTGCCTGAATGATAAAGATGAAAATGCTGATGCATTCTTGTATTTTATTACTACGTCTGTTCTTTTTCTTTCCACTCCCCATCCTCTGTCAGTCACCTTTACCCTTCTGTTCCCTCTCCCACCATCTTCTGTTTTTTCATCCCCGTCTCCCTCATGTGCCCCTTTTCTCCATCACCCTTTTCCTTATGGTCCCTCCATTGCCCTCTGCTTTCCATCACCATCATTCTTCAGTGCTCATGAGGGTCCCTCTTCTTTCCCTTACTTTCTCGCTCCTTATTTCATTAAAAACTCATCAGCATAGAACTGGTTTGGATTGCATTAGCAAATTCTAACATATTCTTTACCTGAGTTGTTTACTCCAACTCTGACACAAAATATCGCCATAAGCAGTGCCAAGGTCGGGTCATGTTAACATTTAACAATTTATATAATAATTAAAATTAGAAATATGGATAGGCAAATTTACTCCTCCACATTACCCTAGCAGCGGTATATAATATTTTAATTAACCCGGGATGACACTTCTTTGCATCTGGTCCGAGGGTATGCTGGCTGAGAGACTGTCTCTTGTACCGACACGATAAATTTGGGTACACTTGTAGCAGCCAGAGTGAGCGACAAGCTCAACTAGGAGTTACATAACCAGCTCGAAGCTAAATCTAATTAAAGTGTCAGGGCTTCAAGTTAGAAAACTGTTTATAAAGATTTAAAATAACAAAGTCAAAACTGTTATTACTCTTGAAATTGTAATTATTATATTTAAAATACTTTTTATGAATTAAGGTAGTCTTGTCTTTTATTATTATTATTTGTATTGTAATTATTATATTTAAAATACTGTTATGAATTAAGGTAGCCTTGTCTTTTAATATCCTTTTAAAACGTGAGAAGGTGGGCGGATACGCCACAATTACCTTCATGCACACACACACACACACACACACACACACACACACACACTCACATACATTCACACACAAGAAAGCTAACACTTATACCCATACATATAACAATTCAAGAAAAGTTTGATTTAATATTAATGCAAAACGAAATCCTATTTTATTCTGTTGTTTACGGGATGGATCCCGTGTTCTGTTTTCGGTAGGAAATAAATACTTTTCGGTAGGACTCCGTAAAATTTTCTAAATAATTATGTGGTTGTTGTCCGGATGGATCCCATATTCTGTTCTGTATAAATACTTAGTTGTGTTTTAGTGGCACTCTTTTGTATTCTATATAAATTATATGTCCCGTAGAATATACTCTATTCTATCGAAATACTTTGATGATTTCCTGTTTGTCCCGGACGCTATTCAATGTAAATATTGTGTTGTGTTCCTGTTTGACTATATTCTTTATAATACTTTCTGTGCTGGTTCGGAACCTTACTTTTGTCTATATAAATGTTGTGGTATGCTCCGATTGGACCCATTTTCTATGCTGTACACGTGCTGTGTTGTGTTCTTTAGGACCCCATGCCGAGAAGTGGGCAAACGGATACTGCCTTAAACTGCCTCATGCAGGTCGCGCGTCAAGCAATGGCGCGATGTGAAATGAATATATGTGTTTTGTTTGGAGTCTTTCTCTTCCATGCGTGCTAGGACCACACTCAGGGTTCAATATTTCACGTCTTCGTGGAGGTCTAAATGTTTTGTTTGTTTGTTTGATTTTATAGTAAAATTTGCATTTTCTTTTATAACGAAAAACAGAAAACATCTGGACAGTTTTACTTAGACACATATGCGATTAAGGTGCGCCAAAACAGCTTGCATGACGTATTTGTATACTACTGATATTATAAACAAGAAATATTGAATGTAACCTTCGAGCTCTGTGGAAAGAGATAGATAGATAGATAGATAGATAGATAGATAGATAGATAGATAGATAGATAGATAGATAGATAGATAGATAGATAGATAGATAGATAGATAGATAGATAGATAGATAGATAGATAGATAGATAGATAGATAGATAGAGTTAACAGAGTTCGTATGGTAGTAAGAAGGAAAGTAAATGGAGATAAGTAAGTAGAAATAAGAAGCAAGCAATTTTAAAAGCACTTTAAGAAATATACACGCCTGCTTATAATTATACATTTGCTATTTATATAAATACATTTCTCCTCATGCAGGATTTCATTTGAAGATTATATTGGACAAGTGTTAAGCTCAAATGATAACATTAATGAGTATTTTCCCACATGTAGAGTTGCCGAAATGGTAACATTAATGAAGTATGAATTCATTCGTACATTCTTTATCATTCAACTTATAAAGTTTGTATACACTTAATATATACTTTTTAAATCCCTTCCAATACTATGGAGTTTTGTAATGATATACTGTGCTCGCTGTTCATTTTTGAACCGTACAAGTGATATAGTGTGCTCGCTGTTCATTTTTGAACCATACAAGTGATATAGTGTGCTCGCTGTTCATTTTTGAACCATACAAGTGAAAGGTTATTTTGAAAAATAAAATCATATACAATGAACACTTGAACTTTTTGAACTTTTACTACATTCTCCCTTTTCTCTTTTTCACATAATCCATTATGTTGACTGCACGTCTAGAAATTTTATTTCTTTTCTTTTCAAGAATTTCTGACTTCGGAATAGAAACCTAATGATTATTGTTTCTAGAAACAGTGATGTTGGTACTTATTTGTTCGTTTCCGACATTTTTCGCATGTTTTATGAAGCAAGTAATAAAATATCCGTGACCAACGTAATCTCTGAAAATAAAACACGGCTTGTAAATAGACATTAATCAAATTACGGTTTTGTGTAGCTAGCAAAAAAATGTTTCAGTCTGTCTTCCTACAATTTTAATTATGTACGAAAAATGCACATCAATTATTCTTAAGGTCTCATAGCATAGATTACAATTCACCCTGTGGCCTATCATGTAAGTTTTATTGCATTCGTGTAACTGTAAGATGACAGGTTGTGAGATTACATTTCGTTGGCAGCAAGTTTCAGTCCGATAGCAGGAGTTAGTCTTACCATATGATTTAGAACCGGAGACTGAAGCGTTGCCATTTCTCAAATTCTGTCTTATCGTGGAGAAAAATTTCGATACCCCACCGCCTTCATACTGTCTTATGTCTTGCGAAACGATAATAATAAATACCCAGACACCCCATTCTTGTGTTTAATGAATTGTAAATGCTCGGGTTATTTGTTTCCATATATTTTTCTGTGTTGTTTCTAGTCTTAAGTTGTTGAAATTAGTTATGCATTTCACTGTTTACTGAGTGTCTGCTGATCTTAAGTGAACGTTTACTATTTATTTACTTTGACTAGGTGTTTATTTTGAGTCACTTTAGTGTTCTTCAGATTTGTTGGGTGAGGGATGCAGTATGGTTTTGTTGACTATTCATTTATCACGCTGACATGTATTAATCTTGAGAACGTTGCTCACGAATATTGTATACTGGTCACTATTACTTACGTTCAGTGTTATTTATTATTCTTATTTATTCTTCTTTCATGTTTTGATTATTTATCACTGGTCTTCATTGTATTGTTTATTATTTATTAGTGTAGTATTTATTTTTGTTTGACTAATCTTATGTATATTTTCTGTACAGTTTCTTCGTTAGTATATTTATTAATTTTGTTTGTTAAACAGCAATGTGTGTATTATTTTATAGAAATTTCATGTATTGGTTATTGTTTCTGCCGTTCACTATATACAGTGCTTATTATATACTAATCATTAGTTTTGTTCGTGTTTCTTATTTCTAAATTTAACAACCGAACGAAAAGGTCGGCTTTGGCTTGGCATGCCTGGTTTAGTAAAGTAGCATATTTATTTTATTTATTGTTTTGGCGGGTACAATATCGAATTATAAAAATAAATACAAGAAGTACGTCAGATTAAAAATGATGCAATAGAAAATCAACTATAAATGTGAACATTTCCTGATATTTTTTCAGTTACATGAAATTCCTTGACCAGGACACTTAAATGCAACCACGCGTTTGACTTCACTAGATTTATCAGCTATATTTAAAATTATTAGGTTTTTGTAAATCATTAGATTCGTCAGCTGTATGAAACAGGCATTCTTAGTGCATTAGAGTCTTCAACCATATGAAACAGGCATTTATAGTTCATTAGATTTGTCAGCTGTATGAAACAGGCATTCTTAGTGCATTAGAGTCTTCAACCATATGAAACAGGCATTTATAGTATATTAGATTTGTCAGCTGTATGAAACAGGCATTTTTAGTGTATTAGATTTTTCAACCATATGAAAAACGTATTTACAGTTCATTACATTCTTCAACTGTATGAAACAGGTATTTATATTTCATTAGATTCGTCAGCTCTATGAAACAGGCATTTATAGTGTTTTAGATTCGTAAAGCACTGACAGACAATAATACGTTTAACGTGCGCGCGCGAACATAGACCCACACCCACACAGACACACACACTCACGCATTTGCGTGTGCGTCGGAAGTGGAAATATACATTTACTTTTTAACCCCCTGTGTCTGGTGAATTGAAGACGAGGAAAATGCTCTACCTTATGTTATACGTTTGACACCAGCAGAGATATCGGGACGATAGTAAGCACATTAAGGGAGCAAAGCGCTAGATAAAGAGCAAATAAATATTTCCTTCATGTAATTCTCGCCATTTCATCCGATAAAGCACGAGTACTGGAAAAGAGCTATGCTCGAATCTGTAAGCTGACATATTGGTAAGAATAGTAATGGTTCGTGTGATATGTGTGCTTTGTGCTGAAAAGTGCTTGTAGTGGAGCAGCATTTTATGTCAGATCGTATTCAAGCAGACAGGAACTATTCACATCGTTGCTTTCACATTCACATTGCTGCTTTTACATTTTATGATGCTGTCTGACAGAAGCAGAGCATAGTCATGAAATGTCAAGAGTAAAATCGCTCTTCCCAGAAAGACGTCACATGTCAGTGTACGCAAGGAATGATTTAAGAGTACTGGTATACTAATGTAGTACGTCAACACTAAAATAATATCATGTCTAAAGTGAACGACTGAAATATAAAACTGAAATGTGTTTTAGAAATGAGTGCTATCATGTATAGCAGGCATGTGCTGTGTTTCGCTCACATTCAAACATACACACGCACACTACTGGTACTAACGAATGCGTAATAGTGGTAACATTTGCATATATATAGTCTGATTGTCAGATGTTATAATAAAAGAAAGAATAATTTAATGCTGAAATTTTATTTTAATTTTAAAAGTGTTGTTTATTTTAAAGAATCTATGGAACGCAAGCCTAAACAATAGAAAGCCAGGCTACGTCGGAATCACGGCAAGTCGGCATTCGTCCCTCTTATATAGAATAACGTAATTATCATTATTTAAAATAATTGGTTATAAGTCTAAACTTAAAAGAGTCTTCTATCAAATAAACGATTGATATGTTTTCTATTGATAACACAATTTTTATCCATTCAAATGTCACGTTTTCACACATTCTATCCAGCGATTGGTCACTTATTGCACTGAAGTAATTCACAAACTTCTTCCCATTCAAATTCATGTTTTCAAACATTCTTATCAGTAACAACTGGTCACGTATTGCACTGAAGTAATTCACACACTTCTTCCCATTCAAATTCATGTTTTCAAACATTCTGATCAGTAACAACTGGTCACGTATTGCACTGATCACGTATTCACACACGATAATTTTGCTTAGAACACTTGCCTGACGCTCGTAGCAGATCTCAATAAAAAGGTATACTGCATAATTCATCATGTTTGTTTCTCTTCATATTTTGTTTATTCTTCTAGTGTTGTACAAATCTGACCAAACAAGCTGATAAGAATATTGTTATCTGTTCCATATAACTCAGAAAGAATTACTACAACCTTGCTTGTTGTGAAAAAAGAAAGTGTAACAGAATAATTAGGAAAACGTTTATTTGGATCATGGTATATGCAATAACAAGTAGAATTATATTTGTTGTACAAAGTTCATGTTTAACATTTAAGTAAAATTATGTTTATTAAACCGGATTTACGTCTGAAAGAATAATTAAAAATGTGCTTGCTGTACAAGAGAAATGTCAAAAAGAATAAATTTACTGTACCAGAATAATGTCTCAGTAATAAATAGAACCATGTCTATTGTTCCAAAGTAATGTCTAAATAATAATTAGAACTATGTCTTTTGTACCAGAGTAATGTCTAAATAATAATTAGAACTATGTATGTTGTACCAGAGTAATGTCTAAATAATTATTAGAACTATGTCTGTTGTACCAGAGTAATGTCTAAAGCTATGAGTAGAAATTAGCTGACATATAATTGAAAGAATGCGTAGAATTATGCTTGTTGTTCCATATTAATATCCTAACAATACATTTAAATATTAATACATTGTTTTACATATACACTTTTTTTTAATGCATACGGGTATATAAACATGATTTCAATAATTTGCGAGCATATGCTCAGAAAAGATAGGACATTTTTAGATGAATAATTATGGTATGCCTATGTGCATGTGTTCATACTAATATATTCTTATCTACATACACAAACTCAGAGTGGGTATATGTATACGTATGCTTATGGATATATATAGTCTTGTAGTCGAACAAACACACACACATACATAAAAAAAATATGATCACTTGTATTGAGAACTACTTTAAAATGTGGGTGTGCATTAAGTATTTAGTTATGCTAATTAGTCGATATGCGTTACCTTTCCTAAGAAAATTGTTGCCTGAAGATATATCTTTGAAATTAAAATAATAATTTGCGTTTTTCTTTTAAATAATACACCCAAACAACATATGGGGTATGTGCCTGCAAGCATCATCTGTGTTTTGAGCATCGCATGACTGAATGTATTTGTGCGTGTCTGTATGTGTCTGTGTATCTGTGCTTCTGTCTGTGTGTGTGTCTGTCTTATTGTCTATATGTGCGTCTTATGTGTTTGTGTGTGTGTGCTGCGTGAGTGTCTGTATGTGCGTGTGTTTGTATGTGTGTGTGTGTGTGTGTGTGTGTGTGTGTGTGTGTGTGTGTGTGTGCCTGTGTGCCTGTGTGTGTGAGAGAGAGAAAGTGATTATCGAGTGAGTGTGTGTGCATGTTATCCAATTTTAAAAATATTTTAACTGACACTAATTTTACCTTTCATTTTGTTTGTAATTTCGAAATTCAGTGTTAGTGGAGATTATTTTAAACATAGACAGATGTTACTGAAATAATGATATTTACAGTGACCCCCCCAAAAAAAAAAAAAATCACTTAAAAGAAAATACGAACGAAATTACAGATTTTGTTTCACCTATTTCTTACATATGCCTGGAAAACAAATCAAATCAAAATCAAAATCACAGTTCGAACCGCCCAGGAAGACGTGTAATTGCATCCGAGAGCAGTCAAAAGCTTTCATTTACCACCACCCCTTTTCTTCTGTTTCCCCCACCCCAACACTTTCTCTTCCTCTTCTTTGAGATCCTACGTCTACTACGTAATCTTTTGTTCTCGCTGGAAAAGAAGCTTGGAAGTAAAAACTAAAATCAGTTCAATACTTTCTAATGAACACGTCATGTGGCTTTTACGTTCTTTGTCCATAGTCTCTTTTTTTCTTCCTCTCAGTTTCCTCTTTTTCTCTCTAAGTGTGCTTGTGTCTCTCTAGCTGTCTTTCTGTCCGTCTCTGTATTTTTCTCTCTTGGTCTCTCTCTCTCTCTCCCTCCAACTCTCTATTTCATTCAATTTCCTCTTCTTATTTTCCCTGCCTTCCAGTATCCATGTCGGCTGTTTGTTTCGCATACTCACAAATTGAAATCTAGAGTGTTTCTTTCTCCATGGCGACACAAACCCCTAATTTAGCAATACGGACGTGAATCCTATAATTACAGGCGTTCACTCCCTTCCCATCTCGCGGCATGGTGCCCAAGTTACGATTGTTAGAGCTCAGTTGGGGTCGGGGAGAGGGAAGTAATGGAAGACCAAAAGAGAGATGCCGCCAACGCGCATGCTGTAAGTGAGTAGAAGCGAGCGAATGGCCATAGAGTTCAAAGGTCCACTTATGTCATGAAATATCCCAGATCTAGCTAAATAATACATTTATTTGTTCATTATATTAAATTAAATAGCCGTTCTTTATGTGCATGTACATAAACAGGGTTTAGAGTAAATAATTTGTTTTAGGTACATTTCTTTAGTACCCTTGATGTTGTGCTCCTTACAGTGAAGATTGAAGACAAATCAATTTATAGACTAAAATTGTGTGTGATGAAAACATTGCTTGTCTGTTCGTTTTGACTTTTAACGTTAATCATACATTTTTATTGCTATAATTTGTGAATAACAATTGATTTGTAAATTAAATTTGGTGTGAAATTGTAATACTTTCTCTCACTCTAACGATCGTCCCTATATAGACTACTTGACAACACAAGAAAGTAGTTAAGTTCATAAACTTTTAAAACTGTCTCATTCTATAGATATATAGCAAATAGAACAAAGCCGACCGAAAATAATGTCTACCAAAAATCGTCCCTCAAAATAAAATATATTTTCATTAGTTGCTAATGAAGATTTGAGGATGCAGGATGTCCTCATGGATGAACAAATTATTACATGTACGTACAGTCTTACACGTGTATATACAAATGTGCATACACTCTAAACGTGTGTCATTATTTTATTACTAAATATTATCTCGTTCTCGTAAGACTGAAACAAATAGCAATGTCTATTATCGAGAATATACTTTACATTTACAACGGGATTTCCAAAATGTCAACAAGAAACACTGAATTAACATTTGTATGCTGGGGAAAGACAAATTAGTTAGTCATTGTGATAGGCTATAGAAAATATATCAACGCACATACACTAGGTAACTAAATGTTGTTAAATTAGGCCCTATAATCAAGCTACAAACTAAATGAAACAGCCTCCACTTGACAAACTACAGAAGTGTACAATCAAAGATCACCTGTTTTTCAAGCTGTCAAAAACAACGAAATAGCATCATATTAGAAGACACGATTCAGTGAAAGAACAACTTATTAGAAGACACGATACAGTGAAAGAACACCCATTGTACAAGCTGTGCAATGCAATGAAAGAGCGACATCAATGAAAGACAGCTAATAGTTATGGAGAGCAATGAAAGAACGACCTCGTAAAGCTATATAATACAACGAAAGAGAGACCCCTTAAAGCAATGGAGAACAATGAAAGAGATATCTCGTAAAGCTATGAAGTACAGTGAAAGAACGACCTCTTAAAGCTACGGAGATCAATGAAAGAACGATCTAGTAAAGATACAGAATTTAATGAAAGAGGTACCTCGGAAAGTTATGGAGCACAATGCAAGAGCGACCTAGTAAAGCTGCAGACTTTAGTGGAAGAAAGACTCGTACAGTTTATAAATCAAATGAAGAGTGCCTCTTAAAGCTACAAAATACAATGAAAGAGTGCCTCTTAAAGCTACAGAATACAACGAACGAGTGCCTCTTAAAGCTACAGAATACAATGAGAGAATGCCTCTTAGGGCTACAGAACTCTGTGAAAGGGCGACCTCAGAAATTTACGGAGTAATAACGAATGATCCCCCTCTTGAGAAGTTATGGAATACAAAGATCGCCGAATACATGAGTATGTTGTAGCGAGTACCGGACGAAAATAAACTAGCAGTCTCAATAACACGTTTCGAGAAAATAAAGAAGTAATGCCTTTGTTAAAGCTATCAGAAAATATTATAAATGGATTAACAAACTATAACATGAAGAATTGAGAGGCACATTGTTTTAAATATTTTACCTATACAAGCACGGGTCTATGGGAGTGCAACGTTTGGACACACTGTTGGGTGGCGGTGTTTGTAATTATTTCCTAGGTTTAAAAAAAAATCATCTCAAGCTGTCTACAGTACTAGAGTTATGAAACTTTAAGACATCCCCTTTCACCTGCCTCTAGTACTAGAGTTATGACACTTTAAGACATCCCTTTCACCTGCCTCTAGTACTAGAGTTATGACACTTTAAGACATCCCCTTTCACCTGCCTCTAGTACTAGAGTTATGACACTTTAAGACATCCCCTTTCACCTGCCTCTAGTACTAGAGTTATGACACTTTAAGACATCCCCTTTCACCTGCCTCTAGTACTAGAGTTATGACACTTTAAGACATCCCCTTTCACCTGCCTCTAGTACTAGAGTTATGACACTTTAAGACATCCCCTTTCACCTGCCTCTAGTACTAGAGTTATGACACTTTAAGACATCCCCTTTCACCTGCCTCTAGTACTAGAGTTATGACACTTTAAGACATCCCCTTTCACCTGCCTCTAGTACTAGAGTTATGACACTTTAAGACATCCCCTTTCACCTGCCTCTAGTACTTATAAATATGAAAGAACGTTACTTCCAGGTTGTCTGTAGTGCAATGCTGCAAAAATGTAAGAATGTTCCTTTCAGGCTGTCTATAATATATTGCTATAAGTTGTAAGAAAGTTCCTTATAAAAATGTCAATAAAATATCATGCACATATATTATTCAGAATACATGAAATAGAAATGTAGGTTTCTGGGTAGCTGGTGTTTGAATTCTCATGGAAATGCATGTTTCCATACTATTGAGATAATACTGATCCATCACTTATTCTTAAAGTTAAATATAAGAATACAGATTTTAGATTTTTCATTTTATTCAATTTAAGTAAATGTAAGTTCAGAACTTGTCCGAAGAAATCATACTGTGAAATGATTCAATGCAAGTTGTGTAAATCTCTCAGATAAATCATTACTTGACAGACTTATATAGCTAAACATGATAAATGTTGATGATGTGAAGTCATGTATGATTAGTATTTATGAGGTGAATATCACTTTCGTGTGTCCATTTCTTATTTTCTTTCATTCTTTTATGTGATAAGTACTAGATACAGGTGTATGTGAACATCACCGTTCAAACTAATAACATTTGTTTAAACGTCTTGTGATATATATCACATTTTAGCTTGTTTATCTAGTCTCAATCACCATAATATATAGTGTTCTTTTACATTGGTCTCTCTTCCTCATCTAAGCATATAGCATGCTATTTCGTAAGAAACTTTAAATTCACTCCGTAACCCCATGTAGTAATATATAATATACACACTGAATATCTCTTAATTACAGGGATTCACCATGGTATAACAATTAATATATTATAATGCTTCAATACATGGATTTCTTTTAACTATTGCAGGGCCAAATTCAAACCAGAGACGTAGAGGTCGACAGACATACACCCGTTTTCAAACACTGGAACTGGAGAAAGAATTCAAATTCAACCGTTACCTCACCCGCCGCCGCCGGATCGAGTTGTCGCATATGTTGTGTCTAACGGAGCGGCAAATCAAGATCTGGTTCCAGAATCGCAGGATGAAAGAAAAAAAAGAACTGCAAGCAATCAAAGAGCTGAATGACCAGGAGAAACAGAAAGAAAAGGCTATAACACAGCATAATGTTTCCAGCAGTGGGAAACAGACAGAGGAAACAGCGAAAATCAACACGACTGGTTCCGTATCATCTGACGTCACTAACGGATCCGGAAGCTCAGTTTGCAGTTCAGATCATAGCTGAGCTTTGCAGTTAAAACTAGCTTGAGCAAAGGTGAAAGTTGCAATCGAAAAATTTAGAAAGAATTGACAACTTCTGTCACTCCCCTCCTCCTTCCCAAAAGAAAATAGCATGGAAATAATAGCAAAACATGAAAAGGCCACCACCACAAATAATATAGCAGCTAAGCTGCCAGTTGCATCGGTGGCTGTATTTTAACTTTACTGTGACCATACTATACAACGTCTTTGGAAAGGCTCCTGGCAGACAGCAGACTTTGAAAAATTACTGTGGCCATACGATGGAAAGTCTTTGAAAGACTGTAAGACTTCCGCGTGATTATAGCCAATCAGAATGATACTGACAAGTGAATGATATCAGTGTGTGCTAAATTGGTCAAAATTTAACTATTTCTTAATATTTTATTTGAGAAAACACATTTAGCTACGTTACCTTGGAGAAAGCGTACACGTGCACATCATGTGTGACCCAGATATATACATTATTTCATTACCAATAGTTTGTGAATGCTGGCTTCTCTTAGCACTCAGTTATATATTTGTGTTGAGTCGCCAAGGACTATATTAAAAAATCAAAACATTAACAATATTCTCTATTTCGGTTCAGATCTTTGTAAGACAGGTGATGTTTTTCTGTGCAGAGCCAAGCCTAGAGTGGCAAGCATTTGCAAAAATCAAACTGAGTGCTTTATGTGTCAGAAGTTTAAAAAGCTTTGATATCATCCTTTCAAATTGTGTTTAGTTTCAAACCATACTTACACCTTACCTTTTCAAACACGCTCAATCAGTCGTTCTCCTCACACCCTGCACTTCTCACTTACCATCTTTCACATTCAACCTCGGCATGGTGAAAGACAATTCACGTCATGGCAGTGCTTCAGTATTACGTCAGTTGCTCAAAGGGCTAAGACACCAGGTTTCCGTTTCGTGAATCATTGAACTTGACGAAAGGCATTGGGCATAAAGTGTTGTGGGAAACAGTTATTCTTGTGATTTTGTACATCAATGGGAGCCGATGTTTTTGTTGTTTTTTTTTTTTTAAGTATGTCACTTGCATAATAATTTCTCCAATATCAGTTTGAAGGGCTGATTTCTTATTTATGGTTCCCGCAAATACCGGACTCTTGCGATTCTTTATCTGAGACCAGCAAAAAACTCTTCATAGACACATGGATGACTTCTCATCACTCATTTACTGTTTGTTTCTTACTACCGACGTAAAAGATGATTTGTGACGCATGAAGAACACAATTGTTCTCTTATCAAGGATTTCTGGATGGCATTTACCTTTTTTCAGACACAGTTTTGAAAATATTTGTTCCTTTTCTTAGAATCTACCAGCTACAGCTGTGAACTTGTGAGACGCCCGACTGCATAACATTGAGGCTGACGTGACAGGAAGTTATCTGCAATGTTACTATTCAGTTTAGCTTGCTTGTTGTTTGTTTCATCGTCACCATGGACACAAGAATGCTTCTAATGTCCAGAGTTCCAGTTCTTCAACTCTGTGCAAGAAAAACTGTTTTCGTACATTTTGTTTTAGGTCCTACCATTATTTATATTCGTGGTGAAAGTAATTCCTCACTAGAACTATTTCTGAGGGACATATAGTTAAAGTTGTAGATTTATTGTCCTTGTGCAACAATCGTAAATATTCTAATGAATAAAGATTTTATATACATCACAATTTACGTTTAACAGCATCGTAAACACATTCATTTCATTTTGTTTTATACTATACATAAGCGCGCTCGACACACATTTTTTCCCCAGTTTTAGGTTTGTGCCAGTGCTAAAGCGTTCCCTATGTTAGTGGGAATTTCCGATTTTAACGATTGTCCCAGTACTTATGTGATCCCAGTATTAAAGAGGAACTTACTCTTATACCAAAAGTAGTTTCCAAAAATGTTAGATACAATCAAATTCAACATTAAACTGTCTGTCTCAACTTCTTAACGAAAGCTTTGTGTTTCTTCAGATGCGAAATACATTTTTAATATTGTTATTATTATTTCCTTCGTTTATGTTATACATTATTGCAGAGTGTACATTCAGTTAAATTAGTACATGTTATACATTATTGCATTGTACATTCAGTTAAACTAGTACATGTTACACATTACTGCAGAGTGTACATTCAGTTAAATTAGTACATGTTACACGTATGTGCAGAGTGTACATTTAGTTAAACTAGTACATGTTATACATTATTGCAGAGTGTACATTCAGTTAAACTAGTACGTGTTACACATTACTGCAGAGTGTACATTCAGTTAAACTAGTACATGTTACACATGATTGCAGGATGTCCATTCAGTTAAACTAGTACATGTTACACATGATTGCAGGATGTCCATTCAGTTAAACTAGTACATGCACAACACACAGACAAACAATACGACGTAATGTTGATATGTTTCGTACGTAGTTGTTGTGGGATGTAACAACAAGTTTTAGAAGTGTTATAGTTATTCAGAGACAATAAATGTTGTATACTGACAATTTGACCGACATTTTTGTAACATCGCGCTAATTTTTCGAGTTATTATGAAAGCATGTACAATGATTTAGAATATTATTAATAATTAAGATATTGTGTAACATTATAACAATGTAATAACGTTTGTTAAAGTGAAATCGTTTTCTGGTCCCAGCTGTAACTTGTATGAAACAAATACAGTTACAGTTATGATTATTGAAATAGAGTGTAGATAAAATAAGGACAGTAATTCAAATTGAATAGAGTATAGTATAGACTGAATACATTTCACATGTAAATTGAGTCAGTAGTGGCTGCCTGGAAGGCATAATTACAAATTATTATTATAAGCTATAGGATACACTATATGCCGCTCCGACTTGTCATTAACTAATGATAAAGTGATGCAATTCGATGCACTGGGATGGATGTACATTATTCACATTTACATCGAGACACTTTATTGAATGAAAATGAGATATACGTAGACACAAATTGAGGGATGGATGTACATTATTCACATTTACATCTAAGCACTTTATTGAATGAAAATGAGATATACGTAGACACAAATTGAGCTTTATTCGTTGTTAGTACCTAAACTTGATCTTAACTAGAAGAGAAAAATAATTTATTTTCAAATATCTGGTTATGAGTATGGCGGGGAACTGTTTCAAATATAAGAACCCAGTTTATGCAAAAAATCCAAAACGAGAAACATTTTCAAGTTGTGTATTGTCGTGATTATTGATGAAGTACTCTACATATTTTACATTTCTCTGTTCCATTTTATTTAAAGAACTATTGATGGTTTGGAATTTAATGTATGTTAGATTGTGCATGTTTTCGTCACGTGTCCTCAGTTTGTCGTCTTATGTGATTGTCACGTGTCTGGTGTCTCTTCACGAGCCCACGGCACACTAGGTCCCAATATCATGACTGATTTTCCTATAAAACGAGAAGTTAACGCAATAAAAGCACTTCATGTACGCCTGAGTTGACTTTTATTAATGTCTTAAGGCACTAATGATATACAAATTAAAAGTTAATATTGTCTAACTGTACGTAAAGCATTTGTTTGTTTAAACTGTATGCGTGTAACTGACAATAAGCATGAAACTACTTGGACTGCCATTTACGTAATCTTATGTCATTATCTCATGCATGCCATTTAAAATATTGACAGAAATGTTGCACAAAAGTCGTTTAAATACAGCATTCACACATGTAGTAATTAAAAAGCTAAGGATACACGTAGGAGCACAACAGCGTACTCACTACTTCAAGGAAAATCGAGGTACATTATGTACATTGCATTATTTACAAACATAGTATATACGTATCAGTCCTACGTCTTTCAAGTGGAAAGGTTTAAATACCATACATACGCTGTTTAGAGACACAAGGATTATACTCCATGCATTCGCTGTTTCAAGACGCAAAGGTTATACGCTTTTTAAAGACGCAAAGGTTATACGCTTTTTAAAGACGCAAAGGTTATACGCTTTTTAAAGACGCAAAGGTTATACGCTTTTTAAAGACGCAAAGGTTATACGCTTTTTAAAGACGCAAAGGTTATACGCTTTTTAAAGACGTAAAGGTTATACGCTTTTAAGACGCAAAGGTTATACGCTGTTTCAAGACGCAAAGGTTATACGCTGTTTAACCCGCAAAAAATTATACACCATGCTTACGCACTTTAAACACGCAAAGGTTATACGCCATACATACGCTGTTAAGGCAAAGGTTATACGCCATACATACGCTGTTAAGGCAAAGGTTATAGCTATACGTAAACTATTTAAAGACATGTAGGTGTATAGTATATGACATATGCTATTTAAAGACATTAAAAGGGGTATGACTGTTTTGATATATAAAGGCTTGTCTGTGGCTTTATATCTTGAATTAGTATGTACAACTATTAACGCATGCTGATGCTCATGTACTTTTAATGCAGTTATCTCGCTGTCTTGTCATTCATTTTAAACGGACGTGGTTTGTACTTGGGGGATGTTGTAAACGAGCTGAATTAGTTTACAATGACACTAAACACTTGGACCTTTTGATGAACTGAGTACATATTCTACTATAGGCAAGAACTTATGAGTACATATTCTACTATAGGCAAGAACTTATGAGTACATATTCTACTATAGGCAAGAACTTATGAGTACATATTCTACTACAGGCAAGAACTTATGAGTACATATTCTACTATAGGCAAGAACTTATGAGTACATATTCTACTATAGGCAAGAACTTATGAGTACATATTCTAATATAGGCAAGAATCTATAAGGAATTTTTAAGTTAAATATCAAACGTAATTTAAATGTAACTGCATTAATCATGAGTTCCCTTGAATTGTTGACAATTCTTTGTTCATATATTAAAGCGATTCACAAATGTTAAGTGGGTTGAAAGACACAAGTAATTGTTGAACGATAGTGCTTTTAATGTTTTAGCTCCACCATTTTTAATATTATTACTTTGGCCAATTAAAACAATACTGACATAAATCATTGTATCGCTAAGGTCTTCACTTCGCGAATGTTTATGTTATGGGGATGTGAACTTAACTGCAATGTGCAATATTGTTACAGATCTGTAGTATCAAAATTCCTAGAAAGATACATTGATACTTAAGTGCACAAGTAAATGATATATATTATTATTTGGGAGGAAATGGGATTAAATAATTTGCATAATTTCTATCGAGTTTAAACGTTTTGTGGTATATTTTAGGTTTCAAGTTGTTTACAATCCACAAATTTTTGCAGACATCTCGAACTGTCATCACCTAAGAAAGCGTAGCATAAATAAACTAAAGCGATATTATAATTTGTTCTGCTTAAGCATAATACATTTCATAGTTCCATAAGTTAATTTCAATGGAAGTTGTTTAGCATAATAAGTGTCAAAACCCCGTGAATATAATTTCAATAGAACTTGTTAAGCCTAATAGATTTCTAAACCCTAATAAGATAATGGATGCTATTAAGCCTAATACATATCAAAACTCCGATAAGATAATTTCAGTGGAGGTTATTAACCGTTATAAGTTCAAAACCCAGATAAGATAGCTTCATTGGAGGTTGTAATAGATGTCAAGTCTCCAATAAGATAGTTTCAAAGGAGATTGTAATATATTTCAAATCTCCAAATAAGATAGTTTCAATGGAGGTTGTAATAGATTTCAAATCTCCAAATAAGATAGTTTCAATGAAGGTTGTAATAGATTTCAAACCTCCGATGAGATAGTGTCAATGGAAGTTGCTGAACGCAAGAAAATGAAGAAACCAAAAAATTACTATTTACAAAAATATTGTGTTGATTGTGTTGATTTTTGGTGATGCCACGTTTAAGGTGGTAAAAATTATGAAACAAATATGCTGAAATAAGGTCAAAATTACATTCATATATTTTGTTGTGGCTTGATTTTGTATATTTAATTTACTAATATAATCAGATGTTATTTACATCTTCCTTGTCATTTTTATCGTGATATTTTACAGGGTTTCAATCATGACACTACGCTCAGTAGATCAATATTGAGAAGGTTTACTTTGGTCTTGGAAAGGAAGGATAAAACTATTTATTTAGGACAAGATTGTGAGATATAAGCAAGTTGAAGGAAAAAATAAACAGTGAAGGAAAAACGATAATTATGTTAGAAAAAGTGGCCGAAGTAAAAAGGAAAATACATAAATAAACGTATATTAACAAATCGAAATACATATATAAATGTATATTAACAAATCGAAATACATATATAAATGTATATTAACAAATCGAAATACATATATAAATGTATATTAACAAATCGAAATACATATATAAATGTATATTAACAAATCGAAATACATATATAAATGTATATTAACAAATCGAAATACATATATAAATGTATATTAACAAATCGAAATACATATATAAATGTATATTAACAAATCGAAATACATATATAAATGTATATTAACAAATCGAAATACATATATAACGTTAACACAAATAGATAAGATCGAGAAAGACTTAATGACGACTAAAGATGGAAAGAGAAAATTCTGAGTGGTAATCAGAATGATTGATTCTGCTAAAGGCCAAGAGTGGGGAAACTAGTTGCAGCAATTTATTAAAGTGTTAAAACTACTGGACTGGAGCCTGTGCGAACAGGACACTGGCCTCTCGCTCTACTAATTGAGTTTCTATTCCAGGTCGCTGCCGGGTTCATGTTGGTGGGCTTAGTACGTCGGATGGAATCTCTATGCACGTTAAAGATCCCACGACAGTTACAAATCTAATGAAGTAGATCGCTGGTCACTGTCTTGGCAAATTTGCACCAGACAATCCACCAGAATATCCCTTGGATCTTGATTCTCTCCACCCATGGCTCTATATATACATCATCTAGACCTCAAATCTCCCTATGGCACTAAAACTCCATCATCTAGACCTCAAATCTATCTATGGCACTATGTCTCCATCATCTAGACCTCAAATCTCTATTGGCACCATGCAGATCAGATTATGATCCTGTATTAAGTCTGTAAATTCACACAGACTCATTTTTCAGGGTTTACCGGTATAGCATCACAGGTTTCTTTTATCATGCTCCATAACTGTTGAGCATCAGAGTCTGGTAGTTCTGCGTTTATGATGATGTCATTGATAGTTTCAGCGTATATTAAGCCTGGGTGTGGTGCTGATTCTGAGTTGGGTACAGAGGTAGCTTCATCCTCTATAATAATTGTAATAATCAGGTTATCGGGGCATTTCTTATTGCCTTCATCAGATTAGCATAAAAGTGTTCTCCTTGGGACAGATTTGAATTCTAAAATTACACCTGCTCAATTTTTCAATGACGTTGCTGGGTCCTTGAAATGAAGCATTTCAGTGAAGAGGTAATAGCAACAGCACTCAAGTAACAACTTCGATGCTAGATTTTTCATCTTGCGATTGTACAGATATGCTTGTCTGACCTTACTTTTTGCATACATTTTCATTGGCAATTTGACATGAAGTACCAACACAGTTAGTAAGTTTGATCACATGTTGATACATACTTTTTTTATGGATTCTGCTAGCCCACTCTCTGTCCAATATTCTAACAATATGGAGATTGGTCTTCTAATGGTCCTACCATACAAGAGTTTAAAAGGCAATAAAATGTCTTGAGTCTTGTGGTACTTCACACACTGCAAACAAGAGCACTGATAATTATATAATTATATACGTCCCCATCACATGGTCTTTCTCTGCACAGTTTCTTCAATGTCTTCGTAAGAATAGACTTCAGATTCTAAACCATTTCACATAGGATGCTAAAGAGTGGTTACTCTCATAAATTAGTTAATCTCTTTTATTAATTCACTTGTGAATTGAGTCCCTCTATCAGACAAGATTTCTTCTGGAAATCCTACACATGAAAAAATAGTAAACAGTGCAATTGTGACTGATGCAGTACTAATAAAACTAAGAGCAACTACTTCAAAGTATCACAGAGCATAATCAATAATGGTGAAAATCCATCTATGACCTCAACCCAATGAGGGCATGAATTCTCCAATACGATTGACATCTACACTCCTAAAAGGAATGTCAATAGTTGGTGTCCCCTAATGGAATGGGAAGTTCCATTTTACTGTTCAATAGCTCACATATATCACATGACTGACAGTAATGAGTAATGTACCACTTCATACCGGCCAATTAAACTCAGCATCTAAGCTCCCCCCAGTTAGTGACAGGTATTATACATTAATAGTAAAAGACAACATAATGCTATCATAAAATATTGTCGACACCAAGGTGGTCAAAATGTGTCTAGCTTTTATCATCTAGAGGACCAGAATATCCTAGCATCCACAAAATTCTGATAATGGAGAGAACGTTAATTTGTCTCCTTAGAATGTTCTTTGTTTGCAATAAAACAGACCGCTTTGACAGGTGAAAACGTGAATGAAGTTGAAAAGGCAGATGTGCTGACAGACTATTGCTTATGCTTTCTTACAAAATTAGCAAGCATTCGCAGACATGGCCAATCCTGAAGTCCTATTCATTTCATATATGCAGCTATTCCATTTCCTTTAGGACATCAAGTACATCTGTCAAATATATGAGTTAGCTGTCTTCAGCTTCTCTAAATTTTCACCTCTAAACCACCGCACCACATTGCATACATTGTGTCATCTTTGTATCGTGTCATCTAATATTATCCTTTATAAAAATATGCTTGCATTTTCCAGTTTATGTTATGTGTTGCGACGAAATGTGAATGTAATATTAAACGCACACATGAGGACACGTAACACGCACATTGAATGAAATTTAAATTAATCATTAAAAATAACAATTAAATAAATTACTATGTGCAAATTTATTTATACTTTAAAATTTTGCTTCAGAGATTTTGTTTAATATACTGAGTTAATGTATCCGGGCGTTTTATTCGTTATGATATTTCAAGTTGATTCTTTAAATTAATTTCAAACGGAGATGTTAGGATATGTCTTAATGTCTTGATTATCAGTATCTAATTAGTCTTACATCTGTCATTGTAATCACCCAAAATATTTCTCCATAAATATGCATGAGTACATTTATTTACAATTCGCTCGCTCTTGTACAAGACCGTTCCTCCATCGGTGTGCATGAAGACAGGAATAGAACAGTAACACCAAAGAAAGAAAGAACGAACAAGGAAGTAATACTATTTCTGCATGCTAAAAGAGTTCTCTCAATGGATATTTTCTGAAGACGGTTGGACCTACAAGAGGAAAGCGGTTTTATCACTACAATATCAGAATGTGGGTACACTTCGTCTCAGGAACAATTCAGAAAGATGAAGATCAACTAGGAAGGTCTCAGGCATGCAGAACAGAGGACACTAAGGAATATGTAGAACAGAGTATGAGTCCATTAATCATGAATGTATTCAATGCTAACTCATCTGACCCGAGAGGCCATAGCTACTAATAAGTACAGGGAAATGTTAACTGACGTTTTGAAGCTGGCGATTCGATCCAAAGGTCAAAGGTGACTTTCAGAAAGAGTAGTCTTACTATGCTGCAGTGAATGCGACTTCACTGCACAGTTCAGAAAAAATTAAACGCTTTGATCATGAATCAACATCTCACATACACACAAATAAACACACATGCGTCTATCTATCTATCTATCTATCTATCTGGGGTGGGAGGTAAACACTATTATCAGTATGACGAAGACGTGTTTTGAACTGTTTCAAAATATGTGGTTTATTTAGTAATCACGACCTTTAAATTTAAAGCATTGTGTCTAAGAATTAGGAATTCAGTAGCGGTTCTGATGTCAATATTACTGTAATCTACGACAGAAAGGGCGGTGAGACGTACCCGTTGTTCTAGATTTAGCACTAGGCCCCCGACTAAGCTGAGTGTAGCAGCACTTCTTACCTGCTGCTAGTGTTGAGCTTAAGTTAGCGTTTTCAATAGAAATAATAAATAAGAATATCATAATATAATGTTGAGTAAGTGTCTACGAAACCTGTGAATGTGCCAGAAACAGGCATTACCTAGTATGATATTTGAAGAGGCGTATGAAGCAAAGAAGCGAACATTCATATTAAGTCAACCGACACAGGCTTATAATGAGAAATGAACTCTACTGACCATATAAAAACGATGTTGAAATGGTATAATACTGAGACTGCATAATTAGGAATTTAGAAGACAAAGAACGCCTTCATTAAGAACTGCTGAAAGAGTCCATTGACGAAAGTGGAAGACAAGGGAGGGAAGATTTCGGCGTTAACAGCTTTCTTCCCAAAACGCATGAAAAGTCCATTCTCTCTCGATCAGTCAGTTACATCACCATTAAGCTAACAAAAGCCTTTCATGACCAGTCTTGCCACTTCAAAATTAAGTTATTTAATATAATTCTCTACAGCAGGTAAATGTTTGATCTCAGCCCATTTGCTGGTCTCGTTCTCGTAAAACTTTAAACATTGAATAATAAAAAGTTACTTATCTAATTAGAACTGGTTTGCATTGCATCAGCAATTTCTCAACTCGAGTTGTGTACTCCACATCTGACACGTACAAAAATACCATCATATGTGTGTCCAAGGTTGGGTTACTTTGACAATTTCACAATTTATGTAACATTTAAGTCTAGAAATAGTGATAGGCACTGTTTACTCCGCCACACTACAAATTTTGGTTAAATATAAATGAGCGTCATTAACAACTATCCCGTTTATGAAACAATCAACCAATTCTTGCCTGGTTGCTCTGTTGAAAGATCGTCAGAACGTTCAGAAAACTGTAGTGAAATAAGGGTACATACATTTACTAAAATCTTTTATCCAATCTGACCTTTTTACAGACAACTAGCAATATTCGTGAAACATTACAGCCACAACTGAGAGATGCACGAAAATTCGGACAGCCTACATCGACGATGTATGATCATCATGTGTGTGGGGAAAGGAATCTCAATTGGTTTGTATTTTCATACAAGAAGATCAAATAAATGATGGTTTCGCTGACCCATCTCCGTAGCCGAGACGAGAGGATTGATCCAAGTTTCATGCTAGGATACTTATAACACCGATCTAGTAGTTTTACACTATATTAATTCTCAACTGAAGTTATTTTTATTAATGCAATTAATATAATTAATTACTGGGTAAACTGTCAGACAGGTATTTATAAAGTATGATGAATAATTTGATAGTAAATATATATCAGCAACTATCATACACATCTGTATTGCACACTTTTCATGAATATTTTGTATACGAGGAAACAGAAAAGAACTTATCTTACCCAAAGCAGACGGTCACGAGGTGTTATTGTTCTTACTAAGAAATATAAGAAAAAGTATGCTAATTATGCAAATACGTAGGTTGTATCTTTGATAGTGTTTTGACGTTAATTCTGGCCAAGAGACAATTTGGTAATCTAAAGATATCTTGCTAATTTCAATGTATGTCTCGCTGTATTGTTCTTCTTCTCCATGTCATATAAGCATAGATTATGCCTGTGCCATTTTCGTATTGGAAGATCATATGCCCTTCAGTATTTAACTACTAACAGATTGCTACTAGTGGGGAACCGTAATGCTCGCAGTGGAATAAATAATGTTAGTGGAACCGGTCATGTGTGACGGTTCCATTTTGATTAAGATATGTGTGAAGTGAATAAGGATCAATAAACAAATGTGTCAATAGCTTCGGTAAAGAAATGTTAAATATTTCATAATTTAGGTAATCCTATTATAAATGGGTGCAGTTACTCTGACATAAATAAATTCGCGTGCATGACACAAAGTAAATTCACCTGCATGACACAAAGTAGGGGTAACTCTAATGGTCTTGTGACCCCAACTAGTTATTCCAATAGACGTACTTTTCAAGAAGAAGTAAATCTCATTAAAATGGCATTAGTATTATTGAACATATTCCTTCTCTAGTAGATGTCAAAAAGTGTTAAAGGGAGGAAATGCGGAAGAGGCCAAACATTAACATAAATGTAAAACTCCGTTTCAACATTATGTCAAAAGGTTCTCTGCAAAGAATTAGCACTAAACGAAGGGAGATTGAAAGTAATCCTTAGGTAGCATTACGAACTTATGATTTGACCATTCAATGGAAAAGTCTTTAAAAGACTGTTAAACTCACAGGCAGTTGGAAATAAAAGAACGCTATGGTTGTTTACTCACTACCTGAAAGTAAAGAGAAATGACAGAAGGTTAATAAGAAAAATCTAAATACCAAGCAAACTTACAGAAAGACTTGTGTGCAGTACAGTCAAGAGCGACTTTAATAACATAGAAGAAAGAAAGGTGAAGTTAATAAGAATAAAGCGAACGAATTACAACATAATCTGCATAATCAGAAATATTCTTGGATCATCATTTGCATGTTAAGAAATCAAACTAATGCATATAAATCCATTAGTGAGAACTAGTGGGTTACACATTTTACAGATGTCTTTTCAGAAAAGTGCAAGAACACAAAAAACATGGAACCTATGTTTCCAGAAGCGAATGACGCGCATGATCAGAAAACAAAGTTAGAAATTATGTAAGTATTTGTGAAATGTTAGGCCCCAGTAATCAGTAAGTGTAAGATGTGTTTCTGAAATAGTCATAAGTTTAATTAACTTCTCTTATGCAAACTTGTCAACAGCAGTTTCATAAACGGATAGTTTCTTAAGGAATGGACTAAAGCAATGCAAATGTCATTGTGTACGAAAGGCAGATTGAATTATAGTGGGATAGATTTCTTACCAATTGCTAGAAAGCTCTTCAGCGATGTCATGAATTCCAGGATGGAATAGAGGTTGCAATATATGAAAAATCGCTCATTTTAATAAAGCCACCATTCAACAGTTAGCTGTGTTTTTTCAATAACTAGAACTAATCACTGTGCGCGTGCAATCCTTGCAACAACATCTTTGAATTATGTCACACTTGACCTTCTTCTCTAGCCCTCATTCATGTGACATTTGTTTCTCGTCTCCATGATAGCACGCAATTCACTGAGGATGTAATACTTTAACTAAACAATCGCATACATGCGTGTGAACTATTACAAACAATTTTATTTAAAAAGGAATAATTATAAATGAACTTCAATGCTTAATATCTTTCAATCAATGCATACTACGAAAGATAAGCATGCGAAATATATACTGAAGCATCCTTTGAAAGAAATAAAAGGAAATTGTTAGTGTTACAAAATATATACTGAAGCATCCTTTGAAAGGAATGAAAAAAAACTGTTAGTGTTACGAAATATATAAGTAATTATATACGTCGCTCTATCTCTCCGTCCAACTCGAAAAAAAAATATAGCTTCAAATGGCGTCATCAAAACTCGTCAATCATACGGACACTCATATTCAAGAGCTGTCCACCGAGTCACTTGGTTCCCTCTATTATCTCCCTTTGCTTGGTATCTTTTGCTAGCATCTAGACCAACCCACTTTATTGCTGTCGATAGAATTCACAATCTTTTCTCTCCGGTCTTGCTTGGGCAGCCCTGGTTCAATTCTGACTCTCTCGCACACGATAGTGGGTGCTGATACCAATAGACACCATCCAGTGATTGGGGGAGGAGGGGGCTCTGCGTTGTCTACAAATCTAAATACCTCAAATAACGGTTGTCCCTATGACTCATGGATTCCAAAATATCTTTGCTTCAATTTTAAGACAACGGTTCCGCACAGAGGACGATGCTGTGGAACAGTTTTACATGATAAGAAGCTATATTATTTTAATAGCAAATGTGTTGACACACCTTTTTATCTCTCCAAATCGAGGGGGGAATATAGTTCCCCTAATGAACTTTCTTATGACGTCATTTGATAAACCACAAAATCCTAAATCCACTTGATCGTACCATAAATCCATCCCATACTTAAATTGGAACTTTTATTATGGGAAAGGTAATGTATTCGTCACAAACTAAAAACATCTCTGAATTTGATCTCTGACTTCCAAATGGCGCTATCGGAATTGACTGACCTCACCAACAACATAAACAACCACCCCTACTACTTGTAATCTACTCTCTCTCATCTGAGTAGTTCATCTTTTCCGATCAAAGTCAGTCCGTTCTCTTTAGCACCAACTAAAATCTATAACAAGTGTCATAATATATTATTATATATAATATATTATTATATATTATTCACGCAAGCTAGTTAGCGGTTATTTCCTACATCAATTCGAATTATCGAGAAATTTGATTATTTGACATAAATCATTCATTTTTCTTGCTTTGTAATGCCTATTATGAATAGTGTAAATGCTCTTCATGAAAATCTTCTTCAAGCGAAACAGTCAAATGTTGCAGTCGCTCGTCAGTTTGTATTCAAAATGTGTTACTTTTGAGGACATCATTGGTTAAGTAAAAGACATGGGTTCTATACATGATACAACATATTAGAATATAAAACAGGAATGATATTGTTAGTATATGTAGCATGTTGATAAATACTGAGTCTTTGTAGCGTGTAGTTTATATTTTTCAAATATTGTCCAGATCTAATTACGATTATCCAACATTTCTTGTTTGATAGCCGTCAATGATCTATTTGTATGTATTTTATATGATATGCTTCTAATTTATCAGTAGCTTGAATTGTATTAATTTCAGATGTACTGCCTTCTCTAAATTAACATTTTCAAATAGCACATGAACAGTGAGGTGGAGTAAATTTGCCTATCCTTATTTCTATACCTAATAATTATATCTTTGTTGCCAATGTTATTGTGACCAGACCTTGGGCATTGTTTATGATGATAGTTTTGGAGTAAACAACTTAGGTGTAGAACATGCTAGAAACGTACTGATGTAATTTAAGCCAGTTTTATTAACCAAGTTTTAATATTTACAAGAATGATGTTCTGAGATTATAGTTTACCTGTTGAAAAGGACTGTATTTTCTAATCACTTTGAATTTGGTGTGAAAGAAATCCAGTCACAAAAGGCAGATGTTAGCTTAATGGGAAGAAGCAGCTTTTAGTTTATTACTAGATCTCCCAGTTTACTGCATTCTGTTAATTGTATTACGGCAAAGAATGCTCGACTGTATCATGGAATCTGTGGTATGAGGAAATTACTGTAAATTGCTACATTGTTGCTCTGCTTGAGTGAACTAATACAGCGAAGGAAAAGCCCAGGTTAGTCTCGAGAGAATAGTGGCTGATGGAACATTCTACATGTTGCTAGAGAACATGTGAAACTGACAATTCTATTGTGACAATAAACTTGTGACTTTGTTAAAGTGTGTGAAAGACTATTGCAGCACCGTCTTGACAAAGTTAGGTACAAGCTAGTATCACTATACTCTCTATAGCTACATTTCTGTTGTCTGATAAGAACTATCTTCTGATTTATATTGAGCCACTGTTCACTTGATCTATGTGTTAGGATATAAGACTGTATAAACATTGAAACTATTCAAACGTGGGTTATGGAAAAATTAATGTCAACTAATCTTTTCATTGTATTTGCTATATGAATATTTGATTGTTGATTTAATAAATTTATTGTTAAATTTATTGACCTTCTTACACATATTGATAACCAATTGTTGGAGAAATAGTGGGTTGATGGGGGCTCGCTAAATATATATTAAAGACAGAATTATCTTCTCCTTTGTTAAGAAGTGCTCCACCTACGGAAATATTGTGTGACAGTGAATATGTGTCTTCAATGTTGTGGAGTAGATAAAACGTTTACAGCACCCAACAAATGCGTCCAGTGAGAGAGACGAGTGGTAATTTCTGTAAAAAAATATTAATAGCATAGATTAAGATTATAATCACTTGATACATGTCGACTCTATACTGATAGTTGCAAACTAATTATCGAAACATAAACCAGAAATTACTCTTGTTTCCTTTGAAATGCTACTGATGTCTATTAGAGATAAATTTGTGGACTACAATATGTGATTATAACAACTTTGAGATAATATATTTTTTTCTTAATGGAGTAATAAGTAGAGGAATGCACCAGAATCGAATTAAACACGTGACATTTTCATCACTTTAAAATAATTTATAATTTATAACAATTTTCATGAACAGTCATATCAGATTCATTGTCTTGATCCCCCTGTCCTTATATTCTTTTTCTTTTGTTGGGAGGAAGGGGATACGAATATACACTGATAATATAAGATCCCACACCTTGTTCTCGAATTTATATTCTAATGCATAGGGATTTTCTGCTTAAGTTTATAAAGTGTGGTTAGTAATAACTTTGAATATTTGCTTTAAAGGCGCTTTGTTTTGGTAAACACCAAACCTTCAAAAGTTTGTAGGAGAGGTATGTGCTGTGACTTTAATTTATCTGACTTACTGTGGGACGGTTGACTAGTGTATCTATGCATTGTAAGCAATTTGATTTCAGGCGTCGTTGCTAATTATTCGACGATTACTAGTAATGAATATTGCATTATGAAACAATTTATGTAGTCATCAATTTCGAGGACCAAATCGATTGAAATAGCAAGCATGCAGAAAAACCCGCTCAGTTAAAAGAAAAGAAAAACGAAGTTTATCTGAATTACATCTGTTTCAAGGGAGGGCATTAACAAACTGGAAAAACCAAAGCACAAGCGTCAGATGCCCCTCCACAGACCTACTGACGACATCTCATGTCTCTTTCACTATCAAACCGGAAGCAGCTGGTTTGTTACCATGGCATTCCAGAGAACAGATGTTTACATAAAATACACAACAAGATGTAAGATAAATCTGTTTACATGCATTGTTATTCAGTCGAGAGTTTGGTGTTAGTGCAAAGTATACCGCTGTCATAAGGACGTCGCATTTTAGTTTCCATTATAATTAAAATTATAAAACCGTATATAATTTTCAGTAGATTTTAATTATAATTATACCTATAGAGAGCTAGAGTGGGAGAAAGAGACATATACGTAGGAATAAGAGAGAGACAGACAGACAGACAGAGACAGACACAGACACAGACACAGACAGACAGATAGATAGATAGATAGATAGACAGGCAGACAGATAGAAATATAGATAGATAGATAGATAGATAGTTGGATGGATGGATTGATAGATGGATAGATATATATATAGATAGATAGATACGCAGGTCCATTTATTTTGAGTCTTTTTATAAATTGTGTATAATAAATAACATATTCATTCATATTCTATCTCTATGTTCTTTCTCTCCCTCTGTCTCTTTGTATTAAAATCTCTCTCTCTCTCTCTCTCTCTCTCTCTCTCTCTCTCTCTCTCTCTCTCTCTCTCTCTCTCTCTCTCTCTCTCTCTCTGTCTGTCTATTCCGGTCTTAAAATATTCGTAAGTTTCCTTCATTTTAATAGTGTGTTTAATAACGATTCCAAATCTCATTCAATCACACAATTACATTGTGTACACACAACACAACACAACACACACACACACACACACACACACACACACACACACACACACACACACACACACACACACACACAAGTGTAGATCACCATCTTTTACTTATACTAACAGCCAGCAGGATAGTCTCTATTACATCATGTTTAGAAATGAATGTTGTGAGTCTTACAGTTATTATTGCTTTAGTACATTAGTTTTGTTTGAAAACTTAAAAACAGTCGCACATTTAATGCGCAGATATATACTTTCGCAAGAGTTATAATAAGAGATTAATGCCGCCTACACCCAAACGTGAAGACAATAAGTTAAGTTGAAGCCTGATTATGCCGTATTTTTATAAAAAAAATAGTGAGTTCCGGAAGAGCAAAGTACAGCTACCGGACTACTAAGAAATTCGTTTGCTTCAAAGTTCCAGGCCTGTACATGGTCTATTAACGTCAATGTTCCCTGCTAGCATGCTGACTTTAAAAGCCGTCGCTTGTGTTCATGCACGGCATTAACGTCACAATCGTTGATCCAGTGTGATGCAAACATGCCCCACATTTTGTCATGGCTAGATATCACGACTCAGATCAGTGTATAACTTAGTTTTCGCTTGCTATCTAAGAAAAATCGGCTAAACAAAACTGATTTCACTTTCATTTCATGTTGTGAAGCGTATTCGTCATTTCAGACTCTATTCGCATTTCAAATGTTCTCTTGAAATATGAAAATATGTCAAAGGCAACTACAATAAAGAAATAGAAAGAGAGAAAAATGGCAAAGCGAGGTTTCATTTATACAAATAAATAGTACAACACTTAGGCAGACAAATAAAATGCTGTGGATCGACATAAGGCTGGTTTTAAAGCATGTTTGGTCTTCTTAGGTCTATGGGTAGGGTTATTTATATATTTCTCAAATCTATCTACAATATAAAAATTATAACTTTAGACTGCACATTTAATTAAATATTGTTTTAATTTGATAGACTATGATTATTTAATATGCTTTTAAGTAGACTAAATTAACAATTACAATATTCGCAGTCTGTAGACTATACACATTAAAAGCATTTTGCCTAAATTTAGAGTCTCTCCTCAAATATTTTCTCCATTAATATTAAATTCTAAAAGGATTATAAAGGATAAACTAACTGAGGACTGGTAAACAATTTCAAGTATCTCTATGAATGTAGTGTGGATGAATACATTTGCCTATCCCTAATTTTAAACTGAATTGTTATATAAACTGTTAAATTGTCCAATTGACCCACCCATGGCACTACCTATAATGGCATTTTTTTTTTAAGCGTCAGAGTTGAAAGTAAACAACTCTAGTTGAGAATATGATAGAAAATTGCTGACTCAATCCAAACCAGTTCCAACTGGACGAGTAAATTTTCTGACTAATAGTCTCACACTGTTCATAACAACCTCATCCAATGGGGATGGACCAGAAGTTTCTTTGTTGAAGAAGTACTCTGTTCTATCACTTTGAATTTGAACATAATTTGAGTCCGGTCATAAGGGCGATAGTTATCTTATGGTAAGTTAAATGAATGATAAAGAAAGAATGGACTATTTCGTTCATGTTTGCTACTGATCTATGATTTAAACTGGAGAATGTTTTCTGTAATTGAACCATTATTTCTATGTACACTAATTTGATTATGTTGTACATTATACTTGTGAGTTTTGATCCATGCTGTATTTCTTATGTTGTGTGTGTATTAAGCTAACGAAATTGTTGCAGGATCTGAAAGTTGAGTATTTTTGTAAGAGAGAAAGGAGTTTAGATATTAAATGTGCCTGAAATTTAGTGCTGCCTTCATTTGACATTTGCAGAGCAGAAGAGGCCTTTTTGTTTTACTTTTGCTACGTCATACTACGGTAGCTACTGTGATATACTATATTACATTCGTATGTGAATCCGATGTTGTCGTCAAATTATCAGTAACGTGTCGCTGTAAGTTAATGGACACGTGGGACCTCGCCTAAATAGGAAAGGCAGTGAATTATTGCAAACCGCGTGATTGTGAAAAGTGCTGGTTACAGCCGCCAACATTGACTTTAATTACTTCTCTGAAACTCTTCACTCCCGTGATGATATACATGAATTTGATTATGTATGTATGTTAATTAATTGACTGCTTATAAAGCAGTTTATAGGATAAACTGAACAGTTTTCAGCGTTTAACTGAACATTGCTGTGAAGTGATGTAAATATCACTATTCATATGTTGCATATTTCTATTACTTATTACCTAAAAGATTAGCAGGAAGCAATCATGCCAACTTTAACTTTCGCTTTAGGTAATTTAAAAATCATCATGCAGAAAACAATTGTTTTTTGTATATCTAAAATTTGTCGAATATAGAATTAGTAAAATAAATGAACTGACTAATTGTGGAATATTTTATGCTGGTCGGAAATAGTGCTTCACACGAGAATAGCAAATAAACATTAACTGTTGCAGTTGTGATGGTAATGAGTTGTATTACATTAGAGGCATGCTTTTATTTCCTTTGTTTAGAGTAATACTACACTCAAGGAGCATATTTTAGACTTCTAATTTCATATTTTTCGCACTAAACGTTAACGTTTATATTGTATTGTAATAATGTTATTTATTTCATTTTATCGCAATAATATTAAGTTCATGGACATTGATATAGTCTTTTAATTAAAATATATTTTATTAATATGTTGTTTAATAATTCTTTAATTTATATTTCTTTACATTTACATTCTTTTCATTCATATCTCTTAGGAGGCTTGATGTTCACCTCTTAAGTTTATATTGCCACGCTCCTTTATCTTACCTTATTAGTAATATTTAAAATATATTTCTAGCGAACCTAATGATACACACATTAACAACTAATGTAGCACTTAATTATTTCAAGTATTTAATGTTTGGTTTGTTCATTTCTGCTCATAGTGGTTACACATTCAACGGTCTAATATATAACTGATCACACACCATTTTGAGCAAGATGTGTGTTACAAAAGAGTCTTCACTTCATTTGGTTGAAGCCTATACACGTTTGCATTACTGACTGGAATTAATAAATATTGATATATGTTGTTAAGAGAACAAGGATAGAATAGTATTCTATGAAAAGTAAATGGGTTTAAGTAACACTTTCAAACTGCTAGTCGGAATATCATCAGTATTAAGAACTCTATGTAATTACAGTCTATATTTACAATATTTGTAATTTGAATTTCTTTCTGAGTGAAGTTAATTTCCTGGATATTGATCTGAGCACGTGCAGTCACATGAATACGTTCCGAACACGTAGATACATTGAACTATTTTTATTTAACTGTAAAACACATGATATAATGTAACTTGCTTACCTGGTTATTCTACAGTTTCTAGGTCACTTCTAGGTCAGCTGTCTTTCAAAACGAACTGTACACCAGGCAAATATGACCCATAACAAATGTTCAGTATTAACTTGATACCTTTGTCACACATATGACCCATAACTACTGTTCAGTACTAGCATGTATGATTGTCCATCCGTTTGAATGTGTTTCTATGCATCTGATTCTGAGAAAACACATTTGTGCAGTGTCATGATAATTTTTGTTACTGTTTACATTAAACAATGTGAACGTGCCTAATGATCTTACACTGACCTACAACTCATTAATATAATGTTGTTTTATTGAGCTTCAGCCAAGTAAGCCTGACCCTCAATTTCTGCTTGATCTTCCTGCAGCCCTAGCCTCCTCTGCCTCTTCCTCATTCTCCACTATTTTGTTGCCTGCAGAGCCTGTCACTGAGCTGTGATGATCTGCAGTGAGTCACTGTCTGCGAAGAACTGTTTCACGAAACAACGGGACACAATGTCCAGTCTTCGCAGTATGTAACCAAGGGGTGCACAACCAGAACTGCACAAACACACAGCTACAGCCATTGCAGTCTCCACTGTTCTAAGTCCATGATTTTTTGTCTTGGGACAAAATTTCCAAATTAGATGATTCAAACTCTCATGTGGGTTCTGGGTGTACCCCTCAAGCCACTTTTCCAAGAGCTGTGTTTTAGCTAAGACTTTGAAAGTTGGCTTGAGCTCATCCATAACTGCTGGTGGCAAATTGTTTTTGTGTATGTAGTTTGCAGTGTCATTTCTTGCCTCAGCTTTTTTGTATGTGCACCAAGAAGCATGGCAAAAGTTACGGACAGTTTTTTCATCACTTGAACCCTTGTGGAAGTAAATAGCCCACACAGCTTCCCTCAAGCATACTAGATTAGCCCACACAGCTCCCCTCATGCATACTAGATTATTTTTATTTCCTCTTATGGCATTCCCATAATAGGCCTGAATTTTGTCAATTTGCTGATTTGTTAGTCTTCCTCATCCATCAATGGGTTTACCATCCTACAATAGTCTAGCTCCACACCGATTTTTTAGATTCCGGAGACATGTGCCCATCCTTGTTTGGACGTGTCCCACGCATTCTTTCTTTACAATGGGATGTTCATCTCCATATGGATTATCATCAAAGACCTTTTTAAAACAGTTAGTTTCAAATCTCTGATGAAACTGCTGTACCTCAAACTGTACTTCTCTACAAAATGCTGATTTTCTTCAAAAGTTGCCATTTTCTTTGACTCAAGGGAAACAAGCATACACTTTGAATGCCAATAACTCAAAAACTAAGCGAATTAGCGATATAATTCGAAGTGCATATTAAACTTAGGACATTTTGCTACCAGAATATACTATTGTCGTAAACCAACAAAAAAAATAAATTTTTCATCATTTTCTAGGTAGTACTAGTAACTCAAGCGCGTGCAAGCAATTAATTTTCACGGTACACCCCTATGATTGTGGATACATAGGATCAAGGGAAATAACACTGTACTCAGAATGAAGAAGTAGTACCACGTCATAATGACTACAATTGAAACCTCTTCATGTAAACAAAATAAAACTAAAACATTACTCATTGGCATTTCTTCAACTGTGGAATTGAAAGAACGATCCATGAAATAAACATAATGATGATTGTTTGATATGTTCATCATATTTTTACATATGAAAATAAACCATTTGATAACAGCTTTATTAAAGGCAAGGAGACTATACACATTTTCTTAACTAATACACTAATAAATAGCTGCTATTTGATGTTAAACGTGTTAATTCCTTTCCATTAAAAAGCGGGTTTTACAGATAGTAATATTTGTCAGTAATATTTGCTAATAACTGATACACGTGCGCCTTAACTTTTGTTTTCTTATTGAGTATTTGTATGTGTTCGTACATTTACAGAGAACGCATAATTAAAATAGTAACAAACAAGAGAGAAAACTTCCCATACAAGCACATTATTTGTGTATGTGTGTGTTTGTGTGTGTGTGTGCGCGCGCTCGCGCGCGCGAATACATGTGTATGCCAATTACAGTTTTAAAAATAAGGGATAAATATGTTTTTATATAACTTAGTGTTCTCGGCTATTTCCGCAAACATGCAAGGTTTGAATATTCATAGAATCTTTAACATCGCAGTTTTCAGAAATCTACTATAGCCACATATCCCCCTCCCCCCAAAAAAATATACAAATGCCAACTCGTTTTGTTTTTCTCTACATCTCTTATCAAGAAGTCGACAGCGACACTACCTCTCATATCCAGTTACAGACAACTCTTCCTTCAGGTTATGACTAGAGTGGCGCCGACTGGCTTATGACATTACGCAGCCTTCATTTGCATCTTTCTTGACCTTCGGGTCATAAGGTGAAGCACCACACATTTAAACAAAAAAAAAACACACAGTTGATTTATGATTATTTCTTTAATAGCAAATTGTATTAGCTTTGTGTGTCTATGTGCGTGCGTGCGCGTGAGAGACAAGAGTTTTCATTGTTCACTTTTAATTTATTAATTTTTTGTTCAGAGTTATATTTATCATCGCTTCAATTTTAAATTAAATTTTTTGAGACGAATGCATGCGTTCGGTTGATGTGTGTGCTTAGGAAGTTAATTCTGCATAAGAATTAGTGAAATGTTCTTATGATTTTCATAATTACAAAACACATCATGCCTATATTAGAGTTTCATTTTATACTGTCCAACAATCAGTCTAACATAGGTTGCTTTTCTATTTATCTTTAAGCAAAATATTTCATGCTTGAGAAATATAGAGAAATAAACAATAGCTTTCTGTTCTTTGATTTGGTGTCTGCTGTGTGATAATTTTGCCTTGTGTGATCTTAGTGATATTCTTTTACTTTCCAAAGAATAGTATTCGCTTGACATACATAGTGCCAACTATGACATGCATTCGACAATATTATTTTATATTTTTAAAGGTGCATTTAAACGATCAATACGGATTTGTAGTTGCAAAGTAATTTAGCAACGTTTTGATAACAGTCAGAAACATTTTTGATGACACGCATTATCGGTTAAATAATTTTGTTGCATTGTGGAATCATATTCACGAACTGTCGCCTAATTTCGATTTTTCTGTATTTAAACATGATAGTTCTGTTTGCGTATTGTAGTTTCACAAGAATATTTATGTGATCAGTTGTTTATAATTTATTCTTTCAATTATTTAGTATTAATAATTTATCAGAAACATGTTTGCTTATCTGTTTTAGGTTATTTTGAAACAGATGTTATACAGATCCGGACCGTCATTTCAAAATATGAATGTTCTGATTGTTAAAAGTGTATGTGTGTTTAATACATAATGTTCTTGGAGCTATGAATAACACTGTCGATTATATTGTTTATAACATAATTGCTTCGTACCATCAGTATAATAACCATCTTCCTGTTAGGCTGAATCAGAAATGCATAGGCGTGATTCGATTTTATGTGATATCTGTGGCCTCTAGAGGACCGAGGCAGGCTTTCATTGTAATTCCACTCAATGGGTCTTTTTTCACCCACTACTTTATCACACACTGTGTCTTTTTTCATCAACTACTTTATCACACTCACTGTGTCTTTTTTCAGCTACTACTCTATCATATTCAGTTACACTTTTCTTTCATCCACTAATTTTATCAAATTCACAGTCAACGACACTTTTTAGCCACCATTCTGTCAAATTCAATGCGAATATTTCTCTCTTTGGGCTACCACATATACTATTCTCGCATTCAATAGGACTAGTATGCACTCTACTTTATTATATTGAATGAGATTTTTGTACACTCCATTTCTCTTTTACATTCAACTGAACCATTTTCAGCCTGTACAGTACCTAAATGTAATGCGGATGTTTGAATCACTACTGTATTATTTTAATTAGATTTGTCAAATGAGGCTATCAAATTCCAAAAGACTTTTTTTCAAACCCCTACTCTTTAACATTCAAAGAGACTTTTGACAAAATAATTCATTAGAGCATTAAAATGTGTATTTTATTATGGTTGATATTATTAATATTATTATTACTATTATTTATTGTCGTCATCATTGTCATCATCGTCGTCGTCATCATCATCGTCATTATCATCATTCATCCTTTTTTCACGACTTTTGTTGACTGTCGGCTATGAATCAAGGTCTCGGAATCTGACCAAGATTCTGGGAGATTCAAAATTTTACGAAGGACGTGAGCACCTCCTATCACATACAGGTATACTTCTTTTACATTCCACACTCTGGATTTGTAATCTGAGATCCTGATACTTTACATTCCACACTCTGGATTTGTAATCTGAGATCCTGATATTTTACATTCCACAGTCTCTGGATTTGTAATCTGAGATCCTGATACTTTACATTCCACACTCTCTGGATGTGTAATATGAGATCCTGATATTTTTTCTTTTTTTTTCTTTTTTTGTTTATATGTTTCTGTCGTTTGGAACAGTTGTTCTGTTGCACTTATTGAGAACTACAATGTTTGGTCTTCGTGCAGGAATCACTCAATCTCCAAGTCGGTAACTGCTTCCGATTAGTGCATCGTTGCTCTTTCTGAGGTTTTTACTCCATAGTACTCACATATTTTCTGAGGTTTTTACTCCATACTACTCACATATTTTCTGAGGTTTTTACTCCATAGTACTCACATATTTTCTGAGGTTTTTACTCCATAGTACTCACATATTTTCTGAGGTTTTTACTCCATATTTCTCACATATTTTCTGATTCTTTTACTCCATAATTCTCACATATTTTCCACATATGATTTTTGCCACTTCATTGAGTCTTATAGCATATTCTGTTCCAGCCTGACACTGACATCTAGATAGTACACGTGATGTTAGTACATCAATGTTTTTGCAGCGTCTGCATTTGGAATCATTTGAGATTTTCATTATTTTTTTTATTGATTTCGTGTTCACAACCTTGATCTTGAGCAGCTGTTGTGAGTACTTCCGTTTCTGCTTTCAAATCTGCTTCTATCATTTGTTTTGTTTATATTTCATCAGCTTGTCGTACATACTGACTGTTGTATGATGGGGAAATATTCCCACATATATATTTTATAATATAAATTTTCATTTTGTGGAATGAGTGCGTATTGCGTCCTGTTTACTGAGAATGGAAGCCCTGAAAGGAATGAGAGACATGTGGGGAAGATTTAGGGACTGGTGTTTGATGTCTGCGAGCGCGGCGGTCAGCGTGTGGTCAGTGCGTACGCTTAGCGGGTGGTTAGAGTTGTTAGAGGGACATAAATCATCTTAGAGCTAATGAATTGAACAGGTCAGAAGCTGATCTAAGCAGGGTAATTAAAACCACAGTGAAAATGTTATCTTCACTACTTCCTGAAAAATCGTCTGAGGGTGACGACTGGAAAAGGGTAGTCCGCCCCAAAACAACACTGGGTCGTATATGAGAGAAGAAAACCCTGGCTATATAGGTAAAAACGTCTTTGTATTTGTGTGAATGGTTAAGTTTTATTAGGATGTTATATACTATGTTTATTTTTGAAAATGTTAATATTCTTCCTTTCAGAGGCCTATGCCAAACTTAGTAATTATTAATCGAGCACTGGACTGGACACTTAGGCTATGCAATTGTTTGTGTTGCAGTTTTTTTTAATTTTATTGTGTATTCTTGGCTGCTCGTTTATAGCTGCCTGTTGTTTGCCTGTGTGGCCGTTCTACTTGTCCCGGCTGAATTGGGACGTGCCGATCTATTGACTGGAAAATTCAAGTCTACAAGACTGACGTCATTTCTGTGCTTAAGCTAAGTGCCTATTCGGAAAGTGACTCCAGTACAATGAACTGGCTTAGGAGGAACTGAATTTTCTAAATCTTGTTAACTTTCTTTTTATTAAATTTCTTGTTATTATTTTAAAACGCGAGTTTGTTATTTCTATCGTTATTTTCGTAGTTCAAGTGATAATGTAATGAGTACGTCTTGTCCTCTGTTCGTTAATTGTAATCATTATATATATATTATTCATAAACATTAAATCTCAGCTGAATCTGAGTTGGGGGCGGAGCCAAATTGGCGACGTACCAGTATAGCAGCGTAACAGTTGCAGATATACATATTTAACCAGTGACCCATGCTCTGCACCGGCACTTGTAGATGTCTTGTATCATAGCAAATTATACATAGTTGATATAAGTCATTATTACAAAGTCACCCCAGATATAGCGGCGACACTGACTATGGAGAGGTTTTCGGTTCCATCTATTTGCTGATGTCTATATTGCTGTTTTCTGCAACATTTCTTTGTCTATGTGTGGGTTGGTATAATTCACCCATTGTTACTACTTCTATCAGTAGCCCATCTTTTTTTTATTCCAAATGTAGTTACTAGTCCTATAACCTCTCCTTCAATGGCATCTTTGAATTTCTCGTGTCTTCTGCCTCCTATTGTTCCAGACACATAGTATGTTACGCCTTCTTTTGAGAGTAGGGTTTTATGTGAGTAGTTTTCTTATTTTCTGTCAGGTTAATTTATTTAATTTGTTGTCTAATCTATGATACTTCAGGTGCAGCTAATTATAGTTATTGCTTATGCATTTAGGTCTTATATTATATTAACTCCATTTAGCTTTGGACTTTAAGACTTATCATACTCTCTCTTAGCTTTGAACTCGACTTTCTAGACGATAATTCTTCCACATGAAGTCATGTTCATTTTTACCAAACAGCTTTATCAATAGAGTAAATGGTTGATTTTGTAACTCTAATCCTGTTTCTGCATGAGTTAATTGAGATGATGTAGGACAATGCAGAACAGCAGTGGTAATATGTAACCTCCTTTAAAAATCCATATTTTATTGATATATCTGCAATTTTCATATTGTTGCAAGTGAAAGTGAAAGTGGTTTTCCAGCTTGTCATTGATACTTATATAAGGTTTTGTACTGATGATGCTATCGTGTACATTTTATTCTTTCAAGTGTCCGTGAATTTGGGATAGACCTTTTGGTAGTTAATCCATTCCAAGGCAAGATTTGTTCTCCGTTTCTTATTATCAGTTACCAATTGGCTTTACCAATTGCCGACTAGTCCTCTCATGATTAGTATAGCACACTTTTGTTCTTTGGTTAATAGTTTAGATGATGATGATGATGATGATGACTTTTATTACGACTGCTGTTGATTGTCGGTTGTGAACCAAGTTGTCCAAAGTTTTACGGAGAATGTGGGCATTTCCGAGTAGGGCCATCGTTTTGTAGTGGGGCTAATCTGTGGTTTCCACTAAGTTTTTTTTTTTAGATAGCCTTCCAACTCAGATGCTATGATCCCCAAGGATCCTATCATTACAGTTATCACTTCTGCTTTTACATTCCACAGTCTCTGAATTTCTAAACTGAGATCCTGATATTTTCCTTTTTCTCTTTCTTTTATTTGTAGGTTTCAATCACTTGGAGCAGCAACATCAATGATTGTTCCTGTTCTGTTGGACTTATTGAGAACTACAATGCCTGGGCTTCATGCAGAAATCACTCGCTATGATCTTAACATGATTTCCTACAATATTTTGACTCCTGTTTAAGTGACTGTTCTGGTTGGAGCATCTATGCTCTTTCTGAGAAGTGTACTCCATAATTATCACACGTGCTTCTATGTATGATTTTTTGCCACATTGTTGTGTCGTTCGTATTCTGTTCTGGCCATAAACTGACATCCAGAGAGTATGTCCTGTTGTTTTATCTATGTTTTAAAATAATCAGCATTTGAAATTATTTGAGATTTTCATGATTTTGTTTTGTATGATTTCGTGTTTAGTGCTTGATCTTGTGCAGCTATTATGACTGCTTCTGTTTCTCCTTTCTTTTTCCAACCGTTTGTAAGCTGATAGTTGTGTCAACGTTTCATCAACTAGTCACGCATACTCGCTATGGATAGCTTTTAGGCCCCAAATATTTTCTAATGCATGTTTCATTATTTTCTTCCATGTTTCTTTGCCTGTATTTTTTTTGGGGGTGGTGGTAGTATTATCCACTCATGTTTACTACTTCTATCAGTGGTTCATTCTTGTTGTTATCCCACATGTAGTCTACAAGGGAAATAAATTCTCTTTCAATGACATCTTTGATTTTCTTGAGACTTCTGTCTCCTACCTACCAAGATACATAGAGTCTATCTACATATGCTTTTGGGTGTAAGGCTTTAGGTATTGTAAGTAGTTATTTTTCCTGTCCAGTTCATTTATTACGTTTTGTGGTAGAATTCATTTGCCTATCCTTATTTTAATACTTAATCGTTATATAAATTGTTAAATTGTCTAAGTGATCCAACCTTGGGCACTCATTGTGATGATATTTATGAGTTCTAGTAAACAACTCTGGTGGTGAATATGTTAGGAAATTGCTGATGCAATCCAAATCAGTTTCAACTGGATGATTAGTTTTCCTGACTAGTAATCTCACGCTTGTTCATAACAATTTTATCCAATGGTGATGGACCTGAAGTTTCTTTGTTAAAGGATTACTCTATTCAATCACTTTGCAAGTGAACATAATTCAATTCTGATCATAAAGGGAATCATTAGTTTATTAGCAGAGGAAGCCTTTTGTTTTTCTTTTGACACTTCACACTACAGTGGATACTGTACTCTGCTATGTGAATATGTATGTGAATCCAGTATTGTCGTCAATTTGTCAGTAGAGCCTGTGCTTCCTGGAAATTCCGTTCGAGAAAAATATGTCAGAAATGGTGGCTTGAGTTTGATCTCAAGAATTCACAATTTATTAAGCACATAACTTCGTGCATGTATTAAGATTTTTCATATATTTGGTCTCTTTATGAGAATAAGCAGCTAGAAAAGCCGCGTTCTCTATCTGACAAAGTTAACACGTCTGACTGTAAATTATAGAACTAAAGTTACGCGTCAGAATATAAATCTTATAAGTAATGTTACACATCTGGCTGTAAATTATTGAACTAAAGTTATTCGTCTGACTCTAAATTATAGAACTAATATTACACGTCGGACTGCAAATTATACAGCTAATGCTACACGCCAGATTGTAAATCTTAGTATTAATGCTACATGCCAGTCTGTAAATTGTAGAATTAATGTTGCACGTCAGACTCTAAATAATGTAACTAATGTTACATTTCAGACTGCAAATTATAGAACTAATGTTGCACGTCAGAATGTAAATTATAGAACTAAAGTTACACATATGACTGTAAATTATGCACAAATAATATCGACTGACTGTAAATTATAACACAATTGTTACACGTCTGACTGTAGGTTGTAGCACTAATGTTACTTTGACTGTAAATTATAATTATAGCACTATTCCTATACGACAGATTACATGTTATAGCGTTAATGTTATACAAAGATTGTAAATTATAGCACTAATGTTATACGACAAGTTGTGAATCATAGAATTAATGATATATGTCTGAATATAAAATACAGCTCTAATTTTATACTTACATGTCTTTAAAGTATAGCACTAATGCTATACATCTGTCTATAAAGTATAAAACTAATGTTATACATATGTCTATAAAGTATAAAACTAATGTTATACATATGTCTATAAAGTATAACATTAATGTTATACATGTGACTGTAAATTATAGCACTAGTGTTACATGTTAGATAATAAAGATAATAAATTACAGAACTAATGTTTTACGTCAATCTGTTAATTAATTATAGAACTAATATTATACTCCAGACGGTAAATTATAGAACTAATAACATCTGTAAATTATAGCACTATATTACACATCTAACTTAAAAGTATAGCAGTAACGTTATAGGTCTGAAAATAAATTATAGCACTAATGTTATAAGTGAATCTAAATTATAGCACTTTTCATTGTCAGGCTATGAACTACAGCATGAATGTATTTCAGACTGTAAATTATAGCACTAATATTTTATGTTAGACTGTATACAGAACTAATGTTATACGTCTGGCTGTAAATTATAGTAGCACACGTCTGGCTCTATATTGTAAGTCAATACTTCTACACAAGCTTGAACAATTTACATGAGATCGGCTGACCAGCTTCACCTTGAAACACGAAATATGACCGGGTTCCAAATACTGTTTTTTTTTAGGCTCTATTAGCATTATAGCATTAAATACAAATAAATGAATTGAATTATTTTTCTTGCGTTTCTGTCGTTTCCTTTTTAATATTTCCCCACATTTATGAACTATCCAATTATATCTATTAAAGGATAAGAAAAGCAGCTAGTGATTTAAGTTAATTGAAAGTACGAATTAGAAATTGCAAATATTTAAAGAAAGCATAAGAAAGTTATTTTTATTTATTCTTGTGTCCTAAATTAAGCTTCATAAATATTCTGATTGTTCGTGTGCTAAACTTTGGCCCAAAATTAATTCAGTCCATTAGCAAATATCTTCTATATACATATTATTAATTCTTAATTATAGTCCTGCCAATATTTCTTTTGTGTCTATAGAATTTACGCATTGCAGGCAAGATTTTTCTTTTAAAGAAGCAAGTATTTTATCTTCTTTGATGTCCCATGGTTTAGTGTGACAATTTATGCTGAGAATATGATTAAAGTCTGTTTTGCTCCAAATTTTGTGTCTCACCATCAATTCACGAGGAATAAATTGAATTTATTCTATTATTATTATAATAATTAGACACATCTACACGCTTGCGTGCGTGACACAGATACACACAATATATTATATTATATTATATTATATTATATTATATTATATTATATTATATTATATTATATTATATTATATTATATTATATTATATTATATTATATTATATTATATTATATTATATTATATTATATTATATTATATTATATTATATTATATTATATTATATTATATTATATTAATTCGCGTTGATTTTATTCTCTTCTCTAATTCTGAAAAAAAATACATGAAGCGATACTGGTGTGAGAACAGAGCTGTTAAATGGATCATGAACGTACCTTTGTAAGACACTTCAGACGAAAGTCTATAATTGCGCCGTTCTTCAAATATTAAGTTAAGGTGTCCACCGTTATATTTTTTATAATACATAAGTTAAAAACCATATTTAGAATGTGCTGTACTTTACTGATTAATATAACATTGTATTATAGTTATTGCTATGTTGTAAAGATTATATGACATATTGATTAAGATATTCTTCATTTGCTCTTCAATATGTGTGTGTGTGTGTGTGTGTGTGTGTGTGTGTGTGTGTTTGTGTGTGTGTGTGTTTCTGTGTGTGTGCGTGCGTGTGTGTATGTGTATGTGTCAGTGTGAAAGAGTAAGAGAGGGTGAGTTTGTGTGTGAGTAAATGTGTGTGTCTATTATGAATATTATCGCACCGAACCTTAGAAACAAAAATGTGGCGAAATGACTGATCAGTGACGCATTTACCACTCTGTATTTCAAACAGTAAACCATGAAGTATATATGTTAACATTTCGTAATGAGAGAAAATTGTCTTCTCTCTAGTGACAAATATCGCACACGAACATAACTCAGTGAGACATTCTTTTTCTTGTTCTTCATGATGTTGTTGAAACCATATTCAATGAAGTCAATAATGAAAATCTAAACACTGTTAAAGTCAAGCGTTTGAATACAGCCAAAGTAATTTATTTGCTTTTTGTTATTGTTAACACTGATACTCATGACACGTATGTATGTGAAGTTATTATCTTCATATATATCATTTATGTTACGATCACTATGTCCGTATTTTTATTCTTCTTCACGATGACTTCTTTTCCCCACAGGAATTGAAGTATTTTTGAAACTATACATCAATTATTATTGATTTATTAACAATATGTTCATGTTCAGTGTATTAATTCTAAAAAGTAATATGTATAATATCATTGTTATGTCATCGGAAGATGGAGCACATTTATCATGGATTAATTTCATTTCAAATATGTACATTATGTTTATATTATATTAAATAACATTAATAATTCCAGGCAGCTGCTCCTCTCTTAGTCTGCAATAATAGGAAATATATTATTAAAGATTATTATTTATCAGTCAAATACATATAATTCATTAAACATTGTAACCACTTACTCTGTTTATTACGTATAATGAGGTTATGTACATTGTCAGATAATTTGTGTGGTGTTGCCAGACACGATAGTATAATTTATATATAACGTAAAGTTTTTATCAGATAATTACATTTAATATTACATTGCAAGACGGCAGTTACTTATAGATTTCAGGGACTTATTAAAACGTGGGAAACCTATTTCACATGAATGCATGCAACATGTAAGATCCAAGTCAGTCGGTTATACCATAGTACTTAAGTCATTTGGTTATATCATAGTACGTAAGACCTCAGTCATTTGGTTATATCATAGTACATAAAATCACAGTCATTTGGTTATATCATAGTACTTAATACCTTAGTCATTGGGTTATATCATAGTACGTAAGACCACAGTCATTTGGTTATATCGATGGACGTAAGACCTCCGTCATTTGGTTATCTCATAGGACGTAAGACCACAGTCATTGGGTTATATCATGGTACTTAAGACATAAGCATTTGGTTATATCATAGTACTTAAGACCTAAGCATTTGGTTTATCATAATACATAAGACCTCAGTCATTTGGTTTTATCAAAGAATGTAAGACCTCAGTCATTTGCTATTATACAATGGTACGTATGATCTTAATTCGCTTTACCATATTACGTATGATCCCAGTCAGTTGGCTTTATAATAGTACACGTGATCTCAGTAAATTATTTATACCATAGTATGTACGACCTCATTCAGTTGGCTCTACCATAATATCTATGATCTCAGTCAATTGGTTGTACCATAGTATGTATGATCTCAGTGAGCTGATTGTATCATGGACGTATAGCTCACTCGGTTATACGAAAGTATGTATGATCTCAGTCAATTGGTTGTGCCATAGTACGTTTGATCTCAGTTCGATGTATGGCACGTGATATTGTTGATATAGGTCACATTATAATTTATATGACAGTTTCTTTTCAGGCTGTTAGTTATATATTTTATAACATTATTCAATTGAATCGGTTTGTATAAGTTATCTTTCATTAGACGTCGGTCACTTAATTAATGTGGCGTCACCTAACAACAACTGTCAATTAGTTATGTTTGTGGTTATCAACAATGTTAGTCAATTCATTATAATTTATATTTAAGCGATGACGGTCAATTAATTATAATTTATATTGACTGTGTCTTTAACAATGCCACTTAATTAGTTATAAAGTATGTGACATTGAGCAAATTCAACCATTTAATTATAATGTATGATGTGTTAAATGATTGTTAGTTGCAAACTAAGTCAGGTCATTAAATGTAATTTATGGGCATACAGTACACCAGCCAATTAGTTTGAGCAGCTTTATACAAGGCGTCTTTCAATTGGTTATAATAGTAGATATCACTAAGTTATAAAATAAATACTTATGAAAGAATTTTGTTAAGTAGTATTAATTATGCACATTAATCAATATAGTTATAATTTATTAGGTAGTGTCAATAAATTAAAATACGTAATATTGCTTTTATTTAGTTAACTAATTATAATTTTATTTTCAACATAAATTATAACTAAATGACCGATATTTTGTGGTTATGTGGCATCAAGAGAAGTTAGTTAATTAGCTATAATTTATTAATATTATTATTTCATCATCTGATGACATTCGCAATACACGTTCTTGAGACTCGTTATTTTTTATTTTAAGCAGACAGAGATATGAAACATTTCTTACAGCTTATATGAATGATATTTTAACAACAGTTATGTAATTAATAATTATAAAGTATTCAACCAAACTATTAACTCTAATTTATTGAAAATAGGAACAAGTAAACCCAAGGGTAATTAATAGATCAATAGAGAGAGAGAGAGAGAGAGAGAGAGAGAGAGAGAGAGAGAGAGAGATACAGATAGATAGATAGATAGATAGATAGATAGATAGATAGATAGATAGATAGATAGATAGATAGATAGATAGATAGATAGATAGATAGATAGATAGATAGTAAAAGAGTTAGTTATAAAGAAGATTCACCAAGTGTTTTGTATTGTTTTATTTTGTTACTTGATGTTAATGCATATTGCATAAAGTACTGACTGAGAAATAAGCACAATATGTAATGCAAATTTATGATATAATGCTGGATAGTTAAAATTATCCTATTTTTCTAGGTGGACAAAAGTTTCAAGTTTGTCAGAAACATGTAATGTATTGTTTATAGTTTTATTAGTTCTTGCATTTTCTGATTGCCTTAACAAGTCACGCCTTTTGTAACAGTATTATGTGTACACAAAGAACACTCCATTTGTCAGAAACACTGTAACACCTTAATATATTCCATATTACCTTTTCATGTCCTCCGGATACTGAATCAGACCACAAACAAAACTTTTACCCTCATTTCATCATTATCTTTTGCAAATTGAATTGACAATGAAATATAGGCAAAAGTAAAAGTATGCGATGGACTTAGCTGCATTGGAATAGCTGAAAAAGTAAAGGACGCTCAACCATCTAATCGTGGTCAGCAAAGCAGTTTGGTATTTAAATTTTTTTTGCTTAAATTGCTCTGAAAACACACCACGTGATAGTTTAAAAAAAATACAATCAATTTATCATGGCTTCTACACGGCAGCTATTTGAGAGTCAAGTGAATTTTGTGTCCAGGAACCGATACCCGAGTGTAGTTTTAACCGACTCGTCTTGTGTTACCAAACCACGATTCGGGTGTGTGCAGGTATGCGATCTCTTCACATCCGTTTAAGTGGTGCTTGGCTCAAATTTCTCTCACACCTGTTCCAGTAGTTTACGACAAATTGTTGGTGAAATGTTTATAAGAAAACTTGAAATTAGTTGCTCCAAGGCTGATACAACTTTATCGAGCGTGACGAGAAGCTCACACCCTTATACAGAGGAACAGTTGTTCATGTGTCTGTTGATATGTATCATGAATCTTATCGTACTTGTGTCTATCATTGTCTCTACATACAACGTTCTAAATCAGCGAATGGCTTTTTCGATCGCGTGCATGGCTCTGTCTACTGTTCGTCTGGCTCTCGCTCTCTCTCTTTTTTATGCGTTTGCCTTTTAGTTGTGGGATAGTCATTCTACTCCAGCACAGAAGAATATATATTATTCCCATTGGTAATTCAAAGAATTCATAGTCTACTTAAGAAATACACAGGCTGACTTATTTAATATAACTATAACCCTTCATATTACAAAATATTTTTAAAAAAAATAAATGCTCTCCTGTCCACCATACCAGTTTGTTTCATTGTGCTTTTACTTCGACTTTGCACACATTATAAAACACACATTATGTAACACACATTATAAAGCACTCATTATATAACACACATTATAAAACACACATTATAAAGCACACATTATACAAACACATTTTATGAGATTTCCTTTTATTTCAGATGACAATGGAAATTAAATATGTTACTGATGCATTATTTATAGTGCAATGTAAGATGTCAAGTAGAGTTAGCTTCTCTGAATAAACTATTGTAAATAGGAAGAGACTGGCTTTACATCTATTGTAAGTAGGACTGGCTTTACATCTATTGTAAGTAGGACTGGCTTTACATCTATTGTAAGTAGGACAGGCTTTACATCTATTGTAAGTAGGACTGGCTTTACATCTAGTGTAAGTAGGACTGGCTTTACATCTATTGTAAGTAGGACAGGCTTTACATCTATTGTAAGTAGGACAAGCTTTACATCTATTGTAAGTAGGACAGGCTTTACATCTGTTGTAAGTAGGACAGGCTTTACATCTATTGTAAGTAGGACAGGCTTTACATCTATTGTAAGTAGGACAGGCTTTACGTCTATTGTAAGTAGGACAGGCTTTACATCTATTGTAAGTAGGACAGGCTTTACATCTATTTTTATTCATGAGAAAAGTCGGTGACTTTCCCGTTAGTACACTCTTTCATTTCCTCCAGGAAGCGCTCGTTATAAGGCACGTCTTTTATGTTTAGTTTTGAAAAAGATTCTTTTTCAAATTAAATTATTTTTTGTACAATTTCTAAGCAAACCACGGGCCATATCGTATATCTGAATAGTTAGAATTGGAAATTTATTAGAATAATTGTTTCCATAAATGCCTCATTTCTTTCATGATAATAAAAGGTACGTTTGATTATTAACGTGTTTTCAAACCTAACATTCTTAATTGAGAAGATGTTTCCAAAAAACTGTGCGCATTTTGATTAGTTGTAGGAAAATGTAAACAGAAAACTTCTCCACCAGACTTTAACTGTAACTCAACGGCAAAGTTTTGAACAGCGGAGCATTGTGAGATATTTCAGTTGACAATGTGATATATTTATAATTTAGTTCAATATTTATTTTAGTATGTTTAAACTGCTATTTATCTTGATTGATTGATTGATTGATTGATTGAGATTAGGCCTATGTTCTGTTTCGAATGTTTCTTTCAGAAAGTTCAACACCAGAACTAGTCTATAATTTACTTTGTTCCAATAATGTTGTTCGTTTACGGCTGAGATTCGGGGGAGGGGAGGGCATGTGTCACAAAGGAAATAATTCTGATACTTTGCCATTATAAAATCGTACTTTGACTGATATAAGGATGTGCACAAAGCTGTATGGAGCGCTTTGTTTGCTCTCGGCTTGTCTGGAGTCGTGCTGTAAGGCAGACATTTGTATGTTAAAAATTCACAGGAACTTCCAGTTTAAGTCTTAGTTTACGGATTAACTGAAGTAGCCTGTGCTGCAGTCTAACGTCAAAACACGGCTGTGTCATTACAGTAGCATGTGTTTCAGGCTAACATCAAAATCCGCTGCTGTATCACTGAAATAGTTTGTATTTCAGTCTAGCGTCAGAAAACGACTGTGTCACTACAGTAGTATGTGTATCAGCCTAACATCAAAATACGGCTGTGTCACTGAAGTAGTTTGTGTTTCTGTCTGACGTCAAAACACGGCAGTTTCATTGAAGTACTTTGAGTTGCAGTCTAACATAAAAATACAGCCGTATCAGTTTGTGTTTCAGTCTAAAGTCAAAGCACGGCTGTCACAGCAATAGTGTGACCGATAATTTTTAAAATGCTGAATTCCGAGGACAGAGTACCCAAAACAGAACCTTATTAAAGTTAATATTTGTGTATAATGCGTGTTGGCACTTAAACAAGGATTATTTAATTTATAAACATTTGTTCTAAAATTTCCTCTGCAAACCGATTTCATAGTTATGTTACGACTTCTGTGTAAAATATGTATGTGCTATTTTAAAAAAAAATATTAATTATACGTTCTGCGTGAAAAGTTTACACTATTACTAATCTTGAAGAAGATACAGTTAATGTTTTTGAAAATGTCTTATAGATTTGGTTATTATTTGTCAGAGAGAAAAAATTGAATCAATTTATGCTACCGTAAGCATTTTGTGTGTGTGTGTATGTGGTGTGTGTGTGTGTGTGTGTGTGTGTGTGTGTGTGTGTGTGTGTGTGTGTGTGTGTGTGTGTGTGTGTGTGTGTTTGGTGTGTGTGAGTGAATGTGTGTTGTCTAAACTTTCTAGTGCCAGAATAAGAATTACATAAACTTTATGTAGCACGATTCCATGATACATTTTTAAAATTATTTTTTCAAAATGTCACACACATTTCCCACGCTAAATAGAGTTTGATTAAATGATAAAATTCGTGACTCTGTGGTTAAATAATATATTTGTTCATTCTTTTTTTTTACATATAGAGTTTTGGAGGGTGATAATGGAATGTTTTATATATATATATACTAATTAATAAGATATTTTTTAATTCTTAACTAATACAAGTATTGCTTTTTTATGAACTAGTTTTCTTACTATGATATATGAATTTCCAATGTGAGTATGATTATTTTTTGATTTTGAATCACTATAAATAATTCATGCAGTTTGTAATTTCATCATCCATAATTATAGCTATGTTTTTCAATAATAATAATAATAATAATAATAATAATAATAATAATAATAATAAGAAGAAGAAGAAGAAGAAGAAGAAGAAGAAGAAGAAGAAGAATATAATAAGTAGTAGTAGTAGTAGTACCATCATCTTAATTAGCAACACTAGTATCATACTCATCATTAGTAGTAGTAATATCATCATCTTAATTAGCAACACTAGTATCATACTCATCATTAGTAGTAGTAATATCATCATGTTAATTAGTAACACTAGTATCATAAGCATCATTATTGTAATTGTTAGTAGAAGGAGGATGGGAATGAGTTTTTCTAGACGTTGTACCAATTTATTCAATAAGTAACAGAATAATGTTTTTTTTTGTTTATTTTTTGTGCTTCTCAGATAGAATTATTAGAATTATTTAGACAATAACATCTAAAAAGTTATATAAGTTTTCCGCACTTTACAATTAATGAAATTATTGATGTGGTTTCTTTTCTTCTAGAATTAATGTTATTATAGCAAATTAATCGTCTAGCTTCTAGCACATATACAGTTTCTTACGAAAATTAATATAAATGTGGTTTCTCAGCTGAAAGAATTGATAATTTTCTGTTTTCATAACTAGTTGTTAAAACTCTTCCATTTGATCTATTAGAACTACTATTATTTTATAGATTAAATAAGAGAGCTATTACTATTTTGTTTTCTAAACCATTAACATTAGTATCTTTATAAATGTTCTAATGGAATTTTGAACTTTCATAGTCTAAACATTTAAGAAATATCACTAACTTTATTGCAGAACATTGCAAACTGTTACTATTTATTTCTGATTATAAATACATTAGAAACATTTATTTGGTAAAAATAGATTATAATGAACGAATTCCTCCTTGTACATTTAAGTTTTTAAAATAATTGTTATATCTTGTTCTGAATTCTACGCTGGTACGCATACTATATGGACACGTAGAACTGCTAAAATGTGTTACTACATGAAAATGTAGATAGTTTGCTTTGAAAATACTTTTATATACAAGACATACAAATGCTTCTACTAAACAAAAATTATGAATAGTTATTTTTTCTTTTTCAACAATAATTAAATCAGTAATTATTATTATTATTATTATTATTATTATTATTATTATAATAGCAGTAGCAGTAATAATATTGGTAGTAGTTATATAGCAGCATGAAAAAATGTAGTAATTTAAGTGCTAATTTTATTTTCTAAGTATTTTATATATTACTTACTATTTCTACCTAAATGAAATATTATTTTGTCTTCTAAATTACTTGAAAATACACACTTCCGAATTGTTATCACTAAACTAACAGAATAAGTATTATATCTTCTTATAACAAAATAATGTTGTACTTTAGTTTTAAAAAAGAAAAAAAAATAGTCATAATTCAAACGTACAAAAATAATCCTATAGAAGTCTTAAACTACTAAGTTTTTGGAACTAGTACATTGGCGCTAATTTCTGCAGGTGAACTACTAGAACTAATGCAATCTCGTGTTTGAGTGTTCAATGTTCAACTGTACGTCATTTAACTTCTGAATACAAAGATAATTATAAATTATTTCAAACAATGTTGACAATATATTGTTTATATTTCCAACGTCAACGATTTGACTGTTTGAACTATCAAAATATATTTCTAATTTTTAAAACACATAACTTGTTTATATTTCCAACGTCTACGATTTGACTGTTTGAACTAACAAAATATATTTCTAATTTTTAAAACACATCCGGTTACAAATGATAAATATGTGCAAAGTAATATCACGCAATTAGGCAAACCTGAAGGACTGCTACTAAAAAAACAAAAGGAAATCAAATAAAATGGAACAAAAAGTATAATGAAAGATACGTAAGAGATGTAATCACACATTTACTAATTTAATAAATGGCCGTAAAAGAGCTAATAAAGTCAAATAATGAAATGTATTATTGTTACCTTCGTATGAAGATAATAAGTGATTAAGTGATAAAATATAAAAATGAAATAGAGCAAATAATAGTTACATCCCCAGAGTACAAGTATGTTACATTAGTAGTCAGTTGATAACTGTTTCATAATGCATACAAACGAACGACAAATGCGACAAATACATTCATGTGAGACTGTTATCCCACAAAGATATGTTCTTATAGAATATATGTGTCTGTGTCAAAGTTAACAGAACATAAATAAAATAAAGACATGTGATATTTATTTATACACTTGAGCATACATAAGCAAACATGCACGAGCACGCAAAGACACGCACATTTTATACGAGACATACAATTGAAAATGAGAAAAAGGCAGGGCTTGTAAAAGTAACGTTTTCAAAGAAATATTTTATACGATATGATTTCTGATATATTCATAATTTCACCTGATATGTATATTTACTTTAATTTGCAATCTTACCAACATATTTGAAAAGGTACATAAAATTCCGAAAATAGTAAAAATAATGAAATAAATCAAGTCGGAAAAAGAAAAAGAAAAAAAAGGAAAATTACAGAATTAAAAAAATACAAAAGAAAGAAAGAAAGAAAGAAAGAAAACCCAAGTAATATTTGTCTGATAAAATCTATAAATTAATAATAATAGAAAACAGTGATGTCATAGAGAAAATGAAGATGATGTCGATGGTCCTATGAAATGATAATAAAATACAGCAGTTTGATGTCACCATTAAAGTCCATATTATGATATGAGAAGAAAATACAACAATCTAAAACTTTGATGTCACCATTAAAGTCCATATTGTGATATGAGAAGAAAATACACAACAATCAAAAACTATTGTAATCATTAAAGTCCAGCTTTGTGATATGGGAACAAAAATTAAAGTGTGGATGTGTACAGCTTGAAGAAGTGCTAACTCAGCTTGTGATATGGGAACAAAAATTAAAGTGTGGATGTGTACAGCTTGAATATGTGCTAAACACCGCTGCTTTTCACAATACAATTTCCATAGTTTAATTTGAAAAGTCTGTTCCTAGTTCTTTTCCTTAGCCTGCTGATAGTCAGGCCAGACAGGCAAGGAAATTCGTAGTTGTCGACTACTGTTAAGAGTGGCGAGGATGTATTGCTTAATTGATATGGTCGGCGTTTGTTTGCAGCGGTTAAATGTAGGCGTCTTGATTTAATGCAGGTAGCGACTCTGGGGGATTTGCTGACGAAGAGTGGGAGATTTTGTTCCTCTTAGGTTTTCGAGACAGTTGGATGGTTGACTGGTTATTTTCTATAAGATATTACTGTCTTCACTAACACAAAACTGCCGTTAAGTTTATTTTATAAACGAAGAGAAAGTAGTTGTACATAGGTTCTTCAAAGAATAAAATAGTTTTTAATTTGCATTTCTTTACATTGACTTAGTACGATACAAAGAATCAATTAATATATGGTAAATCTGTATTTGTTTTGTTTTACTTTGTTTCACAAATGTTCTCATGCTGAGCAGTTAATGTAAATACACAAACACTATATACAGTGAGCTTAACTTGATATTGTTTCAGATCAATTGTCCACTGTGTTAATTAATTATGTAGATAACATAATACTCCATAATATTTATACTTCTTTCTTATAGAAATAATATTTGGCTCAAACAAATCTGGAATCTGATTCTTTAGCAATTACGGTCACAATTAAACAAACTAGTTAAATGAACTAACCGAGGCTTATCACTAGTTAGATGTATGTATTTAGGTATACGATGTGTCACTCGAGGTATGTATTTAGGTAGGGAGGTATATCACTAATTGGCAGAATATAGTAGGCGTCATATCCATATGTATCTAACATAATTTTCAATTATAAAAGAATGTTGCTCATACCCATGTTGTTTGATTATTGCGACCTACAATACTTGTACATGTTGACTGGCATTTCGATTTTATATTTTTTCAAAATTCTGAACTTAATTTTATATAACATTATGCATATTAGCCTTGAAAACACATTTGCACCAGAATCAGTCGACAAAGGTTGCTGGAAACATTGTCGTAAAATGAATTTAAACAATTAAATAAAAATAATTAATTAAAATAAAGTATTGATTTTTCATACACATGTTCATATTTTGAATACTTACTCACCTTAATCTTATTATTCCCTAACACTGCTGGCAAAACTAAAACATCCTCGATATGTCAACACTGCTGGCAAAACTAAAACGTCCTCGATATGTCAACACTGCTGGCAAAACTAAAACATCCTCGATATGTCAACACTGCTGGCAAAACTAAAACGTCCTCGATATGTCAACACTGCTGGCAAAACTAAAACATTCTCGATATGTCAACACTGCTGGCAAAACTAAAACGTCCTCGATATGTCAACACTGCTGGCAAAACTAAAACATTCTCGATATGTCAACACTGCTGGCAAAACAAAAACATCCTCGATATGTCAACACTGCTGGCAAAACTAAAACATCCTAGATATGTCAACACTGCTGGCAAAACTAAAACTTTCTCGATATGTCAACACTGCTGGCAAAACTGAAACATTCTCGATTACTTAGTCAACACACTGACATATTTAGTGAATATCTCGCAACCCCACCCATCCCCCATCCCGCCCCAAAATAAAAATAAATATTCAAGTTTCTGCAACCTGTAAACTGCATATAATTCTCTCCACTTGAAAACGTTTATTTGTATTATTAATGTTGTCGTAAGTAAATTTGTTTACATTATTTTTTATGAGTATTTCTTTAAATTGCATCTACTTTACAGTAGTAAATAATACTACCAATTTAAAAGTAAAATAGCAAATTATTATGAAAGAATGAATACGTCCAAAATAGTTCGTTTGCATACACCAATTGTTGATTTGGTGTTGGTGATTGATTGTTATTTTCGTTGTTGTTGTTGTTGATGATGATGATGATGTTGAAAATGAGAAAGAAGATAAGGAGAAAGTCCACGATGACGATTGCGGCCGACGAAGGTGATAAAGTGAAACAATACAATGTACACATTTATATTTCACTTTAACGCAAACTTAAATATAAATATTATTCGTTCACATATTTAACACGTGGTCAGTAGGAAAATAGGATAAACGGTTAAAGTGCATCAATAATAACCTGAGTTTCTTTACATCTGACGAGACTTCTTGCTCCGTGAAATAAGTACATACTACTACTACTACTACTACTACTACTACTACTACTACCAACACCAACAACACCACTACTACTAGAAATAATACCTCCAGTGGAAAAGAACACATACGAATGATGATAAGAAAAAACTGAATGATAGAAAAGGAATAAAACAAAGTGTAAAACAGAAAAAGTAGTATTGGCACAATATTAGCATATGTTAGCGTGAAACACACTTGTGTGTGTTTGTATATGGGTGGAGACTTTTCGTCCTTTGATGCGCTTCGAGTCACATAATCTTGACAATTTCACATAATTTAAACTTTCGCAGACGTCAAAGACTCATCACATAACGTCACAAAGAAGAAGAAGAAGAGGTTGTTTTGTTATATAAGTTTATCTATGTATTCTCATATAATAATAACATTAACAATAATACAAAATAAGTGTCTCAATAGTCCAGAGAACAGTTCAGGACAAAATTACCCAGGAAGTTAACATACCTGGGCTGTGTCGACATGGATGGGTGACATAAAAATCCCATCTCTGGACTATCGTGTAAAGGAAAAGTGGCTCCCTCCTAACCGCAACCCCCCCCCCCCAACAACCCATTTATGATAGTGAAAACAAAATTTGATTCTATACCTAGATAAGAATTCGTCTGGGCTAACAATGTTTGTGCTAGTCGCTGATGTATCAGGGTGTTATAGCGAAACATGGTCTACTGGCGTTGCAAAAATTTGGAGATGGATCAGAGAGGAAACGATAGCAATAATAATCTCTTACTTTATGTGGTGGAGTAAATTTGTCTATCCCTAATTTTAAAATTAAATTGTTATATAAATTGTTAAATTGTTGAAGTGAGCCGATATTGGGCAGTCCTAAAGATGGTATTTTTGTCAGAGTTGGAATAAACACTCGAATTGAGAATATGCTAGAAATTGCTCATGTAATGCAAACCAGTTCCCATCAGATGATAGTAGATTTATGGTCCATGGACCAGAAAAGATTGATCATGCAAAACAAAATCCACAATTACAAACAATAGAACAGCAACAAACAAATGACTCAACCCTATGCACCTTTTTAGAAGAAAATGAAACTTCTATAACATCACAACAGGCAAACCCATTTGATGATCATACTGGAAAAGTAACAGCGACTTAACTGAAGAATAGCAATGCCTGCTTGACGACACGATGGTTTCATGAACAAAAATAATTCACATGCAGGCAGAACCCCAACGAGAAGGCTTCAAACAACAAAGATTTTAGAACAGCAATTCATAATGCAAATTATGTACTTAAGTACTAAAATATATCCCCCGCAGAAGATATCACAAAAAGCAATAGTCTAATTAATATCCAGCAAACATATTTGAAAAACATACAATGCCAACCAAAGTATAAGCAAATAAACTATCAGTAACACCATAAAAGAGAAGAGTAGAAAATAAAATATAGTGCATTAGGAAAGAGATAAGCCAGATGTCACAGCAATATATAATAAAATAGAACTGACAGAAACATTAGTCAACAAAAACCATCTCAACTGGAGAAACATTTAGGCCGCTATAGAACACTCAAAACAGGCTTCTACTGTCACCGTTTGAAGAGATACACTGCAAGAGGTCAGCAATTCCAACAGAACAAAACTTGCAAATATTATACTGGAAGAATATACCAAGAATGTAAAAGAAATTACAGAAGAGAACAGCAAATGCCAAATATTCAGGACATCAAAATCTTCTGGTAAAAAACATTTGGAGTAATCCACGTACGCATAATACCTCAGCCAGATGGATTAAGGAACTGATAGATGAGCATAAAGACACACCTCAACAATGTATGGTCACAATCACAAAGAAAGATATCACGAAGAAGGTAAGAATGATGGCAAACTGGAAAGTCCCATGCTTAAACCAAATACAAATATTCTGGTTGAAACATATTACCTCCTTACATGATAGACCTTCGCAACAACTGCTAGACATACCAAACAAACCGGAAACCTAGCAAGCCTAAGTGGTAAATGGAAAAAGAACAAACCTGATTATGAAAGATCCAGAGAAAGGCACAACACCAAGCAACTATCATCCAATCATATCCCAATCCGGTAACTGGAAATTAGTATCAGGAATTATAACTGACAAAATCATTACTCACACATAAAACACTTGAAACAAACAAACTCCTAATCAATCAACAAAAAGATGCTAGACCAGGAACAAAGGACCAATTTGCAATTGATAAAGCAATAGTTACTGACAGCAAGAAACGAAGAACAAATCTTGCAATGGCACGGATTGACTAACAAAAGACCTATGACTCTGTTCCATATTCATGGGTACATGAAAAATAATAATGTGCAATATAACACCACCATTACATAACTTATTAGAAAAATCAATCAAAAGAAATTTCAAACAAATTAAATAGAATGTGGAATCTTATAAGTGATTCCCTATCACCACCTCCGTTCTGCATTATCCTAAAGCCTCTAAGTCAAATACATAATGAACATGACATCACTTCGCCGATCAATGCTGTTAAGGTATGAAGTGAGGACAATAGCATACAATTCGGTCTTGAGATATGTGGAATAATTATCATCCAGAAAGGCGGGATCAAAACAATAGAAGGCCTACAATTCGACATCGGAAATATCAACGATGTTTCAGTGGAAAAGGGATATACACACCCGGAGATATTGCAACATCAATAAATTATGCAGAGGGAAGTCCAAAGTTAAGAGGAAGTATAAACACGGGTTAGACAGGTCATGAAGTGCAAGCTAAATGGGGCTAACAAAATACGAGCTAAAAATGCATGCTAATCAGCTACATTGGCTGTATCATAGATAGGACAATATACGAAATAGAAGAACTGGACAAAAAACCAAGAAAAATACATAAAAACTCTACATCCAAAAGTAGATGCAGACTCTACGTATCTCGGAAACTGAGAGGAAGAGATCTCAAGAAAATCAAATAATAACAATATAATATAATAATAATAATAATAATAGTGATGTCAGATTTATAAATTTAATTAGCGAATAACTTTTATTTTTGCCTCATTTCGAAATAGAAATGTATTCTCGCCTCTCTCTCTCGCACGCACACACACACAAACACACACACACACACACACACACACACACACACAAACACACACACACACACACACACACACACACACACACACACACACACACACACACACACACACACACACATCTTCGATGTAATACATTTCAGAAATAAGAAAGAAAAACTCGTGAATTTTAAGACATGCAAATTCTACATTATCTCTTTCTTACTGCTGAAAGAATTATTTGTTTATTTGTTCACATTCACCTCTGAAATAAGAAACTTTGTTCTAATTGGTTCCGTTTGGCTGATTTTTACCATTTTCTTTCGACCAACAGCGAATTGTCACGTAGCTTCGTCTGCTATTATATTGCAGAGATTGTTTGCCAGTAATTAAAACTTCAGATTTATGGCGCACGTATGCTACTGTAGACACGCACCTCGGCCGTGAACTGTAATAAAATAAAATTGAAATTTTGATACGGAATGAACTGTACGAGGAAAAGGTGAAATAGGAATGGGAAGAGCAAGCTAAGTCATTACAGAGTTACATAAACATATGAAGAAAAGCTATGGAGAGGAAAAGAGAAAATCACAGAAACAGAAAATCATCAAGAAAGAGAAAATATGAAAAAACATTAAAAACAAATCTGATTGGCGAAGAGATGACAGGGAACAAACTGTGTTAAGTACGCCTCTAAGAACATATTTGACTATGCAAGAATTAGTGAGCAGAAAGTACTATTAATTTGCAGCATGCAAAGACTCATTCACACGGTATAACTTTATACACAAATAAGAAAATGTACATTTATATTGTGATTTAATAAATTTACAAGCATACATTAATAATCCGTATTTATAGCTTGTTGCGAGCAACACTAAATTACATTCTATGACTAGTAGTACTTAAAATATTGAACACATGTACAGCAAAGTCAAAACTTCACGAAAGCCAAATTATATCGCAACCTTAATACAGCTTCATGGGCAGTACTGACTTCATGTAGAAAACATTAGACCTATAAACTTTCCGAGCTCTCATGAATATTTAATACTTTCCTAGCCATTCTTTAATTTTGCTCCCTTTCTCTTGAACTAGATGCACGCCTTCTCTCTTACCATATTCTCTTTGTCCATCCCTAATCTACCTCACTCTCTCCCCTCTCCCTCACACTTGTTGTACAAACTCACGCATGCGCATAAATATAGACACCGATAATAAATACATATTACTTCTTCGAACTCCTACTGTGTAGCAAATGCGCGTCCTTGGCAGCAATCAACACTCAAGATGCATCATCGTTTTGTAACCGGAACAGAATATGCAGTCTTAAGTTACTGTAAGTTTTCATGAAAGTATTTTGTACTTTGTATTATCCGCTCGTCTTTTGTCTAAAGGCATGATAGCAATTCGTTTATTTTTCCATAGTGTAAATGGGTAAGAGATTAAATGCAAATGGCTCACCTACTACAATTATAGTCCATAAATAACAAATTGTGCATTATTAAGATTCACTAAAATAATTGTTTCCTCCTCTTTTTAAAAAAAAAAACTGCTTAAACTTTGCAGTACAAATCTGGACATATGCCAATATAATCAAATCCTGCTAAAACTGCTGTCTGATGATGATCAAAAGCTCTCTTTTACTAAAATTATTTTTAATTTTTAACCGAACAATCACTACAGTTTTCAAGCCGTTAGGTCATACATCAACGTATTAGTCTAATTTTCACTGCTGTTAGCTATGTTTAATATATTACTTATTGTTACCAGTGCTGCATTTTGTGACGTTACTGACGTATTTTTGCCTAACGTATTTCTTATTGTTACCAGTGCTGCTAGCATTGACGTCATGTACACTTGATGCATTCATTATTGTTACCAGTGCTGCTAGCAGTCACGTCCTGTACACTTGACGTATTCCTTATTGTTACCAGTGCTGCTAGCAGTCACGTACTGTGCACTAGACGTATTCCTTATTGTTACCAGTGCTGCTATCAGAGACGTACTATACACTTGACGTATTTGTTACCAGTGCTGCTAGCAGTCACGTACTGTACAATTGACGTATTCCTTATTGTTACCAGTGCTGCTAGCAGAGACGTAATGTACACTAAACGTATTCCTTATTGTTACCATTGCTGCTAGATGTGGCGCACTGTACAATTGACGTATTCCTATTTGTTACCAGTGCTGTTAGCAGAGACGTACTGTGTGATGAAAATAACATGAATGCACGGAACCCTCTGCAAACAAATAACAACTGAATATCAAAACACAAATTGCCAGAAGAAACGCGCAATGTCATTATAGACGTCTAGCTTCATTGTCCAAATACAATGTCATCATATATGTCTAGCTTTATTGTCTAAAAGCATTGTCATTATAGACGTCTAGATTCATTGTCCAAATACAATGCCATCATATATGTCTAGCTTTATTGTCTAAAAGCATTGTCATTATAGACGTCTAGCTTCATTGTCCAAATACAATGTCATTATATATGTCTAGCTTTATTGTCTGAAAGCATTGTTATTATAGACGTCTAGCTTCATTGTCCAAAAGCAATGTCATAAACAACTGGAACAGGTTGTAGAAATGTAAAAATATCATTTGCCTCGTACGAATCTATCTTTCACTAGCAACCTTTTTAATCAAGGACCCGAACTATTTCGTTTGAAGATAAGCTGCCTGATCTGGCGCCAGAGATAACAGGGTGATTGTCCTTGTACAAAATTGTTTCATCATGTTCTACCTGACAGTGTCGTGCTTTCTCTCCTCACAACGCTTAAGAGACAGGATTCGCACCACTGCAAAGAGAGATAACCTGACCCCAAAGAATGGCCTATCATGACAAATCATGCTACGTAGTAAAATGTTTATTTCAGTACTCGTACTTCAACTCTTATTGACTAGTTACAAATTCATTAATTTAATCAATTTTGCTTGAAAAGCAAACACACAAAAGCAACTTAAATTTCTTTACTTATGAACTGATTGAAACACATTTTTCAACCTATGTACTACATAAATCAGAAATATAAATAAATCACAAATGCGCTATAGAATTATCGGAATATCACAGTTTATAATATGTATAAAATTAGAGATGGATCCATTTTGTGTTATTATTATAAATCATTAGTATATAAATACACTTACACGTGTTACAAGATCTTATAATGAATTGTTGGTATTTTTTGTAAGTTTCCATCATGTTTGTTCCTTTTAATGTATGACGCATTATTTTGTTCTAAAATAGTAGATTACTTCATTAAATCAATGTACGTTAATAGTGTCAGGTTTCTGATAATATATATTTATTCAAAAGCAAATGCGCATAACCTTTAAACTAATGATATTTGCATGTCTAAAAGCATTTAACAAATAATTTTTTCATGAAAAATTTGATTCACAAGTAAATTAAATTAAAAGAGAACGGATTCTAAAGAACGTTTAAAACTGGTATAGTATTACTAACACATCCACGTTTTGCTGCAATATATTTTATGTAGAAGTAGTTCGATTGTCTCAGTGACGTTAAACAAACCTCACCACTCACCTGCCTATCGGCTATCTCTTAGTTTCAGCGATTAATATTCTGCATCAATACAAAAGGACCGGGTTTCGCTAGTCGACTCAACTCCATTCGCCCATCTGACCCCTGACAAGTGTGGCTTTGATGTGACGTCAGTCGGTGGGCAATGGGGAAGAGTTGTGCAATTTATATCCGCACGAGCACAAACATGTTTGATATTTAGATCAGACCTTTTCCAGAGTGATAATTTAGGGTGCAGTGCAGTTTGAGATCTGAAGCAGTAGATTGGACAATTGCAGATTTTCTGAATCTGCGCCCAACAACGCATCAGTGTGCAGTTGAGACAATAAACCTTCTGTTTAAATAAATCGAATCTGATGTGTGGATTTTAAATATACATAAATTACCTTTTCCCTTTCACTAAAGAAATAGATAACATATCCAATTAAATATCATTTTTACTAAAGCACTGGAAAATATATCCAATAAAATATTTTTTCTTTTACTAAAGCACTTGAAACTATATCCAATATTTTTTCTTTTACTAAAGCACTTGAAAATATATCCAATAAATTATTTTTTCTTTTACTAAGCAATTGAAAATGATATCCAATAAAATACCTTTCTGCTAAAGCGATTGAAAAAATATGCAATAAAATACAATTTTGTTTTACTCTAGCGATTGAAAATAATCCAATAAAATACCTTCTCTTCTTACTAAAGGGATTGAAAATATATAAAATAAAATACATTTTTTCTAAGTAAAGCAACTCAAAATATATCTAAGAAATATATGTGAAATGCTTTGTAATGAGGCAGTAATTTTAAGATACAATTGTAAATTTAATTTTCTGTAAAACTGCAGAGAATTGTTGATAAATATTTTTTAGAAGTTACTTTTTTTAAGTGAAATAGGCATTAATTTTTGAAGCTAAGGAAGATCTATTAGATATTTAAATTTATTAAATGACATAGACATATTATGTCGAGCGCTAACACAAATGTACACTGTTAGATATCTCAAGTTCCAAACCAAATTACATGACTTAGCACTGAATACATATTTGACGTTTGTTAGTAAACAGTACGCCAGT